>CM021102.1:161449268-161691286 GCA_007115665.2 Sequoiadendron giganteum | reverse complement strand
GAAATGTAAATGTAATTGAACTTGATTCTTGTTGCTCTCTTGTTCTATAAAAGGGATTTTTGGGCTCATTACATGGGTCAGACTTTTGAGTTTCAATAGGGTTTTAGGTGAATTCTTATCTCAAAAAAGGGCATCTTAAATAGGATAGGGGTAAATAGGTTGTAAAATGGTCTTAGGGGATGATGTCATATATTTTACAATCTTAAATTAGTTTTATACAAACTACTGATGTAGAAGAGAATCTTTTTTCTAGAAATAAACACTCTCCTATGTATATTTCTTATAATTCATGAATGAAAATACTAATGGTGTTGTCATTTGTCTTCAAATATTTACTTTTGAATGTGTTATCCTATTCTTAGTTTTAACTCAAGAAGTTGATTAAAATGCTTGAAGAGGGTATAAACTTTGCATGAAATTGCTTCGGATTGCTAAGTAGTGAATGTTTCTTTTGGGAATTTTTGAGTTTTCATAGCCTACAAAGCATTATGAGGGTAGTTCATCTACTTCTGCAATTTGGTAATTTGTATATTACAAATTCTTACATATTTGTCTTCGTTGCTCCAATTACTTAGACACTGGACGATTTATCACTAAAATCTGGCATGAAAAATGAGAACATAGCACACCTAACCTTGAACCAGAAATAAGAAAAAAACTCTTTTAAAATCCCTGTTAAATGAATTATGTGTGGAATGGAAACATTTTGATTCATAGCAAATAAATAATAATTCACTTGAAGGACATGCCAAGTCTTCAGAGGGATGGGTTTATTTGCACTCATCTATGAATCTATCTGTTATTAATTTGGTACATCTCATGCTAATGTAATTTGGGATTACCCTCCCTAGTTTAGCAGAGCCAAAAGTGAAGGAGTAAGGATCACAAAATCCTAAGTTCATTGTGCTGGCCACTAACCTTACAATTTCATCATTATAATAAGTGGCAAATATTTAGAGAATTGTCAGGTTCTACTAGAAAAATCACGAACACCTCCCAACTAGTGGGTCCTAATTTGTGACATGAAACCATAGGCATTTAAATAATACAAATAAATACATTAATTACATAATTTAAATCAATTTGAGGAGTGTAAGGTTGAGACACTATAATCCCAACATTCTCCTAGTTGTTAAAGACCTGCCAAGAGTCATATGGAATCATATGCTTAGGGCCTCGAGGCCCACAAAATTGAAACATGATCTAAACTTCTCTGTGATTACTTGTTTCGTCGGTGCATCTACAAAATTCATCAAAGTGTCAACCTATTCTAGTTTTACCTTTCCATATTCTACCATATCAGAAAACAAAATGATACTAAACACTGCTGTGCTTTATTCTGCCATGGAAGGTAGGATTGTTTGCTAGACAAATCACACTTTAATTGTCACAAATATAGTAATATGTCCTACACCTAAACCAATATCAAAACACAATATCTTAAGCCAAATAGCTTCCTTACTAGCATGAGTGGTTGGCATGTACTCTATCTCTATCGTGGACAATGTGACTATAGCCTCTCGCTTAGTCATCCAACTAATAGCACCACAAAACATCATAAACACATAACCACTGGTGGATTTTTTGTTGTAAATGTCACCTTCCCAATCCAAGTCCACATATCCTCTACTGCTCATAGAATTTTGAGGTCCAATAAGATAACCATGAAAACACAAGGCATACTCATAAGTGCCTTGTAGATATCTGAACACTCTCTTAATCGTATCCCAATGCACCCATCGATGATTAGCCATAAGCTAGCTAAGGAATCCCACTTATTGAGAAATGTCTAGTCTCATACACACCATCACATACATTAAATTTCCAACTGCACTTGCATATGGTACTCTAGTCATGTCCTCCATCTTAGTAGGAGATTTTGGACAATCATTCACAAAAATATTCATCCCTTGGATCACACAAACAACTAACTATCTACAATCTACCATGTTGAATCTTTCCAATACCAAGTTCACATACTTGGTCTAGTTTAACCAAATCTTTCTTTTATCTCTATCTCTTATTATTTACATTCCCAGAATGTACCTAGCTACACCTAGGTCTTTCATCTCAAACTATGCTAATAACTGAAACTTCAAATCTGAAATCATAATTTTACCATTCCCAATAAACAACGTATCATCTATGTATAGGATAATAATGAGAATATGATCAGTATTTTTTTTAAAGTATACACAATGGTTAGATTTAGATCTCTAAAATCCCAAAGATAACACATAGGTATCAAACTTCTGATACCACATTCTAGGATATTGTTTCAAACCATGAAGAGACTTCTTCAATTTGCAAACCAAATTTTATTTACCTTTTTCAATAAAATTCTTTGGATATGACAAGTAAATCTCTTCCTCCAAATCACCATAAAGGAACGTTGTCTTCACATCCATCTATTCCACTTCTAAGTCATATGCAACTACAAGTAACAAAAAAATCCGAATAGATGTCATCTTTGTTATAGGAGAAAATATCTTCGTATAATAAATTCCCTCCACCTGAGAAAACCCCTTAATGAACAACTATTCCTTATACTTCTCAACACTACCATCAGGACCACACTTTTTCTTGAAAACCCATTTACAACCAACAAGTTTATATCCAACAGTAAAAGGTACTAGATCCCAAGTATTAGTTTTCTTTAAAGAAGTCATCTCTTCGTCCATGGCTTGCATCTATGAATATGAATCATTTATACCAAATTCCTATCTAATCATCCTAGGATTATCAATATTAGTAATCAAGGAAAATATGCAACTGAAATCCAATAATGAATATCCAAAATTTTCCCATTTCTACCTAACTTGTGTAGACCTCAAAGGCCGAGGTTGAGGTTCTCCTTCTTCTTCAATTTATTTTGAGCTACTTGAGCTTTCCTCATCATCAGGTCCAACAGGAGTACTTGGTTCTTCATTCTTCAAAGTAGGTAGGATTATAACTACCTCCTTATTTTGTTTCTCCTCTTTCTTTGGCTGTAGCTCAACCATGGAAGATTTCATCTCTCTAAAAATCATAATTCTACTATAGAGAACCTTCTGAGCTTCTAGATCCCAAAGCTTGTACCCTTTCACACCGACACCATAGATGATAAAGATACACTTAATAGCCTTGTTCTCCAACTTAGGCATCTTCTCAATTGGAACAATAGCATAAGCTTCACAAAAAAATACTCTAAGATGTCTCATCGAGGTATTTTTACTGGACCATCCCTCCATGGGTGTCTTTCCAACAAGCATTGATGTAGGGGATCTATTGATCAAATAACATGTAGTGGCTACCACTTCAGCCAAAAACTTTTGTTCAAGGATAGAACCACATAATATAGTCCTAACCCTATCCATAAACATTCTATTCATTCTCTCTGCAACTCTATTTTGACATGGAGTTTAGCGAGTAGTCATATGTCTCTCAATCTCGTGCTCTTCACATAACTTGTCAAAATCTATGGAAAAAAGCTCACCACCATTACTAGTCCTCAAACACTTAATATTTATGCTAGTCCAATTTTCTACCAAGGCCTTAAACTCCTTAAACTAAATAAATACTTTAGATTTAGGTATGTGCAGGATCGTCATGGAAAAAATAGGTCCTTAAGTGGCAATAAAATTTAGAAAAATTAGAGTTAGACAACTTGACGTAAAAATTTGAATATGTTATTTATATTATTTCAAAAATATGTGAGAATAGAATCTATAGAAAATTGAATGTAGTTTCTAAACTACTAAGTTTATTTAAAAAATTAAAAAATTTATTTGGTGAAAATTTGAAAATTCAATAAAGTAGTACTTAAATTTCAGGGAAAAAATAAGAAGTAGGTGTTTGTCTAGCCACCCTAACGACAATAAAATGATAATATTTTAGATATAAGTAGAGGAATCATGTCTCGATGTGATGCATATTTTTTTGTAATTTTTTTCCGAGTAAATAATTAATTATGAATTTTTTATTACAACTTTTTAAAAAATATAAAAACTTGTATGTCTGACTACCTTAACTTGGTCAAAACTTCATGAAATTCATTTTAAAAAAAAATCTTATAGTATGTTAATCATAAAATGTGACACATGTTTTGGATTCAAAAAATGTGATACCATTTGAAAGCTATAGATGTTTTTCAATCAGCCTATCAATTAGGACTTTAGTTGTAATTCAAATAGAAAATGAATAATAATTATTTATTAAATTCAAAGTAAAGCATAATTTTTATTGGTGGAAAGCTGAGAATCTCCTTTAAAAACTCTTTTCGTTTCATTAATTTTGGGTAAAAAAAAGGGTCATCAGCCACATGGGCCATCATATCACTTACATATCGCCACTTTTTGGCCCATCATACCCATTTACTTCCGAGAAAATAAAAAAATGTCCTTCTACTATAATCATCTATGAAAGAAACAAAATATACAAATTTTATAATGAACATTCACAAGACCAAAAAAATTTTAGTGTAAGTTGTCCAAAAGCCTAGAAGACCTATGGGAACTAGAGTAAAAAGAAACATGGTGTTGTTTTCCATATATACAATATTCACAAAATTCAAACTTAAGATTACAATCATCAAGGCCATTAACAATGCTCTTATATTTCAAGTTTCTAAGTGTTGGAGTGAAAATACACTGAGAGGTGGGGGGGTGAATCAGTGTTATTAACTTCTTTACCAAATTTAACTGAAATTGAAATAAACTAGATATATACTCTCATTTATCAATGATAAAATCATTCATGTATTGAATGTGATCACATAAACTGAAATGGGAATAGTGAAAGATAGCATTTTAAAGCAATAAATCACTAAAAAAATGAATCATAGAAACTCAAATAGACACAAGATATGCCGAGTGGAAAACCCTCCTGGGGTAGAGAAACCACTCCTGAACCTGCTTCCTTTTTCAGGCTTTCATTTCAATAATTATTTCGACAATGTCTCATTGGCTGAATTCCTGAGCACCGACTCAAGGAGCACCAATCCCTTTTCTATTTTTCAATAGAACATACAATGATATAGAGGATCTGTTTGTTTCCTTGATTTTTCTCAAGTGCCTCTTGACAAACAATGCATAGAATTCTCAAGAGTCAAGAATGACTCTTTAGAGTTCCATCCATTATCAAGCCTTGATACAACTTGAGGAAAATCTAGTTACAATCTCAATACAACTTCTCATCAAACTGTATTACAGTGGTATGATCTTTCTTACTTTTTCTCACTCATTGTTTTTCAATCTTTCATGATACAAATACAAAAATAGATAACACACTGTGTTTTCCAAAATTTCAGCATCATTAAGATAATTACCCCATTTTCCACACTAAATAGAACTGCCCTTTTTAATTTTTAGATTTATCATAGATGATTAAGCCCTAATCTCTTTGTTTTCAATAATTTATAGATTACATCATACTTTGCAACTTTCGATTACAACTGAAACTGTTTTTACCAGAGAAAGGGAGGAGGTGACCTTTTTCATTATTTTTACATCTTTGACAAGTTACTATTCAAGTAATACAGAGTTCGTTTTTGCAGAAACTTTCATCTAGGTATGAAAAGAAAAAGTAGAATGTAAAATAGAAGTGACAAAACCCTATCCTATCGAGCAGCTTGGAAGGGAAAATCCTGGACAAACAGTATCAAGATATGCATGAGCGCATGAATAATAACCACTGAAAAACAACTGAATAAGAAGTAATTGAAAGTTTATTTTGAGCAAATGAAACCTCTTTAAAGAATGTAGCCAAAGAGCAGTTACCCATGAACCTAGATGAAGTTGAGATGATATTCCATGAACAATGCCCATTATAGTAGCTGCAATTTATAAGTAACCAAAACAATAATAATGCTCAATAGCCAAAATCATTATGTTTTGAAACTAAAATCATAAACTCAAAAATTTAAGAACAGTTACCAACGACTCCAAGAGTGAAATCGAGAAGATTCTTTAGGCTTCACAAATACCAACTACCCAAATATGCCATTCCTTAAATCTGATATGGTAACACTATTGAAAATGTGATTCAAGGCATGCAAAATTCATTATAATGATGACTGAGAAAAGAATAAACCAAATCTTCAAATTTCATGCAAAAACAAACACTTATTCCTTATTAACCTTGAATGTAAGGGTAACGGTTCTACAAAGATAAATAAATGAGTACCTGTGAAGACCGGAAATGAATTTCCCATGAGAGATTTACCAGATCTGCGAAGTGACTGAGCAGCCCAAGCTCTTTCCCCATTCAAAATTACATTCGATAATAGGAGATCGGTAGGTGAAATGACCATTTTCATGGTCTTCCTATCTTCCTTATACACTGAAAAAGATCAGTAACCTAGTAGATTTCTTAGTGAAATGACTAAGAGAAAAGTACCTTGATGGCGGCTAGAGTAGGGTTCCAAACCCTTCATGTGAAAGAAAGAATTTTTTGACATAAAATTCCAAACCTAGTAAACCTTAATCCTTTGCAAAGTATGATAGCATTTGGAGTGCGAAAGGAGAGTGATAAAAAAACTCATAATACTCTTTGAAATCCGCAGGCAGTTCAAAGATAATCATGGCGACAAAAATCAATCTCATAATACCTTTTCAAATTTGGGGAAGATCAATGACTTGCATGCCGACAGGCATTATAACATTTGACTGATCTAGATAGTGTTAAAATATCGACCAAGAAAACCTTTGAAGAGTATTGATATGACAACATTACTCATCACATGCTGAATTCCCAATGAACAAGGTTTGGTCACATCCAATGTGAATTTAACATATTAACCAATGCCTTTCCCTGCTATCAGCTTTTAAGCCTTGTAAAATTGCCAATATTAACCCAAATGTACTGTAATATGCATTCCCATAGTGATCCAAACACAAATTTCAATGCCAAGAGATATCAATTAAAAACAAAAATGATAGCCACCTCATTATAACCAATGCTATATAATGTGTCAAATAGTATCCAAAACCTTGTGAAGAGATAAAGACTGATTTCATGCATAGTTCACAAAGCCATACTCCCATGCCAATTACCATATATGAAATGAGAAGGAATGATCAAATTGTATCTCAAATCAATAAACACGATAATGATCAAACCCTTATAATATGCCAAAAAATGAATACCGAGTGCTCAAAACATTAACAAATTATTCCGCATACCCATGCCACTGATTGAAAATAGAGAAATATACTTTGATAAATATCAAGAACATATTTCAATTGCAAGATGCTTGTAATTGATCAAGCCATAATTAATCAACCTGTAGAAAAACTGAACATGCCAAACACATGTAATCAAGTGAAACAATAGAGCACAAATTATCAAATCAGAAACATGTCACCTAAACAATGGAACATAGAACCTGTAACTAGAATGCCTCAACTGAGATCTTCATATGGAGTTAAGTTATTAGTACCACCATATATAGTAACAATAGTGAAGTAAATATGCCCATTAGGAAAGCAGATCAATTGATTGACTAATCAACAACATGCCAGAGCAACTTATATTGTCATCAAGGAAAAATTATCACAAGAGAGATTCAAAAAACTCCCCCTTTGTCCTTAATGGAAAAAACTGAGCCACCAAGCCAAGATGAAGCACAAGAACCAAATGCTGATAATTCTCCCACTTTTGGTCACAAGGATAAAGGGAAGTCAACCTAGATAAACCAAAATCAACTCTGAAAATCCAACAAACTGCAGATGTAACCTTTGAGTAGAAAAGTATGAGTTGCAGGAAGAGCTAAGTAGCTCCCCCTATCATTGAGATATACTAATTAAGATAACAAAGATTGAGAGAAAACTCCCAATATAGACTGAAGTCTTTCAAAAATATTTTTAGCCAATGCTTCTGTAAAAATGTTAGCAACCTATGCTTGTGTAGGAACATATTAAATAGATACCCCATTAGCTAGCAACTTTTCATGAAGAAAAGGAAACTATATAGCTATGTGTTTAGTTCGAGAGTGCATAATAGGATTTTTAGAGATATTCATTGCACTAGTATTATCACATAGAATAGTAATAGGTTTTTATAATTTCAATACCCATGTCTGATAATGTCTGTGACATCCAAATTACCTGAGTGCAGCAAGAAGTGACTGCTATATATTCTACTTCAACAGTAGAGAGTGAAACATATTCTTGGTTTTTGCTCTGCCAAGCCACTAGATGATCACCAAAAAAGAAAGTAGCACCAATGGTGCTTTTTCTATTATCTAGACAACCTGCCTAGTCAGAATCAGTATATGCCACTAATGAGAAATCATTGATTTTGGGATACTAGAGCCCATAATCAATTATGCCTTTTACATATTTAAGAATCCTTCTAACAACATTAAAGTGGGATTCCTTAGGAGATGCCTAGAATCCAACAACCATGCAAACAACTTTCTTTATGTCAGGTCTTGAGGTTGTTAGATATAATAGGCTACCTATCATTGACCTATAGTCAATTGGGTTGACAACAGGAGAATGACCAACCTTGATAATTTTACATCTTATAGCCATTGGAGTGCTAACTGGATGACATTCATCCATTTGAAACTTTTTTAACATTTCTTTTGCATATCTTGTTTGAGATAGAAAGATACCATATTCAAGTTGTGAAATTTACAGACCTAAGAAGAAGGACAATTCTCCCAACATAGACATTTTGAATTTAGATTACATAATCTATGAGAATTTTTGACTCAAGGCAATATTGTTGCAACCAAAAATGGTGTCATCAACACTAATTTTAACAACAAGAATATCAGACCCTTCAATTTTAACATACGGATTGTTGTCTACTCCTCCTCTAATGAAACCTTTTGATAGTAAGTGATTGTCCAATCTAGAGTACCAACTTGTAGGAGCTTGTTTTAGGCCATATAGAGCCTTTTTCAGCTTGTAGACATGATTGGGTTTATTTTTACAAGTAAACCCTTCAGGTTGTTCTATGTAAACTTCTTCATCCAAATACCCATTCAAAAAGGAAGTTTTAACATCCATTTGATATACAGTAAAGTTCTTGAAAACATGATATGCCTAAAAAATTCTAATTGATTCAAGTCTAGCTACTAGTGCAAATGTTTCATTAAAGTCAATACCTTCTTGCTAAGCATATCCTTTGCAGACATATCTAGGCTTGTTGCAAACAACATGGCCATTTTCATGATGTTTATTTTTGAAAATCCACTTACCTCCTATGACATTTTTGTCATCTAGTCTTGGGACTAGCTCCCAAGTCTGATTTTTACTAATTCTAACCATATTGTCAAAATTAATATCACCTAGTCTCTTGTGCCACAACCAGCTTTCTTCAACATGACTCATTAAGCACATACCTTGAATTTTTTCATTTCCAGAAGTGTCATGTAAATTGTAGAAATTTCCCTTAGTCCTTCCAACAACAATAGCTTTTCCAATCTTGTTTTTGATTTCACACCCATGTGAAGTGAACAGGACTTGATAGCCACTGTCATAGATTTGACTGATACTTAGAAGGTTATGTTTTAATCCCTCTACATAATATACATTGTAAATAAGTGTATCTTCATTTAGAAAAAGAGAACCTCTACCTTTGATTTGAATTTTGGAGTTGTCTTCAAACTTTACATATCCACCTACATAATCTTCCAGATTAGTAAATTTTTCTTTGTCACTTGTCATGTGGTTTGAAAAACCACTATCCAGGACCCATAAGTACTTTTTCTTTGAGTGGAAGGCAGTTTGAGCTAGTGTAGTTTGTTCTATGTTGTTGACAACTTTGGGTTTCTAGACCTTGATTGTTTTCAGCTGTTTATTCTATTGATCAGCATTTCATTGCTTAGCAAAATGACCCAAAGACTTGCATGTGAAACATCTAATTTGTCTAGCAAAATCATGATTTTTCCTAAAGCCAAATCTAGGAGTTCTAGAATTCATAAATCTGCAAGATTTCACTTTGTGACCAAATTTATTGCAGAAGTAACAATACCCATAAAAGAACGGGTAGGAATTATAAGCCATTTTGTTTCTCCTAAAAGAATGGACATGATCCTTATCAAAATCAGGATGTTTGAGTTCAAGAATTTTGTTTCCAGCAACAACATTGTTCTTTGCGCTATCATTTGAAAATTCACCTTTGACAAAACCAATACTAGTTTTGTCCTTGTTTAATTTCTATTTATTGAGCATGTCATTCAATTTAAGTGTGCTCTCATATTTCTCAATGGTCTTTCTGAGATCTATGATCTCATGTTCAATTTTTTGAATTTCTTGATCTTTAAAGCTTATTCTAATATGAAGATAGTCTTCAACTCTTTTACATTATTCAGGTTCAGTTTTTAATGAGACTATCTTTATATTTATGAGTTGCTCCTGTGAAGTATCTTGAGTAGTATTTTGTTCTTCAGCACACATTTGGTTTTTAAGTTTCCTTAGCTCTTTTAGAGAGCATTTCAGTTCTCCTTCATTATCCACTTCACCATCTTCAACATCATTACTGTTAGTTTCATCTTGCTAAATGATTTCAGCCATGAAGAGATTTTCATCCTCTTCATCTAAAGAATCTTCAGATTCAGAATCTGTTTCATTTTTGCTGAACAAACTTTTCTTTTTTTTGAAATTGAACTTTTATTTGGGTCTATAAGCCTTTTTCTTGGCAAGTTTTTCAATTTTTTTGTTATCACTATTTGTGTCACCATAGGGGCACTTTGCAAAAAAGTGGCCTATTTTGCCATAGTTAAAGCATTTGAAGGGAAGTTTTCCCTTATAATTTCCAGAACCCTTTTTGAGTTTCCTCACAAAGTTGGATTCTTTAGAATCAGAGAATTCTGATTCAGTGAGGTTATCCCTTTCTTTCCTTTCAGCATTAAATGATGTTTCTTTTGTAGAGGTGTTGTTTTTACTAATCGTCATTTGATAGGTAATCAAAGTGCCTTGTAGTTTGTCAAGGGTAAGCTGGGTAAAGTGTTTCTTCTCTTCTAGAGTAGCTACCTTAGCTTCAAATTTTTTTGGTAAGGTTCTGATGACCTTGGTTACAACATCAAATTTCTTGACTTCTTCTCCAAAACCCTTCATGGGATTGACTATTTCATCAGCTCTCAAAAAGTAGTCAGCTACTTTTTCATCATCCCTCATTTTTAAATCTTCAAACTAGTGTTTTAAATTGAGGACTTTAGATTGTTTTACGTTTTCATTTCCTTGATAGATAGTTTCAAGTTTAGTCCAGATTTCCCTAGCAAAACTGTAGTGCATGACTTTGATGAAGACATATTTAGTTAGAGCACGCATAAGAGCAAATTTTTTTCTTGAATTGGTTTCATATCTTTTATTTTCATCAAAAGTAGTAGGAAAAGTAGCTAGTATAGTGTACCCAGACAATACTATGCTCTAGACATCGAGGTCAATAAAAGTTAAATAAATGTACATTCTGATTTTCCAAAATACATAATCAGTTGCATAAAATAATGGAGCTCTATTCATGGAATTACCTTCATGAGCTTGAGACATTTTGAATAAAATCCAAGTCCAGAATCAATCCTAGGTTGGAAAGACCTATCAGAGGACCCTAGGCTCCTATACCAATTGTTGGAGTGAAAAGACACTAAGAGGGGGGTGAATTAGTGTTTTTAACTTCTTTACCAAATTTAACTGAAATTGAAATAAACTAGATATATGCTCTCATTTATCAATGATAGAATCATTCATGTATTGAATGCAATCACATAAATTGAAATGAGAATAGAGAAACATACCATTTTAAAGCAATAAAGAACTGAACCAAATGAATCATAGAAACTCAAATAGACACAAGATATGTCGAATTGAAAACCCTCCTGGGGTAGAAAAAAAACTCCTGAACCTGCTTCCTTTTTCAGGCTTTCATTTCAATAATTATTTTGACAATGCCTCATTGATTGATTTTTGAGCATCGACTCAAGGAGCACCAACCCCTCTATTTAGAGACACCAATCTCAAGGAGCACCAACCCCTTTTCTATTTTTGAATAGAGCATACAGTAATATAGAGGCTCTCTTTGTTTCCCTAATTTTTGTCAAGTGCCTCTTGATAGACAACGCATAGAATTCTCAAGAATGACTCTTTAGAGTTCCATCCATTATCAAGCCTTGATATAGCTTGTGGAAAATATAGTTACAGTCTCAATACAACTTCTCATCAAATTGTATTACAATGGTATGATGTTTCTTTCTTTTTCTCACTCACTGATTTTCAATCTTTCATGATAACACACTGTGTTTTCAAAATTTTCAGCATCATTAAGATAATTACCCCATTTTTTAGAGTTCCATCCATTATCAAGCCTTGATATAGCTTGAGGAAAATCTAGTTACAGTATCAATACAACTTCTCATCAAACTGTATTATAGTGGTATGATGTTTCTTTCTTTTTCTCACTCACTGATTTTCAATCTTTCATGATACAAATACAAAAATAGATAACACACTATGTTTTCCAAATTTTCAGCATCATTATGATAGTTACCCAATGTATCAATAGAACATACAATGATACATATGATCTCTTTGTTTCCCTGATTTATGTCAAGTGCCTCTTGATAGACAATGCATAGAATTCTTAAGGGTCAAGAATGACTCTTTAGAGTTCCAACCATTATCAAGCCTTGATACAGCTTGAGGAAAATCTAGTTACAGTCTCAATACAAATTCTCATCAAACTATATTATAGTGGTATGATGTTTCTTTCTTTTTCTCACTCACTGATTTTCAATCTTTCATGATACAAATACAAAAATAGATAAAAGATTGTGTTTTCCAAATTTTCAGCATCATTAAGATAATTACCCCATTTTCCACACTAAATAGAACTTCCCTTTTTACTTTTTAGATTTATCAGAGATGATTAAGCCCTAATCTCTCTATTTTCAACAATTTACATCTTACATCATAATTTGCAACTTTCAGTTACAACTGAAACTATTTTTACCAGACAAAGGGAGGAGGTGACCTTTTTCATTGGTTTTACATCTTTGACAAGTTACTATTCAGGTAATACAAAGTTAATTTTTGCATAATCTTTCCTCTAGGTATTCCAAGAAAAGGTAGTATGTGAAACAAAAGTGACAAAACCATATCCTATTGAGCAGCCTACAAGGGCAGAGCTTGACCAAACAGTATCAAGAGATGCATGAGCGCATGAATAATAAACATTGAAAAGCAACTGCATAAGAAGTAATTGAAAGTTTATTTTGAGAAAATGAAACCTCTTTAAAGAATGTACCCAAAGAGCAATTACCCATGAACCTAGATGAAGCTGAGAGGATATTCCATGAACAATACCCATTATAGTAGCTACAATTTATAAGTAACTAAAAAAATAATGCTCAATAGCTGAAATCATTATGTTGGAAAGCTTAAATCATAAATTGAATCATTTAAGAACAATTACCAATGACTCCAAGAGTGAAACTAAGAAGATACTTTAGCGTTCACAAATACCCACTACTCAAAAATGCCATTCCTTAAATCTGATATGGTAACACTATTGAAAATGTGATTCTAGGCATACAAGATTCATTATAATTCTGACTGAGAAAAGAATAAACTAAATCATCAAATTTCATGCAGAAATAAACACTTATCCCTTACTAACCTAGACTATAAGGGTAATGGTTATGTAACGATAAATAAATGAGTACTTGTGAACACCAGAAATGAATTTCCCATGAGAGATTTACAAGATCTACGTAGTGACTGAGCAGCCCAAGCTCTTCCCCCATTCGAACCTCCATCTAATGGTAGGAGACTGACAGGTGAAATGACCATTGTCATGGTCTTCCTATCTTCCTTATATGTTGACAAAGATAAGTAACCCAATAGATTTCTCAGTGAAATGGATGAGAGAAAAACACCTCGATGGTGGCTAGAGTAGGCTTCCAAACCCTTCGAGCAAAAGAAACAATGTTTTGACCTAAAATTCCAAACCAAGCAAACCGTAATCCTTTGCAAAGTATGATATCATTTGGATTTTGAAAGGACAGTGATAAAAAAACTCATAATACTCTTTGAAATCCGTAGGCAGTTCAAAGATAATCATGCTGAAAAAAATCAATCTCATAATAACTTTTCAAATCCGGGGAAGATCAATGACTTGCATGTCGATAGGCATTATAACATTTGACGGATTTAGACGGAGTAAAAATATTGACCATGAAAACCTTTGAATAGTATTGATATGACCACATTACTCATCACATGCCAAATTCCCAATGAACAAGGTTCGGTCACATCCAATGTGACTTTAACATATTAACCAATGCCTTTACCTATTGTCGAATTTTAAGCCTTGTAAAATTGCAAATATTAACCCGAATTCAATATAATATGCATTCCCATAGTGATCCAAACACAAATTTCAATGCCAAGAGATATCAATTAAAAAAAAATGATAGCCACCTCATTATAACCAATGCTATATAATGTGTCAAATACTATCCAAAGCCTTGTGAAGAGATAAAGATTGATTTCATACAAAGTTCACAAAGCCATACTCCCATGCCAATTACCATATACAAAATAAGAAGGAATGGTCATTTAGTGTATCTCAAAGCCATAAACACAATAATGATCAAACCCCTATAATATGCAAAAAACTGAATACTGAGTGCTCAAAAGATTAACAAATTATTCCTCATACCCATGCCACTGACTAAAAATATAGAAATATACCTTTGACGAATATCAAGAACATATTTCAATTACAAGATGCTTGTAACTGATCAAGCCATAATTAATCAGCCTGTAGAAAAACTTAACATGCCAAACACATGTAATCAAGTGAAACACTGAAGCATAAATCATCAAATCAAAAACATGTCACCTGAACAATGGAACATAGAACCTGTAACCAAAATGCCTCAATTGAGATCTACATATGGAGTTAAGTTATTAGTACCACCATATATAGTAACAAGAGTGAAGTAAATATGCCAATTAGGAAAGAAGATCAACTGATTCAGTAACCAACAACATGCCAGAGTAATATATATTGTCATCAAGGAAAAATTAGAACAAGAGAGATTCAAAAAACTCCCCCTTTGTCCTTGATGGAAAAAAATGAGCCACCAAGCCAAGATGAAATACAGGAACCAAATGCTCATAATTCTCCCCCTTTTTATCACGAGGATAAAGGGAAGTCAACACAGATAAACTAGAATCAACTTTGAAAATCCAACAAACTGTAGATGTAACCTTTGAGCAGCAAAGTATGAGCTGCAGGAAGAGCTAACTAGCTCCCCCTATCACTGAGATAGACTGATTAAGATAACAGAGATTGAGAGACAACTTCCAATATAGATCGAAGTCCTTCAAAAATATCTTTAGCCAATGGTTTTGTAAAAATTTCAGCAACCTATGCTTGTGTAGGAACATATTGCACAGATACCTCGTTAGCCAACACCTTTTCAAGAAGAAAATGAAACTTTATAGCTATGTGTTTAGTTTGAGAGTGCATAACATGATTTTTAAAGATATTCATTGCACTAGTATTATCACATAGAATAGTAATAGGTTTTGTAATTTTAATACCCATGTCTAATAATGTCAATGACATCCAAATTACCTGAGTGCAGAAAGAATTGGCCACTATATATTTTGCTTCAACAGTAGAGAATGAAACATATTCTTGTTTTTTGCTGTGCCAAGCCACTAAACGATCACCAAGAAAGAAAGCAACACCACTGGTGATTTTTCTATTATCTAGACAACCTACCCAGTCAGAATCAGTATATGCCACTAATGAGAAATCATTGCTTTTGGGATACCAGAGCCCATAATCAATTGTGCCTTGTACATATTTAAGAATCCTTCTAATAGCATTAATGTGGGATTCATTAGGAGATACCTGAAATCGAGTAACCATGCAAGAAACTTGCATTATGTCAGTTCTTGATGCTGTTAGATATAATAGGTTGTCTATCATTGAACTATAGTTAGTTGGGTTGACAACAAGAGAATCATCAATCTTGCTAATTTTACAGCATGTGATAGGTTCGATAACTCTCCCACTGAAATTTGGACCAAAATAGTTGGATTTCTCATTCACCATTATCCCTACATCAGATGAATTTGATTTGAAGCTATTCTATTCATGGTTACACTCAATGAATATGGTCCCATTGGTTATGCATAGATACATAAAGTTTCCATTTGAAGATGAAATACATATAGCTTTTCATAGTGGATTCAAACCTTTAACTTCTCAAGGAATTTTTTGATTAGATTATTTTTTCCCTCAACCTATTGAACCTGTTAGACCTCTGAAAGACCAATTTTTCATAGCATATCAAAAATCTAATGCTAAACATATAGTTGAGTTCTCCCTGATTAATATCCCACCTCAGGTTCCTTGGCCTACTAAAACTTTAATGGATGTTTCTCCTAGCCCAAAGATACTGGATGGACCAAATTTAGAATCAAGTTTCTTCCATTAATCACCTTGCATGTATGTTATGATTCAACCTCACCATCATATAAAATACCAAGGAATAATAGTGTAGTATAGAAAATTATACTCCTTTCTAAGTGAAAGTATAATTTCACACTTAGTTTGGAACTATTTTAGTGAACTTGCATTTATGCATTTTGAAACCTCATTAATGGGCCCCTAATAGCCTTTACTATGCATCTAAAGGCCTATTTTATTTATTTTCTGACACTATAACCTGCATTGAATACATTCTACCAATCTACTTAATGCCCTGAGATAAATTAGGTCTCGAGCTTTCAGATCATGACCCATTTGCCCATGGAAACAATGGGTTCCCTTTAAGTTCATAAAACTAAGTTTAAACATGTTTTCTGTGGATTTTTTAGGTCCTAAATTCAAATTCTACGTGCCATCTTTCGATATATAATAAATGGGAAATTAGAAAGGTCATGGTTAACCAAGCCTGTTAATTAATTAAATATAAATTATTTAATTAATATTCTTAAGTCATCTATATATAAATAAATTTAATTATTTATTTATATTGTTCATTTTCCAATTCTTCTAGTTTAATTAAATAAATGAGTTTATTTAATTAATGCTAACTTCCTCTTAATTAATTAAATAGATTCACAATTTATTTATATTAATTATCACAAGTTTAAATTTTAAATTTAAATGATATTCTTCATTTCACATTTAATTAAATATTTTCAATATTTAATTAAAACACTTTTTAAATTCTTCACTCTTCTCAATAATTAAATATTTGTAAATATTTAATTAAAAAGGATTTTCATTTCTCACACATATTTAAATATTTATTTATTTAAATTATGGAGACATCTTCCATTTCGTCTCTACATTTTCCATCTGTCTCTTAAACTTCCATCTTCTTTTCAAATTCTCGATCTCTCACCGTTCATTTTAACAGGTTTGAACTCAACCACTGATGTTGGCCAATTGAATTCTTGCCTTCAAAAATCTATAAATACAACCCTCTTATGAGTTGAAAAGGACCTCAAATTCTAGATTTTCATGCATAGTTATTATAGTCACATTTTAGTATTTCTAGCATCTAATTAGCATTTCAATTTCATAGCTTAAAGCATATTGGAAATGCACATGCATTTTCATTAATCTCATTCTCTCAAGCTGCCATTCTACAAGTTGTTGTTTCAAACAATTGAGAGCAAGCATCTTGAAACGAATCCTTGGAGATAGAGGACAATGGGACGAATTTGAAGAAGCTGCCGGTGTTTAGAGTTTGTGTTTTGCTTTCTTTAATTTAGTGTCTTTAATCTAATGTTTCATTGGTGTATTAGATTAGATTCATTTTGATTTACACATTTCTAATGGACACCGTGGAGCCAAGCCCCGCATTTTAACATTTCTTTTTGCAAATTTTTTTGGCAGGTGATGGACTAAAATAGCATTTCGGCGCATATGAGGCTCAGTTCGGCACATATGCCGATTGTTTTGGCGCATGGATGAGATATTTTGGTGCATACATTAACTATTTCGACACATCCATGTCATGTTTTAGTGCATAGACACTCTGTTTCGGCTCATCCCTTTGAGATCTTTCGGCACATACATGGCCTGTTTCGGTGCATAGACGACTTGTTCCAGCACATATGGTTGTAAAAATTTTAAATTATGATTCCGACGCCATCTACAGATAGGATTTTTCAAATTTTATTTTAATGGAATGAAGGAACCCTAGGTAGACATTTAAATCTGAATTAACAAATCCTAGGATAGTCAGCAAACATAAATTTATTTTGGTTAAAAATGAATCCCATGTTTTTGGTGAAGCAACATCTTCACTTAGTGTAGAGAATTGTCAATTTGGGATTTAAAATTGAACCATTATTTTTTGTTGTGATTGTGAGTAATAGGTTTATGCTCTCCCCTTAACCGGGTGATCAAAATACCAGACTTACCTTTTTATTTTCTGCAATTTAATGTTTTATTACATCCTTTAGAAGGCCTACTCTTGTGGGAAAAATTACTCACCCAAGAGGAACGATCTAAGTGGGAACACCTAAAGCCAAGGTTTCCAACCCACTTTAATCAAAAGCAAGTTGTTGATGAAAATCTAACATGACAGTAGTGTGCAGGATAACCATCCCCAAAACCTTTGTTCTAAAGGTTGGGAGGTCTCTCGAGGGAGTCTATCTATTTGCCACACTGAATGGATATCCTTACTAAAAACCATAGTGTAGAAAGCCAACCGTGTCAGTATCCAAGCATCATCTTAATCATGGTCTAAGGGGAGGGAATAATCTACCCCCAAGACACTCACCATATAATCACCACAGATTGTTTGCTTAGGGGATTCAGTATCCACTTCTGTCACCTTGAGTACGCACCTAGAAAAGACAAAAACATGGGTACCTTCTAGGGGGTGACA
Organism: Sequoiadendron giganteum; assembly: GCA_007115665.2. NCBI lineage: Eukaryota > Viridiplantae > Streptophyta > Pinopsida > Cupressales > Cupressaceae > Sequoiadendron > Sequoiadendron giganteum. The sequence goes on along the minus strand of CM021102.1, from coordinate 161,672,433 downwards.
TGGCTGTGTGAGTCGATGCGATTTTAAGCTATGGGCTATGGTTATTATGATGACCTATTTGATAAATTAGGAGTGAGTTTGACTGAATTACTTATCTTGTTCAAAACCTATGAAAATCTCAAGTACATACACTCTTTGTTTAGATTTTAGGATTAACAAAACAACTGTCTGCTTCTCTATGCTGTGCTTTTCACATTTAAATCAGATTAAGATCATCCAAAAATATCAAAACTGTCCAAACATGTCTGTCTCAAAGGTCTAGTAGATAATTTAGCGCATCTTGGGTCTATTTCGATGCATCTGTTCTCTGTTTCGGTGCATCTGTGCTCTGTTTCGGTGCATCTGTGCTCTGTTTTGGCACATCTTTTTTCTGAGCCTAGGTAATTTTTTGACTTTTAGAAATCAAGTCTTATTGGTCTAGTCTTTCCCATGCTCAGAGTTTGCAACTCTGCAACCTTTGTTAAGAAGTCCTTAGAAAGAAATATTAGAAAGCCCAAGAAGTCTCTCAGTTATAAGAAGATATTGAACAAGAGGAAATTTCTATATCAAATTCCAAAGGTCCTATTTGAACAAAAAACCTTTATTCATCGATATCATGACTATATTAGAGGTTTCACTTACGATTATGTTGTATAATCTTTATACTCATGATTTTTCTTTCAAAGAAGAGCCCTTTCTCAAAGGCACAACCACAATCAGTGTATTCATTCTTATATTCCCCAACCTGCAATCACGTACGCTACTCGTCCAAATCAAATTTTGCAATAGAGAACTCAAACATATTAGGCATTCATTAAATTCATCTTTCTACAAAGCTAAGATCAAAATTCACTAAGTGCAAAATCATCTTTATTTTCAATCTTTGGTTTAATTCTCGCAAATAGGATTTTCATCCTCAGGGAATCACGAGCTAAAGATTAAAAAATATTTTAAGTCATAGAATCTTCATTCTATCCCAAATTTCATATCCATCACCATTGCACTATTTCATTTCTTTGATCAAAGTTAGTAGAATTTGAGTAAAGCTTATGCCTGTTACCACGAGATATCGAAAGCACCTAGAAAAAGATGAAAGTATAGTGAACAACATGGGTGACAATAGTGAGAGGGAGGAAAACCTTTTCAACATTTCAAATATTGAAGAGTTAATCGAAGAGAAACTTCAAGAAGCAGAGCAGGTTCCTCAATTCCATACTCTTATGGAAAGGATTTTAGATTGAAACAAGGAAAGATATTTCCTTTCATTAGCTAATCAAGGAGCTAAGTTACCTATTGATTTTGACATAGAAGGGATTAAAGAGGATCTTGAAATTCCTCTCAATGATTTTGGTGCCCTTACTCAACAGATAAAGGAATTACAAGGACAAATAAAATAAATGAAAGGGGGTACAACAAAGAAGTATGTTTTGGATGAAATATGTCCCTATCCATTCGATAGGAGTCTTCGAATGATTCCTTTTCCAAAACATTGTGAAATCCCTAAGTTTGATAGGTATAATGGGAAAACTGACCCCATTGAGCATGTAAGGGATTTCCGAAATATGAGCCTAGAATTTGCTCATAGTGATACAAACTTAATGCGGTTGTTTCCACGAAGTCTGGGTGGACAATCCATGGAGTGGCTTTCAAAGATCACTCCCCCCTTCAAAAAGTTTGAGGAGTTAATAAAAAAAATTATATCACAATACTCCTACAACATCCAACACGAGATAACCATGCTTGATCTTTGTAAGGTAAAACAAAGAGTAGGGGAATCTTTCACTACATTTTTGCAAAGCTGGAGGAGGGTGTTTGCTAAATACTCTCATCCTATTCCTAAAAAGGAAAAGATGGATATCTTCATCGATAGTCTTAATCAAGAAATGAGTTGTAGACTAAACCTTGACCATCCTCAATCATTTGAAAAATTGATTGAAAATGCAATTACTATTGAAGGTGCGTTGATCAAGCGTGGAGTTCTAAAAATCGATAAAGAGGGTTCAAATTCATACAACAACAACAACCATAATAACAACAATGACAAGTCACAATTTTTTACCCTAAATAAAAATGTTGTGAATGATGGGGTAGTAGGTGCTAACAACGTAAATACAAATCCTACCATCCTTAATGTGTTAGGTGTTCAACATAGCAACAATGCTGGAAATTCTAATAACCCAGGCAATGTTTCTAATCAGGGAAACACAACTAACAATCATGGAAATAATTTTGGCAATAATAAAAATTCAAATGTGCCCAGATCGTCATATTTTTTGAGTCAACGAAGTTTCACTCCCTTGGGCCAATCTTTGGAATCCATTCTCAAAGAATTATTGAATCAAAATGCTATTATTGCCACCACAAAGAGACTATGAGCCTCAATTTAAACCACCATCATGGAATGACTCACATTTCTATGATTATCATAGGTGAAAAGGTCATAAGACAAACAATTGCCAAGGGTTGAAGAATATTGTTCAAGATTTGATTGATAATCATAGCATCATGGTTGAGGGACATAATGTTAATAATGACTATCAAGCATTCAAGAATCCTCTCCCTAATTATCAGAAAGGGGAATTGTCAGGTGACAAGGGTAAGAATATTAATAACATCCACTATGTCATTATCAATCATATTTATACTGATGATCCTCAAATCAACGTGATCTGAATCAAAGGTAATCAAGAATATTGAGAGGGAAATGCTATGAAAAGGGGACAAGCCAAGATCATTATCAAAGGAAGCTTATCTACAGTAGTAATTCCCCCTCCAAGTGAATATAATTTGGTTGATCAACTGCAAAAAACATCAGCCCAAATTTCTATCTTGGAACTTTTAAAGTTATCACCTACACATAAGGACATTCTAGGAAAGGCCCTTGTTGATACAACTATATCCCCTGATTTGGATATCAATAAATTTTAAGCCATGGTGGGACAATTGTCCTCCTACACATGTTTATCTTTTTTTGAAAAAGATGATTCATCCATAACCCATCTGCATAATTCATCACTCTACTTAGAGGTCATGGTTCACAAAGCCCGCATTAGACGTGTCCTCATAGATGGGGGAGCCAGGTTAAACATTTGTACTTTAAAATTGGTCCTAGTTTTAGGATATTCAACAAACTCTATAGATCCATGAAGGAAAATTACAATCAAGGCATATGATGATGAGGAAAGGACTTCCAAAGGTCTCATCATGCTACCAATTAGAGTAGGACTTGTGAAGAATACCTTTTGTCAGGTTCTTCATCGGGATCTAACTTATAACATACTATTGGGTTGCCCATGGATCCATGACATGCAAGTTGTTCCATCTACTTATCATCAATGTTTGAAGTTTCGATATGATGGAAAAGAAGTAACAATACCTGTTGATCACATTAGCAATCAAACTTTCTCTAACCTTAGAGCAACTTACGACACGCTCGTCCCACACAATAGAGAGGCTTTGGCCATCTCTACCTCCAAGTACCATGAACAAGCAAGTGAAATGATAAGTAATTTTGGCACCAAGCTAAAATTGAAAGATAATGAAGTAGGAGATTATTCTTTATCTCTCTAGATAATTTACCCATATCTCCAAGATCCCATGGTCAACCCTCAACTTCCATACAATAGGCGAAGGAAGCTTTAGCCTCAACTTCAACTCCCATCACCAATTTTAATGGGATATTCATCAATGAAAATGAAATGGAAGATAGAGCTATCCTTGATTGGCTATATAAAGATGAAAAATAATTCATACAGCATATCAAGTTACCCACCGAGCAATACGAAAAAGGCTGTGCTATCATGCAACAAATGGCTAATGAAGGAAATGGCCCTATAGGTAAAATAAAAGAGGGTATCATTGAGCCTATCGAACTAAAACCCATGCACCCAAGAGATAAAACTAGGTTGGGATATGGTTAAGATACAAAGGAAGAAGTGATACAAAAGAGGTCTAAAGAAGAATTAACCAAAGCAATTCTGAGAATTCACGCTGATAATTCTGACACAGACTCAAATGAATATGAATGGGATAGCTTCTCTGATGATACCTTTACCTCAGAGAAGAGGGTGGATGTCATACACAAGTTCTCACCCGTATTCTTACAAGGGGAAAGCTCAAGGGCTTTGTTTGATTATGTCCTACAAAGCAATCATGACTCAAGTGAAACCAATTCGATTCAAAGCGAAATAGATTATCCACAGGAGGATACCATCTTAGATCTCCCCTATAATGACATTAACGATCACATCTTGACCCTTACGGCCAATGACCTTACTTATCCTAATGATCCATTTCCTTTGGTACATCCCGAACTTATTGATTGGGGACAAATAGCACCCATTGATGTTCCAAATTTTCCAAATGATGAAATCATAATAAACTTTCTTTGTTCATCTCATCCCGAAACAAGTTCCACCAGGGAATCACATGATTAGAGTTTTCGACAGGAAAGTGCCAAGTTTCTTAGCTATGAAATAAATAATATAAAAGAAAGATCTAATGGTGAAAACCTAACAAAGGCAGTATTAGATCAAGAAAAAAGAAAAATGAAAGAAAGATCTAATGGTGAAACCCTAACAAAGGCAGTATTAGATCAAGAAAAGAGAAAAATAAAAAGCATATCTAATGGTGAAAACATTTCAAAGGCACCAAAGGATGGGAAACTTGACACTCTTCCAGAACATTATCAGGAAAGGTCTTCCATTCTAATCGAACCAACAAAGACACTCAATATAGGTACTATAGAAAAGCCCAAAGTTTTGCAATTGGTTGCATCTCTAACAGACAAAGAAGTACCTAGATTCATAGAATTTCTCAAAGATAATCAAAACAATTTTTCCTGGTCCTATGCAGATATGCCTAGATTGGATCCAGATCTCATCATGCATCATCTATCTATTTCACCAGGGGCAAAACCTATAAAATAGAAACTCAGAAAAATGCATCCACATGTTGCATTATTGGTTAAAGAGGAATTAAAAAAGCTTTTAGATGTTGGATTCATCTGGTCCCTGGATTATGCGGAATGGATCTCCAATATCATGCCTATTTCAAAGCCAGACGAAAGGATTAGAAGTACAGATTTTAGGGATTTGAATAAAGCATGTCCTAAAGATTACTTTCCCTTACCAAACATAGATATGATTGTTGATTTAACCGCTGGACATGCAATGTACTCATTGATGGATGGATTTTTTAGGATATAACTAGATGAATATTGCACCAGAAGATCAGGATAAAAAAACATTCACATGTCCTTGGGGTACCGATTGCTGGAACGTAATGCCTTTTGGGTTGAAAAATGCAGGAGCTACATACCAACGAGCAATGACAACAATTTTTCATGATATGATTCATACATTCATGGAGGATTATGTTGATGATATTTTTTCCAAATCTAACACTAGAGAAGGACACATCGATATCTTATCTAAAATTTTTAAGAGAATGGAACAATTGAAAGTAAGACTTAATTCAAAGAAATGTGTCTTTGGAGTAAAACCTAGAAAGTTATTAGGATACATTATGTCAGAAAAGGGAATTGAAGTGGATCCGGATAAGGTACAAGTAGTTCTTGATATGCCACCACCAAGGAATATTAGTCAACTATGCTCTTTGTAGGGACGGTTACAATCCATTTGAAGATTTATTGCTCAAGTGGCGGATAAAAGTTTACCATTTACACATCTCTTACACAAGAATGTTCCATTCAAGTGGGAGTACAAATGCGTAGCAGCATTTGATTAGATAAAGCAGTATCTCATTAATCCACCAGTATTGATTCCACCAGTACAAGGTGCACCTCTCATATTAGATATCACTGCCATAGAAGTATCTTTAGGAGTATTATTCGCACAAGAAGACAACTCAGGAAAAGAATGAGCTATTTATTACATCAGTCGAACCTTAACAATTCACGAGCTAAATTATACCTTGATTGAAAAGATTGTTTAGCAGTGATGTTCACTTCTCAAAAATTATGACACTAGATGCTAACTCATATAGTAAAGCTTGTGGCTAAGATTGACCCACTCAAATATCTTCTAAGTAAGGCAACCTTAACTGGTAGGTTGGCTAAATGGATTTTGATCCTAAGTGAATTTGATATTCATTATGTGGATCGAAAAGTTATAAAGGGACAAGTAATTACAGATCAATTAGCAGAAGCACCATTACCAGTAGAACACCCAATACATGTTGATTTTCCTAATGTTGATGTGTTCATAGCAGATATCCAACAGACATGGTCACTTTACTTTGATGGTTCTTACACTCGACATGGTTCAGGAGCGGGAATTCCTTTTATTACACCTCAAGGACATACAATCCCAAAATATTATCAGCTAATGTTTCCTTGCACAAACAACATAGCTGAGTATGAGGCATTGATAATCGACATAAGAATTGCAGTAGACTGGAAAATCGTAGAACTTCAAGTTTCTGGTGATTCACAACTTGTTATAAACCAAATCAATGACCAATATCACACTAAAGATGAAAAGTTGATACCTTACAAAAGAATGGTGGAAGATCTTAAGAAATAATTTGTTAATATCAAGTTCATATAGATTCTGCACATTGATAATAAAGCAGCAGACGCTATGGCTACAATTGCCTCTTTGCTCCAATTGACAGAGAATAAAAAATGGTACAATTTCCTGGTGGAACAATTGTTTTCTCCCACCCATAACAATCCTAAAACTTAAATCATTTTCCATCTGATGAGTTCTGACTCTCCCTTATATGGCCAAATTTACACTTACCTAAATGATACTACTTTACCCGTAGACTTGTCTAGGAATCAGAAAAGAAATTTCATTCGTCAATCATCTCATTACACCTTAATGGCTGACGTCATATACCAGCATGGTCTGGATGGTACAATCCTTAGATATCTTGAACGTGATGAATCAGAAAGGCCTTACAAGAGGTCCATGGTGGAATTTGTGGGACACATTCAGGTGGACTAGCCTTAGCAAAGAAACTTGTAAGATTAGGGTACTACTCACCAACCATGGAGAGGGAATCATTCATCTTTGTGAAGAAATGTGCAAAATGTCAGATTCATCGGAATCTCATTCACACTCCTGCTCAGGAATTACAACCCTTCACCACAACATGGCCTTTCGCTCAGTGGGGATTGGACTTGGTTGGAAAGATACACCCATCATCTTCAAATGGACATAAATTTATCATTATAGCCATTGAGTATTTCACTAAGTGGACTGAAGTTGTTCCTCTAGCAACTGTTACGGGAAAACAAATCTCTTCATTCATTTTCAACTATATCATTTGCAAATATGGCATTCCCAACTCCATTATCATGGACAATGGTAGACCCTTTAAAAATCAGGATGTTGATGAACTATGTGAAAGATTTCACATCCAACACAGGTTCTCTACACCTTATTATCCACAAGGGAATGGTCAAGCCAAAGCTTCAAACAAAATAATTCTAAAGATTCTGAAGAAAATAGTGAATGAAGCAGGTCGTGATTGGCATGTGCAATTGAATCCAGCTTTATGGGCCTACAGAACAAGCATTCACACACAGATAGGAGTTACTCCTTATGCTTTGGTCTATGGAGCAGAAGTTATTCTACCAATGGAAGTTGAGATTCCTTCACTTTGAGTGTCACTCAAAGGGTTAATCAATGATGGAGATTATCGAATATCAAGATTGCAAGAGCTAGAATTGCTTGATGAACGATGTCAAACTATGGTTAATCACCTGAAGGGATATCAACAAGTTATGTCCCATAGCTACAATCACAGAGTCAAACCACAAAATTTTCAAGTGGTTGATTTGGTGCTCAGAGAAAACCCTCAAAATAAATAGGATCGGGAAAAGAAAGGTAAGTTTGAACCTAATTGGTTGAGCCTGTTCATTATTGTTGCAACATATGGATCAGGGGCATATCAGTTGTCAACAACAGAAGGGGACTTGTTCAAAGATCCAACCAATAGCATTCACTTGAAGAGGTTCTACACCTGAGAAAATATAAACAATAATATAAAAAGTCCTTAAAAAAAATTAAAAAAATTGCCTTGATGAAAACCTGACAAACATGTGTCTTGGTAATAGCAAAAAAAATCGTAAAATCAGGAAAAAGTGCAATAAAAACAAATGGTGAAAACCTGGCAAACAAGCATTGTTTGTGATTTTATTTGGCTCTGTCATCTATTAGGATTCATTCTGCATATCCATCTTTTCATCGGCATCATGTACACACCTCACCATCATATTCACATTGCATCATCTCCTTGGAACAGCAAGAATTTCATCATGGCTTGATGATTCGAGGGTTATCCATCACAACAATTATGTCTAGCAGGAGTCAGAGTACAGGGTCACTAGGGGGCAGTTCACTTCTTGAAGCTTTTCTAATGGGAAAAAATAGTAGCATGTGTCTAGAATCAGAGTATCGAAAGCAATAGTCTTGTCTAATTAAAATGAGCTTACATGACTATTTTGATAGATGATTAAAACAAATTGGATGATCTTAATCTAAAAAAAATGAATGAAAAACTTAAAAGCATAATTTGCAATTGTTGTTTTGATATTTGATGACATCATATCTTTGGAGTGGTTCAATGATCACAAGGATGAAGTATGATTTTTCTTTGCTTTATGTCTATAAGTTAATCATTAGTATTGTGCAAATTGGTTGTGGGACATGCTCTACAATGTATCATTGATGACATTTCAGAATTTGCATAGGAAAATGGTTACTTTTGTCTATTTATGCAAGCAATACTCAGGTCATCTTAGTTCAATTATACCTCGATGCTTGTATTAACTTGTTACATCAAACATTATGAAAGCAGTACTCAGGTCATCATTGGTGCTAACATACCCTTTGATGCTTGTACTAACTTTCAACATATCAAAAGGCTCAATGATGACAACTAAACACAACAGGAAATGGCAGCAAGGAGAATGATTCATTATTTCATTTAGGATTGCATAATGCATTATTAATTTTTAGGACTACATAATTCATTTGCATTTCGAGGGCTTTTTAAATAGATTTTTGAGGGTTGACCACATTCTTGAATATCTTTTTCAGACAATGGTGGAGTATGACTAGACATTTGTTACATCTCATTTTCATTATCATTCACATTCATTTCACATCATTTTCCATTATCATTATCATTGCAATTGCATACTTACATCATCATTTCATTTCATTATCATCTCATTTTATTCATCATGATCATTATCCATCATTACATTTCATATACATGGTCATTATTTTTAATCATTCATTAATCATTCATATATATTTGCATATTTCACACACATTCATAAATAAAATTGCATCCATTTTATTCTTTTCACATCATCACTTAGATTATCATCTTCATTTACATCATATATCATAATTTCATTACATAAGTGCATTTCCATTACATCATTATTATCATTCATCTTACATCTTACATCATAAATCATATCCTCTGATTTCATCTAAAGCATTCACATCTTACATCATACATTCATTACATATATCATGAAGAAAAAATCATTTAGATCATATCATTATTGCATCATCATACACGATATAGCATATAAAAATCAAAACATGCATCCATAACATGTGCATAATCAAATCACCATTGCATCTCATAAATATCATTAAAACAAATGTCCAGAAATAAAAGGATATCAAATGTTTCAAAAAGATATATCAAATACAATGGCATAAATGTGTACCAAAGCTCATCACTGAGGGGCATCTAGCTGTGGAACATGATTGCTGCTACCTCTAGAGGTAGTATGTCTCAACGGATCTCTGCTTCTAGAAACTCCGATCTCTCATTTGATCGACTGACCCACACTCCTGGTCACACTCCTAGAGTGACTGCATGAATGGGTTCAGGTCTGAGTACCTAACTATGTAAACACTATCTGCCGCTCAGGTGGCACTACCTCAAAATACCTCATCCTATAGTACTTGGCCTCCCGAGTAGTCTCTAGCCCCTCTGCTACAACCTCTCCAATAAAGGTGCTCTCAACTGATCTCAGCAATCTCTCAGCTACCCCCTCAGCTTGTATGCATCTCTCTCTGAAACTGTCTCTATCGGCTGCAAGCTGAGCTATCTGTGGGTTAGGAGGTAGTGGCTATGCGATCTGTGCCTACAACTAACTAATGGTCACCTGTGCCTGTGCTAATTGACTCCAAAGAGTTTGAACCTCAACCTACAAAGTATCCACCTATCCCTGTGATGGAGCCCTGATAGTAATACGTGGAGCCGAAGTACTGGGATGAGCCACCACTCTAGATGTCCATGGCCTCATGTTGAAAGGAACATCAAAGAAAAATCTCTATCTCCCACCACCCCTATCATCCCTGTCATCCCCACTATCTCAGTCATCTAACTCCTCATCCATCTCCTCATCCTCTTAGCTCTCATCATCCACATCCATAGCTACCCCACCGATATCATCGGCCTGATCTACCTATACCCCTCCCTGTACTAGTACCTGTGCCTGACCCTGTGGCTGCCCTACTACTGAAGGTCCCTAGGGCTATTGTCGCCTCGCCTGTGTAACTGACCCTCCCATCAATGGGGCAGGCTCCTCTAGACTGGTAAATCTCAGGAAGGGATGTGTGTAAAAATAGGCAACATAATCATCCCTCATTCCTGCATCAGTAATCTCTAGATGCATGGCCCACTGCGCTAGCTATAACTCAAATTACTCTGCCCTGGATGCCTCAATGGTCACAAATGGACCCCACTCCGGTACATCCTCTCGACATCTGGCATAATGTGCTACACCCTGCAACATCATTTGAACCAATCCTAGTTGTCTCAACACCCTCATAACCAAAAACCACTCGATGATAAAAGGTGTCCGCCCAAGCAGGTATCTAGATCTGGTCAGATATGGTAACTCTATATCATTGGCTTCCCATGGGTCATATTCCACATATAGTCGTGAGATAACAATATCTAAATCATCAAGTACATGCTGCCAATACTCTAATTTGCCCAGCCTTGGCTAGACAAGGGGCCCTGTATATGCATAAACATATGGAAATACAAGCGAGCGATCTCTCTAGACGATGGGGTGTGTAATCGCAAAGTGCTCCCATGCAAATATATGTAAGAGAGTCACCCCATTGGAGAGACTCTTCCCATCTATGTACACGACCTGATAAAGATCATGGTACGAATGGGCAAGCATGCATGACCCTCATGCATATCTGGTACATGGAGAAGCATATCCTCCAAAATCCTACCCCACCCAACTGATAGTCCCTTTGACCTACAATCAGGACAAAGGAAACCACCAATCATACTTGCTAAAACCGAAGGCAGTGGGGCATATCTCTCCATCATCTCCTTCCAGGGAATCCCATATCCAGAGACATGAGGATCCTGGAAGACTCATCTCAAAGCATCAGTCCCTCTAGTCTCCTTGTGATTATAAATCACAAGCTCTCCAACCACAGGAATACCCAGAATCCTGTAAACATCCTCTGGAGTCACCATGATCTCTCCTGTAGGCAAATGGAAGGTATTGTGCTTGTGGTGCCACCTCTCCGCTAAAACAGTCAACAACGCCCTGTTGACCTGATATTTCGGGATACTCAACAAAGCTCTCAAACCACACTGATCTATCACTCCTAAATCCTCATGGGACAATCCAGGAATCATCTCCCATGTCTGAGGAAATCTCTCTCTAATCTAGAGGAGGTTAAATTCCTCCTTTACAACATCATCAAGCAATCATGTAAATCAATCAGCAATGGATATCATCAATCAATCAATACATCAAGCAAGTTCAAATCAATTTCTATTTGCTTCACATATCGCATGGAAGCAAATTTATCCACATTTCTACTATTTTTTTCATATTGCATGGAAACAAATTTAACAGTCAACATGACTCAATATCTATCTATTTGACTTTCAATCAGGAAAGAAAATCTACCATTTCTATTTGTTTTCATATCGCATGGAAGCAAATTTATCAGACCTATTTGTTCTTCAAGCACGAAGAAAAATTTATTAAATCAAGCTACTTTATCATTGATGATATTCAAAAGCATAAAATCCATTGTCTAATCTAGCAACAATCGTCAAGCATATGTCAATTTTTTTTCAAAAATCGAAATTCAGCAAATATCCATGGATGCACCAAAATAGTCAATTGATGGGCTAAAAACATGGATGCACAACTTTACGCCATGGATGCACTAAAATAGATTATGGATGCACAATTTAATGAATTTATCAAGCAAATGCACTAAAATAGTCCATCTATAAGCTAATGTACCATCCTACGCAGGCAAGTTTCATGGATGCGCCATTTGATCTATCCTATGTGCTAATTCACCTATGCGCGACTCTTTTTCACCTATGCGTGACTGTTTTGCACCTATGCCCCACTTTGGATGTGTTGATTTATCTAATCTATGCACTAAACTAAGGATCGTATGTGTCGAAAGAAAATTCTATGCTCTAAAACAAAATTTGAAAAATAAAAAAAATTCAAAAAAACATTCGAAAATCATTTAAAAATTGACAGAGAGGTTTTGATCGACTTACCGGAGGTCCATATGCAAGTGGTCTCTGATGACGGCAACCTCGCTCGAATCTGTGGTGCTCAAAAGGGATCGGCATCACTAATATCTCTCTCAGAGCTCAAAAATTCTCAAAGGTTACTGTTCAAATGAAGATGACTTCTCACCTTTTTCACCTTTTAAAGGGGTAAAAGTGGCAAATTATTTTTATTTTTACTATGCAAAGTGCTATTTCAAGAGCTAAATTGCCAATTTTTTTTCGAAATCATCTGAAAATCTTCCAAATCATCCTCATCCTCATTCTCATCACGCGATTTATCTCTTGAGGGGGCATATAGCATCATCAGTTAAATTTTTCAAAATTAGGGGCAAATTCTTTGAAGCAATGCGTAAAACACGTCATTTCAAAGAGGGGCAAAATGTACACATCTAAAAATGGTCATGGTTAACCAAACCTATTAATTAATTAAATATGAATTATTTGATTAATATTCTTAAGTCATCTACGCATAAATAAATTTAATTATTTATTTATATTTTTCATTTTCCAATTCTTCTAGTTTAATTAAATAAATGATTTTATTTAATTAATGCCACCTTCCTCTTAATTAATTAAATAGATTTCACAATTTCTTTATATTAATTATCACAAGTTTAAATTCTAAATTTAAATGATATTCTTCATTTCACATTTAATTAAATATTTTCAATATTTAATTAAAACACTTTTCAAATTCTTCACTCTTCTCAGTAATTAAATATTTGTAAATATTTAATTAAAAAAGCTTTTCATTTCTCACACATAATTAAATATTCTCAATATTTAATTAAAGGCTTTTCATTTCTCACACATATTTAAATATTTATTTATTTAAATTATGGAGATATCTTCCAGTTTGTCTCTTCATTTTCCATCTGTCTCTTAAACTTCCATCTTCTTTTTGAATTCTCGATCTCTCACCATTCATTTTAACAGGTTTGAACTCAACCATTGATCTTGGCCAATTGAATTCTTGCCTTCAAAAATCTATAAATACAACCCTCTTATGAGTTGCAAAGGACCTCGAATTCTAGATTTTCATGCATAGTTATTATAGTCGCATTTTAGTATTTCTAGCATCTAATTAGCATTTCAATTTCATAGCTTAAAGCATATTAGCAATGCACGTGCATTTTCATTAATCTCATTCTCTCAAGCTGCCATTCTAAAAGCGGTTGTTTAAAACAACTGAGAGCAAGCATCTTGAAATGAATCCTTGGAGATAGAGGACAATGGGATGAATTTGAAGAAGCTACCTGTGTTTAGAGTTTGTGTTTTTCTTTCTTTAATTTAGTTTCTTTAATCTAATGTTTCATTTGTGTATTAGATTAGATTCATTTTGATTTACACATTCTAACGTACACAGGACCCATTCACCCATTGGCAAATGAGTCCCTGACTGGCTTGTAGAAACAACATTTTATGACCATTGCATAGTGCTATCCTTTCCCATATCTTCCAAAATATTTGCTATCTCTCTTAGTGTCATTTGACCTTGACCCCTATCCTTCAATCATAAGGAAACTTGAATATTCTCACATTGGGTTGATTCACCTAAGGGTTGTTAATCGATTAATTGTTGGGATCTCATTTCCTAATGAATGTAGGAAGATAGGGTCTATTTTCACCCTTTTGACTTACCTTTCCATTTTGGGAACCCTAGTTTCCTTCATTTCAAATAGATCATGTTGATCTCCTTATCTATAGGGGTCCCTTCAGTTCCTCATCTAAAGTAAGAAAAGACACCTATATTGGAAGATATATTAGTTAATCCTTTGAAAGATGAAAGTCGTACGAGAAGAAATAGAAGTGATAAAGAGATTAAGCATAAACATCATGACACAGATTTCTAGCTTGTTGAAAAGAATAAAAATTACCAACCACCAGTCAAAACCAACTTAGTTGAATTAGCTCCTAGCTATCCGTTCTCATCATCACCTAATACCACTCCACCACCCTTGCCAAATTATGTAATTGAACCTTACATATTTTTACCTAAACAAAGAATGAAGAGTAATCATATGGATGATATTATTCATAAACCACCTATTGTGATAAACTTGGATATTGATAAAGAAGCCATGATAGATGATCAAGTTCATAATGAGATCTCTTTTTTTCTCCAAATCTATGGATTTATATTGGAGAAACCATGCTAATCCTCCCAAGGAGAGAGATCTACCATGTGTCGAACCCATTGATACTCCTTGTATATTACTTTCTATAGTCCCTTTGGCATGTTATCTGCCTTTCGAATAAGTGCACCAATATGTGACACAATTTTGGCTCTTCAGATGCCACTTTTTTTCTAAAATCAGAAAAATCTGATTTGCATGAGAAAATGAAAATAGTTACGCTCAAAATTTCAAGATACAGCAAGAACAAAAGTTGAAGTGCTCCAAGTCTAGTTTCTAAGGTACTATTTTTTTTGAAATTACTGAAGATTAAAGGTCTCAAAAGGGGGTGCAAAATAGGTCCTGTTTTTATAAAAAAAATAGCATAGTGCCTCAGGGCTCCCCCTTTTTAGTTACCTTTCTTTTAGAATTTCAAAAATCCCAATAGTGACAAATTACCTAACACCATGTAGTTTATCCTTGTTCTTTCTGATTTTTTTTTAATAAATATATAATATTTTATGAATTTTCAAAGTGGACACATCCTGAAAAGCTGAAATTTGAGCATGCTCCCCCGTAAACTTTTTGAAAACTAATCGAAAATTGATTAGTTTTCTTCATCATGTGTAGAATGGAGTCTAGGTTAAAAAAATGTATTTTGTTTCACATTTCGATGAATGAGTAAAAATCTATCCTAAAACTACCACATGTTTTTTTTCGACCAAAAAAAGAGGCATTGACAAAAGGAGTCATGGATCAAAACCTTAGCTAAATCAAAATGAAAAAAAAATAATATATTTATATAGCTAAGAGAGAGGTTAACACTATAATGTTTTTTTTTATATAGTTGCATTGAAGACATGCAAATGAGATGGAGAGCATAGACAAACATATGAGGAAATTTGGAAAATGTTATCAATTAACATGTGCAAAGTAAGTCATTTGGTAAGTGCCGAATTGGGCGCTCGCGAAATTACCTGCTTTGCAAAAAACCTGAATTTCCCCTCTCTTTGGTTGACAAATTTGATAATTCTTACAGTGCATAGTTTATGATCATAGATGGATACTTGAGGTTTAACCTTTCATGTGCTCTCTAACTCATTACCCTAATTGGATAACTCTTTATCCCTCTAAAGTCTCTCTTTCTCAGGTCTCACTCCCTCTGAAATGCCCTAGACTAATCTCTCGGTCCAATCCCCTCTCTGAGGTCTATGTCCCTCCCACATAGGTACCTAAATAAATCTATCTCACTCCAGCCCCCTTTCTCACTCTCCCCCTCTCTCTCTCACTCTTTGGTATTTTTGTCTCTCTTACTCCATCTCAATCTCTTAGGTTGTTATCTTTCTCTCTTTCTCTCTCTCTCTCAAGTCTCTGCCTCCTACCCCCTCTCCCTCTCTTAGGTCTATCTATCACTCCCTCTATCTCTCTCCCATTCCCTATCTCTCACTCACTCTATATCTCTACCTCTCTCTCTCTCTCACTTTGTCTTGGTTATATCCATCTCCCCTCTCTCTCTCACACACACAAACATACTCCCTCTCTCTCTCCCACTCCCTCCCTATCTTATTCCCTCTATCTCTCTCCCTCTATCTCTCTCACTCTACCTCTCCATCTCTCTCAAGTATCTCCCTCCCACCACCTCTCCCTATCTCTCTCAAGTCCCTCTTTATCTCATGTCCTCTATCTCTCTCCCACTCTCTCTCCCTCCCACCCACTCTCCCTCCCTCTCTCTCTCTAAAGTCTCCCCCTTATAAATCCTCTCCGCTTGTCAATTCTCTCTTTGTCTATCTCACTCACTCCATCTATCTTTCTCCCACATCCTCTATCTCTCTCTCTCTCCCACATCCTCTCTCTCTCACTCACTCCCTCTATCTCTCTCCCTCTCTCTCTCTCAAGTATCTCCCTCCCACCACCTCCCTCTCCCTCTCCCTCTCTCTCAGGTATCTCCCTCCACCCCCTATATCTCTCTATATCTCTTACTACCTCCATCTCTCTCCAATCCCTCTATCCTGAGTACTCCCTCTCCCTCCCACCCCCTCTCCACATCTCAAGACTCTCTCTCTCACTCCTTGTATCTCTCCCATCCCTCTATCTCCCACTCCCTCTCTCTCCTACTCTCTTAGGTCTCTCCTTCACACCCCCTCTCTCCCACTTTGTCTCCCTCTCTTTCTCTCCCAGTTGTCTCCCTCCCACCCTCTCTCCCTCTCCCTCTCTCCTAGGTTTCTCCGTCCCACCCCCTCTCTCTCTCAAGTATCTCCCTCCTACCCCCCCCTCTCCCTCTCCCACTACCTCTCTCTCACTCCCTCTATGTCTCTCCCTCTCTCTCAGGTCTCTCCCTCACACCCCCTCTCCCTCTTTCTCTCTCTCAACTATCTTTGTCCTACCCCCTCTCACTCTCTCTCTTTGTCAAGTCTCCCCCTCCTACCCCCTCTCCCTCTCATAGTCACTCCCTCTATCTCTCTTCCACTTCCTCCCTCTCTCACTGCCTCTATCTATCTCCCTATCCCTCTCCCTCTCTCTCTCTCTCTCTCAAATATAGGTTTTAGGTTTTAGGGTTTAGGGATTAAGGGTTGAGGGTAGAGGATTGAGATTTTAGGGATTACAATTTATGGTTTAAAGGTAAAGGGTTTGAGTGTTTAGAGTTTAACCTAGATAAGGGTATAGGGTTGAGGGTTGAGGGTTTAAGGGTTGAGGGTAGAGGACAGAGGGTTTAGGGTTTACAAAGTAAGGCTTAAGGGTAGAGGGTTTAGAGTTTGGGGATTATGATTTATTGTTTAAGGGTAGATGGTGTAGGGTTGAGAGAGAGAGGGAGGTGTTGAGGGTAGAGGGTAGAGGGTAGAGGGTAGAGGGTTAAGGGTAGAGGGTAGAGGGTTTAAGGGTTTAGGGTTTATAGTTTCAGGGTAGAGGGTTTAAGGGTTTATACTTTAACTTGATTAAGGGTAGAGGGTAGAGGGTTGAGGGTTGAGGGTTTAAGGGTTGAGAGTAGAGTGTAGAGTGTTTAGGGCTTACAGATTAAGGGTTAAGGGTAGAGGGTTTAGGGTTTTGGGATTACAATTTACGATTGAAGGGTAGATGGTGTAGGGTTGAGAGACAGAGGTGGTGTTCAGGGTACCTCTATCCCACATCCTCTCTCTCTCACTCCCTCCATTTCTCTCCCTCTATCTCTCACTTGCTTTGTCTATCTCCCTCTGTCTCTCTCAAATATCTCCCTCCCACCTCCTCCCTCTCTCTCTCTCTCCCACTCAGGTATCTCACCCCACCCCCTATATCTCTCTATCTCTCTCACTACCTCCATCTCTCTCCAATCCCTCTCCCTCCCACCCCCTCTCCATGTCTCAAGTATCTCTCTCTCACTCCTTGTATCTCTACCATCCATCTATCTCCCACTCCCTCTCTCTCCTACTCTCTTAGGTCTCTCTGTCACACCCCCTCTCTCCCACTTTGTCTCCCTCTCTTTCTCTCTTAGTTGTCTCCCTCCCACCCCCTCTCCCTCTCCCTCTCTCTTAGGTTTCTCCCTCCCACCCCCTCTCCCTCTCCCCCTGTCTCTCAAGTATCTCCCTCCTACCCCCCTCTCTCTCTCCCAATACCTCTCTCTCTCACTCCCTCTATGTCTCTCCCTCTTTCTCAGGTCTCTCCCTCACACCCCCTCTCCCTCTTTCTCTCTCTCAAGTATTTTTGTCCTACCCCCTCTCACTCTCTCTCTTTGTCAAGTCTCCCTCTCCTACCCATTCTCCCTCTCATAGTCACTCCCTCTATCCCTCTTCCACTCCCTCCCCCTCTCACTCCCTCTATCTCTCTCCCTATCCTTCTCCCTTTCCATCAGGTATGTCCCCCTAACGACCTCTCCCTCTCTCGCTCTCTCTAAAATATAGGGTTTAGGATTTACGGTTTAGGGACTAAGGGTTAAGGGTAGAGGGTTTAGTGTTTAGGGATTACACTTTATAGTTTAAGAGTAAAGGGTTTGAGGGTTTAGGGTTTAACCTAGTTAAGGGTATAGGGTTGAGGGTTTAGGGTTTAAGGCTTGAGGGTAGAGGATAGAGGGTTTAGGGTTTACAAATTAAGGGTTAAGCGTAGAGGGTTTAGAGTTTAGGGATTACGATTTATTGTTTAAGGGTAGATGGTGTAGGGTTGAGAGAGAGAGGGAGGTGTTGAGGGTAGAGGGTAGAGGGTTAAGGGTAGAGGGTAGAGGGTTTAGGGGTTTAGGGTTTATAGTTTAAGGGTGGAGGGTTTAAGGGTTCAGGGTTTAACTTGGTTAAGGGTAGAGGGTAGAGGGTAGAGGGTTTAGGGTTTAAGGGTTGAGGGTAGAGTGTAGAGTGTTTAGGGTTTACAGATTAAGGGTTTAGGGTTTAGGGATTACAATTTATGGTTGAAGGGTAGATGGTGTAGTGTTGAGAGATAGAGGTGGTGTTAAGGGTACCTATCTCCCACATCCTCTCTCTCTCATTCCCTCTATTTCTCTCCCTCTATCTCTCACTCGCTCTATATGTCTCCCTCCCACCTCCTCCCTCTCTCTCTCTCTCTCTCTCCCTCTCTTAGGTATCTCCCCCCACCCCCTCCATCTCTCTCCAATCCCTCTATCTTGAGTACTTCCTCTCCCTCCCACCCCCTCTCCATGTCTCAAGTATCTTTCTCTCACTCCTTGTATCTCTCCCATCTATCTATCTCCCACTCCCTCTCTCTCCTACTCTATTAGGCCTCTCCTTCACACCCCCTCTCTCCCACTTTGTCTCCCTCTATTTCTCTCTTAATTGTCTCCCTCCCACCCTCTCTCCCTCTCCCTCTCTCCTAGGTTTCTCCCTCTCACCCCCTCTCCCTCTCCCCCTCTCTCTCTCAAGTCTCTCCCTCCTACCCCCCTCTCTGTCTCCCACTACCTCTCACTCTCTCACTCCCTCTATGTCTCTCCCTCTCTCTTAGGTCTCTCCCTCACACCCCCTCTCCCTCTTTCTCTCTCTCAACTATCTTTGTCCTACCCCCTCTCACTCTCTCTCTTTGTCAAGTCTTCCTCTCCTACCCCCTCTCCCTCTCATAGTCACTCCCTCTATCTCTCTTCCACTCCATCCATCTCTCTCTCCCTCTATCTCTCTCCCTATCCCTCTCCCTCTTTATCAGGTATGTTGCTTTGACTACCTCTCCCTCTCTCTCTCAAATATAGGGTTTAGGGATTAAGGGTTAAGGGTAGAGGGTTTATCTTTTAGGGATTACAATTTACAGTTTAAGGGTAAAGGGTTTGAGGGTTTAGGGTTTAACCTAGTTAAGGGTATAGGGTTGAGGGTAGAGGATAGAGGGTTTAGGGTTTACAAATTAAGGGTTAATGGTAGAGGGTTTTGAGTTTAGGGATTATGATTTATTGTTTAAGGGTAGATGGTGTAGTGTTGAGAGAGAAAGGGAGGTATTGAGGGTAGAGGGTAGAGGGTTAAGGGTTAAGGGTAGATAGGTTGAGATATTAGGGTTTAAGGGTTGAGGGTTGAGGGATTAAGAGATTATATGGGTTGAGGGATTAGGATTTAAGGGTTGAGGGTTTTTGGGTTGGGGGACTAAGAGGGTATAGGGGTTGAGGGTTTAAAGGTTAAGGGTTGAGGGATTAGGATGGTATAGGGGTTAAGGGATTAGGGTTTAAGGGTCGAGGGTTGAGGGTTGAGGGTTGAGGGATTAAGAGGGAATAGGGGTTGAAGGATTAGGGTTTAAGGGTTGAGGGTTCAAGGTTCAAGGATTGAGAGGGTATAGGTGTTGAGGGATTAGGGTTTAAGGGTTGAGGGTTTAGTGATAAAGAGGGTATAGGGGTTGAGGGATTAGGGTTTAAGGTTTGAGGGTTAAGGGTTAAGGGATTAGGGTTTAAGGGTAAAGGGTAGAGGGGTTGAAGAATTAAGAGGGTATAGGGTTTGAGGGATTAAGGTTTAAGGGTTGATGGTTAAGGGTTGAGGGATTAGGGTTTAATGGTAGAGGGTAGAGGGGTTGAGGGATTAAGAGGGTATAGAATTTGATGAATTAGGGTTTAAGGGTTAAGGGTTGAGGGATTAGCGTTTAAGGGTTAAGGGTTTAGGGTTGGGGGATTAAGAAGGTATAGGTGCTGAGGGATTAGGGTTTAAGGGTTGAGGTTTGAGTGTTGATGGATTAAGAGGGTATAGGAGTTGAGGGATTAGGGTTTAAGGGTTAATGGTTGAGGGTTGATGGTTGAGGGATTAAGAGGGTATACAGGTTGAGGGATTAGGTTTTAAGGGTTGAGGGTTGAGTGTTGAGGGATTAAGTGGCCAGGTATTAAGAGTGTATAGGGGTTGAGGGATTAGGGTTTAAGGGTTGGGGGTTGAGGGATTAAGATGGTATAGGGACTGAGGGATTAGGGTTTAAGGTTTGAGGGTTGAGTTATAGAGAGGGTATAGAGGTTGAGGGATTAGGGTTTAAGGGTTGAGGGTTAGGGGTTGAGGGATTTAGACCGTATAGGAGTTGAGGTATTAGGGTTTAAGGGTAAAGGGTAGAGGGGTTGAGGGATTACGAGAGTATAGGGGTTGAGGGTTTAGTGTCTAAGGGTTGAGGGATTAAGAGTATATAGAGTTGGAGGGGTTAGGGTTTAAGGGTAGAGGGTATAGGGGTTGAGGGATTAAGAGGGTATATGGGTTGATGGATTAGGGTTTAAGGTTTGAGGGTTGAGGGTTTAGGGATTAAGAGGGTATAGGGTTTGAGGGATTAGGGTTTAATGGTTATGGGTTGAGAGATTAAGAGGGTATAGGGCTTGAGGGATTAGGTTTTAATGGTTGAGGGCTAAGGGTTGAGGGTTGAGGGATTAGGAGGGTATAGGGGTTGAGGAATTAATTTTTTAATGGTTGAGGTTGGTTGAGGGATTAAGAGGGTATAGGCATGAAGGGATTAGGTGTTAAGGGTTGATGGTTGAGGGATTAAGAGGGTAGAGGGGTTGAGGGATTAGGGTTGAAGGGTTGAGTGTTAAGGGTTGATGGATTAAGAGCCTATAGGGGTTGAGGGATTAGGGTTTAAGGGTTGAGGGTTGAGGGTTGAGGGATTAAGAGGGCATAGGGGTTGAGGGATCAAGGTTTAAGGGTTGAGGGTGTTGGAGTTACAAATCACATCTCTGGAATGCATTTTGGAAATGGAAAACTATGTGTAGTAAACTACTCTTCAAATTCGGAGGGGAAGCTCCCTCTTTTGTTGAGTTTGGATAAGGAAAGTAAAATAAAGCTAATTTTCCTATCTTTTTTATTCAGTTGCGAGAACATAAGGTTATAGAACTCTAAATGTTGTAGCCAAGGTTTTCCCTTTAATGAAACTTAACAACTACAACTAACTTTCAATAAAGATTTTTCTAGCCTCTCAAGTAAACGCAAAGCAAGAGAGTTAGAAATGAATGAGATTGATTTTCTGACATAAATACTTAAATGAAATTTTGCCAACTTAAATCTATTGAATTTCAATGGAAGCTGAAAAGGAGATCATATAAGAATTACATAATCAACGAAAATATGAGATTTTATATCGGGGCAGCAAAAGCACACTCAAGACTTTATTTTCTCAAACTTTTGGCACAAGATTACAATTTTGGGACAAGTTGTGGAAAAATACATGCAACATGCGATCAAACTAGATTATCACTTGACGCAAGACACATGTACTGAACAAGGATTTGCAGCTAAAAGAGGCATGCAAACTTTCCCTTAACACAAAGTGAACTGAAACTAATTGATAACAAACATGAAGGAATAGGCTCAACAATTCTATTATCATAATCACTATTAATGAAAATGAGATAAAATCCTCCTATTTATAGTTAAGTAGAGGAGTAGGGAACCCTAAAATCTCCTTGCGCTTACAACTAATACTTGCCAACCTGCAAGCTTAATCTCTAAACCTAAAGAAGATAAGAATCTACAACTAAGAAAACATGTAAAAATAGAAACTACCAACTCATTACAATTGTTTTCTTTCTATTCTCAAAGAATGGATAAGAATCATTATGATAATAGAAAGAAAGCTAGGAAGAAGCTTCTCTATGAAAGCTGATTTTATATCTCAAGCACATCCGCTAAAAAATGAGCAATGGTATCACAGTCAGGTCCATCAATAATATCAATAGAAAAGTTTCTCTTTTCCAAGATTTCTTCACCATCTATAATAGATCTCAAGAAAACTTCATTTTCCTTGGACGCTTTCTCAAACTTTGCTGACATCATCAAAAGATGACACATTCTTCTATCACTGTCATTGCTGCTACGAAATACACTGTGAAACTCTATTTTGACTTCATCAAGCCCAACATAGGAACCATCTTCTTGAAAATATCGGTAAGGAATCTCTGTGACAAAATATCTTATGAATTCGAGAGCATCGAGAACCCTTTTCTTATAGACAATGAACTCCTCAAATATCCCTTCATAAGTTTTCACTTTGAAGAAGTGATATTCATTCCATGCAAGGATTTGTCTTTTATGTTCTCTAGCAATGATAGAACCATATGCCTTATCTAAACCTAGAATAATGATTTCATCCATAGGATTGAATTCTACAATTAGTTGCTCAAAATGTTGGATACCTTGACATAAATCATGGGCCTTATATCTTAGCTGAAATATCTAAGCTAGAAATTTTGTGCCCTTAGTGATGATTTGCTCAATCCGTTCTTGAGGCTATTTCCCACAAATTACCAACTGTCTCAGCTACTGTTGATCAGCCGGTGTCTCTAAAACCTAGGGCAACAACTATGTTGTTTGTGAAGTTCCTAGAATGAGATTAAAAATCTATAACTAGAGTTGATGATTTTCAGCCTTGAGGGATGCCTTGTCTTCTCCATCCTTTTTCACTCTTTCTTGAATGTTTTTAGATACTATCTTGAACAATATCATGTCAACATGCCTAGTTTTCTTGCCAAGATTGGCTTTCACCATCACAAATTCATCAACATCCACCTCATCTCTATCTTTATTTTTAGGAGATGTAGCCGTCTCCATGAATATCTCACCCTTAGGATTTCTCTCAAAGTGAATTTGTGTCTTTGCCTTCTTCTTGGGTGCTTCCTGATATACATTGAGATCATCAACATTTACCTGATAAGAAGGCCTTCTTATTGTCCTTCCCAAGGAGCTCTCAAGCCAAGATTTTTTATTTCGATTAACATCCATGGGAAGTACAACTGCAATATCTTCCTCTACCTCCTCGTCTTCCAAATCAATGTGAATTGGTGAAGACCTCAGAGATGGTAAAGAATCATGTGACAAAGACACATCTTATGTTTCCTCTTGAGGTATGGGCTCATGTGGAGGGACTTCTATTTCCATCATTGGTTGCTCATGTATCACTATACCTATGAATTCCAGCCTCTTTTTTGCATTCTTTGTTGACCTGCTGCCCTTTACAACCTCTTGACCTTTTCCTTTCGCCTTTGAATGAGCTCTTTAAAAAGAAGTGGCGAACATGAGCCCTGGGTGACTCTGCTTTAGGAATAGACTTCTTCCTCTTAAGGACTAAGAAAAATTTTTTATATTCAAAAATTTAACAAGCCCTTTCCACCATTGAGATGCATTCTTTATTAATCCAATTAACCTGTGGAAGAGGTTGTTTCTCAATCTTCTTACGAGTGTAAGTTGGGAGAAGGATGTTTGTGTCATCATTTGATAAGCCCTCAATATCCTTAGACAAGGAATCCATTATCTGATGAAGATTGAGTCTTCTATTGCTACATCTTTGGATGTTGACTTCATCTATCTAGTTGGCCCAAAAATCCTCCAGTGTGGGCACATAAGCAAATTTTGTTCAATTTTAGCTACATAGACACCATGGGGATAATAAGATCATATCTCGTGGAAAGACTTGAGACCAAGTCTAGTTAACTCATTACCCATTATCTTAGCATCAACCAATGACCTTGACCTATATTTATTCCTAATGCAAAAGGGAAGTTGAAGGCTAGTTTCTTTTTGTTTCGCAAGTGGGTGTGAACATATGATACTTGCCTAAGAAACTCCATGCACACAACTTCATCCAATGAATACCTTGGTAGCATGAGAGGAGCATTGGAATAGCCATAGACTCTCAAGTAGGTGAAAGTAGAAAATTTCATATACAAATCCACCTATTTTGACATCACTTCCCTGGCAATAGATGAAATGCGTACCTATAGCTCATTGTCTAGGTCATGCACTATATACATTAGGAATGCTTCATTCACTCTCATGTAGTGATGAGATGATGCAAAAAACTCTAGTTGAGTGTAGTAATTGTAAACATGTTGAACATTTAAGGAACCCTTAGTGTTCAACCCCTCTGAACTTTCCTTGGAAGCCAACAAAGTAGACTAGGTATGAGATCATGTGGAATTCATATCTGTTAAAATATTCAGTTATCTGATAATGAAGGAAGTCACTGATCAATGTAGGCCAATCATAGAATTTTGTTTTCTTCATGATGTGAGGTATCACGTAAAATATCCAGGTTTGAAACTTAGTTGCAACCTCTTGGCCTGTGATCCGATTGAGGAAGGTGATGATAATGCCAATTTCCTCCTTAATTTCGCTTCTCCCAATATTCTTTGGCAATGTCTTGTGCTTTTCTTTCATGCATTTTGTTGAAATCTTCTTGTTGTACTTGTTTTTATCCATTTCCCATACTCTTTCCCATTCATCTTGAGAGATAGTAGCACTTCTTAGCCAAGGAGGAATTGAGAAACATATTTCTATCATACAAGGCTTTAGGCTACAAATAGTTATCCCGTCTACTGACTAAATCTCCCCTATTGCTGGACTGTAATGCTTGATGCAAGAAATTACGAACTCCAAGATTTTAACTGAAAAAGGGATGGATGTTGTTGCAAGAATACCCAAAAATGGCCAAGGTGCCTGATGGTGACATTCCCTGTGTCTTCCAAAGCACACAAATTGAGCATTGGCTTAATGTGGTATAAGTCAATTTTAGTTGTCTTGATGAAATCATGATATAGTGCTGATTTAGTCTTAAAATATGTGGGAGTGTACTCCATTATGCAAAAAATTAAGATTGACTGTGAACATGCCTATGTTCTGACAATTTTTGCACAAGTTTCTATTTTAAGCTTGCTGATTTTCTTCGTCAAATGGATGAATTTTTTGGAAAATTTTCAGAGATATGGGTTTTGTTTAGATTTTTGTTACAAACAAACCCAAATCGTTTGTTTTTGAAAATTCTGAATGTAGATTGAAAAGGCAGAAAACCCTAATTTTCTCTGAAAAAGTAGAAAAAATTGGCATTTGGGTATTGTTTAGAGACACATTCTGGATGAACCCATTTGATTAGATTTTGAAAACCTTGAAGATTCACTGAAAAACCAAGCCACTTGAAGTTTCACTAAAAAAGTTGTGATATGGGTTTTGTCCAGAAGAATATTTGAGAAAGACCTAAAAGATTGAAAGTTGTAAATTTTGAAGTTTTCTCTGACATGCAAAATAAAAAGAAGTTGCTGCAACCTTGAGAAAATTCTTCAAAAATTATCCAGAAGATAGAACTAGTATAAACTAGCTCACTAAAAATTGAAAACAATAATCTTCTTCTTCTTTAAAGAATTGATGTTCTAGATGAAAAAAACATGAAGAATAAAGTTTTCTCATGTGTTGATCTGAAAAATTATGAAAAACCAGCTAGTTTAAGTTCTTAAATCTTGAAAAGAAAGGTTTGAAGTTGTTGCTCTATTTCTCCTTGGAGGCACTTGCAAGAAAATATGAAACATAAAACACAAAGGTTCCTTAAATAAGTTTTGTCTTGAGAGAAACAACTCTCTCTAGCCCTAATTCTTCAAAACCCTAATTTGAGTTTATGCAATGAAGTTAGACATTTTTCATCATCTTCAATTTTTGAAAATTTCAAAAATTTGACTAAGGCATTGGAACTTGGGCGCCCTTCTTGAGTTGAGGCGCTTAACTCCCATAGACTTAGCCATGTTTTCACTGTTTTCAACTTCTCCTCAATTTTCAACCTTAGTTTGATCTTGTCTCCTAACTTTCAGATTGTTTCAATAGATGATCTAAATGTTTCACCATGGAGCCTGATCGAATCCGACAACATTATTCTGGAGAAATCTTCTAACAAAAACTTCATTTGACCCTTCAAATTTTTGGGTGCCTATCTTGTCTAGGGGCGCCCACTTTCTCTAGTGTTAGCCATTTTAATTATCTTCAAATTTTTGCTTGTCCTCTGACCTTCAGATGAATTCATGATTTCGGTCATTGTACTAATCAAATTGACTGGCTGACAAGTTCACTAGATAGCTAAGAATATTCTGGAAGGGTTCTCGTAGACATTGAATCTCTAAAAACTGACATCTAAAGCCTCAAAAACCTAGGCGCCCTTCTTGACTAGAGGCACCTAACTTCTCCAGAGTTAGTTTTTATTTTGAGTTTTTCACTATTGCTTTTGACTTCTGTCATTTTACTCACTTTTGGTCCTTTGTTTAGCCTTTGATATCAGATGGCTACCAGCTTTGATGAGCATGCTAATGATTGCGTTGGAAAGCTTGATCAAATTTCATGAAGTCAGGTTGGAGGTGCCTTCAACAAATTCATTCGTTTAACACCTTAAAAACTTGGGCACCCTTCTTCTCCAGGGGCACCCAAATTCACTAGACTTAGAATTTTTTTCATCATTTTCACCTTCAGAGTTTGAATACTTCTTGCTATGGCTCCTATTTGATCTGAGTTTGCCAACAACTAAGCGATCAGATGAGATGATGAAGACACCCACTAGGAAGCTGATAGGAAATTGAATAGTGTTGCCTGGGAGAGTGAACCTTTGACTCTATCATCTGACCCTCTGAAAAGATGGGCACCCTTCTTCTCTAGGGGCACCCATGGCTAACAAACTTTGCCACTTTTTCACAATTTTCAAAATCCTTCCTCATTTGAGGTGCCTCCCTTGAGCTTAGTTGTCGAAATAGGAAAATTTCTAAGGCATGAAGGTTTGGGTGCCCAAATTCAACAGGGGCACGGATTCACTAGCCTTAGTCAAAGATTTGTAATTTTCAACTTCTTCAACTTCCTTTCTCTCTTCCTCATTCTTCATACATGGTTGTCATTGACAACTTATATTTGATGCTTGAATGTCTGATTCTAACACCTGGCAGCTAACTTACCTCTAATGATGACCTTGGATCCCAAGAAAAAGCTTCTGAAAAGCCAAAATACACCCACTAGGGTAAAACTAATCTTTTTTGTGATTCTAACTGCACTAGCCTAATGAGGAAGTATTTTGAACCAATCAAAATCAGTCTTAACCCTAGAAGACAAAATTTCTATTTTTAGAAAATCTTGCTAGTATCTGTTTCGAAAGAAACTTAAAAAAACCTAGAAAACATTTCTATTTTTAGAAAACTGCTAAAAATAGAAATTTTCCTAAAATTTAGGGACAAAAAATTGAAATTCGGGTTTTGTTGGTTTGATCATTCTAAACCAACCCAGATTGTTAGATCTTGAAAATTTCAAGTTTTTGACCCCCATGCAAGACATACAAACCCCAATTTTGACCTTTTTGACATATTTCGATAAGACTTTAACTCATTTCTTCAAAATGCCTAACTGCAGATTTTTTTTTAATTTGGGTTACAATAGAGGGTTGAGGGATTAAGAGGGTATATGGGTTGAGGAATTAGGGTGTAGGGATTGAGGGTTAAGGGTTGATTAAGAGTGTATAGGGGTTGGGGGATTAGGGTTGAAGGGTTTATGGTTGAGGTTTGAGTGATTAAGAGGGTATAGGGGTTGAGGGATTAGGGTTTAAGGGTTGAGGGTTGAGTGATTAAGAGGGTATAGGGGTTGAGGGATTATGGTCTAAGGGTTGAGGGTTAAGGGTTGAGAGATTAAGAGGGTATAGGGGTTGAGGGATTAGGGTTTAAGGGTTGAGGTTTGAGGGTTGAGGGATTAAGAGGGTATAGGGGTTTAGGGATCAGGGTTTAATGGTTGAGGGATTGAGAGTGTATAAGGGTTGAGGGATTAGGGTCTAAGGGTAGAGGGTAGAGGGGTTGAGGGATTAAGAGGGTATAGAGGTTGAGGGATTAGTGGTTTAAAGGTAGATAGTGTAGGGTTGAGAGAGAGAGGGAGGGGTTGAGGGTAAAGGGTAGAGGGTTTAGCTTGGTTAAGGGTAGAGGGTTGAGGGTTTACGGGTAGAGGGTTTATGGGTAGAGGGTAGAGGGTTTAAGGTTTAGGGTTTATAGATTATGGGTTAAGGGTAGAGGGTTTAGGGTTTATGGATTACAATTTATGGTTTATGCGTAGATGGTGTAGGGTTGAGAGAGAGAGAGCGGGTGTTGAGGGTAGAGGATTATTTCCCTACATGTATTGCTACAAGTATTAACAAATGGAAATATTTTTGAGATGTTCTTCCATCACTATTATAATATTTGTCATTAACTTAGTGTATTTTTTATATACAATAATTATGAGAAATTAATACATGCAAATGTGTATATTCCTTAATATATGCCTCAATTAAATTTGTATATTACATTTAAAATTATTTGTAATGCTTCATGGTTTGCATTTAAATTTGTCTTCAAGGAAAAGCATGTGGATTTACGAGTAAGAATGAAATAATGTTTAATATAATTATAGAAAGGCATATTTTATTTCCCCTACCCTGTCAATCCTACTAAATTGGCAAGCTAGTGAGCTCACTGGCTTGCTAATTTTGTAGGGTTGACAAGGTAGGGGTAGTGAATGCCTCATAGAAATTGATGCAAAATAGGTCATCTCTAACATACCTCAGTTGCACCTAAGAATCCTTTGGAACAACTTACTCAAAATTTGAAAAAAATGCTTTCCAACCTCACTTTTTCATGTAAAAACACCTCAAAAACACCAACTACCATCCTACAATAGAGTCCAACGAATTTAAAAAGTCGTTATGGATGTTGGAGTAAAAGATTGCACTTTCTTACATTGGGTAGCATTAACTAATCTACCAAACCACCATTGGAAAGCATTAACCAATCTTCCAAACCAACAATTCCTCCACTTTTAGGGTATGATAAGCCCTCTTAACATAAAAAACCCCAAAACCCTCTTAATTCACAAGTTAGGTAAGGGTTTCTTGAGAAACCATACTCAAAACCTTCCCATATCCAACCAAAGCCTGAAACACCTTCAAAAAGGTCTGCACAAGCTTCAAATTTCAAGAGATATCACTTCCCCTAAAGATTTCTTCAAACCCTAGCACTAAACCACCATTTTCCACTACAAAATGCAGCATTTGACATCTAGGGCATCACCTAAAACCCTCTATTTGCATCCCTTGCATAAAAGTCTTTGCACACATGTTTTATAACCCTAACTAAGTATTTCCATCAAGTTACAAAAGCATATAGTGGGTGGAAGGCTTAATATGATATTTTAATGCAATCAAAACACTTAAAATAGGGTATATAGATCGACCCTCAGTAATTGGCTTCTAAAATGCAGAAAATCACTTGAAATCCAACCAAACCAAAACCAAAATGGAGTTAAGTCTACTGCCCACCTAATTCCATCGAAAAGAAAGCACAATCACTTTGAGCTATGTTCAACCAACTCGATCTCTTAAAGGCCCAAATTGCAAAATGGACGCAATATTTGATAGGGTATTACTCATAAACCGTGGTGCTTACGAAATCTCTTTCTAAACCTACGAGATCATATTGGGCCCTATACAATAACATCTCTCGATTTTTGCTATCTTGAAAGAAATTTCCTGTGGTGTCCAATTTTCACTTGTTAGAAAAGTGTCAAATGTGAGTAATTGAAAGTTGCAAAGTGGTGTGAATTTCGTTCTGCAGCTCATGTGACCAAATAGACTATTCCAATGCATCTGAATAGGTATTTTTATGCTAGGCATGGTACTCTTTTGCACCCAAACACGCGAAATCGCTTCGAGCTACATTGAACTGGATTGATCCCTTAAGGGTCCAATGTGCAAAATGGCTACAAACTTAAACATAATATTACCTAGAGATTGTGATGCTTAGAAACTTCTCTTTTGATCGTATGAGATTACATTGGGCCCCTCTACAATAACCTATCTCATTTCTTGCTATTTTGGAGGCATTTTCCTATGGCGGTGAATTTTCACTTGGAGAAAAAGTTGTCAAATGCAAGTAGTTGAAAGTTCCAAAGTGATGCAACTTTTGTTCGGTAGAATGTGTGACCAAAAAAACTATTCCAACGCATCCAGGTGGGTATTTTTATGATAGCCATGGTCCTCTTTTGCACCCAAACATGTAGAATCACTCTGTGCTACATTGAACCAGATTGATCCCTTAAGGGGTCCATAGTGCAAAATGGTAAAAAACTTTAGCATGTAATTAATCAGATATCGTGACACTTAGAAATTTCTTTTCTAATCCTAAAAAATCTTGTTGGGCCCATATACAATAACCTTTCTCGGTTTTTTCTATCTCGGACGTGTTTTCCTATGGTGGTGAATTTTCACTTGGGGAAAAAGTTGTCAAATGCATGTAGTTGAAAGTTGCAAAATGGTGCAACTTTTGTTCTATAGCTCATGTGACCCAACAGATTGTTCTAACACATATGGGTGGGTACATTTATGCTAGGCATGGTCCTCTTTTTCACCCAAACACTCGGAATCGCTTTGAGCTACGTTCAACTAGATCGATCCCTTAAGGGTCCAAACTACAAAATGGTTACAAACTTTAATATGTAGTTACTCAAATACCATGATGCTTATAAAAATCTCATATTATACTATGATATTACATTGGGCACCTCTACAATAACCTCTCTTAGTTATTTCTATTTTAAAGGAATTTTCTTGTGGTGGTGAATTTTCACTTGGGGAAAAAGTTGTCAAATGTAAGTAGTTGAAAGTTGCAAAGTGGTGTGACTTTTATTCTATAGCTTGTGTGACCAAATGGAATGTTTCAAAACATCTGGATGGGTACATTTATGCTAGGCTAGGTCCTCCTTTGCACCCAAACTTAAGGGATTGCTCTGAGATACGTTGAACCAGATCGATCCCTTAAGGGTCCAAAGTGAAAAATAGTTGTAAACGTCAACATGCTATTACTCGGATACTATGATTCTTAGAAAATTCTTGTCTGATCCTACGAGATTATGTTTGGAATATCTACAATAACCTCTCTCAGGTTTTACTATCTCAGAGGCATTTTCTTGTGGTGGAAAATTTTCACTTGGGGAAAAAGTTGTCAAATGCAAGTAATTGAAAGTTGCAAAGTAGAGCAACTTTTTTTCTATAGCTCGTTTGACCAAAAAAACTATTCCAATGCATCTGGGTGGTTACATTTATGTTAGGAATGGTCCTCTTTTACACCCAAACTTACATAATCGCTCTAGGGTGCATTGAACCAAATCAATCCCTTAAGGGTCCAAAGTGCAAAATGGCTGCAAACTTCAACATCTATTACCTAGATACTGTGACACTTAGAAACTTCTCGTATAATAATACAAGATCATGTTGGGCCCCTCTATAATTACCTCTCTCATTTTTTTCTATTTCAGAGGCATTTTCCTGTGGTGGTGAATTTTCACTTAGATAAAAAGTTGTCAAATGTAAGTAGTTGAAAGTTACAAAGTGGTGCAAATTTTGTTCTACAACTCGTGTGACCAAATAGACTATTCCAATGCATTTGGATGGGTACGTTTATGCTAGGCTTGGTATTCTTTCATAGCCAAACATGTAGAATCGCTTTGAGCTACATTGAACTGGATCAATCCCTTAAGGGTCCAAAGTGCAAAAGGGTTGCAATATTCAACATGTTATTACTCAGATACCATGATGCTTAGATAATTATCATCTGATCCTATGAGATCATGTTGGGCCACTCTACAATAACCTCTCTCGATTTTTTCTATCTTGTAGGCATTTTCCTGTGGTGGAAAATTTTCACTTGGGGAGAAAGTTGTCAAATGCAAGTAGTTGAAAGTTACAAAGTGGTGCAAATTTTTATCTATAGCTCATGTGACCAAACAGACCATTCCAACATATTTGGGTGGGTACATTTATGCTAGGCATGGTCCTCTTTCGCACCCAAACACGTGAAATCGCTCTTAGCTACGTTCAACCAGATTGATCCCTTAAGGGTCCAAAGTGGAAAATGGCTGCAAACTTCAGCATGCTATTACTCGGATACCATGATGCTTAAAAACTACTTGTTTGATCCAATGAGATCACATTGGGCCCCTCTACAATAAGGTCTCTCATTTTTTGTTGTCTCGGAGGCATTTTCTTATGGTGGAAAATTTTCACTTGGGGAAAAAGTTTTCAAATGCAAGTAGTTGAAAGATGTAAAGTGGTGCAACTTTCATTTTGTAGCTCGTGTGACCAAACAGACTGTTCCAATGCATCTAAGTGGGTATGTTTACTCTAGGCATGGTCCTCTTTTACACCTAAACAAGCGGAATCGCTCTGAGCTACATTGAACCATATCAATCCTTTAAGGGTCCAAATTGCAAAATGGTTACAAAATTCAGCATGCTATTACTCAGATACTATGACACTTAGAAAATTCTCATCTAATCCTACAAGATTGCATTTCCCCCCTCTACAATAACCTCTGTCAGTTTTTGCTATCTTGGAGGTATTTTCCTGTGGTGGTGAATTTTCAGTTAGGAAAAAAGTTGTCAAATGCAAGTAGTTGAAAGTTGCAAAGTAGTGCAAATTTCATTCTATAGCTCATGTGACCAAACATACTATTCCAACACATTTGGGTGGGTATGTATTAAACTAGGCATACTCCTTTTTTGCACCCAAACATGCAGAATTGCTCTGAGCTACGTCAAACCAGATGGATCCCTTGAGGGTCCAAAGTGCAAAATGGATTCAAACTTCACAATTCCATTACTTAGATACCATGATGCTTAAAAAATTCTTGTCTAATCCTAATAGATTGTTTTGGTCCCCTCTACAATAATCTCTATCAGCTTTTTCTATCTTGGTGGCATTTGCCTGTGGTGGCGAATTTTAATGTGGAGAACAAGTTGTCAAACACAAGTAGTTGAAAGTTGCAATGTGGTGCAAATTTCATTATGCATTTGATGTGACCAAACATACCAATTCAATGCATCTAGGTGGGTACATTTATGCTAGGCATGGTCATCTTTCGCACTCAAACACACATAATCGAACCGAGCTATGTTGAACCAGATCGATCCCTTGAGGGTCAAAAGTGCAAAATGGCTGCAAACTTTAGCACGCTATTACTCAAATACCATGATCCTTAGAAACTTATCATATAATTCTACAAGATCATGTTGGGCTCCTTGACAATAACCTCTCTCAGTTTTTTCTATCTTGGAGGCATTTTCTTATGGTGCCAAATTTTCACTTGGCAAAAAAGTTATCAAATGCAAGTAATTGAAAGTTGCAAACTGGTGCAACTTTCATTCTACAGCTTGTGTGACCAAACTCACTATTCCAATGCATTCAAGTGGGTACGTTTACGCTAGGTATGGTCCTTTTTTTCAGAAACAAGGAATCACTCTGAGCTACGTTGAATTGAATCGATCTCTTAAGGGTCCAAAGTGCAAAATGGTTGCAAAATTCATCATGCTGTTACTTGGATACCATGATGCTTAGAAATTTTTTTCATGATCATACAATATTGTGTTGGGCTCCTATATAATAAACTCTCTCAGTTTTTTCTATCTCGGAGGCATCTTCCTATAGTGGCAAATTTTCACTTGGGGAAAAATTTGTCAAATGCAAGTAGTTCAAAGTTCCAAAGTGGTGTAAATTTTGTTTTGCATCTTGTGTGACCAAACGGACTATTCCAATGCGTTTGGGTGCGTACATTTATGCTAGGCATGGTCCTCTTTCATACCCAAACACACAAAATCATTATGAGCTACGTTCAACCAGATCGATCCCTTAAGGGTCCAAAGTGAAAAAAAAAATATAAACTTAAGCATGCTATTACTCGGATAGAATGATGCTTAGAAACTTCTCATCTAATCCTACAAGATCATATTGGACCCCTCTACAATAAACTCTCTAAGTTTTTTCTATATCAGAAGAATTTTCTCGTGGTGGCAAATTTTCACTTGAGGAAAACATTGTCAAATGCAAGTAGTTGAAAGTTTCAAAGTGGTGCAACTTTCATTCTGCAACTCATGTGACCAAACAGGCTGCTCCAACACATCTAGATGGTTACTTTTATGTTAGGCATATTCCTCTTTCTCACCGAGACACGCGGAATCACTCTGAGCTACGTTCAACCGGATCGATCCCTGAAGGGTCCAAAGTGCAAAATGGCTACAAACTTCAAAATGCTATTACTCAGATACTGTGATTCTTAGAAACTTCTCATCTAATCCTACAAAATTGTGTTGGTCCCCTCTATAATAACCTCTCTTGGTTTTTTCTATCTTGGAGGCATTTTTTGTATGGTGGAAAATTTTCTCTTGGTGAATTTATTTCCAAATGCAAGTAGCTAAAAGTTGCAAAGTGGTGCAACTTTTGTTTTGTATTTTAGGTGACCAAAAATACTATTCCAATGTGTCTGTGTGGGTATTTTTATGCTAGGCATGATCCTTTTTCACACCCAAAAGATGTGGAATTTCTTTGAGCTACGTTGAACTAGATCTATCCCTTAGGGGTCCAAAGTGCAAAATGGCTACAAACTTCAACATGCTATTACTTGGATAATGTGATTCTTAGAAACTTATCATTTGATCCTATGATATTGAGTTGGGCCCCTCTACAATAACCTCTCTCTATTTTTTCTATCTCAGAGGCATTTTCCTATGGTGGCAAATTTTGACTTGGAGAAAAAGTTGTCAAATGCAAGTAGTTGAAAGTTGTAAAGTGGTGCAACTTTCGTTTTATAGCTCGTGACACCACAAAGACTATTCCAACACATTTGGGTGGGTATATTTACACTAGGCATGGTCCTCTTTCACATCAAAACATGCAGAATCACTCTGAGCTATGTTCAACCGGATCAATCCCTTACGGGTCCAAAGTGCAAAATGGCTATGAACTTCAACATGATCGTATTTAGACACCATCATGATTAGAAACTTCTTTTTTGAGCCTATGGGATCATGTTGGGCCTTTTTTCAATAAGCTCTCTATATTTATTCTATATTGGAGGATTTTTCTCGTGGTGGTGATTTCTCTCTTCGGGATAAAGTTGTCAAATGCAAGTAGTTGAAAATCGCAAAGTGGTGCAACTTTTTTTATACAACTTGTGTGACCAAACATACCATCTTGATGCATCTAGGTGGTTATTTTTACACTAAGAATCTTCCTCTTTCCCACTAAAACAAACAAAATCGCTCTAAGTTATATTCAACTAGCAAAATCCCTTAAGAGTCCAAAGTGCAAAATGGTTGTGAACTTTAGCATGCTCGTATTCAAACACAATGATACTTAGAAAATTCTCATATGATCGTATGGGATCATTTTGGTCCCCTCTACAATAACCTCTCTCATTTTTTTTCTATCTTGGAGACCTTTTCCCGTGCTATCAATTTTTCGCTTCGAGAAAAAGTTGTCAAATACAAGTAGTTAAGTGTGTAAAAATGATGTTTTAGCTATTCCACCTATTATATCATACCATAACTTAGTGCAATGGCATAATTAGGAGTAGGGAACATATGTGCATGGTTTTTGTAGCAGGGGAGGTGAGTTCAGTGGTTTGGTGTGATGCCCTAGTTGGCAATTTGATGAGTTCTAGTGAAATTTTGTGGTTTAAGAGTGAAAATGGTTGAAATACTTTGGGGCAGCAGTTTGTGAGAGACTTTTAAGCATGTCCAAGTTATTTTAAGAATTCTTGATGCCTTGGAAATGTGTTATGATTTTTGGGAATAGGATTTTCAATAAACCCACCTATTTTAGGCTTTTAGCCATAGCCACAAGGCGGTGAACTATTTGATAAAATTCTTTTGTAAACATGTACAATAAATGTGGTAGCATAGACAAGGCAGTGAATTGTTTGAAAAAATTCCTCAAAGAAACATGGTATCATGGTGATGGAATTTCATGAAAATCCATAGCTATGAGGATTGTGATTAATGATTAGAATTTTGTTTAGTGAGATTGTAGGACCTCGCCTACTGCATCAATGTTTTAGGATTTTATCCATAGCAACAAGGAAATTAATTATTTGATATAATTCTTTGATAGAAATGTATGAAAAATTTGGTAGCATAGAAAAGGTAGTGAACTCTTTGAAAAAATGCCTCAAAAAATTGAGGTTTCATGGTGATGGAATGCCATTACAATCAAAAGCAATTTGATTGTCATGGCATTCCATCACCATGAGACCACATTTATTTGAGGCATATTTTGAACTAGTTCACTACCTTGTCTATGGCTTGTCATGGCATTCCATCACCACATTTATTTGATGCATTTTTTCAAATAGTTCATTGCCTTGTCTATGGTATTGCTTACTATTATGCTTTTGATATATTTTTTTGAAGCATCCCTAGCTTGATCGAAATCACTTGTTTTAGTCTTTTACCCATAGAAACAAGGCAGTGATCTATTTGACAAGATGCTTTGGTAGAAATGTATGAAAAATGTGGTAACATAGACAAGGCAGTGAACTATTTGAAAAAATACCTCAAAGAAATTTGGTCTCATAGAATGCCATGATAAGAAAATGCAATTGGCAGCTACTCCTAGTTATTAGTTATACAATGTGAAGAAATTTCATAACTGCTTCGGTTGACTTTGTACAAACTATACTGTAATTTAAATTTTGTCATCTATTAGCATCTATTTATTAGTTATGCAAAGTGAAGTAATGCTTTGATTTTGAAAGAAGTGCAATGCAATGTAATCGATGATATGAATATAAACTACAAAAATCCATTTTTTACAATTCATTAGTTAAAATATTTATTTTATTTGTTATCTATATCTCTATATGCTATGGAAATACCTTTCATTTTTTCAAAATTTATTTCTATCTCTTGTTCTACAAGTTTTCCTATTTTTTTCAAAAACTCTTATGCTTTCAGTTTGTCAAAATTTTCCTCAAATTTTTTTTGTCGCTATGCATTGGAAGCATGAAGTATACACGTGAATACACACAATATAGGTGAGGTATAAATGTGAATAAGTGAAGCATACATGTGAATAAGTGAGGCACAAGTAATTGAAGTATTCCAAAGGGTAGAAACCACCATGAATGGAGCTTATTTACATAATACACTTTAGATGGGGCTTATTGAGCATTCGACAGTAATTAATTAAGAATTAGATGTAAACAAAATTCATGCCTACAACATTCAAGCATACAATTTAGATGATACGCATGATAACATCATTCAAGAATGGCAGTAGCAAAATAAGATTTTCTCTAATCAAAAATCCAAAAGGTTATACAATGATATATATTAATAAAATTATATATAATATATCCAAAAATCCATACAGGCTTAGTACAAAGGAGACGTATGGGCATAAAATGTCACGTATATATCGATAGTACAAAAAATGTGTTCCAAATTGCCACATAGGCATACAAAAAACAACCCTAATACATAGTCATTTACCTCTAGGGGAATGAAATAGATCCTGTGTTGCCTTCAAAATCTGGTAGGATGGAGTGAGTGTTGCTTCTCTTGTCTTTCGAACATGCTCGCTAGTCCTCCTCTCTTCACTCTAGACCTTCAACTGATATGATAAAAAAGTAAAGATGTTAATAGATAGAAATTGAATTGTGGAATGGCATATAACAAAATATATAATCACTTACCGCATACATATAGTCATCATGCACATTTACAACATCACCACATCCACAATTTGGACTAACAACCACTTGTAGCAACCATGAAGATAGAAATTAAACTACATAAAATTATAATGAAAAATTTCTATAATACACCATAAAATAGAAAATATAATGTCAAATCAACTAATCTATTCCATACCTCTCTCAATGGATCAAAACTGGCTATTGCTGCAACAACTCCATGGTCCATCGTGCCACCAACATCACCAGGGTTGTCTCTTGTCAACAATTGCAAATAAAACAACATCTAAGGTATCATATTGATATAAAGACCAAGAGGGGATAATTGAACAAAGGTGAAATAAGAGAGGGTAATGGGATGGGAATAGAAAGGTGATGCAGATAGGGGGCTCAAACTCATTCAAAGTGAAAATTTGCATTCAAGAGGAATCTAACAAGATTAAAATGGCCTAGTAGAGTAATCCAAACAATTCTCAAAGCTTGACAACAATTGGGAGTGTAATTTCTCACTTTCACCCAAGTAACCTAGCAATAGTGCAAACTCTGTTTTTGGCCTTTAACTGCCATGCTTTCCACAACACTTTACAATAAGAAGGTGGATTTAGATACCCATTTCACAGTTATACAACATATCTCTTGCACAAAATACAATTATTTTGGACCAATCCCTTGAAATTAGGCCCTCAACGCTGTCCTAGGCAATAAATTAGGCCAAATTTACAAAGCAACATACCATTAAACTTAACACAGACCCTTGAAACCTTGGGGAATAATTTAATATGCCCTAAAACCTCTAAAACCATAATCAAAGCCCAAGGTTGAAACCTCCAACATAGAAAAATCCAAAAACCCTCAATTTTATGCCAAGTCAAGAGGGTTTATTCAAAGTCCCACTTGCACAACCTCCCAGACCATGCCACCGACCTAGAAATATATATTATGACCTCAATATTCTCAAAATTTGGAAAAAACTCAACACTCTCATTGATTTTCACAAACCCTAGACCCAAGGCTCTGTCTTTATGTGTTTTTCTTCACAAAATTCATCAAAACAATTTTTTTATCTCCTTAGTTCCTTCTCCACAACTCTAATCATGCAACCTACAACTTACTCAAATTCCCTAGGGACCATTACACTAGTTACAATAGGTACAATCAGTGTAAGGGCCCTTAAATCATGATTTTGGTTACAAAACCCTCAAATAGCGTGTCCTCGGCTTGTCACAGGAAAACAAGGATATTTACCACAAATCACAGTGGATCTCCCTTAAACCTATTCCAAAATATTTTTAACACATTCCACTACTAATTAAAATGATTTACGTGGCACAATCAAATTGTATGGGCTCGTACAGGCCTTCAAAGGACAAGAAAACTCAAAAATTTTATGAAAGACATAGATATTGTTATTGCCAATGCTTCAAAATTCAATCCAACATTACAAAATGAGTTTTTTGGGATCTATATCAACTTTTTGGTTGACCCATTTGAAGACTTAGGCATTTTCTCTCTATTTTGGGCCTTTACCACCATACCACAAGCCACCCTGTTTAGCGGTTTTGTGGTGTTACTGC
This sequence comes from Sequoiadendron giganteum, assembly GCA_007115665.2. Lineage (NCBI taxonomy): Eukaryota > Viridiplantae > Streptophyta > Pinopsida > Cupressales > Cupressaceae > Sequoiadendron > Sequoiadendron giganteum. Next base: position 161,632,513 of record CM021102.1, on the reverse strand, counting down.
CTTATCGTGGTGATATTCATCTTACCTGGAAGTGGTGTGGTCAAGTGGTGGTAGCTTCGATGAATGTTACCTCCTTACCATGGAGGTGCCTCGTTGGTGGTTATCGCCCTACCACGCAGCTTGTTTTCTAAGCTACTGTGGATGTGGTAAGGTCATCGGTGGTTGGAGGATGGCAGACGTAATAGTTACCACCTTACCGCAAGCAATGGTCAGGGTGACCGTGGTGGTCACAGTGAAACCGCTAGTGGTCTGCTAGAGTGGTCACTGCCTTACTACGGGGTGACTTAGTGGTCTCTACGGTAGCGTGTTGAGACCGCTGACAGTCTAGTTGGTGGTTACCCGCATACAGCGATAAGCAAAGCCAAGCCCAATAGTAACATGGTGGAGTTAGAAGGCAAGCTCGAATAGGTTCACCACCATACCACAAGGCAAAGCCAATAGGGCTGCAGTAGCACGGTGGGAAGGAGAGATAGGGCTTGGTGAATTTTTTGGTGAGCTCAGATGAGCTCACCGCTATATCGCGAAACAACTTGGATGGATCAGTGGTAGTGTAGTAGATGGTGAGGTGAGCTCAGGTGAGCTCACCGCCATATTGTGACAGGTAATGTTGAGCTCGACAGTGATGCGGTTAGAGCTTAGTTAACCGAGTTGGACCAGAGTTTCAGTGTGATTAGCGAATGTGAAGGCTACATGTGGCAAGTTGGCAGTGTCTGATTGGCCAAAGAGCAAAGTGGTAATGACAGTTATTGCAGGCCGTAGAAATTGAACCCGATTAAGATGATGGATTTATTCCCTAGATGACTCGTTGTAATCTATACAGATTGGATGCCTGCTTGGTTGTTCGATGCATGAACCCGAGGGTTAGTGATTGGTTGGGTCATTGAATGTGATGTATGGGTCGGTCAGAGATATACATTAATATATGTAAACTAGAAGGTCAAGGTTGAGAAGTTGAGTCATTGACAGAAAGAAGCGTGAAGTGTGTTTGAGCAGTATGCTAAGGCATTGAAACTACAAACAATCTGTCTCTTGGATCTGAATGATGTGAACCTGTTAGGCTTGAGGCTGGGCTGGCTGAGAGGCTAGCTGAGACAGTTGTTTCTAAGGAGTTGAAGGGAATCTATGTAGTATGTCAGCTGGATGACATTGGAACTACATGATGGTTCTGGTTTACTATTGCCTACTATTTCTCCAGATGAAGAAGATGTGACTTTTGTATAGGCTATGAGCTTGAGATTGTATTCTAACTATTTTCTGTTGCTGAATAATACAATGGCTCAATCTTTTGGAGTGTGAAGTTTTTTACCGGAAAGGGTTTTCCCCATGTATATCTATGTGTCATCATATTTTTCTTTCATGGTTATCTATTTGTGTTGAATCTATAATATTTATGCATTTACTTTCCTCAGTAGGATCAATGGGGGATACTTTGTGCCTACTTCCACTTTATGGTATAGTTGTGTATCTCTTTGGAGTGATTTTGAATTGAAATCACTAAGGTATTGTTGTCTTAGATGTTGATCTATGATGAAAGATCGAACTCCATGTCCTCAAGAAGTGCTATCAGAGCTAGGAGCTTGTTGCTCTTGATACCAACAAGTGGTATCAGAGCTAGTTGAAGGAGGTCGAGAGTTGATGATACCAACTAGTGGTATCAAAGTCTTCTCCTGGCTACTGAAGTTTTAGGTTTTTTCTCCTATGGTGATTTCTTAGCCTGGCAAGCTTGAAGAAGTCTAGAGAAATCGGTTGGTGATTGATCCTTGGATGAGTGGAAGTGTGTGATTTTTTGATTCAATAAACAGTTGAAAGATGCTGGAGATGACTGGAGTTGATCATGTTGTGGCAACATGGTCTGAGGCTCCAGGCTCGCAGCAAAAGTTCCTGATGCAAAGGGCGTGAGGTATGTTCATGGTTGTGTTGCACCAAAGCATGGTGCTCATACTAGGTGTCTCTGTGAGAGGCTCCTTGGTGGTATAGAATTGCTTGTGTTGATGATCAACTATGGAGATTTGTGCTTGTACTGGGTGTTTTTTGACTTAGCACTGAAGGCAATTTCTCTAATGCTTTGATTGCATGGAGGCTATGAAGTAACATTGGTTGTCTGCAACTTTTGGATAACTTGGCTCTCTCTTTTTCTTTTGCTTGATTGTGGTTTTTGGAACTGGTCTAAAATGGACTTGCTATTCTGTTCTTACTTGTGTCTTGCACTCACATGTTTCAGATTCGTGTCTTTGGCTCCAGACATTTTGTGTAGATTTTCCTAAAAATTCTATCATGCATTTTCATATTTCTTTTCATTGTTTTGGTTAACCATGATGCTTTTGTGTAGACTCCTGAGTCATCTAGATGAGCAACGAAGATGGTGATGCATGGATATTTTATAAACATTGTCATTTTACAGGTTTTACATGGTCAAGATAAAACTTGTGTTGTGTGCAGCTCTTGTCTGCTATTTTCCAGATCCTGGCTTTTGGGGTGTGACTGGATGAGATAGTTGTAGTTTGACCTATTTGGAGGAGGTGTGATGTCTTCCCTGCATGGGATTTTTGGTATGTGTTTTACTTATTCAACATTCCTGTGGTGTGTGCTTAATGGTTGCTTAGAATATGGTGCTTGAGTTGTTGACATGATTGGAAAATCAGATCTGGTCTTTGATCTAGTGTTTGATTCATGGTGGTCTACATGGTTGTTCTCTTTGAGATCTCAGTTTTGTAGGGTTATCCTTTCAAGTGGATCTTCGAGTTGTGTGGCTAATAGATTAGCTACCTATTCGCTGTTGTGAGACAACTTGGGAGTGGACTATCAATATCCATGTGATTGCTTCTATGATATTGCAAACTAGTTAGTTGACCTTGTCTATGGTCATTTGTGCATTGGCGTAGCTATTTTGAGATGAGAAGGTGAATGGCATTCTGAGTACCTGAATAGTTAGTTATGGGGACTTGTAGCATGAGGAATCACTATGTCATGGTGATCTAGTTAATATTTTGACAGTGATGGTTTTGTCTGCATGATCTAGTGATCTTGGTGTAGTTCGACATCATTGTCCAATGGACATGTTGTCATTTTGTACCTGGAGGTTTTCAGATCAGAAAATGTCTGGTCATGATGCTTGGAGAGCTCAGTGTCACATTGCAGTGGGAGCTTTAGCAGTGACTGGTGTCCTTCTTTGGTGTTGCAGTTGTTGTGTTGGTTTGCATCTGCATGTTCACTATTTGAAGCTCTGCAACATGTTGGAGCCATGGAAGACATTGTTAGTTTTGGCTGAGTTGTTGGTGGTACTTGATAGGTGAGGCTGGTTTTGGTTTAGAGTTGTTTTCTTTATGTCATGGTTACTCTTTCTTAGATTTTTAGCATTTTTCTTTCCTCTTGAGACCATAGCTTGTTCACTTGAAGCATGGTATCTCTGAATGGAGATGAGTAGATCATGGTGTCATAATAAGTTTTGAAGCTTTGACGGTGGTACGGGGTTTCTCTATTTTTTGAGTGCATTGGTCATATGTTGGTGGACTTCATGGTTGCTGCAATATTGTAGATTGGAGTCAGCATGAGTTGACAGGTTGCTGATACTCATGGATGCATGGAGAATAAGGTGAGGCTGGAATTCTTTTGAGAATGTTTTTGTTACAACTAAAAGTCTGAGTAGCCCGCACCTTGGTTGAACCTGAGTTCAACAGAGACCTTGAACGAGAATTCTCTTAGGTAAGTCACGGTGACTTGTATATCTTGGAGCATGTTTTCTTTTCTCCTTGGTCTGCTTGGTAGTGATCCTATGAAAGGTATTTTCCCATTATACTTTTTAGGTGTGTTATGCTTTATCTCTCATTGGTATGAATTTTGAGTTGTTGTTTTAAGATTCTCGAGGATTCATAATGGAAGATGGATAGCATTGTGCATCTCCTTGTACTTTTGAGGATTGATAGTAGATGGTGTATGGGTTACTCTGATCGTATTGATTCTTACATCCATAGTGTGGGTGGGTGTTGTTAAGGCTTTCCCTTTGGGATGTGAAGAAGATCACTCTTGTCACAACTGGCATTTATAAGTGTTTGTAGAAGGGCATGTTTTGATTTGATATTTCTCTCTAATCTAGTCTTGTTCTTCCTCTTTGTTTCATATGACTTTAGATGTTTGTGGAGCCATGATGGTTACTATTTTTTGTGGTCATGTGTTTGTCACTCGGGTGATGACATGAGGGGTTTTCCTTCTTCAATCAAATATGGAACCTTGGAAGAATAGTGGATGATTGATGAGAAAAATTTCTTGTAGCAGGAGGTTGCAGGTTGTGCAAATCAGTGTAGGTGTTCCTTAGAACTACATGATTATTTTCTTCTATATGCAGGGGCTAATGGACTTGGTATTCCTGGATCATTTGTGATGGTGCTTTATTTGCACTCATTTAGACAATGCCCTTGCAGTGGGAGTACTTGGATGTATTTGGTCTATGACTAGTTGCCACAGGGTGCTTGTTTGCTACTGAGATGGGTGGTTTTATGATGGCATGAGTATACTAATGGTTATCATGCCTTTGCGGTATGGGTGGTTGGACAGATTAGCATGACCTGTGGGTTTGATCAGTTGGATGAGGGCAATCAGTTTTTCAGTTGTTGTTCTAGCTGATTGTTGTTCTTGTTCTAGAGAATTGTAATATGTGTCATGTTTCATATGCTTGCTTTGGTACCTTTTTGTTTGATGTTGTTTTTCCTTTTCCACCTGAAGGGTCATTTTCTTTCGTTCCTGAGATTGATGCATTTAAGCCTTGTCTTGTTCCTTTTCCTACGTTGGATTTTTGCAACAGTTTCCTGAGATGGTGGACATTTTTAATGTTGATTGTAGTGGTCTTGGTTGGAGTGTCAGAGCATGTTTTGGTCCTTGTTCGGGTTTTTGGAGGATGCCTAAAAGTCTTCAGCAAGTGGGAGATTGTTAGGATCTGCCTTAATTTTCTGGTCGACCCATTTGAAGACTTAGGCATTTTCTCTTTGTTTCGGGCCTTTACCGCCATACCACAGGCCACCTTGTTTAGCGGTTGGGTGGTGTTACCACCTTACCGCATTGGTCTACATCTTACTTGGTGGTGGCACGATAAAGTGGCAGTGGCTTGGATGACTATTACCTCCTTATCATGGAGGTGGCTCATTAGTGGTGAGGTAGTGCGGTGAGTGGTGGGCTGATGAACTGAAAGCTTACCGCCTTATCATGAGGGTCACTTTTTGGTGGCATGGTAGCATAGTGAGTGGTAGAGGTAGCGATAGTTCAGAGTGGTGGTTAGCGCCCTATCGCGTGGCTTGTTTTCTAAGCCATGGTGGGTGTGGTAAGGTCATTTGCAGTTGGAGGGTGGTGGACGTAATAGTTACCACGTTACCGCAGGAAATGTTTAGGGTGACGATGGTGGTCGTGGTGAGACCACTAGCGTTCTACAAGAGCAGTCACCGCCCTACCATGGGGTGGCCTAGTGGTCTCCACAGTAGCGCATTAAGACTGCTGACGGTATGGTTGGCAGTTACTGCCATACCGAGATGGGAAAAGCCAAACCTAGCAGTAGCGCGGTGGAGTCAGAAGGTGAGCTCAAACAGGTTCATTTCCATATCATGAGGCAAAGCCAACAGGGCAGCAATAGCGTGGTGGGAAGGAGAGACATGGCATGGTGAAGTTGTTGGTGAGCTTGGATGAGCTCATCACTATATCATGGAATGACTCGGATGGAGCAGTGGTAGATGGCGGGGTGATCTTAGGTGAGCTCACTGCCATACTACAACAGGTAATGTTGAGCTTGGAAGTGAGGTGGTTAGAGCCCGGATGAGCTCAGAGCTTGGTTGACCGAGTTGGACCAGACTGTCAGTGTAATCAGCGAATCTGAAGGCTACACATGGTAGGTTGGTAGCTTCTAATTGGATGAAGACCAAAGTGGTAATGATACTTATTACAATCCATGGAAATTGAACCCAATTAAGGTACTAGATTTATTGCCTGAGTGGATCAATGCAATCTATGTAGATCAGATGCGTGCCTGGCTATTCAATTCATGAACTAGAGGGTCAATGATTGGTTGGGTCATTGAATGTGATGTATGGCTCGATCAGAGATATACATTAATATATGTAAACCAAAAGTTGATGGTTGAGAAGTTGAGTCATTGATAGAGAGAGGCGTGAAGTGTGTTCGAGCAGTATGCTAAGGCATTGAAATTGCGAACACTCTGTTGCTTGGATCGAAATGATTTGAACATGTCATGCTTGAGGCTAGGCTGGTTGAGAGTTATTTCTAAGGAGCATAAGTGAATCTATGTAGTATGTCAACTGGATGACATTAGAAACTACATGATGGTTTTGGTTTATTGTTGCCTACTATTTCTCTAGATGATCAAGATGTGATTCTTGTATAGGCTATGAGCCTGAGATTGTATTGTAACTATTTTTTGTTGCAGAATAATATAATGAGTCGATCTTTTGAAGCGTGGGGTTTTTTACTCAAAAGGGTTTTCCCCACATATATTTGTGTGTCATCATATTTGTCTTTCATGGTTATTTCTTTGTGTTGAATCTATGATAGTTATGCATTTACTTTCCTCAGTAGGATCAATAGGGGATACTCTGTGCCTGCTTCCGCTTTATGGTACAATTGTGTGTGTCTTGGGAGTGATTTTGAATTGAAATCACTAAGGCACTATTTTCTTAGATGCGGATCTATGATGACAGACCGAACTCCATGTCCCCAACAGAGTTGTACTACCTTTTAAAAGGATTCTCCTCATCAAACCAATGCCCAACTACCTTACAACTACTTTTTAAACCTCTCATGACCATTGTATTACAATTTTTTTGCATTTATGCAACTCACAAATTGGGCATTTTCAAGTTTAACTCTTTATTTTTTCCTAGACCCTCTTAAACACCTAAAATATTACAAATAGTCTAATGAGACCTTATTCAACTAAGAAAACATCACCCTATCTACCTTTACACCCCTTGTCAACTTTGACGATTCCTTCCACATGATTTGCAAACCTTACAAGATGAATACAAAAGCCCCTCAAAGTTGATCAATTACAATAGAATGGTCACATTGGACCTTATTAAGACTCAGGAACTCAACTCAAAAATTCTAACACACCTTGCCTATCAGACACTTAATGAAGAAAAATAGAAAAGAGTGGTGCCCCTGCATGAAAGGGATTAATGGAACATAGGATGGACTCGTATAGATTGATGGGATGGGCTAGGATGGGATAAAAAAATATAGGGTGGACAATTAGAGGTTAATGGGATGCAATTATTATGGAATAATGTAACATAGGGTGCAGTAGGAGGTGTCTAGGGTTTGACTATAGTACATGAAGTGCAAACTTGACCTATGTGTAGCAATAATAGAGCAGAGTTATCTAGGATGAAATGTGGATAAATATGGTATAACATAGGATGATATAAAGGAACATAGGGGATCATGGAACATCTAGGGTGAAATAGTAATGGGTACAATAAGATGGGAGTAGAAGGACATAATGACATATAGAATGGACTAGAAGATATTAGTTGGATGGGCTAGGAGGGGATCATGAAAAATAGGGTGAACTATTAAATGTTAATGGTATTGGTTTAGGAAGGAATAAAGGACCAAAAAGTGAATTAGGAGAACATAATGTGACATGATCAAGGAATACAAATGCAATGTTTATGTTTCTCATCAATTTTTTAGATTTGTATATACACAAAATTACGAAAACTAGCTAACATAGTTTTACAACACCATTAATGAATAAAGGGTACTTGAGTGTATGATTCTTGAGGATATGAATTGTGAGGTATGGAGGAAGAAGGTGCACCAGGAAACTATTTGAAATCCAAAGCATGTTATGAGACAAACATTCAAATATAACACTCAATTATTCAAATGCAATAATAATATCTTTAATACTAGTTGCATAACTTTGGACTCATCGTCGAGAATGTATAAGGGTATATAGGAATAGAGCATGTTTCATGAGCAATGTGACCTTGAAATTTCATCATATCAAAAATCTACTAATTTAGTTATTCTTAAATTTCAAAATATAATTTTATAAACAACATTAAAATAACTTACTAAATTTTACCTCAGTGTCAATTCCAAATGTATCATTCAAAATATCATCTATGAAAGCCATCACCTCTACAACTGATGCATGTTGTGTATCTATACCACAAGAACTCTAATAGTCATACATGCAAACAACACCACAAGCACTACAATGGTGGCTTGGAGCTCGGAGCCTACACGTAAGTTGGATTGGTGAGTGAGTCAATCAACTTCAGTGTGTCTACCTCCACACTATCCTTAACAATGGAAGAAACAATGACATGCTCCACCATGGGTCTATCCAAGGTCCTCGATGCACACTATGGATTACATCATGCAATAGGTCTATCATGTGTGCAACCCCCACCTCTACCCTAAAAGTCTAAGATGTCAAAATAGTTTGGCATTTTATTGAGGAAAAACTCGCAATAGAGTTTCCTCAAAAATTATTGTTGCACCTCATGGTTATTGCATGAAGGTTGGTCAAATACCATCCACCACCACTCCCAAAATTTGTTTTTAATTAACTCATGGTGGCACCAATGGATGGGGAACCTCTTGCATGCATGAGACAAAGGTTCATTGGTTCTAGGGTCTATAAATAGGGCACAAAAATTGGCTTTGCTAATTTTTTTTTTTTGACATCTGCATATGACAAACCACTAGCATAAAATTGTCTCATCTCATGCCTCTTAGTTGACCAAAAATTCATTTCTCGCTCATTTCTCCTACATGAGTTACAATTGACTTCAATGATTCAACAATCCCTCTCCTATAAGGGTGGGTTTTGACATGCTCGATCAATCTTCTAATTAATTGTTGAATGTCTCTTTTATTGTTTTCAATTTGATTTTGAATATTTTCTTGTGTTCCTTGAGGATGCCTATTAATTGATGGAGGGGTTTTGGGTTGTTCTTGTATATGAGGATCTTTGTGAGGGGGTTATTGTGAATTCTCAATGTTTTGAGGTGGAGATTCATTCCCTGAGAATCAGATCAAATTTTTCTTATAAAAATATATTCAAATTTGCATTCTAAATCAAATTTGAAATAAATAAAATAAAAATACATACCTCTTTGAAATCTTTGACCTATCTGACATGTTGGTAGCATGCTCATGGAAAATGGCAAGCTAAGGATGCAAACAATGGATTAGATTTGGTGAGCGTGAGATGCAAACTTGGAATTCTATTTTCCAAGCCACGAGTTCAAGAGAAATGAGGGTTTGAAACCCGTCTTTTGGCTTTTATGTCAACTTTCCCATTTGGCGTACGCCATATTTTGTGAATGGAAAATGGCTTATTTCAGCCTTTTTTTAGACCTTTTCTTCATTTTGGCACCTAAATTGTGTCACATATTGGTGCACTTACCCTTTCATTTACGTTGAGCAAGATTGGGATGTAGTTTTCTCTAGATCAACTCACAAGTGTAGTACACTTTGTGTATGTTTTGTGTGTTTGATTATCTTTTATTGCATGTGATATGATCTCCCATGATATTTTCTTGGTGTTTCTTTATGTTTGTGAGTTTTCTTTTGATGATCCTTTTTTTCTTGTTGGCACAAGGATACAAAGAAAGTGATTCTGTCATAAAATCCATCTCTTTGTATCTCCATTTTTTTTAAGTCATAAAAATTTATTATTATCTCGTGTTTTCCTTTTGGGGATGATGCAAGGCCTTAAGAAATTTAGGTCTCTTCCATGTTGACCCAAAAAAAATAAAAATTCACCTCTATATGTTTGTTTTCCATCGTGTTCATAGTTCCATGAGTATCTAGGAGAATGATGTCAATTTCAAGATTAATAATATTATATATTAGTAAAGATTTATAATAACCTTAGACTCATGGATCTCTTATGTGTTATTTGTGATCTTATTGTGTTACTTTTTCTTTGGAACAATTCCTTATCATGAAATAGCTCTATTGGGAACATATCGTTGGCATAGGGTTTTCCAATAAGCTCTCATGACTATTTTTTTCAATATTGTATTTATCATCCTACTTCTACCTTAAAGAAATTACTCATAATTGGGGTGTAGAAATTACTTTAAGGTGGGGGCATGCATTCCATCATGCACTTTACTTTGTTCACAAATGCTAGACTTAGTGATATATTGGCTTGAAATTTTGATCATTTTTATGTAGCACCTTATCAAACTTATTGGGACTATAACTCTTGGTATGGTTGACATGTGATCAGACCTAGTGAAAATAACTCCTCCCTAGTCCTTGTATGTTTCTCATTTTTCTACTTTTAGAAAGCTCACTTAGTGAATATCATACTTCACTATCCTATGGTGCTTTAGTTCATGGTTCACCTAGAAAATTCAACTTTGTTAGCATATGAATCATGAATGAGTTCGTTATGGATCATAGCAATAATTTTATGGAGCTTCCTATTCCATGATTTTCATACCATCCTTTGCATGTGTAAATTGTGTTTACATATCATTTGCATTATGTTTGTATCTTATTTTGTGTTTTCATCTATTTTTTACACTTTGAATAATGTTTTCATCGTGCATGTTTATTGTGTTGCATTATATTGCATACATGTGTTTTCCTTTGTTCTCATGTTATATTACCATGGGATCATGAATCATGAGGGCTAGCGCATTCCCTAAATTCAATGTCATCATATCTCATCAATATCTGGATAATTAAACGACTCTTGACATATCCATACTTTAGTGTGAGTATCAACCTAAACTCATACTCTCACTAAAGTGTGGGCTAAAAATAGCATTAAAAATTGTCACCTTTGACAATTTCAAACAAGGTTTTTCTCCCCCTATGTACTTGTACCTATTATGAATGAATTTCGAGCACTTTTATTAACATTATTTGAAAATCAAACTTGAAAATTTAAACTATGCATTTAGTATTTTTCCTCCAACACTTTTGTCCCAAAATTTGAGTATGTCGGTGTTGAAAATTTATTATTTTAATTTATAATTTTAAATGTTGGCTATTGATATTTTATTTTTAGGAAATTAGAATAATTCCGTATAAATACATATTATTGTAGTAATGTAAAAAGTAATCCTTTTCCCTCACTTGGTTTGATAATTGACATTAAAGTTGAACTAATGATGTCTTGGAGAGGTGTTGTAATGTGTTGTACACATTCACACCATCCTAGGACCTTTATTTGACTAAAACATGCCTTCATTGATCCTTTACAATGGTGTCGTAAAGTGTTGTAACATACTTTCACACTTTTCTAGGCTGTATTTTCTTAATTAAGCCTAATGTACCCTTTTCTAAAAAATATACATAATGTGTACCTTGTTTAAGTGTTGTAAAGTTTTATAAAGTACTTTCACACTAGTCTAGGTGGTCTTAATTAATTGTGGGTAATTGGAGTAATTAACCCCCTTTTATTCAAATTTAGGCCTTAATTTTGACACCTCCTAAAGATCTATCCCAATAACTATAAATTAATTAACAAAATATTTCACTGGAAAATTCTTGGTCCTAGTAAGTTGAGCCAATACCCATTCACCCTCGATGGCGAATGGGTTCTCCCTTAATGGGACTCCCTTTATTAGTTGATCTAGAATGGGTTTTTAGCCCTCTTTCAATTCCCTAGGGTTAGGTCCAGGTAAAATTAGCTAGGAACCATTCACGAGACCCCCCTTTTTGAATTTCATCTCAGTGGGAATTTAATAATGTTTCTTCCTAGATCTAGTGTTAGCCTTAATTCCTTGAATTTTTGGGTTAATCTCTTATTTTAGTATAAATAATGGGTTAATTCATGTTATTTTCACCTAGAGATTCAAGCATTTGAGCATTCAAGTGATCAAAAATTATAGAGAATTTCAAGAGCATCCATAGGGCATTTCAAGGTAGATTTCAAGAGTTTATTGCAGCAATTCAAGATTATATCATCATGTCAAGGGTTTAATGCATTCATTCACGTGGTTAAGCTAAGATAGCTAATGTTGCATTGAGGATATATTTACAAGCATCATTTCACATCCAAGATCTATATTCTTCATGGCCACTACATGTTAGTATGCAGATATTTTTCACAAGGCAACATCCAAGGTGATATCATTTACATATTTCAAGTTTCATGCTTCATTTCATCACTTGGTTTGATTACCTACAAGGGGTTTGACTAAGGAAAACCCCCATTCACTAACAAAAACCAAGATTTTCTACCCTTGAGTGTGTGATTGAAGATTTATAGGTTGAAGATCAAATTGAGAAAGATTTGGAGCAAGATTGTCAAAGTTGAAAAGTTGTAAAAGTTGTCACTCATAGTGCAAGACCATGAAAAGAGCTCTACAGAATTGCATATAGACTTATAGAAGCTAATAATAGGGAATTCAAGAGTGCAAACATCGAGGAACAAGATCCTAAAATCATTTTTTTGAAATCTTAAAAGGACTCATTCACCACTGAAGGCTAATGAGTCCTCTATATCTCAAAAACAACAACATTTTGGCTTGGTACACAATGTTTTATGCTCTAAAGATATCCCCCATAGTTTCTATAATAGATAGGTTGCATTTCTAATTGTTATTGGAATCTTACTTTACATAATTTTGAGTGTTTAGGGCCATAGAAAAATAAGTGGCAGATCCTCTTGTTCATGCATTTGGGTCTACCCTTTTTTTCACCTAAACATCTTTGGTGAACTCGACTCATTCAAAATTGCAATTTTATGATTTTTGGAGTCTATCATTGCATCTTAAGTTAGATCTTTCATTGAATTAAGATCTTATTTAGGGTTACTTGTTTTGCACTGAAATTTTGCATCTCATATAGGGTTTAGATTTGTGTTGTTCTTCACTTCTTACATTTGAAAAATACAAAAACAAATTAGTCATTTTGCATCTCATTTAGATATCATACAATTTTATTTTAAAACCAAACCAAAATTGCATTTCAAATTAGGTCTGTCATTTCATATTTTCATTGCATTTTTACATTAAATTTCTAGAAAATCTAAAGCTGCAATTCACTGTCTCAAACCTGGAATTGAAAGATATACCTGAGAAATTGTAAATCATTAATAAATAGTTTTAAAACACCTAAAAGGTACCCATTCACCTTTACTGGTGAATAATTCCTTGATAAAGTCTAATCTGAACCTTCTGGCAATTGAAAAAACATCAAAATTCACTCTAAATTCCACAAAAAATATCAAAAACATCTAACCAGGACCCATTCACCCTTACTGGCGAATGAGTCCCTTTTAGCTACTACTTTGCATTTTCAAGACATTTAAATCTTAGTTTTTAGCTTCTATTTGGTGTTGTTAACTTTCTATTTCAGTCTCCTAATTTTTTGGTTCATCAATTTCATTACATTTAGCGTAAATTACTTCATTTTAGTGCATTGTTAAAAATTCAAAACTGCATAAAAATATTTCATTTTCAGCTTATTGCATTCAATAAATTACCATATTTAGGTCAAAAATTCTAAAAATGGAGAAATATTTAGGCAATGTGTCAAAGTCCTTTTTCTCTTTGGTTGCTGTTTCAAATTGTGTTTTTGGCAATGAAACTAATGAAATCGAACCTACTCAAGCTCACACAACTCCTAATGTATGTCCTCCTTGTGATGTTGACATCATTGGAGAAGATGATACGAACATGAATGAATTCATTAATGTTTTCCTTAACAACTTTGAATCCAATGCATCCTTTTATGCTTCAATGAAACAACCCACACAACTTGAGATGTTTGATCTTTTACATCTTGAAATTGAATCACAAGTTAAACCTAAGTTCCCTACCATAGGTGAACCTAGCACCCCTAAACAAGAAAACATTAAAACATCCTATGTCAACAAAGTGACCAACTCATCAATCAACCTCAAAGAGACATATGGAAAATGATTCATGATCTTATGAAAAAAAGGATGTGATACAACAAGTGAACATACAATTCATCAAGTCCTAGAGAAAAAACCAACTGAAGAAACCAAAGGGCTAAGATATCAAGATCCCCATCTCAAAATGATTTCTCCTAAAGAATATCTAATTCTTCATAGTGATGGTAGGATTGTCCTAGATCCTCCTCCTGACCTAGGTGTCCTCCTTCCTAAAGAGAAATGTACACCTCCTAAGGATAATGATGACAAAGACAATATCATCTCAGGAACTTCTACCCTAATCTCATCTAGAGAAGTTGGTCAATCTAGTAGGTGTAAGAGGCCTTACAAGCTAAAGAAAATAAATTTCCCTTGTCTTTCACCTGAAAGTGAAAAGAAACTACAACTTCTTCTAAATACATAACTTATAACATTACCACCCATGAAAGAAAATATAATACTATATCCTAAAGATCCAAATTTTCCAAATTGTTGATACCACAAAACTCTTGGACATAGTACTGATGAGTTTCATGCATTCAAATTGGTATTGAGAGATTTTCATTTTGATGGAAATGATTGCCATCTAGTGGTTGAATAACATACCCTTCTACTCCTTGTCATGTAATAGTTGTAGAATGTTAAAAAATTCTCACTATTACATGTTTTACACTTATTAAAAAACATTTTCTCTAAAGGAGCTCATTTTCCTCACTTATCTCGACTCATTCTTATCTTTCACAAAGTGGGAAAAAATTTGATAGCCTTGTCCTAGTTCGACACTTGATGTTGTCCCTTTGTCTAGTTGCTCGCCTTCCATTTACACTGACTAAGATTGGGAGGTAGACGACTTGCTTTAGGTTGAGTCACCTATGCCTTACTAGTCTTTTGATTTTTCATTTTTTTTTGTGATTGCATGTGTGTAATGTGACCCCCCATGACATTTGATTTGATGTATCCTCTCTCTTTTGTGTGTTCCTCTATATGTATATTCATTCTTCTCTATGTCATAATCATTTTTTATTTGTCTCGTGTTTTCCTTTTGGGGATGACACAAGGCGTGGAGACATTTATGTCTCTTCCATGTTGACCCATAATATTTTACTTTATCTTTTTCATTTCTCTTGTGTTTTCCTTTTTGGGGTGATACAAGGCATCGAAACATTTATGTGTCTTCTATGTTGACCCAAAATCTTTTCCTTTATCTTTTTAATTTTTCTTGTGTTTTCCTTTTGGGGATGATACAAGCCATCGAGACATTTAGGTCTCTTCCATGTTCACCCAAAATATTTTCCTTTATCTTTTTATTTGTCCTGTGTTTTCCTTTTGGGGATGATGCAAGGTGTTGAGAAATTTATGTCTCTTCCATTTTGACCAAAAATATTTTCCTTTATCTTTTTTGTCTCGTGTTTTCCTTTTGGGGATGATGCAAGGCGTTGAGACATTAATATCTCTTCCATGTTGACCCGAAAGGCTTTTTCTTTGTTTTCACTCTCTTTGTGTCATGCTTCTAGTTCTATCAGTATTTGGGGAATGATGATAGTTCCATGCTCTATTAAAACATTGTAACATAGATATACTAACCCCAAATCTATAGATCCCTTATGTGTTTGTGGGGACAACCCTTCCTTCCTATTTCATGAAGCAGCTTATTTTGGAAACATATGACTTGGCATAGGGTTTTATGAGGAAAGCTCTCATGTAATAGGATCAAAAGAATTGGCTACTTTAAAGAAATTACTCACAGTGATGGTGTAGCAACCACTTTAAAGTGGGGGCATGCATAGATGACATATTTTGGAAAAATTTCATGGTGTGTTTTCCTTTTTTCTTATGTTGTGTCCTCTTCTTGGTGGTGTCATTGGGTTTGATTCCACCCAAGAATGTATGACCTACTGTCATGGAATGATGCAAATGAGGCATCCCATGGGATATGATTTGACACTTTTGACTTGTCCCCTATTGGAGACATTAGGCACAATGCTCCCTAAATGGACTACTATTAGACAAACAAAACAAAATCCCCTTTAACAAAATTTTTACATGATATACAAAAGCATTTTACAAAAGTATTTACATTGTGGCGCCTTATTAAATTTATCAAGAGGATAAATTTGGTATGGTTATTATGATGGGAAGTCAATACATTGGCATGAGTTTCTCATTATATGGTGGGAAGCCCACACACTGGAATGACTTTCTCACTAAACCACTTTATTGGGACAACTCACCTAGTGGACGGGTTGAGCTTCCACTACCCCAGAGTGAGCATGCATACTTTGGGACAACTCACCTAGTGGATAGAATGAGGTTCCACTACCCTAGAATGAGAAACATGTGTTATGGAAAAACAACAATATCCGATATCATGTTGAAATGGTTGTTCTTGATCCTTTGTTTTTGTTAATTTTTCTTGGCCTTTAATAGGGTATGATAATGTATCTTTGTTTTTTTTGTATACTTAAGTTTCTTGAATGTCTACTTTAGTGTGAATTTGACATGGGGTGATCCTCTCACTAAAGTGGGGGAAAAATGTAGTAACGGAAAAAGCAAGCCTTTTCCCTTACTTGGTTTGATAATTGGCATTAAAGTTGAACTAAAGATGTATTGAAGTGGTGTTGTAATGTGTTGTACACATTCACACCATTCTAGAAACTTTATTTGATTAAAAATTGTCTTAATTGATCCTTTTCAATGGTGTTATAAAGTGTTGTAACACACTTTCACACTTTTCTAGGATGTATTTACTTAATTAAGCCTAATGGGATCCTTTTCTAAGAAAATGTACATAACGTGTACCTTGTTTAAGTGTTGTAAAGTGTTATAAAACACTTTCAAACTCATCTAGGTGGTCTTAATTAAATTAATTGGAGTCATTAACCCCCTTTTGATTCAAATTTAGGCCTTAATGTTAACCTCCCAAAGATTTATCCCCACAATTATAATTTAATTAACAAAATATTTCATTGGGAAAAGTTTGGTCTTGGTAAGTTGAGCCAGGATCCATTCACCCTTAATGGTGAATGGGCCCTCCATTAATAGGACCCCCCTTTCTCAATTGATCTAGAATGGGTTTTTAGTCCTCTTTCACCCCCCCAGGGTTAGGCCTTGGTAAACTTAGCCAAGACCCATTCACCCAAGATGGTGAATGGGTCCTCCGTTAATGAGACCCCCCTTTTTAATTTCATCCTAGCATGAATTTAATAATGTTTCTTCCCAGATCTGGTGTCAACCTTAATTCTTTGAATTTTAGGGTTAATCTCCTAATTTATTATAAATAAGTGGTTAGTTCACATTGTTTTCTCTTAGATTTTCATGCATTCGAGCATTCAAGTGATCAAGAATTATAGAGCATTTTAAGCTCACATTCATAGGGAATTTCATGGCATATATCAAGAGTTTATTGCAGCAATTCAAGATCATATCATCATGTCAAGGGTTTGATGCATTCATGCCTGTGGTTGAGCTAAGATAGCTAATTTTGCATTAAGGATCTACTTACAAGCATTGTTTCACATTCAAGATCTACATTCTTCATGGCCACTACATGTTAGTATATAGATTTGTTTCACAAGACAACATCCAAGGTGATATCATTTACATATTTCATGTTTCATGTTTCATTTCATTTATTTCATCACTTGGTTTGATTACTACAAAGGTTTTGACTAAGGAAAACCCCCATTCACTAACAAACAACAAGTTTTTCTACCCTTGAGTGTGTGATTACAAATTTATAGGTTGAAGATCAAATTGATGAAAATTTGTAGTGAGATTGTCAAAGTTGCAAAGTTGTAAAAGTTGGCATTCAAAGTGCAAGATCGGGGAAAGAGCTCTACAAAATTGCATACATAATTTCAGAAGTGGATTTAAAATGGAATTCAAGAGTGTAAAAATCAAGGAACGTGACCTTGAAAAATTAGTTTTTTGAAACCCTAAAAGGATCCATTTGCCACTAAAGGCGAATGAGTCCTTTGTAGCTCCAAAACAACAACTTTTTGACCAGGTACGCAACTTTTTATGCTCTAAGAATATCCCTCATAGTTGCTATAATAGTTAGTTTGCATTTTTTTTATTGTTATTGTCATCTTATTTTACATAATTTGAGTGTTTAGGGCCATAGAAAAATAAGTGGTAGACCCTCTTGTTCATGCATTTGGGTCTACCCTATTTTTCACCTAAACAAGTATTTTAACAATTTTAAATAAGAAGAAATATATTGAGAACTCAATTGAGCAAATAAAGTGTCATAAGAGAATTCAAGCATAGTCAAGAGCATAATTATCATGATTATTACCACATTTCATCATCCAAGTATCATGTCATGTGTTATGTAATTATATCATATATTTTGCATGCATTTTATTTGTGTACTAACACTTATAGGTCACCAAATAAAATTAAATCAAGTAACAATTGATTCTAGAAGGTGATGAGTGTGACTTTAGTCCATCAAGGAGATCCGATCTAAGTGGTGAGTTGCAATAATATGTCAATTCATTACTTATTTGTTAGTTAGACTCTATCCATCTATGGATACACTCTATCTTTACCATAATTTGCCATTATGGAGGTAGAAACATCAAGATAAGGTTTGACTGAGGCAAGCCCATATATGGCACAATCCTTCCTCTCCTCTCATATATGCAAGTTGAAAATTTTAATTGAGTTGAAGGAAGATTGAAGGCTACTTGCTCATCCATGCACCCTTACCCTACAAATTGACAAGTCATAGAATCTTCATTTTCTCATCAATAGATGAAGTACTGAAAACAACACTCGAAGGATAGAAGCTACATACTGGTATCTTGAAGCCTATATTTTAGATCTAATAAATGAAGAAGATTGTCTAGGGAATCCTTGCACCCTATACCAACAAGATCTAGCTCTAATTTACATGAAAAGTGCATTTGTGTCTTCCTTGGACTCATTTTTGGGACTAAAATTTGGTCACAAATCATAATATATCATTATATTTGCATAGTTTTCATAGCTAGATCATTGTATTTATAAATTTTCCATTCAAATTCACATCCACTCCATCAATCACACCACCCTAAACAATTACAATTAAAGCTCTGATCGATCATTGTCGCTCTCCCTTATAGGTTTGTAGCCAAGTTGCTCTTGATGTCATCTTTAAAATCTAATTATTCAATTTTCTGGGAAGAGGCTCTTCATCCATTTCCCACCAAAAGCATTCCCTCCCACAATTTTTTGCATTCAACATATAAGATCTAATTTACCTTCATATGATAAAAATATCACCAACTTTACTATACAAGATGTCCAATTATATTATTGAGATCAAGGATTAAATTAGAATTATCTACCACTTCACATGTAGCTGGCTACTTGATATTCTTCCCTCTCTACACATTTTTTTATACTTGTGTTTAGAAGTTTAAAAATTCCAAATCAACTTTTTTAATGCTAAAACCATTGATTTTTTATTAGATTCATGATGCTTGACATTTTCCTTCATTTTAATGGTTCAAGTTGAACACATCAAACAAACACACAATTAACAATATTATTTTGTCATTTCAATCACAAAGAAATGGATAGCTTCTATTTACTTTACACATTGAAAATAAACATGAAACCTCTACCACAAATACCATAAAGGGCCAAAAAAATACTTCAAATTCATGTAGAAATTCTCCATTATATGTTGTCTATGTAAACCCCATAAAAATATCACATATTTTCATTCAACCAAAAAAAATTGTCTACATATGTTGTCACACACTCCTTTTGGAATGACTTATACAAATATACTATTCATTAAAGGTTGTGCATATTGAACAGTTAAGGTTCACTCTTAGATCTATACTATCCCATTGATAAGCCATTAATAATGAGAATTTTTCATGTCAAATCAATTGCACATAACCCTTTTAAGAACAAGTAAACACCCCTCCACATGCGCACACATATTCTTATGCATATGCTTTAGACCTATGACTAAATGACACCTTAAATCATTATTGTCATGAAGACACTTATATAACATGCCACATTTTCTAATACATGACTTGAACAATGCACTAAATTTTTTAATATGTACCATAACAAACAATTAATAAATATGTATATTAATACACAAACTGAGTATCATTTCTCTAATGATTCATAACCCAAAATAAGTAAATAAAATAAAATTTAATTCAATTTGGAGCTTCAACCAAAACATCACTATGCATATTTTCTTGGGGCAAAGAAACAAAATATAAGGGAATGATCGTAACTTAGTAAAGGGATTAAATAGGTCCCACATAATAGTTCCTAATTGATTGTTAATTGTAACAGCACCAAAAGTCTAAAGCTGAGATCAGATCCAAACCATTCTTGGGGCAAAGAAACAAAATATAAGGGAATGATCATAACTTAGTAAAGGGATTAAATAGGTCCCACGAAATAGTTCCTAATTGATTATTAATTGTAAGAGTACCAAAAGACTAAAGCTGAGATCAGATTCAAACCATAACATACCTGTTGTAACAGGTACATCATATAAGTTGTTTATGTTTTGCAAAACGCAGTTAAGACCTCATTAATTAATAATATTTTGAATTCAACTGTGTATTTGTTTTGGATCAACTTTTCGGATCACAGTCAGTGATCCATCATCAGAATGAAAAAAAAATTGAAAAAAATTGAAACTGTTGAAATATTTAATATACCATTCATGAATCATAGTTAAGATGTGGTTAAGCTGAACATGCATATCGTTGATTTCCGAGAACATAAGTTGAATATTACGCAGTCCAGGTAGATGGGACAGAATAGATTACATTAATCCCTGTCACCAAGGATCAGGAAACATGAAATTTATGTAACAGTGTCCGGAGTTTCCATGGCGGAAAATCTTAGTTATGTGCGTTGGAACCACAATAACTCTATGCAGCCTTGCTTTATCTTTTGCAGCATTTAGGATCTTTAATGTTGCCTACACAGCTAGTACACGATGCCAACAGCTCCACAATTTCAAGCAGATTATCAATTGATTTATTGTCTGTCGTGCCTGCATTTGTATTCACCTTTTGCTTGAGGATAGATCGAGCAGAGACAGCGAGCGAAAACATAACGTTGAGCACGAGCAGTACTGACATAATTTTCAGAAGCATTGATCTCGCCATACTAACTCGCAAAACGAATCTTAAGCAAAGAAACGTGTTCGGCTTACAAGTGAAGAAGGAAAAGACAGGTGAATATCTTGCGTGATACAGAGCGAAGATCGAGAATGGCGATGGAAAAGCTGGTGAATATCTTGCGTGATACAGAGCAGAGATCGTGAATGATATCGATAAAGAAAGTATATCGTATTTATAGAGACTGACGACGGCGTGCAAGCGTTTGAATGGGTCAATATTCAAATTGGCTAAAGAAGGGTGATATTCAAAGTAAAACACTGGCGCGTTCAAGATGCAGCAATTCACGAGGCGGCAAATGGACTTTCGCGGTCTTCAAATGTGATTTTATTTTATGAAGTTTAGCACAAGAATGGCAGATATTTCTTGGACCAAACATTTAAAGTAGAATTTCTTGTAGATTGTATTCTTGTTTTGACGTTTCCCATTTTAGAACTCAAGCTATTCAACAATTATTTTTATTCTACTTTGCTTAAGTTTAAAAAATTATTCAAAGATGGCTTCATGTAAAAATAACAGACGTAAAATAAAAAAATCTTTCGAGTTCAAGTTCCTCCTTGACAATACCATTAGAATGATGAGAATTTGGTTCATAAATCTTTTCGTGAAGCTGATCTTGAATGTGACTCACCGATAAATGTGTGTCTTCCATGACAAAGTGGTATTATGACAAGTAAACTAGAGTAGAAAGGATTCAATCTTAAAAGAAAGACCTTAGAACATCATCATAAGAAGTACCATAAATTGATAGAACCTCCAATTGGACATCTTAAAATATCCACCCTTAAAGTACTTTTTCATGAAATATTTTTAATGTGTCCAAGGATGAGCTAGTCATGGCTTTAGAGTTTTCCTTAGGCATTTTGCCTAATTGTATTCCTTTGGAGTTGGGATGAACTTTCCATTGTTTAGTTTCAGTTACTTGTTCTTTAAGTCATTATTCTTTAGGTTGCATCTCCATGTCTCCTTTACTTAGAATCTCCACCCTGTGGGAAAATACAAGAGGAAGAGTCATGCAAGAACAGACAAAAAAAAACATTTGTAATTAAAGCAGAGAAATTATTAAAAATTTAGACATATGCACAAAACCCAGAAATTTATATTATATTGAATTTTCAAAGCATATTTCAAATGCTACAGAGCTTTGGCTCAAATCTTCAACTTTTGATACAATTATATTTTCCTCTACTCTTGACAGCATTTTCATGTCACCTTTTTACTGCACAATCCTCTCTCCTCTCTGTCTTCTTCTTTCTATGTCTCACTCTCTTCATCACCTCATACATTATAAAATACAACCATGTATATATATAAAAATATATCTAACAGTCCGATGAAATCACATATACAATAATATTAAAGGCTAATGAATAAGCCAAGTTGGTGAGCACAAAACACATTAAAGCTCCATCCAATCGCATTCAAATAACCATCCTTTCAAGCCACCGTGTAGCGCACCAACTATTGCTAGGAAAAGTCAAATAGGTCAACCTTTATTGACTACCACACTACCGCCGTGGTTTACGAGGAGACCGCGGTGGTCGTGGTAACTGCGAGCTCAGACGGGAAGGGGTTTACCACGCTACCGCCGTGGTTAAATAACAGACCGTGGTGGTCGCGGTAATAGCTAGCGGTCATAGGCAATGGGCTTACCATGCTACCGTCGCAGTTAACAAACAGACTGTGGTGGCCGTGGTAACCATCCACTGATGGTCAACTAACCACCAGACACCGATGCCGTGCTACTGCAAGGAGAGACAAACCTGACCACGGTGGCTGCGGTAACCGCCAGGACCTGGTCAATGGTCAACAAACAGACGATGAGCAAACGGCAGATGGTTAAATCGCGGTACCGCACGGGGCAAAGAAGCAGACCACGGTATAGTGGTAAATGATGAAGTTGGAATTATTTCCAACACACCATTGGGTTGCTTTTTCTTGTAACATTTTTTATGTGTGCAAGAATGAGCTAGTTATGGCTTTTATCTTTTCCTTATGAGTTTTTCCGTAAGTGTATTACTTTGGAGTTGAGATGCACTTTTAATTCCTTACCTGTAGTGACTTGTTCTTTCAATCATTGTTTTGTAGGTTGCGTCTATGTGTCTTTGTACCATTTAATAATGGATCACTTTTCCTCTTTATGTCAATAAGTCACTCTTTATGGTCTTGCCTTCTCTTGATGATGGTGAGAAATTGGTCTTAGTAATCTTTGTTGAGTTACTAGTTTAGTAAATTTTTGAAATTTTCTTGAGTACCTTTGTTATTGTTGCATCTATGTTCTTTTTTCACTCTTTAGGTAGGTATTATTAGACCCATTATGATCCACATATCAATTGTACATCTCTTTGACATCCAATTGTATGATAATGATGTACTTCATCTTCATTATATGTCCTCTTGATATTAGCATGATCATTCTTTATCTTAGCATCGAAGCACCTATATGATATAGTTGATAGCACTAACATGGGGCTTGTCAATAACCTTTTACCCTTTATTTGCATGTGTCTCATCCCTTTACAAAATATAATATTCTAATTTTATTATCCTACCTCATGTTTGCATCAAGTTGTGAAATTATCTTTTCTATGTCACTTCTTTCATTTGAGTTATCTCTAAATATTTCTTGTGTGTCGCTTTCATAAAATTTAACATTGAGGTGGCCCTCTTCTAACTTTCATTGTGATATTTTTTTTGTAGTTGCAAGTCCCTTCTTTATGACAACAATCACATATTGATGTGTGATGAAATTCAATGAATTATATAGATTGCTTCAATATGTGCTTCTACTATGTAATCTATGTAACTTACCTATAATAAGATTGGCCAAAGAATGTGAATAAACTCTTCATCTCCTCAATTGTCAATATTTTTAGTGAAAACACTCTACCAATAATAGTTTATGTTGGATGTTGTGGTTGTGTTGCTGATATGTGGTTGTCATTGATGTCAACACTATTAAGATTGATGATTCTGAAGGTTGTATATGTTGAGGATATTGAGAAAATTAGAATAAATAAGTTGCAAGTAGTCTGTGAAGCTGTGAAGATCAGAATGGTGGAAAGTTGTGTGTGCTGATAATCCTAGGTCAAGCATTAAAGGGTTTCTTGGTGAGTCTATCTAGTGTGTTGTCTGGAATTTTTAGTGGTACACATCAAGATTGGAGCGAGTTGTGAATTTATGTGTTCTTATAGCTATTTTGTTACTATAGTAGATGTTTCTTGAAGAAGAGAAATCATTTATGGTAAATTGAGTTATTGTGTATGCTACTATAATGTCCAGTGATGGTTTTAGATTGTTTGCTATCATTGTGGTACATTCGTGTTGATCAGTGTGCTTGTGATCAAAGATTTTCCTATGTGTGCTTGAGGTTTTTATGTTCTTGGCCGACATGATGGTGGTAGCGTGTTGTAGATCCTTATGGATTAATATTTTATTGTTTGGCATTTTTGAGGATGTTGATTTAGGTCTTCATTATTATGTAACAAACTTAGGCTAGTGTGCATTGAGATTTGTTCATGAATTGGGTCGACAGTTGTAACTTGTTCTCTTACTTGTGGTTGACAGAGTTGTTGATGCAAATTCATGTAGCGGATATATAAGAGTGACTGTTTCTTCATTTTGAAGTGTGTGTGTGTGTGGTGTATGCTCGGTGAATTTATATGAAACGTGTGAATAAATATCAGATCATTTGATTTCAGAGCAGAGTGTGAAGAAGATTGAGTGAAGTGTAAAGAAGTGTTTTTGTGCCTAACCAAAACTGTCATCGAGCTTTTGTAGGAGCTAATTTCTTAGTTCAACCTCATCAGATGGATTTAATCTATTTTTTTATGAAAGGTAGTGAGCCTTTGCTTTGAGTAGTGAGCTCCAGGTAGTGTTCCTGAATGCATGTGCATTCCTTATTCATTTTTTATTATACTTCTAATAGGGTATAATCATGTGGACTAACATCCACTGTGGTTTTTCCCCTTACAGGGTTTCCACATATACAAATCTTGGTGTTCATGTATTTTTGATGTGTTGTTCTTCTATATTTTTAACTATTAATTATCAGATCTAAGATTAAAGGTTGTTTAAGGTTGAATAAGTTTGAATTCTCTAACAATTGGTTCACCCCTCTCTCAATTATATATCCCTTTTTTTCCAAAAATTGGTATCAAAGGTGGTTCCTTTGAAGAAGCTTAATAGCTTGAGGTGATCTGAGATGGCATCATACAAGAATGATAGTGTTAGATTCGATGGTACAAATTAATCTCTATGGAAGGTCAGAATGGAGTGTCATTTGAAGTGCATTGGTGAACCCTTCTAGAATATTACAAAGAACAAATATAAAATTTCTCAAAATGGTCCCACTACTCTTGATGAGATCAAAGAAGTTGAATATAATATCAAGTGTATAGAAGAATTACTAAGTTCTTTGACAAATTCAAAGATGAAAAATGTGATAGGTCTGAAGATAACACATGACATCTAGAAGAAATTGGAAACATTGTATGAAGGAGATGCACAAGTAAAGATTGCCAAGCTAACAAGTTTGAAATGCAAGTGGGGGAACTTGAAGATGAGTGAAGATGAAAACATTGT
Organism: Sequoiadendron giganteum; assembly: GCA_007115665.2. Taxonomy (NCBI): domain Eukaryota; kingdom Viridiplantae; phylum Streptophyta; class Pinopsida; order Cupressales; family Cupressaceae; genus Sequoiadendron; species Sequoiadendron giganteum. Next base: position 161,606,896 of record CM021102.1, on the reverse strand, counting down.
TTCTTTCATGCAAAAGGTAAATGAACTAGTGAAGGGTATCAAGGGTGCTGGTGGAGTTATGGAAGAATATTAGATTGTAGCTAAAGTGCTAAGATCAGTGCCTACTTCTTACAAAATAAAATGTCATGCTATTAAAGAACTCGGGACAGTAAAAAATGTGACAAGATACATGTTGATTGGTAAACTTGATGCCTTTGAGCTGAGGGAATTTGGTGAGTCTACTCCTCAGAAAAAATCTGCATTTAAAGCTACTATATCTAGAAAAATCCAACAAAGATATGATCGAGGAGAAATTCCTAAAAAGACATTCAATTATGAATATGAGATGAGACAGATCAAAGATGAAGTAAGAGGGCTAGAAGAACTAGAAGCATTGATTGTGAAAAGAGAATCCAAAGGACATGGTAAGTATAAATGAAAGTTTCCTATTAAATGTTTCTCTTGCAATAAGATAGGTCATTTTCCATCAAGGTGTCCTGAAAGAGTTTCTAAGTATAAACTTGACAAGTCTAGATTTCAAAAGAAATGTTATTATGCTGAAGAAGATGTTAGTGATGATGAATCTGATAAAGAAAGTAGAAATGAAGATGGATGGGTAATCATTTCTAGTAGGGAAAATGGTACGGTGTCCATTGAATCTACTAACAATCAGAATTGATGAAAAGCATGAATGGGTGATTGACAACGGATGCTCACATCATATGACTTATGAAAAAATCAAGTTTCTAATCTTGGAAAAGTATGACGGTGGTGTTGTAATATTTGGAGATAACAATGTTGCTGTAATTTATGGCAGAGGCAGTATTTGTCTTAGTGGTAAATGTAATACTAATGATGTTCTCTATGTTAAAGGATTGAAGCATAACTTGTTGAGTGTTGGACAAATGGTAGATAAGGGATACAATCTAAAATTCAAATATGGTAAGTGTGGGATATTGGGAAGCTCTAGAAATGTAATTGCTTCATGTAAAAATACAAGAGGTAATATTTTTCACCTATTGCCAGTAAATTTTTTTTAATTGCTCAAGTTGATGTAAGACAGTTATGGCATAGGAGGCTATGCCATGTGAATTTTGATAAAATTATTAAAGCAAGCTTTACTCAAGCAGTCAAAGATCTACCTATGTTAGTAAATCCTACTAACACTATATGCAAGGAATATCAGATGGGAAATTAGATAATAATTTCTTTAAGGAGAAAACACCATCATTTAAATGGATTACTAGAGTTAGTTCATATTGATCTATGTGGTCCATCCAGAATCAGAATTCTACAAGGACAAAGGTACTTTATCTTGCTTATTGATGATTATTCTAGGATGATATGGGTTGGTTTCTTGAGAGAAAAACATGAAGCACTATAAAATCTCAAATGTTTCAAAGCTATGGAAAATAATGAGATAGTGTTGAAGGTCAAATGCTTAAGATCAGACAGAGATGGTGAATTCACTTCCTAGAAGTTCAATTAATTTTGTGAAGAGCATGGAATCAAAAGAAAGTTATCTGCTCCCCAAACCCCTCGACAAAATGAAGTTGTTGAAAGGAAGAACAAAAAAATTCTAGATGCTTCTAGAACTATGATGTTGGAAGATAATGTTCCTTATATCTACTGGAGAGAATTTGGAAGCATTGTTGTATACACTATCAACTGGGTAAAAGTTAATGGTAAATCTGGTAAGAATCCTTTTGAATTGTGGTTTGGTTATAAGCCTACTATTAAATACTTCAAACTATTTGGAAGTAGATGTTATATCAAGAGAGATGAAGATATTGGTAATTTTGATGCTAGAAGTGATGAAGGAATCTTTCTGGGTTACTCTACTAAGAGCAAGACCTACCAGTGCTACAATAAAAGATTGAAGAAAATGATTTAAAGTGAAAATATTAGTATTGATGAAGACACTGCTAGATCATCTAGAGACTATGGATATGATTCAAATGACCAACAAGATAGCACTGAAAATGGAAATAATGCACAAAGATATAATCAAATTCAAATTGTTTCGGTGAATCAAGACAATCTTGAAGAAGAAGCTAGTGGAAGTGGAGAACAAAGAACAAAAGAACTAGAAGTTAGGGAGAATCCAAAAGTTCCAAGTTATGTAAAGCTAAATCACTCTAAGAATCAAATTCTAGGAGACAAGAATTTTTTTTTGCAAACTAGAAGAAGAATTGCAAAAGAATATTCCTTGATTTCCAAAACTGAGCCTGGTAATGTCAATAAAGCATGTAAAGATGAATATAGGATGGAAGAAATGAAGGAAGAATTGATGAAAATAGAGAAAAATGATACATGGACTCTTATTCCCAGACCTCGAGATAAAAATATGATTGGAACCAAATGGGTCTTTTGAAATAAGCTAAATGAGAAAGGTGAAGTAGTTAGAAACAAAGCAAGACTGGTATGTAAAGGATACTCACAAATGGAAGGTATTGATTTTGAAGAAACCTTTTCCCTTGTTTCCAAAATTGAAGTTGTAAGGTTATTTCTTGCTTATGCTACTTTCAAGAATTACAAATTCTATCAAATTGATCTAAAGTCAACATTCCTGGATGGTGAATTAGAAGAAGAATTTTGTGTTGAGAAACCAAACGGATTTCAACTGACTGATGAAAACCACATGGTTTTTCGATTGAAGAAATAATTATATGGACTCAAACAAGACCCTAGAGCCTAGCATGGAAGATTGGATAAATACTTATTAAATCTTGGATTCAATAAAGGTATTGTTGACAACAATCTATATTTCAATATCGATCAAGATAAAGAGTTGATTATTGAAGTTTTTGTTGATGACATTATTTTTGAAGGTGATGGTGACTTATGCATGAAATTTGTAGATAAAATGAAAAGTGAATTTGAGATGTCAATGATAGGAGAGCTAAAACTATTTTTAGGATTGCAAATAACTCAGTTAGATGATGATATTTTCATATCTCAGTCCAAATATGTAAGAGTTACTAAATTTTTTTGGCATGGAAGACTCAAAGCTAGTTGGTACACCCATGGTAACCAAATGCAAGTTAACACGGAATGATTATTCTCCTAAGGCTAATCAAACAAGGTACATTTCAATGATTGGTGGATTTCTATATTTGACTTAGACTAGACTAGACATTATGAATGTTGTATGTATGGTTGCTAGATATCAAGCTGATCCAAAGGAATCACATGTGATTATAATAAAGAGAATTTTCAGATACTTGGAGGGAACAATTGATTTTTTTCTTTAGTATCCTAAGGATGATGATCTTACTCTGAATGCCTTTACAGATGTAGATTGGGCAGGAGATGTAGATGAAAGAAAAAGAAAAATTGGTGGTGTATTATTCTTGGGAAAGAATTTGGTGTCTTGGTTAAGTAAAAATTAGAATTCCATTTCCTTATCTACTACTAAGGTAGAATATATTTATGTTACCAAAAAGTGCACTCAAGTATTATGGATGAAATAGCTACTGAGAGATATCAAAATTGAGTATAATGAGCCTATTTCTATATTCTATGACAATTCAAGTGCCAAAACATTTCCAAGAATCTAGTGTTACATTCAAAGACAAAACATATATCTATCAAGTATCACTTTTTGAGAGACAAAGTGAGTGATAAAGAAGTTAGATTGGAATATGTGCCCACTGAGGAGAAAATTGGAGATATCTTTACTAAACCATTTCCTGAGGATACTTTTGAATATCTCAATATAACAACCCCATCCTTGGGTAATTAAATTTTTTACATCGCTTCACTTCAAACATATAAAATTAACAAGTAACAAAGACATTACAATAAAATTCTTCCCTTCTTCATTGATAAGTACATGCAAGTTACAATATATATTTCCACATTAATTCCTTTTTCATTGAAAATATAAATCAGATTACAAAAGTAAAACAACTACATACGTAGCTCATAAGCTTTTTCACAAATACTAGTGAGAAGGTCCAGGTTCCCTTCCTTTCAAATCTTGGTGTATTCATCGCCTACTGTGGAGGAGAAACATCATTCAGGAACTTTTTCACCAACCAAATACTATTAATGTGGTCCCTCGCACATATATCATTCATAAGATGACCCTCCCTTTGAACGAAGAGATTGGTAGAGTATCTGGCTACAACAACCCAACTTAGCATAGTGTTGTGTCCTATACATCTAGAACTTGTTATTTCACAATCCCGAACTAGCATGGAGGATCACAATGAATTCATAGTGTAGTCTCAACTATCTCACATCTAAGTGGATGTCGTACATTTCATTAATTTGGCTAAATTATTCTCATTCAGTACTTTGAATGAAGGTCATCTATCATATACACTACTCAGGGCTGATTTGACTAAAGGCTATCTTACACTACACATAGGTATCGTCCTTTACTTTTGGATAATATTTTATCCCAGACTAACCTACAACATCCTAATCTACCAAGTATTTACACAAGATAGGTATATCCTATTTGAAATAACCTACCTTTAAACAATCTACTTCAAATAGTTACACGAGATAGGTATATCATGTTTTAGACAACCTACCTTCAACAATCTACTCAGAAATGAAATAGTCTACAAGTGTCTTGTAACATAGCTCCTAATCTGGAAATCTTTATCCTAGGAGTTCTTATCTTGTCTCAATTAACCTAATAACTTAAGCTTAAGACCATACTTGGTTCTGTCATCATTTCGATCCTAGTAGGTAATAAATTCTTCTATGTATTTTCCATATACATTTAATCCCCTTTTCACAATTCCTTTACCCTTTAAATGCATTGAATTTACTTATACGTTTACCCTTAAATGTATTGAATTCCCTTATACACTTACCCTTAAATGCATTGCATATGAAAGTTCAACAAAACATAAATAATTATCTTGAACTATTTGCAAACAACATTCACAAGACCAAGAGAATGCAGCATTTCAAACAAAGAATCATAATAAAATAGATTGCATGCCGGATATTTAAAGCTCCTTCTCCAAGCACTGCTCTTCTTGACACTCTTTCAGCAAAATTCTAGAATTCCAAATGAAAATGGCTTCTATGCAAGTTTCTCAAACTATGGTGATCTTTCAAGTCACTTCCCACAAAGTAGAATCCTCTAATAAAATCTTTCTCAACTATGGATTCACTTCACACAAAGCACAAAAAGGATTTAACACAGTAATTTGATAATTATTGGTGAAAGCTTATTGGATTTCTCATACTCAACATATAGGAAAATGCAAAAAATAAAGAGAACATAGCAACTCAAAAGAATGGATATGGGAGCTCCCAAAAATGCAAGACTTGGATTGCACAATGATAAATTTCATTCCTAGAATATGATAACTAGTTAACCCTTATTCTCCATATATGAAGATATTACACATAATGTGGTTACATAAATATGCCCCTTTACTCCTTCTCTAGAAGTAAATGCATTTATTAAAATATTATCTATATGATTCTATTCAAGCACTTTCCTTATGCTATTCAATTTTAAAAAAAAAAAGCCAAAACAATCCTTTACCTACTTCATTTCCTATATTCAACATAATTTTAAGCAAAGGAAAATACGATAAGAAATTCTCATGCCTGTAAAAGCTTCTTTCCAGCTAGAAGCAATAAATTCCTAAGGCTGTCAATGTATACAACTGTGTTTGATCACCAAGTTGATTGTTTTCAATCTGTGAAATTCCTATTTTCAAATCTCGGTACTTTCTTCCTTCGTGGTATTTCACTCACAGTAATATGAAATTAAAGATTTTACTTCCAACAATACTAAATCAACGTATTTCAGAAATAATGAAATTATAAATTGAAATTTGTGAATTTGCAAAAAGCAAAGTGCAAATTTATAAGATTGATAGTTAAATGAGCTCCTATTTATAGAGTTTGGATTCTCATGCCATCCTATAGATTTGGCAGGAGAATCAACACCTCTAACAAATTGAAGATGTCAAACTCATGGTGGCAGCAAGTAAGAACCTTACTTAGAAAAAATAAGATGAGTCGACCCTTCTCAATGAAGAATAATTCAAATGGCGCATGATGAAAATTGATTCCATCAACACCTACAGGTGACTTCTAGCAATGGCGCCATTTATGAAATCTGGCGGATGTTTATTCTTAGTGGAAAAAGTCCCAAGCAATCCACCTAGCTTTTGTTCTAGGATTTTCTCAGTACTTCAAGAGCTGACTTTTACTTTTCAACAACCTGGTCTCTTTCCCATGCGTGCATTTGCAGTATTGCCATTTATATTTTCTAAAGTTTCAAACTTTATTGTTAGATGAAATATTTCCTCCTCAATGTTGGCAAAATTTCCCTAGAAATGCATTGCACTTTATAGTGAATAAAATATTTAAATGTTTCAAACAATTTCCATAGTTCCTTTTCCATGATGCAATAATCAATATTACCAAATGACTTAATAAAGTTAAGTATTTATTTTCCAAATAAATTTCTTATTTATTTCAAATAACTTTATATATATTGTATTCTATTTATATATATTTTATTATAGTTTTATTATACTTCAAAATGTATATATGCATATATATATTTAAATATTAATATTTAAATATGCCAATATATACATATATATTATTTTGGTAAAATTATAATAATATATATATACTTATTTATATATGTATATATATATATTTACATTTATACATATATACACATTTACATATTAATTGACTAAATACGTGTATTGCGAGCTAGTTAGCATATTTTTAATATACCTATTAATGTATCTATATGTATATATGTATATATGCAAATTCCAAAATAATATAATAATATTATAATCACTAACAATTGATAGCGTATATATGTATATACATGTATATAACTATTTATACAGTCATGTAAACATATGTGTATGTATACCATGTCGACACATACATACGACATATCAGTTTGTCGATCATACATTTGTATCACCATGTCTATACATATAGATACATGTATATGAGGGATACATGTGTATACATATACAATCTACCTATGCACATATAACCAATCATTTATCACACCCAAGATCACAAAACAATATGTCAGGTTTACAAATAAACATCACTCACAAAGAACAAAGAAGTAACCCAAACTCCTAAAGCCTATGGATGACTTATCAAGACCAACCTATTTGACTCAGTTCCTCGAAACCTTTAGTGAAGTGTGTGTATGCTCAATTGATTTACTTTACTAGATATCGGACCAAGCCCCTCTCCCGAGTGATATTTCCCCTCCGCTTGGAGGAATGGTTCATGTACCTACACCCACAAACATATAATCTCGACAGTTATGTGTTCACAACTTTAACAGTATATAAAAAATCTTAAGTTAGAATATTCACAACTCAATAACTATGCATGCAACATTTGTCAAGGATAACATTGATATACGTAGCATAAAATGAGACATTTATTAAATGGAACACATTCATTTTGATAACAAAAACATTTTTTATTCATCTCAATAATTCAGACATTACAGTAAATTTCCCTATGCAATAGTAGCTATACAATTGGGGTGTAACACTCAGATGAAAGTTAGGGGTGATTTCCCCTCCTAATCTGAACTAAGATGCAATTCTTTGCATCAATCCATGCATTCATATTCATATCTTGCTTTATATTGATGTTGTGGTGGATACTACTTAGGGGGAGTAATCAAATGATTCAGATATGTGGTTGAGAGCTTGTGTACCTTTGCCATTGATGTCAAAGGGGGAGAAGTGTAATGTGAAAAACCTTGTACAATCTAAGGGGGAAAATTGTAGAACACAAAAGAGAAGAGTATTGTGTGAAGATTTAGTTGTGTTGATGGTGTTTTTCACATCATTTTTTGCAATCAATGCGAAAGGGGGAGATTTTTGGATGTTGCGATTGTGTTGCTGATATGTGGTTGTCATTGATGCCAAAACTATTCTCATTGATGATTATGAAGGTTGTATATGTTGAGGATATTATAAAAATTATAATAAATATGTTGCAAGCAGTCTATGAAGTTGTGAAGATCAAAATAGTGTAAATTTTTGTACGTTGATAATCATAGGTCATGCATTAAAGGGATTCTTGTTGAGCCTGTCTCGTATGTTGTCGGGAATTTTCAATGGTATGCATCAAGATTGGAGTGAGTTATGAGTTTATGAGTTCCTATAGTTAGTTTTTTACTATAGCAAGTTTTTCTAGAAGAAGATAATTCATTTCTCATAAATTGAGTTATTGTGTATGCTACTATAATGTTAATTGATGTTTTTAGATCGTTCTCTATCATTGTGGTACATCTGCGTTGATTGGTGTGCTCATGATCAAAGATTTTCCTTTGTGTGCTTGAGGTTTTTATCTTCTTGACTGACATGATGGTGGTAGCATGTTGTGGATCATAGATTAATGTTTTATTGTTTAGCGTGTTTGAGGATTTTTATTTAGGTATTCATTATTATGTGACCAAATTAGGTTGGTGTGCATTGATATTTTTTCATGAATTGGGCCAACAATTGTAACATGTTCTTTTACTTGTAGCCGACAAAGTTTTGATGTAAATTCATGTAGCAAATATATAAGAGTGATTTTTTCTTCATTTTGAAGTGTGTGTGTGTGGTGTAGGCTTGGTGAATGTATGTGAAATGTGTGAATATAGCTCATATCATTTGATTTCATAGCAGAGTGTGAAGAATATTGAGCGAAGTGTGAAGAAGTGTTTTTGTGCCTAACCAAAACTGTCATCAAGATTTTGTAGAAGCTAATTTCTCCATAAAACCTCATTAGATGGATTTAATCTGATTGTTTTATGTAAGGCAGTGAGCCTTCCCTTTGAGCAGTGAGCTCTAGGCAGTGTGCCTGAATGCATGTGCATTCCTTATTTATTTTTAATTATACTTCTAATAGGGTATAATATTGTGGACTAACATCCACTATGGTTTTCCCCCTAACATGGTTTCCACATATAAAAATCTTGGTCTTCATGTGTTTTTGATGTGTTGTTGATTTATGATTTCACTATAATTATCAGATCTTAGATTAAATTTTATTTAAGGTTGAATAAGTTTGAATTTTGTAACAACTGATTCACCCCCCCGCTCTCAATTGTCTATCCTTGTTTTTCCAACAATCTATATGTGGTATTCTCTCCAAAACATCATGTAGGCTCTTTGTAGCAATATGTCTAGTTAATGTTAATTCACCACTTAATAGAATGTGATATGGTAATAATTATTTGTGTAAAGAAAACTAAAAAAATCCTAAAGAAGTTTTGAGCAAGTTAAACACTTCTAGAAAATCAATTGTTATTTCAATAGTTTTGAGCATGTGAAGCTATCCACCATTATTAGAATGAGAGAAATGAATAGGCTATCCTAGCTCTCCATTGTCAATAGATTCACTTCAAATTCTAGAATTTACTAACTCATTTTTCTAAGGTTGTGTGTCAAGTTAAAATTAGTGATTGTGTAATTTTAGAGGTGTTTTTTACTTTTTGCAACTTTCATTGTCCTAAAATTTGATATAACAAGTAAATTATATGTACACTAAGGTATATCCAATTTAATTGCTTCATTTTGTAGCATAATTTTTTTCTCGACATAAACTATGTTCTTGGCCTTATTATGCATTAATTTCCTATTTAAATATAAACTTAATTGCAAAATATTGAACATGGGAATTCAAACTATGCATTTAATATTTTTCCCCTGACATTTTTATGTCCTGAAAAGCAGTAATCATGCACTATGCTCTAGACCACTTATGTTAGCCCCAAATTTGAATATGTCAGTGTTGTTAATTTATTATTTTAATTTCCAATTACAAATATCCACTAACAATATTTGATTATTAGGAAATTAGAATTATTACATATAAATACATAGTATTTTCACCATTTGAATAAGAAATTAATATTCCTAGAAGAATTCATGAGTAGTCAAAAGGAAAGTTATCATGATTATTGCATAATTTTATCATTCAAGCATTATGTTATACCTTATGTAAGTTTTTTTTATGTTTTGCATGCATTTTGTTTATGTTTATTTAAACTTTTAGGCCATCAAATAAAATAAAATCAAGAAACAATTGATCCTTGAAGGTGATGAGTCTAACTTCAATCCCTCAAGGAGATGATATTTGAGTGGTGAGTTACAACAATTTGTCAATTCATTACTTATTTGTCAATTATCTTGTATCCATCAAAGGACACACTCTCTTTTATCATAATTTTCCCTTCGGGAGGTAAATATATTAACATGGGGTTTTACTAAGGCAAGCCCCTATATGGCACAATCCTTCTTCTTCTCTCATGTGTGAAGGTTGTAGATTTGAATTGATTTGAAGGAATATTGAGGGATACTAGTTCAATAATTCACTCTAACTCTATAAGTTGATGAGTCACATAATCTACATTTTATCATCAACTGGTGAATATTTGATAATAAAACCTAAATGATAGAAGCTATAAATCGATGCCTTGAAGCCTAGAATTTTAGATTTGAGAAAAAGGATACTAGTCTAGGGAATAATACACCCTAGACAAGAGAGATCTAGCTCAAACTTACATGTCAAGTACATCTATGTCTGCCCTTCTCATTTCTAGAACTTAAATTTGTATGTCTATATCCAATTTGTCATAAATCATAATAGATCATTGCATTTGAATATTTTGATAGTTAGATAATTTTATTCAAGAATTAATCAATAAAATTCATATAAATCCCACACACCACCCTAAACAATTAGATTAAAGCTCTAATCCACCATTCTGGCTCTCCCCAATAGGTTTTTAGCCAAGTGGTTCTTCAAGTAATATTTAATCCAATTAATCCAAATTCGGAAGAGGGTTTTCATTGCTTTTTCAATCAGCATTTTGTTGAACATAACTATTTAAAACACTTTAAAACATCTAAAATTTTAAGCTATCATTTCCAAAATTTTAATTAGATCTTAGGGTATTTGCATTCATCATTTAGGCTTTCATATTCATCACAAAAAAAATAATGAAAAAGGAAAAAAATGTACTAAATTTTCCATCTAGGGTAAAATTTAGTAAATGAAAAATAGGATTAGTTCATGTTTACATTGATAAATTTCATTAGGTATAAATTCAAATATGAAAGTGTTCAAAATATTCATTTAGGCATTTTCATATAGTAAAAAATTGGAAAAGTGCACTGTTATTGTTGCAAAAACCATACAAATTCAATTTCCAAATAGCCAAATTCGATGCTTTAAATTATAAAAATTATATTTCCAAGTTACATTAATCATTAGGGATTTGGAAAATTGCTTTCCTAATCATGTTTCATATTATAAATTCACAAAATCCATTGAATTTTAGAAAATCATTTACTGCAAAACCTTTGCATTCAAATAAAGAAACTCTTCAACACTTTATAACATATCAAAAATATAATTTTATTAAAATAATATTACCATTATATGGTGTATTGCACTCTCTAGATCAAATAGTTTTATCTCAAATTTTTATCACAAACCTATTTGTGTATTTTGTGTGACTTTTCTTTCTGATTTTATACTCTTTGTGGTTTGTTGTGATTGTCTTCTACCCTTATTGTATATTAGTCTTACTCAAGAATTTTGAAACACATATGAGCTTCATGACCTCATGTACTAATGTTAATATATCCTTGTGAGATGATGTCTTAGACTTATGGCATCCCATACTATAACTACATCTATTATGGAGCCCAAGAACTCTAACTCTTTCACACAAGATATAGTTTCAAGCCAATCCATTTTGGATTCTATTCATGACCACAAATTACATCTAAACACCTCACAACCTAAAATTTATGTGGACTAAAATATAATACACATGCAAAGGAGGGTATGATAATAAGAGACTAGTAAGCTCTACAAAAATGTTACTAGGATCCATACCCAAGGCATTTAGTACTCACAGGCTAACAAAGTTTGATATTTTCTTGGTGAACCATAAAATAAATCATCACATGCTAGTGAAGTTCAATATTCACTAGGTGAGATTTCTAAAAGTAGCCAGATGAGAAAAAAAAATGAGGGCTAGTGAGGACCATTTTTCACTAGGAGTAATCTCTTGACAACCATATCAAGAATTCTAGTCCCAATAATTATGATAAGGAACTACACAAAATGATCAAAAATTCCAAACCAATGCATCAACAAGTCTAATTTGTGTGAAAAAAATGAAGAAAATAATGTAATGCATACCCCCACCTTAGAGTAGTTTCCAAACCCAAACTATGAGAAATTTCTTTAAGGTAGAAGTAGGGTGATAAACACAATATGATATGGTAATGAGAACTTTATTGGAAGAACCTATGTGACCGATATGTTTCCAATATAGTTGACTCATGACAAGGGGTTTCCCCCAAGACAAATTCAAATAACAATACAAAAATATGACACATAAGTAATACATGGGTTCAGGGTTAGTATATACCTTTGACAATATAAATATGATTATGATCAGAATTGACATCAATCCCCAAGATACTCATGGAGCTATGAACATGATGAAATAAATACACATAAAGATGGTAAATAAACCTTTTGGGTCAAAATGGAGAAGATGTAAATTCCTAAACACCTTCCATCATACTCAAAAGGAAGACACAAGTGTAAAGAAATAAAAAGTACTCGCTAACATGACCTTGATTTAGTGCTGCAATGTGTCTAACATATTCACATTAGGTATTAGGCCCTTGTTAACTAAATGACCATAATTGATAGATTATTTAGAGTGTTGTAAAGTGTTGAAGCACACTCACACTTTTCTAGGGTTTTATTAAATATTTTTTCTCCTTTATGCTTTAATTAGCCTAATTTTGCACCCACAAGCCTCGATTAATGTATCTTCCCAAGGATAATCCTGACATAAATCAACATCCAATTATAATTTAGGTTTTTAAGGTTGTGTGGCCCAAATTTAGCGATCTAGGACTCATATTCCACCTTGGGTGTATGAGTCCCACCTAGGTTTTTAGGTCCCAATTTGAATTTTGCATCATTCTAGACATTTTAAAAAATGTGTCTTATAGTTACACCTAATGAGACTCATATACCACTTCTAGTGTATGAGTCCCATTGTGCCAAAAATCAAAATTATTTCAAATTCTTGGTAGGATTTTATTCTTCTAGATCTAATGTCGACTTGCAGTCTTGTAATTTCAGTAAATTTGGCATAAATAAGTATAAATACAAGGTTATTTCACTCATTTTACACCAAGAAAGTTGAATGGTAATTATTATAGAAAATTGGAGTTCATAAGAGCATTCAACTATTTACAAGATCATTCAAGATTATTCAAGGGCAAATTATCAAGTGATTTGGAGCATTATTCAAGCATTAAGCATCATGTCAAATTCATCATGAATCATGTTTACTTTTGAGTTAACAATTTTGATATAGGGTTTCATGATTCAAGCTAGGCTTAGAGTCAAGATATACTAGATTCAAGAAAGAGTCTAGAAATACATCCATTAGAGCCACTTATTAAATGTTTACAACACTTTATTTCGAGGGTTCAAATGCTGAGTTACAAAATTACATTTTGTTCATTCATCACTCCTTCATCTTATTTCATTTCACTATAAGGTTTGATTACAAAAATGTGGTTTGACAAAGGAAAACTCCTATCCACTAGAAAAACAACATTTTTTCCTCTCTTTAGTGTGTGATTTATAGATCTAGCTTGAATACACATTGAAGAGAATGTTTGGAGAAAGTTATCAAAATTTTCAAGGTTTTTAATGTTGTTACCTTACCTTAGAGATCACTACAAGACACATATACATTGCAATCAGAGTTTCAGATCCAAAAATAAATTGGAAAGGACATAGAAGACATTGGAGAGAAGAATAAGACTTTGAATTTCTAAAAACATATAATTGGATTGATACACCACTTCCGACGTATGAGTCCCAGTATAGGAATATTTTTAGATTTCAGGAGTTTCAACCATATCTCTATCAGATTTATGATCTTACCCAGAAATCCTAGTTTGAGACTGATATGCCAATACTGACATATGAGCTCTAATGTGCCCTTATTTCAGAATTTTTAATGTTTTAGAGCTCATTCCAGGCCTCTTCAATTTTCCAAGTGCACACTTTTGATTTCTGACCTTTCTATTTTGTTCTACATGCTTTTCTAGGTCATTTAGTGAAGTATTGCATTGCATTAGCTTTAAACATTTGGACTTGTATTTAATTGATCTTTCCAAGCGTTAGCTTGGTGGTGAACCCCTCTTTAGTTTATAATCAGACCTTAGGACAACCTTATTGAGAATTTTTTTATTTGGCATTGTTGTCATTGATTTCAAAACCTGGGATCCAGTTGGCTATGCTCTAGATGATATACATAAATGATCTATCCTATCATGTACTATAAAGTTCCATAGTCTAGATGTTATCCTTGATCCAGATGTGGTAGTAATTATTTTTGGGACATCTTTCAAAGACAGTTAATGCATAATAATGAAGACTAATCCTTTGATATTGGCTATGTGCCTAAAGTGTATTTCGAGTATCCTTTCTATTTAGACATTCATGTAGCATGTTACAAGTTTTGGTATGTCTAATTGCATTCCTCTGCGAATACTAAAATTGATGATGAACAAGATTTGGTCTTGGTTGTAGTGTTCCTATCAATTTATGATGATTAAGATTTGTTCTTGGTTGTATCGTTCCCATTGGCTCCAGAATATATCACATGTAATTCAAAGTTCGCTATCTTTAGGTAATTATGCTATGTGATGAACTTATCTTATGTATGACCTATTAATGGGTCCTATGGTAACGTTGTAAGATCTTTATGTGTGAGATATCCTTTGGGTCTGGTGCAAGCATGCTAAGCCTTCCTAAATATCAAGGTTATTCTTCAAGCTAGCATGTTTTGCTAGGCTGACTCATTTTATTCTCTGAGTATATATATACAGAACATCTCTTTTGTACCAAACATGAAGTGTGGTGTGTGTGAACAGTGATAAGGATGCAAAGGATTGTGTTACAAGAAAGAAATAAGGAAGTGGAGGTAAGTGGCAAGAAGAAGTAGTTTTTATTGAAAAATTTGTGCAAGGAAAGTGGATAGAAGATTCTCAACTGGATTTGTTGTAGATAGATGTTGTGCTCTTAACCAGAGCTAACTTCATGTAAATTTTCATTTTCTTTGTGCATGGTGTTGTTCAGTGCTTTCATGTTCATATATTTTTTAATTATTATCTGATTGATTTAGGATTTGTCTAGATTAATTAAAGGAAGGAAAAGTGTTTTGTGATAACTGATTCATCCCCCATCTCAATTATTTGGTCCATTCAACAAACCCTATTGCAAGATCTCTTTCTCCTTTGCATGCTTTAGATTGAGACCTCTAGGATTTTCCTTGAATGAATGTTGTGAAATTTGTTTTTATATTTCCAAACCCATAAAGAAACCATTTTCAATCATTTCATTTTTGTGAACCTGATAGCCCCTTAGCAAATCTTTTTCCCCTAATTTACTCTTGATTGAGATCTCCAAGATTTTCCTTGAATAAGAGTGAAGAAATGTTTTGTTCTATGTCCTAAACCAAAAGCAATGCCAAAATTTGAACCATTTGATTTTGGTGAACATGCATTTAGAACATTCTTAACTCTTATTTGGAGCACGCATTCTCATTCTAGATCTAGATTGCATTATCTTTACATTAGGATTTTCAATAGTTAATTGGCATTTTAGGGTTTACCATTCTTGCTTAGTGAAAGAGAATATAGGTTGAATTTTTGCATCTTCCATCATTGAATTTCAACTGAAGACTACATTTTCATTTAGTCTATAGATCATACAAACCAAAAAACATAAAAATAACTTAATTTTAAAATAAAATTATCGAAAAAACCCTCACTAGGACTCATATGCCCCTCTAAGCGATTTAGTTGTAGTGAAAATTTTAAACTACATTTTGCAAAATTCAAAACTCTATTTCTAAGATTTTTTTTGTTGTTGATAACTTTTTGTTTCATTTGATTCATTGCATCTAGTTTAAATTGGTTCATCGTATGTATTGATTAAATTCAAAATTGTATTTAGAACATTTCATTTCAGATTGTTGCATAGTTTAATTACCTTATTTAGAATCTAAAATTTTCATAATATTTTCATAATGGCTACGTGCTTGGGTAAGCTTTAGATGTCTTTGAAATTTGTTGGTGTCACCCAGCTCTTAGGAGTACCATCTGTAAAAATAACCTTCACGAGAAATGACAGAAGCTAAAGGTTATTTCAACAAAAAAAGTGAATAAAAATGAGATATATAATTTACATACTATAGAACCTTTTAAATGCAAGTGAAATGTAACGGGTATAAAAATTCTCGATACGAGAAAAAAACTACCTGAGAAATCAAATGGAAAACTAATAAACTATTTTACCTAAGTAAACCTAAGCAAGTAAATGGTAAAAACCATTTACTCTAACATCCCCCTTAAGTGAAACTTAGGGCTTATTATATAAAAATAAAGATTCAATATGGGTTTTGACTATACAAGCATGTTAGGTACCCATTTGCAATGCAAAAATAAATCTCTCACAATTGCAAAAAAGGAGAAAAACCCTCTGGGAAAAAAAAACCCTCTCCAAAAGTGAAAAGAAAACAAAAATGATACATGGATGGAGGACTCAATAAAAGCCCCCAAGGACTACATACATCATGTATATACAATCAATCCCCCCCAAAAGAGGGAAAGACAGGGACTATGTAACCCCCACAAAATGTGTAATCACCTGGAAAAATGGTAAGTGCTTGAAGAAAAAACATGATCCAATATTAACAAACAACTTGTATCCCTTTTGGTAGAAACAAAACCAAGTACAAATGTAGCTATGCTTCACATTCCTGATAGGAATTGAAAGAAAGAAGCATGAATATGGATGATGATGTATATGAAATCTGCTCATGTATCACCAAGACCTTGGAAGATGATGCAACGAACCAATAAGGAACATTCCCAATCACATTAGGAGGTGAAAAACAAGGTACCATTGGAAACTAGTTATAAACATTCTCTAGAGATTGAGATGGTTTGATGAAAGTTATGCAATAACTGTCATCAAAGAGGAGAGATTAACCCTCAAATGTGTCCTTCAAATATGAAATGTGATATTCTATGAATAATGAGCCAATTTCCAATAAATGATAATCCCAATAAAGAAGGCAATGAGATATTGGTTGTGATGAATCACTAGATGCACTCAATGAATCATCAACACAAGATGAATGGTCCTACTAAATAGGAATGATAGGAGCCTCAATCAATGACTCTGCACAATGAATCATTTAAGGTGAAGGTACATAAATTGTTCTTGATGGAGAAGAAGGAGCATTTCAAGAACCCTCATCATCATAATTTTAAGATTCAAAGTATTCCAACACTTCAAACTCCTTCATAGTTGCATGATCATAGGGTATCCTGTCTAAGAACTGAAGAGGGACAAGACAATCTAAAACAAGATCATCTGGGAATCGATGAGTATTACGATCTCCATGTATCTCCCAAATTTTAGTCAAATAATATGAAGACAATCAAAATGATCAATATCAATCAAAGTGGAACCATCAATATGTATTGTAATAACTCCTAATACATGATCCCTTTTCCAATTCCATGCGAATTTCTTACTATCAATACCAGGAATGGGAACAAGATTATATAAATGTGGCAATAAATAAAGCCATTTAATATGTTTTATTATACCATCTCTCCATTATTTATAGTTTCCTCTTTCAAACATAATCACAAAAATATGTAATGAAAACCCCATTATCAACTGGGTATGTGCAGGATCATCATGGAAAAAACAAGCCCTTAAGTGGCAAAAAAGTCAGAAAATTCAGAGTTAGGAAACTTGACATAAAAATTTGAATAAGTTATTTATACTATTTCAAAAATCTGTAAGAATATAATTTGTAGAAAACTGAATTTAGTTTCTAAATTACTAGGTTTATTGACAAAAAAATAAAATTTGTCTGGTAAAAATTTGAAATTTCAATACAGTACTACTTAAATTTCAGGAAAAAAATAAGAAGTAGGTGTCTGTCTGATCACTCTAACCACATTATAATGATAATATTTTTCTATAATATTTTAGATGTATTTAGAGAACTCATGTCCTGATGTGATGCATATTTTTTTGTAATTTGTTTCCAAGTAAATAATTAATTATAATTTTTTTATGACAAATTTTAAAAAATATAAAGACTCGTATGTTTGACCACCTTAACTTGGTCAAAACTTCATGAAATTAATTTTTTTATTTTTTAATCTTATATTATGTGAAGCATAGAATGTGACACATGTTTTGGATTCAAAAAATATGATACTATTTCAAAGCTATAGATGTTTTTCAATTAGCCTAAAAATGAGGACTTTAGTCGTAATTCAATAGAAAATAAATAATAATTATTTATTAAATTTAAAACAAAGAATAATTTATATTGGTGGAAAGTTGAGAATCTCCTTTAAAAACCCTTCTCATTTCATTAATTTTGAGTAAAAAAAAAGTCGTCAGCCACTTACCCATCTTATTGCAACTTTTTGGCCCATCATGATCCTGCACATACCCAACTATGACAAATCTCCAAAAATACAAAGACAGTAATGTTCAATAACAATTAGAAGCTCCAAAATATTGTAAATGAAGCCTTCTCAAAATACTTCAAGAAGTAATAATGCAAAAAAGAGGCTGAAAATAAAGAAACTCGAAAGAGCACAACAACACTAATATTGAACTTTGACATATTAAAATCACAACTAAACAACAAAATATGAGAGAAATTCCTCAACCACTCCAAAGGTGATGAAAATATGTTTCCTTTAATAAGTGGTTTGTAAAAATAAACCTTCATTTGCAAAAGATATGTGAAAATTAAAAAAGCTTATAAAGGTTCTTTCAGATTAGGTTGTAGAATAAAAGGTTTATTTCACTTAATTAGTTTAATTAAGTCACCTTTTATTCCTTTCTTAAGATTCACTTAGTTATGCATTGTAGGTATTTTTAATAATTATTTTAATTATTAAATACAATTTCCCTTTAGGGTTTCTTTAGGGTTGCACAATCTCCTTTTATAAGGATTGATCATTGTATTTTATTCTCTCTCTGAATAATAATCTCTCAATTTTCAGAGCTATTCTTGCTTTGCCTCCATTCTTCTCTTGTGATAGGCATTTTTGCATGTAGGTGTTCATGAGTTTTGTGAAGTTGGATTTATCAACTTCTATATGGTATTTTATTTTGGACACAGTCGACTAGAGAGGCAAAGATTTTTTGCCCCAAGGCACACAGATTGAGGCTCATAAATTAAAATAATAATAATAAGAAAACCACATAAATTTGTGCCGCTAGTTTAAACCAACACCGCCAACCCTACACCACTTGATGACCACTAGAGAGCTACTTGTCACCAACGACTGCCTCCCTCTATCCACCATCGATCCACCTTGAGTGCTCAACCCTCATGCACGATCTTTTGGAGGACCGAGAGCCAATGCACTAGCCCCTGTCTGTTTGCAACACCCACCCTGGTCATGTGGGTGACTAGGGGATTTGTTATAGCCCCTTCCAGGCCCTAAGCGCTAGAGGATGGTCATGTGGATGATCGAGAGCCAAGGCTAGGGGGCCAAATTCTTGCCCTTGTTTAGCATTAAAAGTGCCTTTTACAAGGCCTTTTTTCCTTTTCTCATAAATTTTGTAAGCAAAGGCCTTTTTTCAAAAACAAGATATCATTAGAAATTTGGTTCGATGTTCTATCTAGTGGTGGAGGTTTTATTTTTTGTTCTTTCAATTTTGATGTTTTTTTTCCTGTCAAAGTCAAAAGTTGTTGTTTTCACTTCGGGAGGCGTAAATTTTGCATCATGACTCTATTTTGTGAAAACAAATAGGTGTTGGAAATCTAGCTGAATTCTCTACACATATCTTAGACCTATTTTTTTCAAAAAAATTATCAAGTATATTTTATTCAAATTTGTGTCTTTTTATACTTTGGATAATTACTTAGGCGTTCTAGCACCTACATGGAATTTTTTTTGCATTGGATAGGTTATGTTAATCTAGATAATTTATCTTTGTTAAGAGTTTCAGTATCTGATTTTTTTATTTTGAGTGAGTATCATTGGTTTTTCTACTCACCCTTTAGTTGTAACTCTAGAATAGGGTAATTATGAGGCATGGTCAAAGGACATACTTACACATTGTAGGTGCTTTAATATTTTTCCTTATTTGTATGATCTCATACCTGAACCAACCACTTCAAAGGGAAAACTAGCTTGGGATATCATTAGAGATCATAGAGTAGGACTTATATTGTCTAGTGTTGATAATTACACTATGTGGGCTATATCGGACATTGATTGTCCCCAACCACTTTGGACACATCTTTGGGAGATGTATGGAGACCCCAATATCTCTCCAATCTAAGAGAATCTCACTTCAAATTATCTCTTACCCATTTCTTTGAGAGAGAATACACTCTTTGATAATGATACTTTAGAGGAGCTTGAGTATTTAGACACCCTTGCATGTTCTAATGGATCAGAGGCTTGTCTCATAGTTCCTACTCTTCAGATTCATAATTCATCAACATCTCCTATTGTTATTGATTTAGTGCAATAGGGCATCATTCATCTTCCAGACATAGCTACTTTGTACTCTTATTTTGTAGACATATCTTTCTTGTTTTTGGAGTACTATATTACGGATTTGGAGGGTTATTTTGAGGACATTCATCTCCTCTACCTTGAAATTCAAGTTATCACTGTACGCCCACCATTATCCGTGGATTCAGAGGTTGCATTTCAAAATTCTCCACATCCGTTTGGATTTTCCATCATATGTTTCAGTTCAAACAAAGAGATTCTTCAGCATCCTATCATGGCACACATCTTGAGACATATTGGTTCATCACTCTTCACAGGGTTTCTTCAACCTCATCCTTTGGATTTGTTTCTTCCCAAGGGGAGGAATATCATTTTTCGCTTCAGGATTTCCTTTCGTATTCTACATCAAGCATCTACCATTGTGAGAAGAGTTTCTTCATTGTGGGGGGGCCTTCTTGTCTCTTTCTATTTCTTCTATGGAGACCATTATATGGGTGTTGGCAAGAAGTTGAGTCCACTTTTTGGCCAAAAAGTGGAAGTGTTTTCATTGATTTTCAGAGGTTGACACATTTAACCTTAAAATTTGAAGCACTTCGAGATGAAATCTTCGAAAAAGTCAGTAATCATGAAATGTAGTACTCAGAGTCTAGTTTCCAAATATGTAATTTATTTCAATACCCGCATTGTACAAATTGAGTTTCAATAGGAATTTGTAAAAACCACTATTTAAAAGTCATTTTTTTTTACCATACCATGCGTATGTACGACATCCATATTTTTACTTAAATTATCATATTTTTCTAAATCCTTTTGGGAAAATACTTGTGACTCACTAAAGCATGCCCTAGATATTTTTTTGTAATTTTTTATTGAATATATATTTTTTTAAATTGTTTATCAGGCATATTTGATGTTTAGAAAAATCATCATGTACAACATGCATAAGATGACCTAAAGTTGTCATTTTTTGCATTTTTTTTAAATTGAAAATAATTTTCTAAAGTGTGCCCTTGTGCAATTCGTTCGTCAAAATGTTATGTTTGTCAAAAGTTATTAAAATAGTAAACAACACTGACATTTAAACTTTATGGACCAATTTCATCATAAATTAATTGAAAAATAGAAAAAATAATCCAATTCTAAAAAAAAAAAAGATATTTGAAATCTGCATTGTCTCATCTAAAATGGGTTTTAATTTCGTCAAAAAATTCTACAAAAAAGTCGTCAGCCATATGTCCAAACTTAATTTTTTTCCTTGACATTGTTAGAACCTTCAACTTACAGGTCAAACCAGGTTGAAGGCCTAGGTTCAGACTCCCAATTATTTTCCCGAACCAAAATCCGAAGCAAAACACCGACCACAAGGCCAAAAAAAATTCAAATTAAAAAAAATGGGATCCCGTATTTAAAGATACAGGATCCCCTTTTAAACATGGGATCTCGTTGGCAGGAGAACAGGATCCTGTATTATAAATGGGATCACTTTCCGCTGCCAACGGTCACTACATTCAATAATAGGAAACAGGATCCTGAGTTTAAAATGGGATCTCATATCTTTAAATACGGGATCCCGATTTATAATCAGGATCTCATTTCTCTTCTACTATGCTATTTTAAATTACTATCAAATTTTACTGTGAAGTCTGCAACTTCACATGTACAACTGAGAATAGTAAAATTGGTCTATTTTTTCCATTGAGCATTTTTTTTACAGGTGGTGACACTATTTTTTTGATAATTTCTTTCAAAGGAGAGATGCCATTTTTTCAAAGAAAGAACAAAAGGTCTTCAAATTTCAATATGAATTGATTTTTTCAGAGGCATGAAGAAAATTGTTTTAAAGTGGAAGTTTTCTATTTTTCTACTTGTTTTGAGGAACACAAGAGGAAGAATTTAGTCATTTTAGGTCTTGAACTTCCAATTTGAATCAATTTTTTTGAAAAATTTCACTATTTACATTCATTTGTGCTTGAGAATTTTATATTCACGGGAAATAAATTTCGTAATAAGAGGAGGAAGACATTGACTCTTGAAGAAATTGAAGCAAACAAAGAGAAGGAGAGATAGAGGCAATGAGAAAGAAGAATGAGAATTAAATCAATGAATGATGGGGGAGCATCCAATTCCACAACTATTGAAGATGAAAACATAGAGGAGACCATGGTTGTAGATGAAGAAAATTTGCAAGAAGTCAATTTGGAGAAGAATATGATTATACAATCAAGTCCGATTATGTCTTCAAATCTATCTTTCAATGCTACGAATAATGTTTCAATATGCACAAATCCAGGTACATCTTTGAATCCACATTTTAGTGAGATGGTAAATTTGTATGTAGAAATTTTACAAGATGCTAGACTTACCGATGTTGACATTGATAATATTTAGAGAGATGAAACTTTTATAGAATTTGTTGAAAAAGATAGTGAGAATGATCCTTTTGTTGAAAATGAAATCGAGAATAATCCTTTTATTGAAAATGAAAACAAAAACCGTTTTGTTGATTTAAATGAAAATGAAAACTGTTTTGTTGATGTAAATGAAAATGAAAACCATTTTGTTGATGAAAATGTAAATCATTTTGAAGTTGAAAATGAAAATGAAAATGAAGATGAAGATGAAAATCTAGAATGTGATGTTGAATTTAATGAAAATACTTTTTTTAAAATTGAAAGTGGTGTTTTTGATAATCATCCTGGTCAAATTTCTTGGAGGAAAATAAGAACACATGCAAATAAAATATACAACAAATTCTTTTATCGTAAAAAAATTACAATTCTTGATCTCAACTAATGATGCAATTGATGAGAATGCAAAAAATGAGGAAAATAATGAAAATGTTAGGACTTTTTGTTAAACCAAAAATAAAATATCAATCATTAAAACATGTTATGTGTACTGTTGCTAGTGCCATTCAGTCGATTGGAAAAAATAGTTGATCTAAAGATAAAAATGTAGCAAGAAGAGCTATAAAAAATGCTATAGATAATAAAGAAACTTTGAATAAAAAAATGGTAATAAATATTAGTGAACTTTTAAAAATCCATCCTAAAACATTGCTAAAAGTGGCAAAAAAGAAGAATAATTATAGAAAATGATCCTATCAACCAATGTTGGAGTTTTAGTGGTTGACTCTCGAGGTCTGATATGAAATTGAATGTTGAAATTAAATCTTTGAATGAAAAATATTGGCATGATAATACTAGGGTTTCATCTAATGCTAGAGATGTTTTAAAATTAAGGGTGGGGTCCAAAGTTTGCAATCCTCACCCAAAACACCTATTAGATACAACACAAACTGAATTTTATAGAAAATTTTGTGGTGATTTAGTGTTACTTAGTAATAGTAAAATAAGTCAAAGTTCTTTTGAAAAATGTAAATCGTGGTATGTAAAAATCAATAAGCAATGAATATCTTGTTGTAAAATGCATGTTCAATTTTGTTGTTTTTATGATTTTTTTCGATATATACGTTTTACCTTGCATACTAACATGATTATAGAGGAATGCAGTATTAATATCCCACCTGAAGCAATAAGGGATTTTATTTCAAGTTCATTTTGTGAAAGATATAATGGTAAATTGTTTTATTTAAGTTCTTGTATTTCTAGGCAATGCATTGACTGTGGAAACCTTTCATTCTTAGGAATTTGTATGCATGAAAGTGTTGATAATTATTTTGGACAACAATTAGTAGAAGTTAAAAGATTTAAGAATGTTTACTATTCTTTAAAAGATGGAAAAATAGGAAAGTGTTGTGATTTAGTTACAGAAAAAGTTAGTGTGCATCCATTCATGAGTGAATTTAAGAAGAAGATAGTACCAAAATATATCATGCACTCTCAACATGCTCAATGGCTTGATGGCCAATTTCGCACATGTAGAAACACATTTCCAATTGGTACTATACTTTCAGTGGTTGATTTTGCAGAA
Source organism: Sequoiadendron giganteum (assembly GCA_007115665.2). Classification (NCBI taxonomy): domain Eukaryota; kingdom Viridiplantae; phylum Streptophyta; class Pinopsida; order Cupressales; family Cupressaceae; genus Sequoiadendron; species Sequoiadendron giganteum. Next base: position 161,582,369 of record CM021102.1, on the reverse strand, counting down.
AATTATTCTCTAGCTCCGCAAGAGGAAATTCAATCATAGTATTATAATTCAGTGCAAGTAGCTATGTTTGTCCATATTGTTTATAGACATTCAAATAATAGCACTGAGGATGATAGAAAAGTTCAGAGGGAGTATCATTTTTATTTGAGTGACAACCGATTACACTCATCAGAGTTTGTTCAATACTATTTCAGTATATTTTACAAAAAATAAAGAGAAAGAGGAGTCCATATGAAAGAAAACCTCATATGGTTAGATAATTAAACGGGGCAATTCAAGAATGCTCGAATATTATATTGGTTAATTAGGATTCACAAAGAACTTAATGTCCAACATATATGGAGTTTTTTTGAGGTTGGGCATTATAAAGGAGAACATGATGGAGCTAGTGCGTGTGTCAAAAGAATTCTTTCTAGAGAAAAATTAAAATTTGAAGATGCAGTAAAATTTAAAGATGCACGTGGGATGGTCAATTGGTGTAATACAATATTATCTACACCTGGTTCGAGTGAGTACTCTAGAGTTCATCGATTCTTTTGGTTGGTTGAAGAAGATAACATTGTACCTAGAGTTGACTGTGAGACAATTAGTGGATCTACTAAATGGCATTCATTTAGGACTTCGACAGTAAGCACATGGACTATCTAGAGAAGGGAGCTAGCATGTTTTTTCTAGTTTTGTATCTCAATAGATTGGGAAGCATGTGAAAATACAAAATGGGTTGAACAGTGGGAGCAAAGATCGTTGACACCTTCACAAGCACATGATCAATATGAAAGAACTATTGAAGAAAATGATCACGTGTTTGCATCTGAAGACTATGACTGTGTTATAGACCTTGTACAAGAAGGTAATTTAATTCAATTTAATTCATTTAGTTTCTCTTTATTAAGTTATTTTGTAATACTAAATTTTTTATATTGATATGTGCAAGTTATTAAATCATTTTTTGTTTGCAGGACATGTGTATGCTGTTGTTGCACCTGAGGGGAATGAAGAGAAAACAAAATATTGGTTGGATCATTGTGTTGATATTAAACATAAGTTAATATCACCTTGAGAAGATGATGTTGGCTATCATTATCTAATAGGTACCAAGATCTTCTTAAGACATCCCCTTAAGCAAATTTTGATAAAAAAAAAATTGATCCCCTAAAATAATATTTTAGAACAAGTTTTTCATCTCATTAAGAAAAATTTGAGAACTTATGTGATTATTGTTTCCATATTTTCCAATAGGATCGGTTGTGGTTGTTGGCACTTGGCTACAAAAATACCTAGCAAGGAAGAATGGTCTACCTACATTCAAAGATTATGAACCCCATAAAAAAATTATACATTATTCACATTTGGTGGTGGCAACAAATATAAAACAAGATCAGTATCGCAGAAGACCTACAAATTAAGTTTTATGGACAATTTCTATGGAAGAGCATGAGAGAATCATAGATGCATTACAAAAAAGAGAGGATACAGATGGTACAATGGAATAAGTAAATACGAGTAAATATAGTTTAAGTTTTATATTGTCCTTTTAAATAGAGGTAATTATTAGTCAAAATGTATTTAAATACATGTTTTTATTACATATTGATATTGCTTGTACATTAATATTAGGCAGTGTGAAGACCTAGTAAATTCTCGGCATGGTTTCATTGATATTGCTTGTACTTTTTTTATATTAGGCGGTGTGAGTACCTAGTACATTCTGGGCATGAGTTTGATATGTTCTTGAGATGGCATATCCAAATTTTGTAATCATTGTTTTGAGATGACATATATGTACATATATGTACTTGTATGTCTTCAAATCACTAAATTTCATGCTTACATTATTGTTAAATCAATTATATCCTTAAGATGTTGTATTATGACCCCTTAAGACATTGTATCATGACCCCTTAAGACATTGTATTATGACCCCTTAAGACATTATATTATGACCCCTTAATGAATCCCCTTGAGACATTGTATTATGAACCATTAATACATTGCATTATGAACCCTTTATGCATTCGATTATGAACCCTTAAGAAATCCCCTTAAGAATTTCTATTATGAATCCTTAAGACATCCCCTTAAGACTTTGTATTATGACCCCTTAAGACATTCTATTATGAACCCTTAAGACATCCCTTTAAGGATTTATATTATTAACCCTTAAGACATCCCCTAAATACGTCATATTATGACCCCTTAACTTATTTTTTTCAGTGTATGCCTTATAATTTAGTATTTGAATCCATTATTTGTGTTGACAACTTAAAAAATAGTATTCAATGCCATTATTTGTTTTGATGGCTTATAAATTAGTGTTGGATTTTATTATTTATAGAATTTATTAATGCTTTTGTTGTCTAATCTTGTATGGTTTTGTTTATTTCTTAATATTTTATCCTTTCTGATATATAAATGAATTGCTTTGGTTTGTAAATTATGATTTATTGACTAATTATTGATTGGCGTGAATTGAATAAGTTCATTGACTAATTATAGCTAATTATTAAATGTACATATCATGTACGAGATCACTAAATTTGTAAACTATAATTATTTAAATGTCTTATTAATTTCAACTTTAATTTCATATTTATATTTAATTTCACATTAATGTCCTATATTAATATCCTGACTATGAACATAAAATGCATAAATGTATATGTGTAAATTAAAATTCCAAACAATAATAAAGTCCATAATTTATGTAAATATAGTAAGTGCATGAAAAAAAGTCCATTAGAGTATAACCTGTGAACTAAAATCCAACAAAGTACGTGACAAACTAAAAATATAGTCCACAAAATAAAAAAATATAACCCACAAAATCATGTTTCTAGGTCATGTATTGTCTCTATAATCAAGGGACCTCTTCATGCCATGCAGACTATGCTGATGACCTGAAACACTCTATACAAGAGAAAGATGAAATCATATGTAACACAATGAAAACAAAATTAATGGAAATTTAATTTATAATTCATCATATTAAAATTAAATTACTGTCATAGCTCAGTTTGGATGCTCTACTGCACCTGAAGCAACCTCTACATTCTATGAATCAATCTACACAAACAAGACAAAAAATATTGAAATTTGATGCACAAGTCTAGAATTAAAAATGATTTAATTGAAATTAATTTATAATTTATCATATTTTAATTGTACCATATCCATAGGTTGTGCACCCTCTTGTGTAGGACATGCTTGTACATTCTCAACTACTAGATGTGTCACATGCTATAAAAGAAAAAGAATTTAAAACATGTATTAGCTCAAATTATATTAATATTCAATTTGAAATTTAAAATTATTTATTTATATATTCACAATAATAATTTATAATTTAATTTAAATATTGATAAAAAATTTAAATTACCATTTGATCTGGAGCCTACTCCACATGCCCTCCTGGAGGTGTAACTATGTCTAGGTCAGGGCTGAAAGTCGCACTAACAAAGTCCTACAAGATCAAAGTTAAAGCATGTACATACTTGAATTAGGTAAATATATATATTCATGTTTGCACATTTTGTTTAGAAATTTATTTAAACAACCTAAAAAATCAAAGGACTCATGAGTAACCGCAAAATATAATGTTTCCCTGAAGCCCATTTTGATTATGGTATCAAGCTAGACAGGCATGTATACATGTAACAAAAGCTTATAATATTTACAAGCGTACATGCACATTTCATATATATTGTGAATTAAAAATTCATAATTGTAACTATACTAATGTAAGTTAAACAATTTACAATATAAATGTACCTTCCCCTGGTCTACGACGACCGATAGTGGAGGAGTGCTCAACAACCCCTCGAGTGGAATCGATATGGAAGCTGATTGAATTGTGTAAACCAACATTAATATTTCAAACATATATCTTATTAAAATCACCCATGATATGAGATATAAGTGTGCACCTGCATTAAGTTATACTAAATTAACATACAAACTTAAAAAATTACAAGAAATAGTTAAATTTGAAACACACATGCAAATTTGTTTAAATATGATACATGCATACATATATTAAGATCATATAAAATTGAAAAACACATATACATTGATTGAACTTGATCAACTAAACTATGTACATACATTTAAAATAAAAAAATACCATGCATTTAACATACATACATTTAACATGTACATACATTTAAACTAAAAAATACCATGCAAAATTTGCATGCATACATCATTAAAGTAAACTATGTACATACAAATTCCAAAATTTAACAACTATATGTGCAATTTTAATACATGTGTACATAATAAACAATAAACTTGAAACATTCACAAAAAGTTCATTTTATGTCTAACACATATATATATATATCCATCTAGAACCATCCATCTAAAAATATCCATCTAGAACCAAAATCGTAAATTTACGTCACACAGAATATCCATCATTCACCAAATTCATCACACAAAATATCCACCATTCAGAAAATTCATAAATTCATAACTATTTAAGATCATTGTCTTAATTTAAAAACTATTGTGGCTTTCTACTACATCTCTTCATTTATTTGTGTTTTCCTTTTCAGAATCAAAAGTTCTCCTCTCCTCTAGCCATTGTTAATGCTCATCTAAGATCCCATCCATAGCTCTGACAACATCAATAATGGTTTGCATCCTAGACGCAATCATCCTCATAGGTGGTGCGAGAAATTCTTCATTTCGAATAATGTTGATTTGATCTTGGATGGTTCTAACATTAGAATTGATTCGTTCTTGCAAACGAGCAACATCGATTTTAGGTGGTGGAAGTGGAGGTGAAGGTGGTGGAGATGGAGGGCGTGGAGGTTGATTGCAAATATTATTGAATCGATCCATGTGATCTATCTAGAAGATATGAGTGAACTTGCATTAGATTTGTAATTTCAAAATGTAAGATACATGTTTAGGATTTATACCCTTGAACCATTCAATATAAATGGCCTAATTGAATACATATGATAAAATAAAATTTTAAGCCTCATTTATGTCTATGGCAAGTTACTTGAATGAAAATACAATTAACTATTAATATTAGACAATATATGAATGTTATAGGGTTTATGGTTTAGAGTTTAACATAGATCGTATTAAGCCATCCTACCACCCTATATTGAAAATTAATCAGCCTAGATCATGATTTATCTCATTCATATTATAATTAAGATCCTATAGGATTCTTGTGGAATAGTTGATTAAGGTCCTAAGAAAAAATGAATGCTTTAGTGAAGAACATTTTCTTGTGGAATAGTTGACTGAGATAGGTCTTGTTTCAGCTAACCAACCTAGATCATGGAATATCATTCATATTATAATCTTGCACAATCTTGTTATTGTTAAATTTGGTTGCCTTGGGCAACTTCACACAATTTTTAGAATTTTTTTTATCCCATTAAGAAATGTCATATTAGGACCCCTTAAGACATCGATTTATGATTTAGGGTTATAGGATGGCTTAAGGGGATCTATGTCTAGTGAGGTCCTAGGACAAAATAACATGGCTTAAGGGAATCAAATTTGGTGGAGTTGCCTAAGGAAGCCAAATTTAATTTTAAGGTCCTAAGACAAACTGAATGCTTTAGTGAAGAACATTTTCTTGTGGAACAATTGATTGAGATAGGTCTTGTTTCAACTGACCAACCTAGAACATGAAATATCATTCATATTATAATCTTGCACAATCTTGTTATTGTTAAATTTGGATGCCTTGGGCAACTTCACCAAATTTTAAGATTTTTTTTCATCCCATTAAGAAATGTCATATTAGGACCCCTTAAGACATCGATTTACGATTTAGGGTGATAGGATGGCTTAAGAGGATCTATGTCTAGTGAGGTCCTAGGATAAAATAACATGGCTTAAGGGAATCAAATTTGGTGGAGTTGCGTAAGACAACCAAATTTTATTTTAAGATCCTAAGGAAAAATGAATACTTTATTGAGGAACATTTTCTTGTGGAACAATTGATTGAGATAGGTCTTGTTTCAAATATCATTCATATTATAATCTTGCACAATCTTGTTATTGTTAAATTTGGTTGCCTTGGGAAACTTCACCAAATTTTAAAAACTTCTTTCATCCCATTAAGAAATGTCATATTAGGACCCCTTAAGACATCAATTTACAATTTAGGGTGATAGGATGGCTTAAGGGGATCTATGTCTAGTGATGTCCTAGGACAAAATAACATGGCTTAAGGGAATCAAATTTGGTGAAAAAATGATGTCTTTAGCCTGTTTAGGGTTTAGAATTTTGAGTTTAGGGTTTACGGTAATACGATGGCTTAAGGGGATCTTTGTAGTAAGGTTCTACTACAAAATGGCATGGCTTAAGGGAATCAAATTTTGCTTAAGGGGATCTTTCTAGTAAGGTTCTACGACAAAATGACATGACTTAAGGGAATCAAATTTGGTGGAGTTGCCTAAGGAAACCAAATTCTATTATAAGGTCCTAAGACAAAGTGGATGCTATAGTGTTGAGGGTTTAGATTTTAGAGCCCAGGGCTTAGGGTTTAACGAACTTAGGGTGAAGTTTGGGTGGCCCTTGGAATAATGGACTTCCAAGTTAGTGCCTAGTTTATGAATATTTTTTTATTTTATGAATAGATTGACTATTTCTGTAATAGAAACACATAATTAGGTGTGATTAAGATTGAGTTTGATGTATATTTTAACTGGATGTTTTTTTAATTGAATATAAGATTATTTTATTTAATTTTTTTTTTATTGATATTGAACTCACTTAAATGAATTTTATGATATAAAACATGTATAATATAAAATTAGTTAATGTTTAATTGAAAGTATTTTATTTTAGATTGCTTGAAATTGAAAGAACCTAAAAAAATTAGAAAACAAAAATATTCAGATTATTTAGTGTCTAGGTAACTAGTGCAAAAATTTAAATCCTAGACCAATACTGTAAGTACATATATATGGTAAATCCTAAACCATGGATTTAATCATTAAAATTTTAAAATTAAAATTAAAATTTTTCCATCCCTTACACATTTAATAATACATTATGAGCCAACTAAACTTACTTAGTATTCGAAGGAATTCAATTTTCTTTATTTTATCATTTAATTACACTTGATCATTATTCACAAATCATTTAAATTTTTGAAAGTACTATATGATAGGAACACTTCAATAGGAGGACCTAAATTTAATCTAATTAAGAATCACCTTTTCCAAGTTTGAATACTATTATCCTCAATAATTTTCATAATCATGAACTTGATCTTATCATTCGGGCTAACCTATGAGAACATGACAATTGAGATCTAACACTCAGTTCCCCTAGGTGTTTTTAAATGCCACTACTTAATAACTTAAATCTTCATTTTTAATAAAACTAATTTCTATGTGTCAAGTAAACCTCTCATTTAATTTCACAAAAAATAAATATTATGCATATGTCATAAACTCTATTATTTAAATTAATTTATATATTTCTTACAATTATTTTTCTCAAAAATGTATTTAAAAACTATATTTTTCTTCAAAATAGATTATAACTTAAATCTTAATTTCTAATTATTAATTGTTCAAAATCCTCTTTTTTCTCTAATAGAATAGACATCTATATTTTTTAAAGAGAGTTGATTTATTTACCATCCCTAATTTAATTTCCATTTCATCAAAATACCACCTTTCTTCTTAAGTAGTTCAACTTAAATTCAAGAACCCTAGATCCTTACATGAAGCTAGATTTTGAATTTAATCCTCACTTAAGGTTTTGAATAGACCCTAGATGATGCTAGATTTAGAATAGACTGATTATTTGACCTAAAATTAATTATCAAAATTCATATAAAAGATAGTTTAAAATGAAAATTTGTATAGAAATAATGTACTCATTTCACAAAAAATGGAAAGTTTTTCTAATCTAATTATAATTTAATATTGAAACTAAAATTTAACATATCATTCTATCCACACAATGCAAATAAAATTTTAAACATTTAAGAAATGCAAAAGACTTTTCTTCAGCTCGAATATTAGGGTTTTCAAAATCAAAATGATTTGTTTGATTTCAATTTAGGGTTTTAGCAATTTTTATTGTTTCAATTTAATTCAATGTTTCAATTTCTAAGCAATTAGGGTTTTTAATACAATTTTTTAGTTTCAATTCAAACTAGAGTTTTGAATTTTTTATTTTTTTCTTTGATTTGAATTTGAGGTTTCAAAAAGCTTAATTAGGGTTTTTATATGCAAATTTTCAATTTATTTCAATTTCTAGGGTTTTGAAATGTAGTTTTTGTTTAGCTTCAATTAGGTTTTTTTTTTTTCATCAAATAATTCTAGTTTCAAAAGTTAAATTTTGTTTCTAAAATACAATTCAAGTTTTATTTTTTTGTTTCTATTGAAAATCTTCACAATTTAACCTATTTTTTTAATGTATTTCTAAACTTTCTTATTTCAAAAATAAGATGAAATAAAATGCTTAAAATGGAAATAAAATTTGAAATAAACATGCTAGAAACAATAAATTTATCAAGAATTTCAATTTCAAATTTTAAAATGCAAAAAAGAGAGGAAGAGTACAAGTACCTGGAGGTCGTCTGGTAGTCACTGTCACTCTCAAACAGAGATCCCGTGCGCGCAGGCGAAAATGAAGATTTCTTCATTTTTTTTAAAAATAAGTAGTCTTATGAAACGAGATCCTGGTTTGTAAAAATCGGGATCTCGATTTTTACAAATCAGAATCCCATTCTTTACAAACCGGGATCCCGTTATTCTTCACCGATTTGGGACCCTCTAGCAAACAGGATCCCAATTTTTAAAAAGTGGGATCCCGTTTTCGATTCAGGCTCGGGATCCCGAACCAAAACGGGATCCCATTTTTGCTTAGCCGATTTTATTTTTTTGGCTAAGGCAAAATTTTCCACAATTCATGGACGCAACTTTCTGCGTTTACCCATATATGTACTTATATGATAGAAGTTTTATATGGGGGGTATCATGTAATACACCTGTTATCTTTCTTTCATTAGTGTATTGGATTCCTTTCTTTGGATTCTATTTTGGGGAGGATTTTTGTTCCCAGTGGGTTTTCTCCTTTATCCGATTTCCTTTAGTTTGCATTTCATTTGTAAATGGGTACCTAATTAGGACTTATTGTCGGGACCCATGTTTTATTTCTAGCTTCTAGTTGCATTACTTTCATGTTTTTAGATTTTAGATACTCCCGAAGTTCATCTTAAGGGGGGGTGTTAGAGTAAAAGGTTTATTTCAATTAATTATTTTAATTAAGTCACCTTTTATTCCTTTCTTAATATTCCCTTAGTTATGCATTGTGGGTATTTAATAATTATTTTAATTATTAAATATATTTTCTCTTTAGTATTTCTTAAGGTTTGCACAATCTCCTTTTATAAGGATTGATCATTGAATTTTATTCTCTTTGAATAATAATTGCTCAATTTTTAGAGCTATTCTTTCTTTTCCCCCATTCTTCTTTTGTGACAAGTATTTTTGCATGCAGGTGTTCATGGGTTGTATGAAATTGGATTTATCAATTTTTACGTAGGCACCTAGTCCCATCATGTGAACACGTTCATCCTTGGTAGAAAAATAAGTTGTCCCAACCAATCATGCCTCACGGAGCCACCAAGAAATATCCACCAATCTAAACCAAACCAACACAGAGGCCGCACTTCCCATGAACCTTGCGAATAACTTCTCAAAACAATGCAAGTGTTGATAGATTTGAGGCATAAATAATGTCTCCATGGAATGAGTGTGGGATAAATGTCTAGAATAAATTCCCAAATAACAATGTATGCGCCCACCTCCAAACCATAGAAAAAATATTTGATGGAAACTTTGGATATATATAAAGTTTGCACTTCCCAAATTTGGTGGCCAATCTACTTTATGGAATGATGAACATAGGTTCAGATCAATAGGTCATTGTGTGGGTAGAAGGAAGGTGCCTTCAAATGAAAATTATAGTCTCTCCAATGCACAAATAGAGCTTCAAACATCAACAAATTATGGACACCAATTTCAAGAATCACAACCACTAAATCTGCCTCTTATCTCACACAAATATGATAAAATAGTAGAACAATGGTACAAAAAGCACTATCGAAAGAGTTTCAATGAACACAATACACAGATTGCACTACTAATGTTCAATGCCTCACCTTTCTTCTATTTGCAGATTGGGTCCTTCATAGATTTCAACTATCGTGGTTGCCTTCCCATTTTTTGAAAATGCGCCTTTGGATGAGCTCAATCACAATCTCTTCAACATAAATTTGTGAATCAAAGAGGAGAAATGCACCACCCACCAATGGATTCCCTACTCTAGCAAGATTGTCTCCTATTTCCATTGACATGAACATCAACATAGCCAACAATGAAGAATGCAAACCATACTTTGTAAAAAACCACAATAAGAATGCTCTATAGTGGACGGTAATTTAAAATAATGCCTCTATAGAGAGAAAAATTTGTGAAATCCTTCGAAACAAAAAGCAATCAATTCTAAAAAAAAATGGCTTCGATACATAATTCTAACATAGAAAAAAGAAACACCTCTAGACAATGTTGGAAAAGTTTTGATGAGAAAAGATGCACCTATGTGCTTTGAATTTTGAACTTGGAAATGTTGAATCGGGCTTCAACAATAACTCTACCTTTAGTGATTTGAAATTTTGCCTCTAGAAATAAAATCACATGCCACCAATCAAAACCATTAGCCTCCAAAGATCTTCATAGTCATACAATAAGACAAAAAATATTGGATAAAATTTGATGACCAGATAACAAATTAATAGCAATGAAAATCACTAGAAAATCATGCCACAAACAACAAAAATCATTTCCAGCACTCAACAAAATAATCAAAGGAAATTTTGAAATCTAGCAAATTTCAAATGTCAAGCAAATAAATGTACTCAAGCACTACAATGAAAACTATTAGGAAGGATTTGCAAATAGTAGGCTCTAATACCATGTTGGTGTCATCCTCCTCCCAAGAGCACCATCTGTAAAAATAACCTTCACAAGAAATGAGAGAAGCCAAAGGCTATTTCACCAAAATAAGAGTGAGTAAAAATGAGATACATAATTTACATACTATACAACCTTTTAAAGGAAAGTGAAATGCAATGGGTATAAAAATTCCCACTATGGGCGACAAACTACTCGAGAAATTAAATGCAAAACTAATAAACTATTATGCCTAAGTAAACTTAAATAGGTAAATGGTAAAAACCGTTTACTCTTGATGAGCCTGCATTTAGAACATCATAATTCTAATTTGGAGTACATTATCATGCTAGATCTAGCTTGTATTAACTTTTCATTAGGATTTGCATTAGTTAATTGGAATTCTAGGGTTTCTCATTCTTGCATTAGTGATAGAGGATATAGGTTGCATTTTTGAGTGTTGTATCACTGAATTTCATCTAAAAATTGTATTTGCATTTAGACTACAGATCATACAAACCAAAAAGCATAAAAAGAACTTTTTTTTTAAATGTAAAAAGAAACCATCATAAGGACTCATACCCCACTCTAGGAGATTTAGTCCTAGTGAAAATTTTAAATTACATTTTCTAAGATTTAAAACTCCATTTTTTAGCTTTTGTTTGTTGTTAATAACTTTATGTTTCATTTTACAAATTTTTTGTTTCATTTGATTCATTACATCTAGTTTAAATTGGTTCATCTTGTGTATTTCTTAAATTCAAAATTGTATTTAGAACATTTCATTTCAGATTGTTGTATGATGTAATTACCTTGTTTAGAATCTTAAATTTTCATTTTATTTTCATCATGGATATAAGCTATTGTAAGATCTAGATTTCTTTGAAATCATTAGTCGATGTGTCAAGTTGTGCTTTTGGAAAAGACCCTAATGAAATTGAACTTAATTATTCTTAGTCAACTCCTAATGTATGTACTCCTCATGATGTTGACATCAATGGAGAAGATGATAGCATGAATTTCGTAATAACCTTGAAGCTAATGCATCCTTTTATCCATCAATGATACAATCAACAACTCTTATAATTCCACCACCTAAGATGTTTGATTACTTACATCTTGAAACTAATACGTTAGTTGAATTTAGTTCCTCTAAGCAAGAAAACAATCAACCATTCTATGTTAACAAAGTGACAAACATTCCCATCAACCTAGAAGAGACATATGGAAAAGGATACACAATCTTAAGAAAACAAGGATGTGATATGTAAAACAAGTAAACATGAAATTCATCAACTGTTAGAAAAAATACTAATTGAAAATACTAAAGGGTTAGGATATCAAGATCCTCCCCCCAATATGAGTGTCCTCCTTCCTAAAGAGCAACCAATGATTCATAATGATGCTAAGGATGATAAGATCATCTTAGACCATACTCCTCCTCAAAATTCAACTTGAGAGGTTGGTGAATCTAGTAAAAACAAAAGACCTTACAAGATAAAACCATTAAAATTATTACACACCTAAACAAAAATTGAATGATAGATGCAACACCTTATAGACATAGGTCAGCTTAAACTATCGCCCCCTGCTAGAAGAAAAATTCCTAAAGATAATGCAAATTATTGTGCATACCATTGAACTCTTGCGAATCTTACGAATGAGTGTTGTACATTAATAAGGATCCTTTAGAAATTTGGCATCATAGAAATAGTCCCATAAAGTGGGACCCTTCTACTCCTTGCCATGTAATAGTTGAAGAATAATAAAATTATCACTATTAAATGTTATACATTTATTGAAAATAATTTCAAGATGCAAGCAGCTCCTTCCCATCACTTACATAGAATTATTCTTGTCTTACACTAACTGGGGGAAAGAATCAAATATCCTTGTCCTAGTAATCTATTTTTCATTGTCCCTTTGGCTATTTTTCCACCTTCGGTATACAATGAACATGATTTTGATCAAAATGACCTACTTTAGATTGACTCACATGTGCCTTATTAATCTTTTTCATTATTTTTATTTTTTTGTGTGATTGCATGTGCGTAATGTGATACCTCATACTATATTGTTTGATGTATCTCTATCTCTTTGTGGCATTCCTCTATTTGTACCTTCATTCTTCTCTATGTTGTAAATATTTTATCTTTTCCTTTAATTTTTTCATTTGTCTTGTGTTTTACTTTTGGGGATGACACAAGGCATTGAGACATTCATGTCTCTTTCATGTTGACTAAAAATATTTTCCTTTATCTTTTTCAGTTGTCTTGTGTTTTCCTTTTACGGATTATGCAAGGCATCAAGACATGCATGTCTCTTCCATGTTGATTTGAAAGGATTTTCTTTTATTTTTCACTCTCTTTGTGTCATTTTTATAGTTCTATGAGTATTTGGGGAATGATGAGAATTTTGAGCTCTCTTAAAAACATTGTAGCAAGAACATAGTGACCCCAAATCCATATATCCCTTATGTGTGTTTAGAGTTTCATTTCAGGGGAAAACCTTTGTTTTTTTTCATGATGTAGCTTGATTTGGAGACATATGACTTGGCGTAGGCCATTCCAATTTTTCTCTCATCTCTTCTTGTTAGCATTTATCATTTTCTACTTTAAAGTAATTATCCCAATATGGTTTTTAGAAATTTCTCTAAAGTGGGGGCATACATTTGCATTATTATTTTCCATAAATCATGTTTCATAGTGTACTCCTTACTTCATTTGATGTGTCTTTCACTTTGTGGTGACATTGGGTGTGATTTCCTTCAAGAGCATGATCTCTCTTAGCATATTCCTCTTAGTGGCTTGATGTGACACACTACATCACCTAAGTTGTGAATATTCTATTCTTTGGCTGGTCCTCTCTTGGAGACATTAGGCACAATGTTCCCTAAGTTAAAACCTCACATGAAGTAAGAAAGACTCATTTGAATGTTCTTTAAATTTTTCATTTAATTTTTTTTGGTTATATGTCCACCTTGCATAACACACTTTTTTTCATATGGTTCCATCTTGTTTTTTCATGAGTTCCAAGCATATGAATATTTTATTTCCACATGAATCTCGATGTCCATTGTGTCATGGAGCCTTATCAAAGTTATCTGGAGGTATAAATTTGGTATAGTTTGATGGAATCTGATCTGAGGCATGACTTTCCCTTAGCCACTCACATGTGTGTGTGAGAACATATCATTCACATGTGTATGTGTCTCACCTTTTTAGATTACCCACCTGACAGATACCCTAAAGTTTTGTAACCTCAGAGTGACCATGCATTTTTTGTATAAACAAGCTAGATTTGATCCACATCGCAATGAACAAATGATCGAAGCTTGATGCACCCATCTTTTGTTTTATTTTTTTTTCCTCTCTTTATCTTTGGCAATGTATGCTTGTGCCTTCATTTTCTCTTTATATCATTTGCATGTGTGTTCTTTTGCACATATATTAATTTACCATAGGACCTTGGCCCTCAAGGATTGTTTAACCCTTTTGATCATGGCCCTCCTATCTTACTAACATTTGTACATTTGGACCCCCCTTGATGCACGTTGGTCTAATTTAGTTTGAGTTGGAAGTAAGTTCCTCCTCTCATTAAAGTGGGGGCTAGATGTAATGATGGGAAAAGTACTCCTTAACATGGCCTTGATTTAGTGTTGCAATGTGTCTAGCATATTCACATTAGGTTGTGGGCCCTTGTGAACTAAATGATCATAATTCATAGCTTATTTAGAGTGTTGTAAAGTGTTACAACAAACTTTCCCACTTTTCTATGCTTTTATTAATTAATTGGGCTTCTTTATGCTTTAATTGGCCTAATTTTGCATCTACAAGCCTCATTTAATGCATATTTCTGAGGATAATCTTGACATAAATCAACATCCAATCATAATTCAGGTGTTTTTAGGTTGTGTGGCCAAGATTCAGTGATCTAGGAATCATACACGACCTTGGGCATATGAGTCCCAACTAGGTTTTTGGGTCTCAATCTAGATTTTTCATCATTCTAATAATTTTTGAAAATGTGTCCCATGGTTATGCCTAATGAGACTCATATGCCACTTCTAGTGTATGAGTGGACCGTGTGCCCCAAAATCGAAATTAATTCAAATTCTTGGTGAGATTTTATTCTACGAGATTTGATGTTGGCTTGTAGTGTTGTAATTTTGGTAAATTTGGAATACAGAAGTATAAATACAAGGTTATTTCACCCATTTTACACTAAGCAAGTTGAATCAACATCCTTATAGAAAATTTGAGTTGACAAGAGCATTCAAATGTTTACAAGATCATTGAGGAGTCTTCAAGGGTATATTACCAAATGATTTAGAGCATTATTCAAGCATCAAGCATCGTGTCAAATTTATCATGCATCATGTTTGTTTTTGAGCTAACAATTGTAATGCAGGGTTTCATGATTCAAGATACCATTCAAGTCAAGATATACTACATTCAAGGAAGTGTCAAGATCTATATCTATTGGAACCACTTGTTACATGTTGGAAAAACTTTATTATTAGGGTTTGGTGAGTTTTAGCATTACATTTTCTTCATTCATCATTCATTCATCTTGTTTCATTTCATTACATGGTTTGATTACCAAAGTTAGGTTTGACAAAGGCAAACCCCTATCCACTAACAATTTTTTTTTTCCCTCTCTTTAGTCTATGATTTGCAGATCTAGGTTGAAGACACATTAAAGAGAAAGGTTGGAGAAAGTTACAAAAATGTTCAAAGTTGTCAAAGTTGTCACCTTGCATTGGAGATCATTGGAAGACATCTTCAAGTTAAAAATTAGAGTTTCAGATCTAAAAATCAAGTGGAAAGGATAGAGCAGACATTGAAGAGTGAAACCAAACTTGAAAATTCTAGAAAACCCTAACTAGACTGATATGCCACTTGGGTATGTGCAGGATCATCATGGAAAAACAAGTCCCTAAAGTGGTGATGAAAATTTAGAAAATCAGAGTTAGGAAACTTGATATAAAAATTTGAATAAGTTATCTATATTATTTCAAAAATATGTACAAATAAAATCTATAGAAAATTGAATGTAGTTTCTAAGCCACTACGTTTATTAAAAATAAATAAAAATTTATTTGGGGAAAATTTGAAATGCTACTTAAATTTCAAGGAAAAAATAAGAAGTAGGTGTCTGTCTGACCACCCTAACCACAATAAAATGATAATATTTTTTTATAAGATTTTAGATATAAGTAGAGGAATCATGTCCCAATGTGATGCATATTTTTTGTAAATTTTTTCCAAGTAAATAATTAATTATGAATTTTTTATTACAACTTTTAGAAAATATAAAAAATCATATGTCTAACCACATTAACTTGGTCAAAACTTCATGAAATTCAGTTTTTTATTTTTTAAATCCTATAGTATGGGAAGCATATAATGTGATGCATGTTTTGGATTCAAACAATGTGATACCATTTGAAAGTTATAGATGTTTTTCAATCAGCCTATCAATCAATACTTTAGTCGTAATTCAAATAGAAAATGAATAATAATTATTTATTAAATTCAAAGTAAAGCATAATTTATATTGGTGAAAATTTGAGAATCTCATTTTAAAACCCTTTTCCTTTCATCATTTTTTGGTAGAAACAAGTCATCAGCTAAATAGGCCGTCATATCACTTACATATCGCCACTTTTTGGCCCATCTGCACATACCCACTTCTGGCATATGAGTCCCAATATAGGAAAATTTGAAGATTTCAAGAGTTTCAACCATATCTCTGCGAGATTTTCTTTCCTACCCAAAAACCCTAGTATAGGAATGATACACCAAGGCTGGTATATGAGTTCCATTGTGCTCATTTTTTAGTGTTTCACAACTCATTCCAAGCCTCTTCAAGTTTCAAGGTGAAAACTTCTAATTTATCACCTTTCTATTTTGTTCTAGATGTTTTTTTAGGTCAGTTAGTGAAGTATTGCATTGCATTAGGTTTAGGAATTTGGAATTGTATTCCATTGATCTTTCCAAGCCCTAGCTTTGTGGTGAGGCCCTCTTTAGTTTATAATCAAACCCTAGAAAAACCCTATTGGAAGATCTCTTTCTCCTTTACATACTTTAGATTGAGATGTCTAGGGTTTTCCTTGAATGAGTGTTGTGAAATGTGTTTTTCTATGTCCTACACCATAAAGCAACCATCTTCAATCATTTCAACAAGAAAACAACAAATATTTATAGGAAAAAGAGGAATAAAAACACAAATAGATAGATTTCACAATAGTTTTGATTTCTTTGAATCCATGTACCAATAAGAACAACAAGGTTCATCTAAAGAAAACTAAAAATCATAAAGACACGTCAAGAACCATAACACATGCAAGTAAATAAAAAGAAACATACATAAAGTGTATGACACATGGAAGACATATAAAGAAAATCGTTTGCATCCCAATATTTCTCATCTTCAATGGAAGGCGAATAGTATGCTAAAGGGACTAAAACAAGTGACATATAAGGAGTGTCACTAGGTTCAACACATGGTGGATTTATCTCATGAGGAGGATCATCATGGTTGCTCCCATCTAGATCCTTAGATTTTGAAAACAAAATAGATAATTCATTATTCACTTGCTCTTTTACCTTAGATTATTCATCTTCTTTATATCTAAGTTTATTACAATAGGTACCTTATGTATAACATAATCCACATGTTCAATCTTCATTTTTTTTTAGGTTGAGACATGTAAGGTTCAATTGTATGATTTGATGAAGGTTATGGACTTGAATCAAATGATAATGTGATGGATGGGCAAGATGCAATTCATTTGAGTTGGTTTTAATGTGTGTTAGGTCATTTTTATTCTTTTAAGCCAATTAGCGAGTGATGGAATAATGTTTGCATTTATGCTCCTTAGTACTTCTATATATTCTTGCATAGGTTTTGTATTTTGAGGTATTAACTGAGTTATCTTCCAACATAGGTCTCTTTTCGTCCATTGGAGGAGGAGATGAAGGGACCCCTACGAGTTGAAAGATCACCATTTTCTTAGGTATATAAACTTTTTTTTCCTCAGCGGTATAAAGTTGATTATAGGATTATCCCTTTGTCTTTTATATGATGGTCGAGGTGGAACCACAACATACATGCTAGGTGTTTGAGGGAGGCAAATCAGTTCAAACATAGGTTTCTCTACTACACTTTGGATAGGAGAAACATCAATTAAAGTCTCAATAGGCTGAGCAACCTCATGTGTGATATTAGTGAGCGAAAAATTAGTTATGTGTTTAGCTTTAATTTTTTGTTATGCTATAAAAAATTGATCTTTTTGAGATTTGACATGATCAATAGGTTGAGGCCAAATAAAATTTAATAAAAAATTTCTAGAAGCTAAAGGTTTTAACCCACTATGAAAATTTGTATTTTTTAAATTTCAAATGTAAACTTTATTCATTTCTCTATAAACAATGGGAACCCATTCATTTAGTGTAGTCATGGATAGCCTAACTTCAAATGAAATTGGTATGATGTTGGGATAATGGCTAAGAAAACTGTAGTGTAGAAAAATGTATCCCTTTACATTTTCACACTTGTCTGAGCTTGCCTTATTTGATCATATTTCACATCCACAAGTCCAATCCTTTATTAATTAAATAATTCTTAATTATTTAATTAATTCATTTTTTCTCTTTATTCTTTCCTTGATTAATTAAATAAATTTCATTTATTTAATTATGTCACTAAATAAGCCCCTTTTCCCTCTATAATTAAATAAATTCATATTTATTTAATTATTTTATTTTCCTTCTATAATTAAATAATTATTATATATCTTGTCTTTTTCCCCCACTTTTGAATTAAATATTATTTTAATTCAAAAGTTAAATTTTCCCTCTTCTTCTATAATTAAATAATTATTTCAGTTATTTAATTATTCATTATCCTTTTCTCTCTATAATTAAATAAATGTTATATTTATTTAATTATTTATCCTTCCTTTATCTCTCCAATTAAATTATTATTTTAACTATTTAATTATCCTTTCCCTCTCCATTAAATAATTATTTTTAATTATTTAACATTTAACACTCCACCTTTCATCTATAATTAAATTATTATTTTCAATTATTTAATTATCTAATTATTATTTTTATTTATTTTTGTATTCATTGATTTATTTATTGCCACTAGAGAGGGTGGCACTCATTTCATTAAACAAAGAACACCATTACAAAGATTTGTCTATGATTACAACGAAGAAAAACGAAAAAAAGCTAAAAATAACTTCTCCCACGAACCACAGCTTATGCCATAAGAAACCTACACAAAACAAGTTAGAAATTTGTTTTCGAAGCTTTCAATAAGACAATAAATCTTAAACCCAGCTCAACTAGACACTCAATATGGAAATGAAGAAGGGCCAGGTTGAATACGGGGACAAGCTCCAAGGACACTGTGACTGCTACCTTGAAAGAAACTACTACCTCTGCTACTATTTTCCTCTTATAAAACAACTCTGCCTCTACACTACCACGGGAAAACCTTTGTCTGGCCTCCTGGCCGACACCAAAAAGATCAAGACTGAGAGAGATCTACTTGGAGAAACTTGTGTAGATCTAGCCACCTATGTGAATCTCCTGCAACAATGCGATCAGGGATTTGATTGATGCCAAAATTTGAGAGGTGGTCCATTGAAGAGTTGGCTTCCCTGAAGATGTGCTTCAGACTATAATCCCGAACACCACCAAGAGCCACATTTATTGCATCCACCCACATTTGAAGATGCCAACTTGGAGCTTGTTTGGAGCCCACTACCCTAATCACTACCTGAGAGTCGCCTTCAATATCCAAAGAAATCCAATTTTTTGAGGTACATAATTTCACTCCTTCTAGCAACGCTAATCATTTCACTTATGTTTTTGTGCCCAAAGGTAATTTTATTGAAGCTGTAGCCTTCAAATTCCCCAATTCATTTTCAACAACAAAGCCAGCACCCAATGGACCTGGGTTGCCAATTGGGGCTCCTTCAAAGCGCAACTTCAATCTACCTTTAGGGGGAGGATCCATTTGGCTTTAAGCCTCATCGAAATATTCTTAAGAAGCGAACCCATAGGTGGTCTTATCAATTTCCATTTTTTTAGCATTTGGTCATCCTAGGCCGAGAAATACTTGTAACTACTACACTTCAGTCTGCCATTAAAATTTTTGTTGATCCCACTTTCAATTTTCGGCAGGATACTATCTAGGGGGACTTTGTCTCTTTGAAAATCCTTATGTTCCTCTCTTTCCACATCTTCCAAACAATCATGGCTGGAATCTAACTCAACAACCTTGCCAACGTTGAGCCACCATAGAGATTTGGTCATGCTTCAAAGATAGATCTCAGATTGTTTGGGAGAGGGCCAAACCAATCCATTAAGGCACAAAAATGTCTCCATACAGCTTGAACCACATCACACTATAGAAAATGGTGATAATTTTCAGAATTTTGCCTACATAAAACACAACAATGAGGACCGTGTACTCCCACTTTGCAAAACCTGTCCCCAGTAAGGATGCGCTCATGGAGAGCCACCCAAGCAAACACAGTTGCCCTGGGTAGAACATTGTGACCCCAACACAACCACTTGGGCCATGGGGCCAACCCTAATTCTTTTTTTAACATCTTGTAACCATTGCTGACTGAATACACACCTGTCTTAGACACACACTAGATGATTTTATTGGGAGCCTCTGAGATAAACAATCTCCTTTTGGAAAGCTTCAACCTCAGCACCTCCCTAGTTTCAAGTTGCGAAAAGTCAAAGGACTTCCACGACCAAGCCCAACCAACCTAAATTTTCTAGACATTGATGTAGTCCCTCACCACTTCCCCATACGCTTGCTTTGTTGGACACTAAAATTAAATACCATTTAATTTAAATAAATAAAATCAATATAATATTTATTTCTTCTATGTTGGACTCTAAAATTAAATACCATTTAATTTAATTTTAGCTCCTTGATCCATGTCTTTCTTCTCTCAATTAACCTCCACCCTTGATTAAATTATTTTATAATTTAATTTTGGTCCTTGATCATGATCCTTATTCTAGCCACTCACTTAACTCTCCTCTATAAAGAAGATCTTTCATCCTCATTTGAGGACACACAACAAGAAGATGATCAAACACTAAGAAGGAAATCTTACACACTAAGCACTCTAGATCAAGAGAGCATCTTGAAGAGCATTATCAAGGCATTCAATGGAAGATTATCAAAGTCTTATTGCAACAATCAAGGATCCATTATTATGTTGAAGATATTCATGTTGGTAGAGGAATCATGTTGATGTAGTATTCAAGATCACTTCAAGTATTTCAAGATATCATCGCAAATCAAGTTCATGATCAAGAATCACATCCATGTAGATTTATACATTTTGATTTCATTCCAAGGTTTCAATATTGGTATGGTAAGTTGTGACATTATTATGTTCACTTTCCATTCCTTCAATTAAATTTCTCAATTTATTATCAAGTTTGATTACTGAAACAAGGTTTGACCAAGGTTAACCCCTATCCCGTAACAGTCAACATTTTCTTCTCTATGATGTGTAATTTGCAGGATTTTGGTTAAAGATTGGAAAAAGTAGCTTTGGTGCTTAGTACACATAATTCTTACCTCTCAAAAATATGGGTTTTCATTATATGTATGTGGAGATGTCAAAATCTGTATTTTTTTAAAACACCTTCAACACACACACTCTTAGTATGGTTAGTATTTTAAAACAAAACAAATAATCAACATCTCTATGAAATATTTCAACATGCTTGATAAAAAAAAATAACAAACTAAACTAATTGAAAGCATAAAAAGTATATTGGATACCTATTCCATATTGGATTTGTGCACCCTTGATATGTAAAGGATCCCTTTCCCAATCCTTGCTAAGCCTTAAGATGATGATAGACAAAGAGATGCAAGATGAACTCAAATCCTATAGTAAGAATGCTCCAATTGTAGATGAAAAATGAGAAGGAAAGCCTTGAATTTATAGATGAGATTGAGAGAAGAAGAGGCAAAGTGGAGTAATGTGAGACTAATCCTCAACCAATCGATTCATGCCACTTGTCATCATGTGAAAGAGCCAAGGATGTGAAATTTTTTATGAATGTGCCCATACATGTCATTAGTTGAAGTTTGAAATTTCAAAATAGCATTAAATGCATATGGTTGAGAGTTTTGAGGGGGAAATTTGTTTGGACAAAAAAGTCAAACAAATGGAGTTAATGAGGGAATATTCTTTGGGAATATACTTTGTGAGGAAAATAGAGATCTTATAAATAAAAATAAATTATTTATTGTGCAAGTGAGATCACCTAGAGGACGTCACATGGATTAAACTTAGTTTTAATCATGGATTCGATTAATTAAGCTGATGTTAGGTGATTGTGACATTCAACTTAAATTTTTGGATTTATTTAAATTGAATGAGAAGATAAAGAACATTTAGATATTTCACTAAACATTTGGATTTATTGAATTAAATGGAGGAGCTTTAGGAGATTAATTAAATAATTTGATTTATTTAATTAAGTGTGACAACCTTAGGAGATTAATCAAATAAACTTGATTTATTTAATTGAGGGACAAATATGATTTAATTAAATATGAGGAATGCATGATGTCAATTTTGTATGTCTAGATTTCTCCCATCTTTGGAGCAATGCACCTATTGCATTGGTTCAAAGAATGACAATGCCAAGATAGAAATTTAAAAACAAATCTAATATTTTCAGATGCCCCAGTGGAAAGAAGTACGTTGGTACATTGCCCCCTCCAGAGATTGAGCGAAAAGTTCAATTTGAGGGTCAATCTCATGACAAAGAGGTTCAAGATGGGTGCGGGGATGGTTAGACTAAAAAATCTATATGATAATGATGATGCATAAAGTAACAAATCTATATTATCTTGAATAACTTAAATGATTATGCAATGCATGTGAGATGGATTAGATGGATGATGTTGTCCTATGATGATATGATGTGATTATGTAGGATAAGAGTGTGGATGCATTGATGAAATGATACTATGTTAGCATGAAAGTGGATAGAAGAATGAGAGGGATCAACCCTTGAATCCAAGAAGATGTAGAAGTCCAATAAGTTCATTAGTCATCGAGACTTTATTAGATATTATGATGAATGATGATGATGTATTGCTTATCCAAGGATGGGAGAGATAAGGAACATAAATTTCCTTATGTTTGATAGCACACATAGGTATGATGCATCAAGGTATAAAGAACTAGGATGGTGCTGCACCTAGTGTGATGAACTTTGATTCGACAATTAGATAGGAGTAATCTTGTTGACACCTGACATAGGAAACCTTATTTTGAGTGTAGTTCAGATATGCTAAGAATCTGAGACCGAAACATAGAAAATCAAGCCTTCCTATGTGGTCAACAAGACATCTAAAACACCTTCCCTACAAGCCAAACAAAGCATGCACAACCAAGTTACATTACAAAACATCCAACAAGCATAGAAAAGAAAAATATAATGATCATTTTCCCATTCCTTTCTCTCTAAACCTTTTGATCAGGAATCATCAAGAGGTCCTTGGAATGAGCACAAAATAAGATAAGTCAAAAAGACCAAGATAAAGTAAACAAACAAAGCTTTAATTTTCTTCGTATTGCTAGCCAAGACTAAACTATGATGATGCTTGATGTTGATGTGCATTGTAAGAATAATGCATCCTAGGACATGTTGTGATTAAGTGATGTTGATATTGATTGGATGATAAGTTATTGATACTCTCAATTGATCAACTTGCTTGCTTACAGACCTAGACTTGAGACCTTGACAATTGAGCTTTCACTTTAAAACCTCCTAGACTTGCTTCTGAATGACTTACCAAAGGATGAAGGTGATGGTGATTTATTAGGAATGATGACTATTGCGAGGGAGAGTGAGATGAAATGGATGCATGATTTTGGGTTTTTTCAAATATTTGGATGTTTTTGGAATTTTGAAACGTTTTCACACTGTATTTGGGATTTTGAGATTTTTCAACTTTTTTTGTACTTTTGAGATTTATGACCAAGAGACTAATTTAAAGACCTATCCTAGGGGTCTCAGGAGTTGATCAATAGATTATCCTTTCCTATGTTATACATGTAGAGACCACATAGTTCGACTGATGACAAACTTGATTACTGATGAGATAGATGGGAAAATGGATTGCCATTGCAACAAACACCTAAAGGACTGACCTAAAATGTCTTGGGGGATGATCAAAGATCAACCTTTCCTATGTTCAAGCTTAGAGACGGCGTAGTTCAGCTGGATGACTCTATTTCTATATTTTCACACTTTCAATATGTTTTTGATTTTGATATGATTTGGATGTTTTTGGATTTTTTCTTTTCTGATGTTTTTAGATTTTGATTGATTTTCTCAATGTTTTTGGATTTTTTATTTTCTAATGTTTTTGCATTTTTTATTTTCTGATGTTTGGATTTTTTGATTTTCTAATCTTTTTGGATTTTTGATTGATTTTCTAAATGTTTTTGGATTTTTGATTTTGAATATTTTGGGATTTTGATTCATTTTCTAAATGTTTTGGATTTTTATTTTGATATTTTGGATTTTTAATGATTTTTTGATTTTTTTAATGATTTTTTTGAATGTTTTGGGATTTTTGATTGATTTTTTGAATGTATTTGGATTTTTGATTGATATTTTTGTTTTTTTTGGATTTTTTATATTTAGGAAGATAACAAGAATATGCACAAATCTGATTCAATGCAGGTAAAGGAAAATGCCCTCGGCGTGATGTGATAGAATACTTCGATAAAGTTAGGAAAAACTGACCTTATGAATGTGCCAAGTAGTTCTAGGGTGGATATTGATACAAATAGAAGATCAAGCTATGATATAGATGCAGATGGATGATGGGAGATTAACGATGGATGAGGATGCAATGGATGAGTGAAACTGCAGAATAAGCCATGAAGATCTTGGTGGATGGAGAGTTCTTTATTTATGCTTGGTGCCTGTTTCCTAGGTTTTCACCAAGGTACTTGTACAAAGCGCCATCGAAGTGGTTTTCATTAGAGGACAATTTTTTTCTTTACTATTTTCAATCATTTTTCTAATTTTTTTGGTTTTTTGTATTTTTTAATTTTTTTTTGTGACCAAGATTCCTATTTACTAGGTTTTCATTAGGATGACCATTTTTTCAGGACATTTTCTAATTTTTTTATATTTTTTGGTTCTATACCTTGCAATATTTTAGGCATAAAACTTTTTAAGATAGGAGTTGTTCATGGGCTCCTACAGAGGCTCTCCTTCTGGTGTTGATAACTGATATCCCCCTTATTTATAGCTTGATGTGATGATAAAATTTCTCAACTAGTTGGGCTCAAATTTTCCTTTGCTTTTTGGGTTTGGTATGCTCTTCTAGTTCTCCTCAACACAAGTTCGCTAACTTGGAAGGTCTGCATCTTGATCTTCTTGTTATAACTCTACTTAACTCAGTTTTGATATACTTGTAGATGGTTTAGGGCATCCATACGCCATTCATCAAGTAACTCCATCTCATTCAGTCATGAGACCCTGTATTCTTCATCTTTGATGAGATTTTGCAATGATATCCTTAGTGATGGGAGATCGTTCTCGATGGGTACAATGGCTTCTAATCTGTAGACCAGGGAGAATGGGGTGGCACCTATTGGTGTGTGAATTATTGTGCGATAGGCCCATAAGGTGAGATTTAGCTGCAGATGACAGTCATGACCAGTGTCATTGAATATTTTCTTAAGGATTTTCAAGATGGTTTTATTGGTGGCTTCTTCTTGGTCATTGCCTTGGGGGTAGTACAGAGTGGAAAAGTGATGTTGGATATTGAATTTATGACAAAGGTCATGGAAATCCTAATTTTTGAATGGTGTCCCATTATCAAAGATAATGGCTTGAGGGACATCATACCAGAAAATGAGGTAGTTCAAGATGAACTTAGATATTTTCTTTCTAGTTATGTAGGTCATGGGAATGGCTTCAACGAACTTTGCAAAGTACTATGTGGCAGTAATGATGAATTTATGGTCATTGGATGAGGTGGGGGTGATTTTTCGGATGAGATCGAACCTCCACTATGAAAAGGGCCAAGGTGTAACAATGGGATGAAGCTCCTAAGATGGTGGATGGATGAGGTCCCCATGCTATTGAAACTGCAAAAATCTTCTGAAAAATTCATGTGCATCTCTCTCCATTGTCGCCCAGTAGTATCCAATCCTCAAAAAATTATTATCCAAAGTCATACGGCTCAAGTGTGAACCAAAAATTCCATTGTGTACCTCAGTTAAAGTAGTCAAGGCTTCCTCAATATTTAGGCAACACAATAGGGTTCCTTCAATGCTCCTACGATAGAGGGTTTCTCCTAGGATAATAAAATGAGTTGGATATTTTATGAACGCTCGTTTAAGGTTTTAGGTTATATCAACAGGAAAGACACCTATTCTTAAGTAGTTGTAAACTTCATGATACTAGGGATCACTAGGACCAATGAGTTCACACATGAATTCAGACTCTGGTACCTCAAATTTTGGTAGGAGAAGCTACTCTACAAGGAATTCTTTCTTTAGGATGTTGTGCAAGATTTTTAAGAGTGATCCAATTGTAGCAATTGTGTTCGTTGCACTTTTGTTTGCTCCAGGTAGTTGTTCAAATGTGATATCAATGAATGACACTTTGAGGCTCTCGACAAACTTCTTGTATAGAGTCATTCTATCATCCTTTGTCTAATATTTGTTGTTGACTTGATTGATTATGAGCTGAGAGTCCTCATATACCTTTAGAGCCATAATTTTCCATTGTACTGCAATCCTTAAGCTTATGATAAGAGCTTCATACTTTGCTATATTATTCATGCATGGGAATGATAGCTTGTAAGATTTGGGTATGCAATCTCCTTGGGGAGTTATGAAGAAAATTCCTCCTCCTGACCTATGTTGCGTGTAAGATCCATCAAATTACATCTTCCAGTGGTCTGCAACACTTAGGCTAAAAATTGATTTGTTAGGGAATTCTTAGATAAGTCAGGTTTTTGTGTATATAGGTGCCTCTGCTAGTTGATTTGCAATTACTTGTCCCTTGATGGCCTTGTGCTCCACATATTTAATGTCATTTTTTGTTAATATCATGACCCATTTGGTTGTCTATCTTGTGAGAGTCGCTTTAGAAAGTAGGTAGTTGAGAGGATTTATCTTTGCGATTAGCTTGATCTGGTGAGTCAACATGTAGTGTCTGAATTTTTGAGCTCCAAATACAACTTCCAGACAAGATATTTCAATAGGAGTATAATTTAGCTCATGTCCTACCATGGTCTTGCTAATATAGTATATTTATCTTTCCCTTCTATTTTCATAATGTTGGGCTAAGAGAGTGCTGAGAGATGTCATTGTTGTTGAGATGTATAGGATCAGTGGTTTTCCTAGGATTGGCGGCATCAAAACTGGTGGTGTGAGTAAGTATTCTTTGATTTTTTAAAATTTATCGTCACAATTTTCATCCCATTTGTATGCTACCCCCTTGTGGAGTAGATGAGAATATGGGATTTTTTTATCTACCTGTTGTGCTATGAATCTATGGATGGACTAGAGCCTACCTTGTAGACCTCTAAACTTCTTTAGTGTCCTAGTTAACTCCATTTTGAGGATTTCCTTGACTTTGGTGGGATCAAGCTCAATTCCTCTCATTGACACAATATGTCCCAAGAGCTTGTGCGATTGCACCCCGAAGACACATTTATTTGGGTTGAGATGACCCTTATACTTTTCCAACCTATTAAAAATCTATCTCAAAGCTGATATGTGGTCCCTTCTTTTTCTTGATTTAGTTAATATATCATCCACGTAATCTTACATAGTTTTATGAATCATGTTGTGAAAGATCAATTTCATGGCTCTCTGATAATTTGCACCTGCATTCCTTAGCCTGAATGACATCATGTTCCAGCATTAGGTTCCCCATGGACATGTGAGCAATGTCTTGTACTGATCCTCTTTTGCTATCATGATTTGATTATATCAAGAAAACCCATCCATTAGTGATAGCATCTCATGTTTGGCCATCATATCCACTATTATGTCAATTTTTGGTAGTGGAAAGTCATCCTCAGGACACACTTTGTTTAGGTCTCTAAAATTGGTGCAGATGGAGATGCGCCCATTCAACTTTGAAACTAGTACATGATTTGACACCCATTCTGGATAATCAATCGGGCATTTGGAACCGGTATCCAAGAGTTTCTGCAATTCCATTTTGACTAACAAGTCTATTTGGGGATGCATCTTTCTAAGATTTTGTCTCACGGATTTTTCTTCAAGATATACTGCCAAGTGATGAACTACCACCTTGGGATCAAGCCCAGACATGTCAACATAAGTCCATGCAAAATTCACTTTTCTTTCCCTTAGGAATACAACTAAGAATTCTTGTTCTTTTGATATAGGTGACTCGGCGTAGAAAGTTATGTGTGGTATTGCTTCTGTTCCAAGATTGATGGGGTTACACTATTCTGCCAGGACTATTGACTTTTCTTGATGAAGTGCAATTAGGGGAGTATTGAATCCTTTGTCCTCTGATTCCTTAGGGAGGTTTTCACCATTGGATACATCCTTTATTTTTACTATTTTATGGTTAGAGAGTGCCATAGTGTGGTTTTCACTCAATGGCCTTGAGATTATTCTCAATTTCTCACTTTTGTGACTAAAGGATTCAATCATCTCCCCATAATAGGCATGAGTGTCCAGTGTGATGTCAAATCTAGCCTATGATCTCCATATGGTACCATATCCCTTAGTTGAACACAATTCTGAGAGCGCTTCATCATTTTCAAACGTGTCTAGAATTGGGGGTCCCAATTGGTCGTAGTTGATGAGTTGGGGGTAGACCATGTTTATTTTGTGGGTTTGGTGATTTGACTCAAAGGATAAGGTACTAATCATGAGTAGGTAGGATTCTTCAAAAAGAATGGGTAGGCTAGTTATGGTATCCTCATCATAACTACTACTACACACATCGGTGATGTCAAAAGTGAAGCTATCTAAGGGCAGATCTATGGATACTAGTAGTCAAAGGGTGGTTGTCGATAGGTGAGGGGGAGTCTTGATTGCATTAAAAGGGGGAAATTTTCCACACATCGTTATAGTCAAAGGGGTACATCCAAGGCCAATATTTTTCATTTGTCCCTAAAAATGATGGGTTCTAGTCGGTGATTGTTGTTTCTTCCAAGGGTTTCATTTCTATTATAGCCCATACCAAGCATCATCCGTTGCCTATTGATTTTTTCATTCATGGGAAGATTAGGTACGAGCATTTCATCTTGGTATAATGAGCTTGAAATGTCTCTTTCATCCACAAATTCCCAACTTAGATCTCCCCAACATGAGAATCTATAAGGGTCTGCCCTAAAAGCATGAGAGGGTGTTTCAATTGGTTAAGGTTGCCTATGTGACCTAGGAGATTGAGGTAACTCTCCTAGGAAAAATAATTCTTCATCATTTTGTATTTCCCACACCCATTATCTTGGATCATGAGCTTGATGTCAGATATGTCAGGGATGGAAGGTGTCTTTGTCCCAAAAGTGGAGGCGATGTTGGATGGGTCAATATATGAAGTTGAGGGGTCCTAATCATTCTTTAGGACTTGGGGAACTTTATAGAACTTGGATTCTAGATTCTTGCAATAGGTGAAGGGTTGAGGATCACCATGAATTTTGTTATCTTTATTTTGATATGAAAATTTGATGCATTGGTGGAATGTTGAGGCAACCGCCTTCATCCCATGGATCCATGGGCATCCTAGGAGGATATTCTAGGCAAAATCAAGGTTGAGGACCTGACATGTGGTTTCCATAGTAGCTGGCCCTACTTGAATTGGGAGTTTGATAGTGCCTTGAGACACTTTTTCTTGGTCATCATACGTGGGTATGTGCAGGATCAGCATGGAAAAAATAGGCCCTTAAGTGGCAAAAAATTCAAAAAAACCAGTGTTAGGCAACTTGACATAAAATTTTGAATAAGTTATCTATATTAGTTCAAAAATATGTAAGAATAGAATTTGTAGTAAATTGAATGTAGTTTCTAAATTACTAGGTTTATTTACAAAAAAATAAAATCTATTTGGTGAAAATTTGAAATTTCAATACAGTAGTACTTAAATTTCAGGAAAAAATAAGAAGTAGGTATCTATCTGACCACCCTAACCACATTAAAATGGTAATAATTTTTTATAATATTTTATAAATAAGTATAATACTCATGTCCCGATGTGATGCATATTTTTTCATTATTTTTTTCTAAGCAAATAATTAATTATAATTTCTCTATGACAACTTTTATAAAATATAAAGACTCGTATGTCTGACCACCTTAACTTGGTCAAAACTTCATGAAATTAATTTTTTTATTTTTTAATCTTATATTATGCAAAGCATAGAATGTGACACATGTTTTGGGTTCAAAAAATATGATACCGTTTGAAAGCTATAGATGTTTTTCAATCAACATAAAAAATTAGGACTTTAGTCGTAATTCAATAGAAATGAATAATAATTATTTATTAAATTCAAAGTAAAGCATAATTTATATTAGTGGAAAGCTGAGAATATCCATTAAAAACCATTTTCGTTTCATCAATTTTGGATTAAAAAAAATCGCCAGCCACATACCCATCATATTGCCACTTTTTGGCCCATAATGATCATGCACATACCCACGCTCTGATTGTAATGCCTTTGTATTTATCAATGGAATCTTTAGAGATTCCTAGATTATTTATGAGCTTTAGTGAAAAAATGTTGAGGCCTACAACTCCATCCACCAAGACCCTTTTGACCTTACTTTTGTGAACCAAGACTTCAAGGTGTAACAGATGACTGTGAGGTGGCTAATTGGGAAAGTCCTAATTGGAAAAAGTGAGGAGATTCAAAATGGTAATGTTATCTACCATAGCTTGGAACTACTCTATATCAAGGGTGGAAGAGAAAATTGATGAAGCCAATGCTTCCTCAAGTATTTTCCTATGGGCGAGGTGATCCCACAATATTGGTTTACAATTTTTGGGCAAACTGGACACTGAACTAATTTTTTTAAACTAAATCTTCACTTTCGGGCTCCTATAATAGCTAAATCATGAGGAATTTGAAGATGATAAAAAATAATGATTTGTGATGTTCTTTGTACATATTATAAATATATTTTTTTCAAAAAAATTGGAATCAAATTTCACTTTTGTTTCCATCTCCTTCGAAAACTAGCTTTTTTTAAAAACAACATTTTTAAGGAGTGACACTCACCGTATACAACATAACATTTTTTGTATGAAGGATAAAATTCTATTCTTTTCAAATTTAGATTTGCAACTATGATATATAGCCCTTTCATTTGGTTTCATAGTATTTTATTAAATACTTTTTCATTAATCAAGTTTCAAATTCTAGCCAATTACAATTGAAACATAGGGGGACTGTATACAACATAACTTTTTCTATATGTATCAAAATTAATTTTTTTTTTTAATGGATCAAGGACATCCATACCCAGCCCGAACATATTTTTTCAAATTTTATTTTGATAATATTCTATTTTTCCACATGTGTAGAACAAAGAGATTGATTTTCAATGAAAAATGTATGTTTGATTAAACTATAAAACCACATACATAATAAAACCAAAAAATATTAAAATTATATTGATTGGATAGCTCATTATGAGGACTACCATGATCATTAAAAATAACACTTAAATGAATTTATTTGAACCCCCAAAAGGTAAATCAAAAGTGATTTTTTATAGGCATTTTGATAGGTGTAAAGGAGACTCTGTGGTAGGTATGGTTTAAAAATAGTGGGGTTCTATCCAAGGGCATTTGATCTAAGGTGTTTTGATCAAAGCCTCTTCAATTGAAATCCTTAAAAAAAAAATTGAAGGCTTAAATCATTATATTTTATAAAAATATGTGATTTCAACAAAAATAAGAATCTCCCAAAAATTCTAAACTAGCTTTGTGGGATCACCCGACAGCTAAAATCTCTAGTAACTCCATGATGGAGATCTAAGCAGGGGTTCTTTTCAACTGGTCAAAGACATTGTAACCATTAGGGATTGATTTTGAGGTGGAGTTATTATATGGTTATGATGCTCCTACAATAGTGACTTGTTTGCCACGGGTGGTGACTCCATAATCAATGTTGGCTCCCTTAATGCTAACAACAGTGACCAATGAGTCAAGGCATGTGACAACTCCTTCATATACATGGTTCAATTTTCAAAACTTTTTCTTACCATTATCGTTTCCTTGATTGTGGTTGGGCATCAGATTCGTGTATATTTTTAGATCTTGATTGCGAGTCGGTTGCTCAACATTTATGATTTACCATCAATGAGGTCTTGGATGATGTTTTTTAGTTTCATGCAGTTGGCGGTCATATGCCCCTTGATCTTATGATAATCGGAAAGGATAATTTTTTTGTACCAATGTGGCTTCACCTGGGGTTCTTGGTAATTATCATGAGTCGGGACCTTGATGAGGCTCTCATTAACCAACTTTTTCATGATGGATTCAACTGAATCCCCGAGGGCTATTAATTTTTTCTTAGGGGGATACTTGTTTCGTGGAGCTGGTCCTCCTTGATTATTGAGATTATTGATTTTATTATGGGGTGGTTGTTGGTTTAGCACATTTGATTGCATGTTATTACGATTATTATCCTATGGTTGATGATGATGTATTTGATTATTTTTCTATGGAGCACTGATGACGACCTTACCATCGACCACTCCATCATTGGTGGTATTCCTATTCTTCACCCATGTGTGAGGTTTCTCATTGTAACTGGTAGATGGGTGACTATCTTGATGTTCAGGATAGGTAGCCATGCCCCCTTTTGTGATAAGGGCACTTTCGATGTTGACCACCTTGGGGATCAATTTATTGTATGTGGTGATGCATTTCATTTTTAGATAAAATTCCAAGGTCTTCTCCAAATTAGAAATGATAGTGTAGACTTGTTGTTCCTCTGGCATGGCCCATTTGCTCTTATTGGGCTTGGATCACCATCATAGAAAGGAGGGAAATGATTCCCCCATTCCTTGTTTGAGTGTTGATAATTCCTATAGATTGACATCTGGGGTAATGTTGAATGCATAATTTTGGAGGAAGGCACCTTTGATTTCTTGGAATGTTCTAATGCCAATAGGTAGTGTTGACACAAAATTTTGCATGTAGCATTAGCCTTATGGGAAACTTAGCTATTGGGGGACATTGTGTGCTAGCTAAGTGACCTCTAGGATTTTATCGAAGCCGGCTCTTCATTTAGTGGGGAGAAAAAGGTTAGAGAGATGGCGAAAATGCAAAAGCTACACTACAGGTGATGTGCCAAGATCATAGACTAATTTCAACTGAGCACAGTGCAAAATATAAAGGCTCGAACCACTAAAATGCTACTAGTTAAGTTACTTTTCCTCAAAATAATTTGAATATAAGAGTACCTTCTACTTTGCATAACATAATTTTAGCATAACTTTTAGCTAACACAGAAGAGTTGAAGCAAACATGGTCTGTATTTATTGAGTTATGAAAAATTACAGAAAGTTGAAGAATAGGCATTCATACAATAAAAAAAGATAGCGACATAGAACAATAGTCTCATTAAATGTATCAACAAATAGAAAGGCCAAAACTATTTGGCATTGTATAGAGTCTTTTAATTCGATAAAGCTATTACAAAGGCCTTCTTCCCAGTGGTCAAGAGTTTTTTTACAAAATTAATCAATAACCTAATAAAAGAAGACATAGCCATATTTATTGGTCAGACCATCACCTAAAGATGCATCAAGGGAAAAGAAACCCATGCACAAAGACTGATGGCCCAGATCATCTTGAAACGGAAAATCAACAACATACCAGCAAGTGCACGACATGAAATGGAAAATCATGCAACGGCAGGAGAGGAATGCGGCACCACAATGAGAAACGCAGCAACAGGGGAGCACAAAAAGGTCCAGCAGCATTTCCAAGGTAACTAGCACTGAAACAAATGCCACGCGTCGCCTAGACGGAGCCTGGCAGAAAGTCGCAAAGGTGCCTAGCAGAAAGCCTCGAGAGAGATCCATGTGGAGAGCTCCGAGCAAAATAAAGAACGAGGTGGGCCCAACTTGGAAAATAGCTAGAGTGAGCCATGAGGCATGCAGACAGAGATTGCCCAAAAGCGAGGTGAAAGGAAGTGGAAAGCTTCACGAGGAAGCCATGTGGAGCACTCCGAGGGCAGTGAGCATTTGAAAATTAAGGTACACCCACAAAGGTAAATATAAAACTGTAAAGGCTTTGGTAGTTTTTGTTGAACAGTTTGGTGACTCATAGGGGCATTAGGCTTCACAGAATGGAAAACCCCAAAAACATTGGTTCAGCATCCCAACTACTCACAACCTTGAGAGGGTGGCTTGCAGACTGGTCCAAACTTCATTTGACAGCATAGAGAGAGCTTGCAATTTCTCATGAGATAACTTGAGATCGATGATTACCTTGAAAGGAAATCTGCCTGATACTTTTGTATCCAATTCAAACTGGAAGAAGAGTTGCACCAACTGATGTACAATTCCCTCAATTTCTTCAGCGATCAGAGATTGGTTGAATGATTGGAAGACAGAAAGGTTGTGCTTCTTCTCTTCAATCATTGCAATGATGTGGTCCACACCTGCTATCACTTGATCTGCAATGAAGGGTGAGAGAAGGCCTCTCTGAGTTAAACGAGAAATTTTTGCCTGCATATCGCTAGTAACCTGGTTCAACTGAGACCTGAATTCTACTACCTATTGGATGACATCATGCATAGAGATGAGGATACTTATGCCCATAGCCATTGAAATTCAGAAATTGATGCCCACGCTGCTTAATCCTTCATCGGAAGCTGTATATAATTTTCCCAATAAAATTCTAGCCTCCGACACTTTGTCAGAAGTTAACTCTTGAACCTGCTGTATTGATTCACTCGCTGTTCCACAAAGGCTAGCCGCTTGCACTGTGAATTTGAAAGTGGGCTGAAGCATAAGGCACAAAACCTTCACCTTGTCCTAGGATGATGCATACAGCTCTTTCACAATTTCCAGTGAGCTCATCCTGGGCAAAGGGGTTGGGTCCTTAGGGCAGCCTATTTTGCCTCTTTGTTGCTTAAACTTGGCTTTAGCTCTACCAAGGCTTTGTCCAATATGGAAATCTGCTCCCTCAGAGTCAAAATCTCCATTTTTTTTTGGTCTAGGGCCAATTTGGCCTGTTTAGTCCTTTGAGTTTCCAACTCCAGATTGGCACTCATTTCAACAATTTTGGCAGTGGTGTTCTGTTGGAGCTCTTTCATTCCCATGTTTAGCAAATCGGACTTAGCGCGGATTTTCTCCTCATTTGCTCGGCTCTGCTCGACCTTTAGCTGGAGAGTTGGAATGATCTCTTCACTCAAATCCTGCAATTCCTTGATTCAATTTTCGAAGGCACTCCTCTCCTTTTCAAGTCACTTTATTTCATTCTCCTAGGCTTTAAACTTGTTTACCCAGATGTCGACTTTCCCTTTGAGCTCCACTATCTAGTCATCTTCCTTCTTCGCCTACTGGCTGAGGTTGAGAAAATCAGTAGTGACTATTTTTTGGGTCTCCTCCATTAGCTCAACTTTATCCCATGGGCAAGCCTGCTACAAGTCTAACCTAATAGCATTCACATAATAATCACTCAGCAACATCTTGCCTTCCGCCTTGATCATATTAGGAGTGATCTTCGCAAACATCAAGGAATTTTGACTTTCATTGAATACCATTTACAAGTGGGGTTCGCCTATTTGGTTGAGTCCTTCTATCTCCTTTTGTTGATCCAGTTGGCATGGGTGCACTTGTTTGCATCAACCTACAGAAAATACTCTTGGGCAGGGATGCCTAGGCCTCCAGAAAAAGGGTACTCCTATAGAACAGCTAGGGGAAAAGACAGTGTACTTAATGAATCAAAGGTTTTGTTGGGCCTCATGATAGTGGCAGGGAAGAATGGCAGAATGAATTGGCCACTTAGAGGAAAAGATATCCTGATGTAGGGGAAAATTGGAGATGCACCAGCCATAGGGCTGGGCCTTGGAGATAAAAATTATTGGCCCACGAGCCTAGAACTTACACCAAGTTGCGTTCCGAGCAAGATATGTGAAGTGGGGGATAAAGATAAGAAACAAGGAGGGGCGAGACTAGAATCCCTGGCAAACCTAGTGGGGGAGAAAATCGGCGTAGATGAAAAAACAGGGGTAGACAAAGGAGAGACTAGGGACATAGATGAGAGAGTAGAGGGAGGAAAAGTTACCTAAGTTACAAGCGGTGCCATAGACATGTCAACTACTTCCTCTAGTGGCCACTCCTCCTCTCTACCAGACTCCTCGATGCGTTGCCGCTTTTCCTCTAGATATTTGTCGAGATCAACAACGACCCGCTTTCGACTGGTGGTAGTCCTTGCCCACTTTCATGTTGATTTGGAAGAGCTGGCTGGCTCTGATATTTGTACGTGTGGCTCTTCTTCCTATGCGGGCTGCTTACCAGTATCCCTTTCCTGTATTGGATTCCTAGCAACGATAGGGGGATTCTGAGTTACTTCTTCCTTAGATTATGTGGCAACCTCTTCCTTTCTATACTGCTGCATGGATATTGAGCGGTTCGGAGACCTTTCAACGTCTGGATGTTCAATTTCCTAGATATCATCAAATCTTTCATCAAGGGCTACTTCGTCATAAAGCTTGCCAGCTGCGTGAATCTCCTATCGGTATACCCAGAAGGCTTGCATCTTCTCAGGCACCAACAGAGCATACTCAATTGGGTGACCAGGGAGGGGTTTATCTTCAGCTATGGGTTGACCCTACCCATGATGTGATAAAAATTCAGCCACGACGGTTGACCATCCACTGTAGGAAAATACTCAAGGCCTACATAACTATTTAAATTTCCCTCCTCGGCATTCCTCCGGAGGTCCCAAAATGGCCGAGGTGAATGCGAGATCTCGATGCCGACTCCCGATAAATTATTGTCAGGGTTGTAATTTCAAGAATCATCTATTAATACCAACCTGAGGTGACCCAATTTCGAAAGAAGAATCAGTGAGGTATTAATCTTTGGGGTCCTCTTTTTAATTAGCGACACAGAACCAAATATGATCGGTAGTAGTAAATAGGAGGTTAAGTGTTTCCCCCCATAGTAATCATCGTTAATGGTACATAGTTGCCTCATTGCTTCTAGGGCCAACACTCTGTTGGAAAGAAAATGGTGAAGTCAAAAAGGCTCTCAGACAAAATCGGGCATGCAGAGCATGGTGAAATCCACACCAAAGAACTAGTTACAGGGTGGAGTTAACTTCCCCAACCAGGACTTTTGTCGGGGTGATATGTGTTTGATCATATTTATGCCAGCCTTATCCATATCCCTTATAGCCAGGGCTATGAATGAATCTAAAAACACATAATAATCAAAAGTTTTTGATATGACAAGGGTCCATGTGGAAACCAGCTTCCTTAGTCCACCCTCATCAAAAATAGACAGGAACATGGACATCAAAAAATAATCAGGGTTCTGGTGCAAAATCAAGTAAGCCAGGAAAGACGAATACCTGAACTTAGAGCTAACCCCAAATTCCTGTAGCTGCCTACCGATTCCATCGCTAACAACCATTGCAAAATCTAGGAGCAGAGCCTCATGATTCTTCTTCAGCATGAAGCTGAGGCACATTTGAAACTCTAAAACCTCTTTGTCCGAGTCCAGACCGCACACCAGTGCTAGCATAGAAGTGACAGAGGAAGCCCCACCTTTCAAAGCCTTCAAATTGAAAGGGAATTTGGGTGAAACTGAATTACTTGTTGGCTGATTGATCTCGAAGCGATAAAACTATGGCTCCATCTAGAGCTCTCCCCACTTATGTTGTAATCTTTCCATTTCAAAAATCTGAACCTCACAGGTCAAGGGAAGCGAGACACACAACATATCTTGAATAGCCTCAGGGCTAATGACTACCCTAAAATATTTGCCGCTTATTACCCCTATGTCTAGGTTGAAATGTGTCATACATGCTACCACAACTTCTAGGCAAGGGTGTACCAAAGGAACCATGTCCTGTGCGAGCCCACAGAACCATAGCCTTTGTGAAATTGGTCTATCATATGCTTCATTTTTTCACATGTGGCCTTCCTGATGCTCTTAGGATTATGAGATAACTCAGGGCCAAAGATGTTATCCCAGTCTTCCAAGACCACTGCTTGATCTTTGTGAGGAACCATGCTCAATAACTTCTGGTTCACCGAGTGCATGAAAGGATAGCTAGGCTTCATAGGTATGCCTAGAGTGGCACAAGACTCCCCATCGTAGAGCTGCATGCGGGGTGCATTCTTCATTTGCTCACTTAGACTTACTGGAGCCAGGGCCTCTGTAGGGTTCTCTATAATTTTGGGCATTTTCGATATTCGCAAGAACTCTTTTGTAAACCTTAGCTAACAGCTTAGCTTTTCTAAAAACTTCTTCTTTCCCGTGAATGCCTTAGTTGCTTAATCCTTGGTAACCTTTCGCAATAAATATGTCTTTTGCATGCCATAACCTTCCTTTTCAATCTTCGAGAAAAGCAGCTGAAAAAGGTATGTGTCAGCCATTCATACCGAGTTGCTATTTTGCGTTACCAATTTTATTTGTGCAAAAGGATCACCAACCAACCAAACTACTTGAGCATTTAATAGATAGTCTTTCATGTGTGACAGAGCCTGATTTTTTCTCAAAAGGTGAACCAAGCCAACTTTGTGAACCTCCTTATGGGCTATTTGCATTAGTTGATTTCAATGTTTGTATGGGGCACATCGCCCAACCGAGCTTTTTAAGATTTTGCCCGATTCGGATGAGATGACAGCACTTGTATTGACACCTGGCTGACCTTCAAATGGATGTGGCAACCTGACAGAGTGAGTTGTAAGATGTACCCGCACCTTCCCATCACTTCAAACACTGCAACACGGAAAAATGAGGCTTAGCGACACACTTGGGCTCAGTCGATAATCATGATTCTCTCGGCTGGCTAACCTTTTCCAGTCTATAAATAAGGCCCCTTCATAGCATTGTAAATTACAAAGTCTTCAAACCCTCCTAGCTTAGTAAGCCCTTCTTGCCTTAGCAATTAGGTCACTTCCCAGCTCGAAGCAAGCAGCATGGAAACACTAGTAAGGCTTGTCTGAAAAAAAACTCAAGCTACCTTTCTCGGCAAAATAAGATGTAGGCTCCTAAAGCATATGAAAGGTGTGAAGAACCTATTGTATGTGAAGGAAATCAAGTGGGTCCTCAGAAAAGATTGCGTGGAGTATGAAGAATAGTACTGGGTGAATACTAGCATCTGTTCACACTTTGTCACCTCACTACTGGACATTAGCATTTCTAAATGCAAGGTTTTGAAGCTAACAAAGTGGGTCTTTCCTTGGCACTACCTCAGAAGCTTGGATCAGATTGTTTGTGCGGCCCAATTCGACTATGGGATTCTCTTGGTATGGAACATTCGCCTACAACAACTACATGGAGCCATTGTTCCCACTATGCCTTTCCTTTTTGTATTCGAGCTGGAGACTCATAAGGAGCATCGAGCCAATGTTCGTGCAGGCTATTACTTCCTCATGTGTGTGCACTACATGGAACCATTCAAAAATCTTTAGTAGTAAGAAGACTTTGAAAGAATGGTGCTCCCTGATCTCACACTGCCTACTGCCATGATTGCTGGTCCTTCCCACGGTTGACCTGAGAATGAAGATGATTCCCAAATTTTTCTTTTTCCCCTTACAAGCTCTACGCTATAGCGGGCATTATGTAAATATTAATACAAGGCCTCCGGCCCAAATATATTATAAATTTCTAACTCTTATGAATATAAGATATATCCTTTTAAGAAAACTTAGCCCTATTCATAATATTTTCTTTTATTTCTCTGCACCATTGCTTCTATTTCATTTCGTTTCTTGCACTAAGAAGATCTAAAACTTAAAGCAGGAAATAATAATTACATATATACAAATGTACACGATATTACATAGGCAAGATTAATGAAACCTTTTAAGATGCATTCCATTGACTGGAATACTCAGGGCATTACCTTCCGTATCCTCCAACTCGAAAGAGTTGGATTGTTTACACTGGGCAATTTTGAATGGCCCTTCCTAGAGACTGTCAAATTTTCCATGTTGTCCGACATTTGCTCCGCATTCATTGAATTTAAGAACCAAATCTCTACAGTGCAACCCTTGATCAAAATTCCTTTTGTCAAACCATTTCTTTACCATCTGTTGGCATATATTCATCACTTCTAGGGCTTGTTCCCTTTTCTCTTGAACTTCAAGAAACTCAGAAAACCTCACCTCCATTGCTCTGTTTTGTTTAATTTCCAAGAACTTAAGCAATTGTAGGGCGGGAATTTCCATGTCCATAGGCAGCAATGCCTCCTTCCCGTACATCATCTCATAAGGAGATGTCTTCAATATTTGCTTGGGCATGATTCGATCTGCCCACAGTGCTATCCAGAGGTTCCTATGCTACTCTCTGGTGCTCCGAGCCTATTTTTTTGATCAACCTAATGAGATTTTTGTTGGTAGACTCTACAAGGCCATTCTCCTGGGGATAGTAGTTAGAGGATATTTTTAGGAACACTCCATACTTTAGTGCGAACTAGCTCATTTGTGAGCCAAGAAAAGGCTTAGCATTATTAGAGATGATTGTATTACGCGAGCCGAATCTAGCCACCAACTCTTCAAGGAAATTAACAATCTCCATTTCTGTTGTATTTTTTACTGGTACTGCCTCTACCCACTTGGTAAAGTAATTGGTTGCTGTCAATATCCATCTATGCCCAGCTAAAGAGGAAGGTTTAATCATCCTGATGAAGTCTAAACCCCATTGAGAAAAAGGTTTTTCTACCACTATCGGCCTTAAAGGCATAGCAACATTATGTCTCTTTCCGACATAGAATTGACATTCATTGCAAGATTTAATTATTGAAAATGAATCATTAAAAAGTGTTGGCCAAAAATAACCAGCACATATAATTTTAATAGTTGTGGTTCTTGCAAAAAAATGCCCTCCTGTAGGGCTACTATGGTATTAATCTAGAATCTTCTTGGCTTGCTCCTCATTCACAGATCTTAGCAGGAAGCCATTAAAATTTATGTTAAACAAGATACCCTCTAAAAGAACATAATTACTATTTTGAAGGTGATAGAAACATGTTTTAAAAGATGGGAGATTAAACGGATACCTTCCAGTCTACATGAAATTTATTCTATTGTCAAGCCAGTTGATTTGAGAACTCTTTTCATTTATCAACATAGGTTCCAAAATCTCAAACTCTGCCACTGGTTCACTATTTTTAGTGAGATACTTGCATAGTCCCTTTCCTTTGATAGTCTTGATAGGTCTAACTTCAATATCATATTCTAGGATCTTAGTGATCCAATTGGCTCTTTTTTCAATGATTTCTCCCTCAATAATGTACTCTCACACACTAGGATGTGGCACACAAACAATGACCTTATTGTATGATATCAAATGCCAAAATTTCTTAAGCCCCTTAACAATGGAAAAGGATTTATTTTACAGAAAGTTATATTTCACTTCATATTCCTTTAAAGTTCGTGAATAGAAGGCGATCAGAGACTCTCTCTTCTCTTCATCATTCCTCTGCATAAGCACTATGGCAATACTATTGCCACCACCAAAAACATACATAATTAAGTCTTTGCATAGGTCCAGGTTAGCCAACATAGTGGGGAAGAAATAGCCTCCTTTATAGGATTGAAATCCTTTCTGGTTTTCACTGTCCATTTGAAAATCTGATCCTTCTTGAGCATTAAGGTAATAGGATGAACAATACCTGCAAAATATGCAATAAAATGGTTGATGAAGTTGACCTTACCTAAGAAAGACTACACACCCTTCTTGTTGACCGGTAACTGAAGCTCTCGGATAGATTCCACTATTTCTAGATCAATAGCCATGTCTTCCTTAGAGACCACATATCCCAATAGCTTTCCTTAGGGAACTTTGAACACACACTTCTTCGGGTTATAGAAATCCTGAATTCTTGGTACTTCTGGAAAACAAGCTTGAAATGATTGAAATGATCATCAGCAGATTTTGAGAATA
Source organism: Sequoiadendron giganteum (assembly GCA_007115665.2). Taxonomy (NCBI): domain Eukaryota; kingdom Viridiplantae; phylum Streptophyta; class Pinopsida; order Cupressales; family Cupressaceae; genus Sequoiadendron; species Sequoiadendron giganteum. The sequence continues at coordinate 161,540,237 of CM021102.1, read as the reverse complement.
CTGTCAAGTCATCAAGATAGATGAGTATAATTTTATGGATCAAATCCTTGAAGGCAATGTCCATAGCTCTTTCAAAGGTGGCTCCAGTGTTCGAGAGTTCGAAAGGCATCTTGGCATATGCATACATTCCCCACTTAGTGGTGAATGTTGTCTTGTGTTGGTCCTCTTCCTTTACCCAAATCTGATTGTAGCCTGAAAAACTATCCAGCATTGAGAACATTTTGGACCTAGCTACGGTTTCTAGGATTACCTCCATTGAACGTAGGGGGTAATGATCCTTTAAGGATGCTCTATTTAAGTCTCGGAAGTCCACACATAATCGTATATCTCCATTTTGATTCCGGACTAGCACCAGGTTTGACACCCAAGTGCTATGCTTGATCAAAAACACTATTCATGATGCAATCAACTTGTTCAACTCCTGTGACATGAGAGATTCTATCTGTTTGTTCACAATTCTCCACTTCTGACAGATTGGCCTTGCCCCTTCCATCAACTCAATTATATGTTCGATGATTCCAAGATCATATCCCTTCAGATCATCATATGACCAGGCTACTACACTTGGGTATTCCTCATAGAAGTGTCTTAGCCTGTCTTTATTCATTTGTGATACTTCTTTCCCAACCTTGAGCTTTTCATCTTCCCCAATATGCAAATTGGTGTAATCGCTTTTACCAGCCACGAGCTTCCTTTTGTCTCTTATCGCATCATCAAAATCAAACAAGATTTCCAACGTGACTAGGCCTCTTGGAAGATTATTGGATTTAAGCTAGATAATTTGATCCTTGTAAGCTTCGACGATCTTCGGTTGCAGCTGATCAGTGAATTCTCTAAATGACTGCAGGAATGATGCAATATGAGCATCACTATCAAACACTTGCCAGTCTTGATTGTTGTTGGGAATAGCAAGTCTTACAACTACCCTCACCACATGCTTATTTCTTAATAATTCAGAGGCCGGCTCAAACTGAGCCCCAATAGTTGCCATTCTGTCGGCTTCAGAATTCATCTCCCTTGGAATAGCCTGGATATTGAATGGTTCAAATTTGTCAATCAGATCCTGGACTCTATGTCGATAGGATCGCATACGGATGTTTCTAGCAGTAGAAGTCCCACAGATTTGGTTACACACTAACTCTGAATCCCCGAAGACACTTATCTACTTGGCCTCCATTTTTCCCGCAAGGCTTAAACCATGGATGAGACCTTCATATTCAGCTTCATTGTTTGAAATAGCAAACTGGAAGTGGTAGGACCTCGAGGTCTTATCATCGGATGGGGATATTAAACAAATGCCAACTCCAACTCCTACTCTGCATCTGGCTCCATCAAAGTATAAGGTCCATATTTCCGAAGACTCTTCACCTTCAGATTCTTTAGTCACCTTGGGCATGATCTGCCCTTCTTCATGTATAACATAGGTTCTAAGGCTAGTTGCATGGTAATTCCCTAAGGGGTCTGTATCAATGAATTCTTTCAGCAAATCTTCTTCTTCGGCTATCTGGGAACTAGTGGCTTCTTCTTCCTCGAGAAATTCAACATTATACCCCTCCTCCGAAGTGATTGAAGTATGTGTTGCCTCAAAGTTAATCAAAGCCTCATCAGCAACATGCTTGGGGTGCAAAGTCTCCGACAATAGTTTCATTTTAGCCCCATGCTTGGTCCTCAGGATCAGATGTGACCAATCCAGTACCAGGTATCCTCCAACATTCACTATGAACTCTCGAGACAAATAAATCCTGAATAGAGGAGGGATATCAATGAGTACGGTATCCTGATTTACAGTGATACTAGGGCAAGCAAAAAAGGTCATAGGAAACCCTTTCATTACCCCAGCGGTATCCACCTTATTTCCATCTAACTATGTGACTCCTTTATTTAGAGGTTCATACTTTAAACCTAAAGCATCAGCTACTTGCTTTGGCATGACAACGGTGCTAGCACTAGAGTCGATCATACAGTTATGTAACAATTTTTCACCAATAATGAGTGTTAGAAATAAAGACCAAGGTTTAGGCTTACTTTTTTTTTTGGAAATGAGCTTTCCCTCTGGTTTAATCGTTAACACCCTATCCAAGTCAGGCCTAGATACTTTCTCCTCATTAGATTGAGTAGGAACGTTCACATCCTCTTCTCCCAATAACGCCTTTTGCTCCAGAATAGTCAAGATGTCCCACAGAGAAGCGTTGGTAGATGACTTCTTCAGTTGTTCTACCATGTTGATTTGTACTTTTAGTCGATGAGTCATGATCGCTTGCTCATTAGGATTTGTAGTCATTGTTGGTTTTGTGGCTAGGGCATCTGGTTGTTTGGCAACAACAGGAGTGATCGATGGAGCCTTTGTCTTCGGTGGGAGTGGACTTGGAGAGCTAGGAATCATTGTCTTGGACTGTGGAGGGATGGGCAATAGCCCTTCTACTGGGCTAGGCATTGGTTGTGATATAGAATTGGTAGGTAATGTCGTGAACTCCCCAGTGAATCTACGCTTAGAACATGTAGTATAGTTAGATTGTACTCGGGGTACTTTATCTATAGGGATATTATTTGGAAATGTTGACTCTTCTCCTTCCATCCAAGAGAAAAGAGCCTGGTCTAGAACAATGTCCAACTCTTGCTTGATAGACATCCCCTGCATTTGTGCGGTGAGGACTGCATTGTCCAATTGTTGAGAGGCATATGGTGGGTTGCTGGAAATAGATGCATTGTCTCTGCTACGTTGATCTGTGATTTGTTGTTACAGATTTCTCCGCAAATAATTTTGCGGCATATGTGCATCACTGCAGGGAAAACACCATGAGTTGGCATCTTTAGCTAAGTTGTTATATCCCACCACCAACTCCTTATTCGAACTAGGATGAATAGTCTGCAAAGGCAAGGTTATTGGAACCATTTGGTTACTCAATTGCATTGAATTATTCCTATGCATCCTATCTTTCCATTGATTCGATTGGTACGGAGGCTTTCCACTTTGGAAATTCTGATATGCTAGCTTCTGATAGCTCTATTGCTATCACTTCAAAGTGGTCAGTTCATTAGTCATTACTCGCATTTTTTCTCTCATATTGTTCATCTCGGTAGCCATGGGATTAGGTATAGGAGCTACCGTCAGAGCTGTACTTGAACCACTTCTGGGATAGACATACATAGATTGGGGAGGAGCCGTAGGCACGCTGGTGGAAGGAACTTCGGCCTTTGTAGCGTTGCACTCAGGAAATAATGGCATTATCTGTCTCGATGACAGTTTTCCTGTAGCGATCATATTATTTTCCGCGATGACAGCCAAGGCATAAGCATCAGGAAGAGTTTCTCCACCTAGAGCTTGTAACATCGTAGAGATATCAACATTGATTGACTTTAGATAGAACATGAATGCTAGATCCAGAGGTGGTTGGCTACTTACAGGCACTCTCTGCCAGGTCGAATGGAACCTTGCATTAAAATCAAGCAGAGCTTCATGAGGTGCTCACTTTATGTTCATCAGTTGATGGTACAACAATGATTTGTCACCAGCGTTCAAGAAACGTTCATAAAAAGGGGTTCTGAGCTGGTCCCAAGTAGCAATAGTACTAGCTCTCAAGGTTCTATACTGGTTCAGCACCTTTCCTTGGAAGGAGGCAGCCAACAATCTAAGGGCTACATTTTCATTCGATACACCATGTACCAGACATACATCTGCTACATCTGCTACATCTTGCACAAGGATAGGGGCCCATACTGCAAGAGGCATGGGTGCTACTAATGGAATTCCTGAGTCCCAGGCTACATAATTTCTAGCAACCATAGTTGTATGTGGATTAGGCGATGGTGGAGATGGAGGAGGTGAAGGGCTACCTTGACGACCTCTCGGGTGCACAAAAACTAAAGGCAGTGCAAGTTGGCCAAGGACTCTCACAGTTTATGACCTAGTCATAGATCGATGGCTCATACACACTTATAAAGATCAGGTGAATGTGCTAGTTCGCTGTCCCACCAGGTGTGCTAGGAAAAGAACTATTGATGCAGAATTTTGCATGTAGCAGCAGCCTTATGGGAAACTTAGCTATTGGGGGACATTGTACACTAGCTAAGTGACCTCCAAGATTTTATCGAATTCGACTCTTCGTTTAGTGGGGAGAAAAGGGTTAGAGAGATGGAAAAATGCAAAAGCTACACTATAGGCAATGTGCCAAGATCATAGACAAATTTCAATTAAGCATAATGAAAAATGAAAAGGCTCATACCACTAAAATGCTGCTAGTTAAGTTACTTTTCCTCAAAAGCATTTGAATATAAGAGTACCTTCTACTTTGCATAACATAATTTTAGCATAAATTTTAGCTAACATAGAAGAGTTGAAGCAAACATGGTTTGTATTTATTGAGTTATGAAAAATTACAGAAAGTTGAAGAATAGGCATTCATAGAATAAAAAGAGATAGCGGCATAGAACAATAGTCTCATTAAATGTATCAACAAACAGAAAGGCTAAAACTATTTGGCATAGTCTGGACTCTTTTAATTCGATAAAGCTATTACAAAGGCCTTCTTCCTAGTGCTCAGGAGTTTTTTAACAAACTTAACCAACAACCTAATAAAAGAAGACATAGCCGTATTTATTTGCCAGTCCACCGCCTAAAGATGCATCAAGGGAAAAGCAACCCATGTGTAGAGACCGATGGCCCAGATCATCTTGATCCACCATAGCAATCATTGACCGGCCAAAATCATACTAGTAAGTCCACGACATGAAATAGAAAATCATGCCATAGCAGGAGAGGACACATGGCACCATAGCGAGAAACATAGCAGTAGGGGAGCACAAAAAGGTCTGGTGGCATTTCCAAGGTAACTGGTGCTGAAACAAATGCCACACATCACCTAGATAGAGCCTGGCAGAAAGTCAAAAAGGTGCCGAGTAGAAATCCTCGAGAGAGATCCATGTGGAGAGCTCCGAGCAAAATAAAGAACGAGGCGGGCCCAACTTGGAAAATAGCTAGAGTGAGCCACATGGCATGCAGATGGAGATTGCCCAAAAGTGAGGCAAAAGGAAAGTGGAAAGCTTCGCGAGGAAGCCACATGGAGTGCTTCGAGGGTAGTGAGCATTTGAAAATTAAGGCGCAACCGCAAAGGTAAATATAAAATTGTAAAGGCTTTGGTAGTTTTTGTTGAATAGGCAGATGTGAGAAACATTCCATGGAGGCACCGACTAGGCTTCGAGGGAACAACCACATAAGATATGTGTCATTGTATGTGAATTCCATACAATTTACCTCAAACTCCCTTATGTGATATTAAGGGTTCCCTATCCCATGATATTTTTGAAAGTTGGGGATTTCAAATCCCTTTGGGAATGGTACCATTTCTAAGCTCCTGTCAAATGGATAGAGACACAAATTTTTGGGTGTCCTTGTTATTTTTCCTGATTGAAGATCAAGCAGTTGCTACAAGAGCATTTTTATTTGTGTTGTCACATCATCTTGCGGATCAAGAGGTGGGGTGAACATGTTTTGAGGTATTGGTTTGACAGGTGGGATGTTGGTGGGAGTTTTCTACAAGCTTTGCTAAGCAAGTAGTGCTTGTGTTTGTTGTTGAGCCAACAACGCTTGTTTTTTATCATTCTACTATTGTACCAATAACACTTGTTGGTTGTGTTGTTTTTTTTCCAACAATTCTTATTGTTGGGCTTCTATTGAGCTACCTACTATTTTACTTGATAATATCGTAAGCCTTGTTGATATTCTTCCTATGGGGCTGCTTGTGCTTTTTGGGCTTGATATTGGGCTCGGGATTTTGCACACACTTGTTGGATTTTTTGTGTGATTTGAGATGCTTGTGAAGCTTATGCAGCTTGTGAGGCTTGAGCTACTTGCACAACCTAGGTGGATAGAGCTTCTTATGTAGCTTGGGCAACTTGAGCAGCCTAGTGTGCCTGTTGTGCTTGTTGAGCAGCTAGTTGTGTAGGCTATTGGTTTGGAGTGCCCTTTCATGGGTGGCTTGTCAAGAATATTGCAATGTGATGGTGAATTAATTTTTCATGTTGTGTTTTTGCAGTGGTGGTGGTGGATTGGGAAGGGTGTGGACCATTGTGATGAGCGAAACAGTCATGTTGATGATTGGGATTTGAGTTGTGGATGGTGTGATCAAGATGGTTGGTCCCTAGGAGACCATGCTTTGAGAGACTTGAGGAATGGTGAATGTATTGATTTTTGATGTTTGTTGGATGATTTCCATATGTTGTTGTGATATCGATGGAAAAATAAGAGGATTATTTATGATGATTTGGTTTGTTTGATTGATGGCGGGTAAGGGGGGAAGACCCAACCCAAGTGATGATGTAGATGTGAGTGGAAAAAGTGGAAAGATGGGAAAAAAGATAGGTGGTGCATTCCCTTGAAGTGATGATGAGGGGCCAAATATTCCCTCATCTCCAAAAAAGTCACCTTCTTGTTGTGAGATGGGGAGGGAGGTTTGTGTGTCTAGAGGATAAATTGGTGTTGCATGAAATGAGGATGAATTTTTATGATTATGAAATGTGAGCGGGACATAAGGGTTTAATGCATTTATTAGAACAAATGGATCCAGTGTGGTGCTTGTATCCAAATCTTTGTTACTCAAAAGGTAATATTTTTGGAGTTCACGAAGCATGGTTCTTCCCTTGTTAACAATCGATGGGGTTGAAGTGATATGATTTGATCTGGGGGATGTCTTGAGTGATGCTTTGGAATGGAAGTGTGGATGATATTGAGGGCATGATCCCAAGAGGTCTTTCCATAATATTACTTATGTTGTAGTCAGAAGGGAGTTTAGCCCCTTCATTTTCTAACTCGAGCATATATTGGGAGGGATATAACCTCATCATAGCATTGACAATTCGATGATTTTTAGGATTTCACACCATCTCAAGGATTTCCTATTATGTCATCCCTAAGATGTTGTCAGTGATGTCTTCTACCTAACCTTCCTCTTGAGGATTTGGAGGAGGATTGATTTGGAGGTCAATGGATATCGTGGGATTGAAATTTGTCTCAGTTTGACTTAGATCACTTGAAGTGTATGTTTCTTTGTTTTGCTCCATATTCTTCTTGTGTTGAGATCGAGTTTGAACCATAAAATAGAGATCGATTGATCTAATCTTTAGGCACAAAAATAGAAGAACTAGGATGAATTAAGGATCAAAGTGATGATGGGGATGAGATAAATAGAAGATGAATTATGCAGATGAATGAAAATCTTGAGAAACTATAAGGGGGGGGCTAAACTTTAGGACTTGATTTGATTAAATTTTGATTGATTGATTTCCATAATGAACTTGTAAACTCTACGAGAGTGTGTTGGCCTAGAATGAACTTGTTCACAAGAGGATAATTTGACTAAGTGTGTTAAGTCAAACAAAGTGATTTTGGATAATGAACTCTTAGACCCCAAGATGTTGGATTTTATCAAGAGGTAAATTCTCTCACAAGGATAATTTGACTAAGTGGGCTAAGTCAAACAAGATGATTTTGTTTTTTCCTAGAATTTTAGCATAAATGATGTTTTCGAAGTTTCCAATTGTTTTTTGGTGAAATGATGTTTGATTTTGATGTTGAGGGATGGATGAAAATGATTTATTTTGATCCTATACTTGACCTAGATAAAAATCCTTCTTACAAGACCTTAGTTTTGAAGAACATTCTACAATACTTCCTAAGTGAGTAAAGAAAACCTTTGAAAAAGAGTTGGATTTTGTTAATAATAAAACTCATAAAAGTTAGGTTTATTTCTTGAAGCTTTCTTGTACAATTTATAAACCAATATTTCTCTAACTTCAAGAATTCTTTCAAGATGCTCCTCATGAGATTTTGGACTAAGACTTTTGAACTTGGGTTTCTGGATTTTTATTTTTCTGGAAATCATTTGAAAGAACACATGTGTGGGGTTCAATTGTCTCTTTACTATGCTTAATGAGTCCTTTTTACCACAAAAAAATTCTTGATTAGAAGTTTCAAATTAAATGTCTATGTCTCAATTCCTTTTCATTCCACAAGGTCTATTATGTGAAAATCAAGGTTTCAAGAGCATAGTTTCCTAGGTTGACTTTAGTATGATAAAATTATGATGTAAATCCAAATGCTTAGAAACCTCTAAGGTTAAAATCCCTAGGGAAAGAAAAATCACTTGGATTCGGTCAAAGGTATTTGCCCCTCTTAAACGGTTAGATATTTTGAAGATTTTGTGAATGTTTGTTTTCAAATGTTTTTGATCAAAGCAATGTGTTTTCAATTCCAAGAACATGTACAATCCTAGGATGAAGAAAAAATATTTATTGGGATCCCACTTGGATAAATCCAGCTAAGCATATTCAATGTGTATGATTAGATGCTTGACCACATAGGATCCCCCTTATAGTGCACTTGCTTCTCAAGTTAGCCAAGCATCAGTACCCATGAATCTCCCATGGCATACTTTTAATCTCTACAACATAATCACATGTATATGTGGGGTGGCTTCAAAGGACATGAACTTTTACACCAACAAATAGATTAGGATTTTGGCCTCTACACAAATTGGCTCATAATCAGGGTACCCATTTAGAAGACCACATGAGAGGAAATATCAATCTATATAAAGAGTATCACCTTGTCATCCAAAGGAGCTCCTATAATGATGAACTTTCCTCACCATTCAAATTTGTATACTGATTGGGAATAGCTTGGCATTTAGCTCGTTACCGGTTTGAGTTGTTCCCTTAGGGTGAGTAATTTTTCCAGCCAAGGAAGGCTCTCTAAAGGTGAATAATAGTGAAGGAGTACATTTTTAGTTCGACCACCTAACGTATTTAGGAAAGAGCACAAACAATGCCTTTTCTTCACACTCACACGTCTTGTTCAAATTCTAGGTACCCAAATTGAAATCTAGACGTAATCACTTACATAACTTCAGATCATCAAAAGTACTTTTGATTCTCAAGATCATCGTGAGGCACGAGAGAAGTGCATACATAATTTTAATGATATTACTTTGGGTAAGTAAATACCAAAAAAAGAAGCACTTGTTCATTTTAAGTCAACAAAATAATGATTTGATTGGTTGTAGTGAACCAAAATGAAATATAGAATTTTCCTTTTTCAATTGTTAATCCTCACACCAAATCTAGTGATTTTTTCCTAAAGTTATTTTTAAGCCCTTTGTAGCAAACACTGATTTTTTTTTGTATTGTTCTTTTTAGAATAAAAAAGACATGAGTTGGCCTAAAATAGAAAAAAAAAGCATAAAATGGAAGCTCTAAGCATTTAAAAATTCTTTGTCAACTTCAAATTTAATGCTCAATACTTCAAATCCAATTTTCTTGTGTTCTTTGATTCCAATGTGAGAGAAAAAACATCATTGTCTCCCAAATGCTAATCTACAAACATTAGAAAAAAATCACAAATAAGATTTATTTCAAGGAATGAATGAAGCATATATCATTTTTACACAAAAAAAGGTCACTCCACCAAATCATAGTCTGAAAACATTATTCAACCAAACCAAGTAATGCTTATACCATTATTGTAGCCTTATGGAGAGGTCTCCAATAGTAAATTAAAACTTTTCAAACTTACACAACAATTTAGAAATCAAACATATTTTAATATTTATTCCAACAAATTTGAAAAAGCTAATGTGAGAATATTAAAGATAATGCCAGAATATCAAAGTATTTGAAGTAGTAAACTACCACAGACTCTTAACCATAACTAGAAAATTCACTTAAAAAATATTAAAGCTTGCCCCACTAACAATAAAATCAGATAATTTAATGTAGACAAATAAAGATCTGATGTGGTTTAATGTAAAAAAGTAACACCTCGATTCCCAACTAAACACCTAGATTTTACTATTCCCCAATTATGTGTGCCTGCTAGAATAAAAAATCCACTTTAAATGAATTTGAATTCGGTGATTGAAAAAATGATGCATTGTAAAAAACAAAGCTTAGGTCAAAGAGAAAACAATAACTCATTCCTATTGAAATTCTGAATTGATATCTCAAGATCACATCTAATCGGAGAGAATAATAATCCAAACAACACGCCTCATAGAAATGTGATATCATGGAATGCCATCTCTTTAGTATATGCACAAAATTTTCTCAGATTAAGTGTAAGAAACTTTCAAGTAAATGCAATTCATAGATATAAAGCTAAATTCCACAACTATTAACAGCTCCCATACTGCATTCACTAAAATCCTTCATAAATGTAGGTCGTAATTACTATATTTAGGTGCTCCTCATGTCTTCCCCTTCACACGCATTCAATACATTAACCAATAAATATTATAGAACCATCAATATTGAAACAATAATGAGGTATAAACAACAATATAATAAAAAGACTTTGTCCACCACTTTCCTCAGAAAAAAAATCATTAATGAGAAAAAAAAATAATTTAATGAGAAAGATAGTGATATTACTAAAAGGAACAAATACATTAATAATAATTCAATAGGCGATATGTGACAACTTTTAGTAAAGAGTGGGGAGGGAAATGGAAGGCCCGTGAATGGTTGTTTTCAAAAATCTCTTAAATTTTTTTACAAATGCAAGGGACAGGCTTGAAGCCAAACTTGGAAACCTTTAATAGTCTTACCCCATCTTGTGCCAATTTGAGAGCTCTTCAACAAGGGAACGAGGTACATGAAGACATTAAATTATTCTTGTTCGAAACAATTACACACGTTTATGTACTGCTAAGTTACAACTCTATAAATCAAGCCATTAAAGCTAAAGACCAAACTTTTTCACCTAAAACCCATAGTGAAAATGTTGTTCATTTAATGCGAAAAGTGTCAGCTACTAAAATTAAATCTTATAAATGTGAGTTTAACCAGATAAGCACTTAAAACACAATACCTTTCGTCCAGTTACTTTCTATCCTTCCACCACCTAGAAACCCACCACATTCTCGTTGTCGTTAACTGAACCACGTGTCATAAATGAAGCAATTGTGATATTCAAATATGATCATGCATTAACTCAAATTAAATAAATAAATACAATTCCCTTTGCAAGGCCTACATTGGGCTTTGCCTACTACCTACTTACCCGCAGGCAAAGGTTTTTCTTTCTAGGAGTCAAGGCACCAAATTGTTTTGACTAAATATCTCACAAAAAAAAGTGCTCTCATGGCATGTCATGGATGTAAGTGTAGACATGGAAAATGTGCAATCTCAGTTTGATACACTTGATCCTGATTAATAACAAAATTTTCTCCTAAATAATTCTCTCAACTTTTCATCATATTCTATCTCTTAATTTAATAAATCATTGTTTATTTGATTAAGTCTTTCTCCTTTGTTGATTAAATTAATCAATTTAATTTAATTAACCTTGTATTTCTATTTAATTAAATAAATAATTTTATTTGATTAAAGTCTCTAAAAACCTCTCATTAAATTAAATAAATTAAACCTTATTTGATTTAATCTAACATTATCTCACTTAGTTAAATAAATGAGAATCATTTATTTAATTCCTCTCAATTCTGATTTAAATCAATTCATCAATTTAAGTCAAAATTGAAATAATCTAATCCCTCATTAAATTAATCAAAATTTTGATTAAAGTTAATCCCTATCACTAAAATCTTCTAGAGAATACAAGTTGCACGTGAAAATAGATTTAATTCATTTATTAAATCTCTTGTTTCCCTCACATGGCATCAAAAGGGAATACTCACTCAAATTTGAATTCAAAAAGATCAAGTGGACTTGTACATCCAAAAAGGAATTCACTCCTCTTACATGTCCTTGTGCATTGAGCCAAGTGTCATTTATATCATTCATTTTTTCGTCTCACATGTCAATTCTCAAATTTGAAATTCCACCTAATTGCATTTATTGGTACTTTGACCAAAATGTGCACAACCATCAACCATTCACATAATGAAAAGTGGCACTTGGCCATTGGGTGTTGAATGATACCACATTGCTATTTTTCAGTCTCTTTTCCAATTTAGAAATCTAGAAATTGGAGGCCTCTCTCCTCATTCTATAACACAAAACTTTGAGTAAACTTACTATGCTCAAATTCATCTTCATTCCATAGATTTCATGCAAGGTTACTCTCTTGAATTGAGAGCTAATCTTGTTCATTTCATTCAAACCAGCTGATATCACCATCACAATCATCAAGCTTACAAACAAAATTGGGAAAGGGTTGATTTTGACATACCAATCAACACCAATTCTCCCATGGGATTGATAGTTTTTTCATTAGAATAGGGTTTGCTTACTTCCATTTATATTGTGCTTCACTTGTTTTCCTATTTTAATTTACAATCTAATTTCATGTGGAGCCTTGATTTATTTCTTGCATTTGATCTAACATTATGCTTATTTGTTGTGCTTGTGTAGGTTACGTGAGAAGACAATTATTTACGTTTTTTACTACTGCATATTATAATGTCTAAGAAAGAAAAAAGTAATTCTAAAATCATGATTTGAACAAGCCTTTTGCGGAAAATTTATTATTCCCTTGGGCTTTTCCTTGTAGTTTCTCCCGCGCAACCGAGTCAGCCTTCTCCCATGTTACCGCACCTCTCAGTCCATTCACTCATGATATAGCAGTGTAAGATGTTTTCCTCAGCCTTTGTCCCTACCTTCCACCATGCAACCATGTCGTCATTGCTTGTTGCTTTCACTATCCTCCACCTCATCACTGCAGTCTTTCTTCATGCCCACCACGGCAAAGTAGTGTCGACCACGTTACCACCACTTACCTATTCCTTGTCTGTGGTAGAGCGGTGTCCACTGTGTTACCGACACCTAGTCATTCCCTATCCATGGTAGAGTGGTGTTCACCATTTTACTGCTAGATAACTTTCCCTTACCCATAGTTGAGCAGTAACCTCTCACTATCTTCACTACCATTCCGCGGTCTACCACCTAACCCTCCGTGGTAATACGGTTAACCGCCTCACTATCTATCTTAAGTGTCACTACATCACCACAGTCTCTTTCCAAACCACTTGTACTATAGCGATAAACCTGTCTGACCATCTCTTTAACTACTAACTGTCTTCACCGCTATCCCGTGGTCTACCACCTAACTACTAGCAGTAGTGCGGTAGTCACCAAACACCCTCACTACTCCACCATGGTCTATAGTCTAACTAGCTACGATATCACGGTAAACCCACTAGCCATCACCCTTGTCATTACTTCAATGCCACTGTGCCACCATGATCTTCGACCTTACCAACCATGGTATCACGGTAAACCTCTTGTCCGCTGTCACTTCACCACCAACTTTTCCCACTACGTAACCACAAGTTCCTCTCAGACTGTCTGCAGTATAGCGGTAGCAGTCTCGATTGCGTTGCTTTTTTCCAACTAGGATACCATGGGCTATCTAGAAAGGGGCCGCAGTATAGCGGTAGAAGGGTTTAATTTAGGGAAAAAGGGTAGCAGTAAAAGAAATTTATTGCATTATAAGGGGAGTAAATGAATTCTTTTTTAAGAAATGACATTTTTTTTTTAATAACCTATGTTTAAGGCATTAATATATGAGAGATATTGTGAATTATTTTATTCATATTAAATTTTTTATATTCTTTTACAGGTTGATATGAGAAACAAAACAAGGCAAACCAAGATTGGAAAAATTCACAAAAGCATTTTTTAATGCTTATAGAGCTAGATTTTCCATTTTCAACGCTTGTTTTCAATTTCAAGCCATCTCACATTTATATTATGGATTTAGAATTAATCATTTTCCTTGATCTTTCTGGTTTCAAAGAACTTAGGATATATACTAAACTTCAATTGGGTTCTAAATATTGAACAAGGCAACTTTCACATCTCGTTTTGCTTTTTTAGAATGAACTCATCACTGCTTTGAGGTATAAAATGAATAGGTGTTTTTCATGTTTTGCAATATTTTGGACAAATTCATATCATTTAAAAGGCATATGCACTTCTCTCGTGCTTCACGATTCTTGAGAATCAAAAGTCTTTTTGTGATATTAAGTTGTCAAAAACATTGTCTTCACACTTTCATTTTGGGAATTTAAAATTCAACAAAACATCTTGTGAGTGTGTAAAATTATTGTGTGTGTTTTGCCTTTGTTTCTAAATGAAGGTCAATCAAACTATGAATATGTTTACTCAATTTTGTTTATCTTAGTGGGCCTGCCTTGTGGGAATAAGTACTCACCCAAGGGAATGACCCAACTAGTAACACACTAAAGCAAATTGTATTTCTAATCGGGATATAAAAGTGGGTACTGGAAGAAAATCCAGCATCACGTGGTTGGCTCTTACGAGAAGGGTAACAATGGTCTCTCACCGCATGGGTCAACCTCCATGAATGGAAATTCTGAACTAAAACCCCTTATTTAGAAGGCCAAATCTTTATCTATTTTGTTGGTGGAAAAGGTCATGTCCTTTCAAGCCGCCCGACATTATACATGCAGTTTTTTTGTAGAGATGAAAAGTATGCCATGGGAGATTCATGGGTATTGATTCTTGGATAACCCGAGAAGTGTGTGTCATGGAGGGGAGCCAGTGTGTTCAAGCATCTAGTCATCCACACAAAATATGTGAAGTTGGATTGGTCCAAGTGAGAACCCAACAAAATATTGTCTCTTCAGCCTAGGGTTGTACATATGCTTTGAATCAAGACACTTTGCTTGGATCTAAAACAATGGAAAACAAACATTCATCGAATCATCAGAATTTGAAACCCTTTAGAAGAACAAATACCTTGGAGGTGTCCAAATGTTACTATTTGTCCCTAGGGGTTCTTATCTCTAGAAGGCTTATAAACATTCAGACATCTCAATTTGTTTCTCCCAAAGTCAATGCTAGGTAACCTTTGCCTTGATTTCCTTGATTTCCACATAATACACTTTGTGGGATAAAAAAAAATTAGGACATTGGACATTCAGTTTGAAAAACATAATCAAGAAAGTGCTTGTGTCAAAAGGAATTGAATCTAAGCAAGATAACCAACAACTAAACCACACTTGTTCTTGTTCTCTTTTGAGTCTTATGGTTTTCATGCAACATTGCTATTTTGGTTTGAGTTACTCTTAGGGAAAAGAATGTTCTTCAAAACCTTGATCTTGTAAACAAGTCCTTTTTAGGTTCATCTAGGAACAAGTCAAACACTTCATCCATCCCTCAACATCAATAAAATACCATCTCACCAACAAATTTTGGAACCTTGGAAACATCACTTATGCTAGAATTTGAGGGAAAATCAACATCACCTTTTTTCAGTTAATGCACCTAGTCAAATTATCAATCTTCTTAAACATTTTTTCCTCTAGGATAACACAACTTCCTCAGGTCTACAATTTCATGATCACTTTGATTGCCTAAACACACTTAGCCAATTCATTCTCTTATACAATTTTTCCCTAGGATAACACAACTTGCTAGGGTTTACATTTTCACCATCATCTTGTTTGGCTTAACACACCTAGTCAAACTATCCTCAAAATCAGACCAAAAAAAGTCCTAAAGTCTAGAGTTGATCCAAAGTTTCTAAAATCTCAAACACCCATATCATTCACCCCTTTCATCCTTCATATCATCATTGGTCCTAAACCCCACAAAGGTCAAAAAATTCAAAACACAAGAGGAACATGGAACATAAACTTGATTCATCCATCATGAGTAATACAATTCAACCAAACTATCCAAACCTTACAATGCCAATTGATTTTCAAAACTTTAATTTGTACAATCCATACATGGGATCATTATCTCCTCCATACCTCAATGGTACAAATGTGAGCATTCCCAATCTAAATTTTTGAACACCTTTCCCTTCGGTAGATTTAAATCAAAGTCAAAACTTACAAATCTATCAACTAAACAATCAAGGCATGAGCCTTCCCCCTTTACCAACTGCTAATCAAATGAATCTAAGCAACACCCCCTTCATAAATCAAAGCATCATATCAAATCCTCCCATTTTTCCATCGATATTGCAACAACAGATGGCAACCATTCAAACAACGCCAACAATCAACACCATTCCCAATCCACCACTACCACCACCAAAGCATAACATGGAAAATTCATTCTCTAAGGCTGCTTGCCAAAAGGCACTCCAAAACCAACAAGTTGCACAACTAGCTACTTAGCAAGCACAAGAACAATTAGTCACCCAACAAGCCACAGAAGATGTGCAAGTGGCTCAAGTAGCCCAACAAGAACAGGCTCAAGCTCAATCCTAGCACCAGGCTCAACAGGCGCAAGCACAATTCTGGGCACTATTGCAAGCAATCCATGAACAAGTCCATCAACAAGATTTGATAGGAAAACAACAAATAGACCAGAAATAGGCTTTGTTGGCACAACAATAACATGACAAACAACAAGCTTTGTTTGAACAAGAATAGCATGACCAACAACAAGTGTTTTTGGCTTAGTAGCAAAAATAGGAATTACTCCCTCAGAAAGGCTTGCAACAGATTCCCACCAAAATTTTTGAAAAAAATGATCAAGATCTATCCATCAATGAACACCTTGAAGATGTGTCCACCTCATCTGATGATCAAATCAACATACATCAAGAGCCATTATTTACTCATAATCAAGACTTATTCTACAAAGATCTATTTCAAGGAGTGTTGATGTTATTTGGTCCTATTGATATGAACCAAGATCCATGCACCAATGATCATGTTGAAAATGTATTGACATCACCTTATGAGTTAGAGGACATATCTCAAGAATTTATTCCAAAGCATGATCAACATCTATCACCAAGGTCTCGCAATGTTCCTTCCCAAGACATATTGACATCCTTTGACCTCATGGTTATAGATATTGAAGGAATCGCTAACTCGCCATTTGATCCAAGTCCACCCAAAGATCAAGAGGATATTGAGCCACTTCCCATGCCTTATGATGATGTCCAAGAACCCTTTGAAAACAATCCATCCTTTGAAATTAACTCATGTCAAGAACTTGATCCAAAGCATGTTGAAATCAATTCTGACATTAACCAAGATCAAGAATTTTTATATCCAAGATACTACAATGAGGTAATGGGAACTATCCTATCTATACAAGATATCACAAATGAGGATCATATCCACATAGCACATACTCCTCCATTTACCCATGAGATTCTTTCTTCAGATGGACATGTAGATGATATTCATTCAAAACAAGAGTCTCCTACTCCTAACATTTGTACACATGATGAGGATATAGAGAAATCCAGAGAAATATCAGAAGAAAATCATGAAGAAGGATTCTACAAAATTTGTGAATTAGAAACATCATGTGAAAGCATATCAAAAATGAATCATGAGGAAGAATTTTACAAGTAAAGTGAAGCATCAACACTTCTTGAAGAAGCATTAAAATCTGATATTTCACAAGATCAAGCTAAAGATATCAATCAAGAAGTCATCCCACATACGGAGGATCCTATCACCTATAAACTTGGATCACTTACCTTTCTTAGGGAAAGTTATTTCCTCGATAAAGAAGTTGGCACTTTTGAAGGTCCAGGATAGGGCACAAAAGGATTAGCACCTTGTTTCCAAGGTAAATCATATCCTATAGCAGATAAATTTTTTCAACAGATGAATTATCAAGGTAGAGGATTAGGCCTACATGAATAGGGTATCCTAGAACTAGTGCAGATTATAGGAAATCCTAAGCATCAAGGCCTTGGTTATTCAACAATCAAGAGATATAAAATTATCAGTGACCCTTCCACAAAATTGGGGGCAACGTGTCTCAAGTAAATGTCAACATAGGGAGCACAAAGAATCCTTATGATGAAACTGATGTCAATACTGTAACCCGCCACGTCATGAATCTTCATCCACCCATCACCCAATCCATGAATTGGGACCAAAATGAAAATAAATATTTAAATCAAAGTATGAAAAATGTCATCAAAGCAAGACAAGCTAAGAAGCATATCAGACAAATCAAATATAGGTGGATACCAACAAATACAAATAAAGATTATCTCTATCATACTCCATTAGTCAAAGAAACTATGACACAAAATAAAAAAGGGAAAAGTATCCATCAAAGATGTCCAACAAAAAAAAATCAAGCTTCTCAATTGACATAGAAAGTGTATCAAGCAGTTGGTCCTAATTCCACACACACTTTTGTATCCACCCATCATTGCTCATCTTCCCAAGTTTGGAGAGTCAAAGGCTCCAAACTATCAACTAATCCATATTTTACTACTGAACACACTCCATCCACACCTCCACACATAATATCCAATTCTCACATTGATCATGTGTTGGTAGCGACCCTTCACCATAAGGATTAAGAAGACACTTTATCGTGATGTGTGCACAAAGAAAAATTTAACTTTGGTGTCAACGAAACATATCAAGAATATCTAAAGTTGCTTGCAAGTGCACATATCTTGGCAAAGAAGCTTCTTCAAGAAGGATATCGATGGAAAATTATGATAGAAGCAGCAATGTTAGTAGTACTAGGTGATTCGACATTAGCTTAAAATCTCTCAAAAAATCCAAAAGAAAATTAGAAAGAGGATTGGAAATAGTAAACAAAAAAATCGTCCTCTAGTGAAAACCACTACAATGGCACTTTGGATAGGTACCATGATGAAAATATAGCAAATAGGCATCATTTGTAGAATTGAGCATCTCCATGCACCATTTTGGGAGAAAGCATCTTATCCCATCCATAACAAAGCCATCATTCTAGCCATATCATTCTTTCATCCATGAATCGGTTATCCGACCCATTACCATCCATCTACCTTATCTAGATCTTGATAAAGGTTTGGTAAACACTTTACACCTTCTTATGGTAAACATCTTGACATGGGTCATTTTCATTCATCCCATCCTACCCAACATTATCTGAGCCTTGTAACATTATCCGAATGGGAATCCTCTATTTGAACACCTTATATTGTCACAAAGATAATCCTTGGCATCCTTTGCATGCTTACCATATCTATCCATACACCTATTCAATAATCTACCCATGACATTCCTTACATTGCTAGACATTAGGAAGATATTTGCATCTTGTTTTGAGAATAAATCTTGATATATATCCTCCACCCTATGTGGTGATCCGAATATTTGCAAATGTGAAATCAAATTAGTCAAAGCATTTGTGAGCATCAATCCAAATTCCTATCCCATGGCATATTTTGATAGCAAGACAATTTTCCTTATCAAGCTTTATATTTTATGAAACATCAATCCAAACAATCCATATCACTCACGTCTAATGTGCACATGAGTGTCACATCAAATCATCAAAATAAAATTGTTCCAAATCAAGCTTCATCAATCTTGATCAATTTAATCCAATCAATTATCACCTTGTTTGACTTAACACACTTAGTCAAACTATCATCTTGTGCATGAGTTTACTCTAGGATAATACAACTTCCTTAGGTTTACAAGTTCATTATCATCTTTGTTTGGCTTAACACACTTAGCCAAATTATCAAATCTAAAACCACCTTGTTTGACTTAACACACTTAGTCAAACTACCCTCTTGTGTATGAGTTTACTCTAGGATAACACAACTTTTCAGAGTTTACAAGTTCATTATCACTTTTGTTTGACTTAACAAATTTAGTCAAACTATCAATCAATTGATCTAATCAATCAAATCCTACCTTGGTTTTCAACAAAATCCCAAAATAGAGCACTAATATCATCACATATCCATATCCAAATCATCAAAATCATCAAAAAATTCAAAAACATCAAAAAAATCAAAGATTAAAAACATCCAAATCATTCAAAATCCAAAAGATGTTGAAAATCTCAAAAAATATTCAAAAAAATAAAATTCATCATTGATTATTTTCAGTCTTTCACCTTGTCTGAACTACATCATCTTTGAGCTTGAACATAGGCAACACTATCCTTGATCGGCCCCCAAGATAGACAATCCAAAAACTTTCATAAATCTCAAAAATTTCCCAAAACATTGAAAAATCTCAAAATCACCAAAAACATCCAAATATCTGAAAAAAACCCAAAACGGTTCACCCACAATAATCACCTTTCCTAATAAATCATCGTCTCTTTCATCCTTTGGTAAGTCGGTCAGAAGCAAGTCTAGCAGGTTTAAAAATGAACACCCTAATCATCAAAGTTTCGAAAGTCTAGGTCAGTAAGGAAGCAAATTGGTTAGCTCAGAGTATTAATATATTATCATCCAATCAGTCTCACCAAAACCCTAATCACAACATGTCCTAGGATGAATCCTTCCCGTGATGGATGTAAGCATCAGGTACCTCATAGTAGTTTAGCCTTGGCTAGTGGTATGAAGAACATTAGCTTGTTTGTTTACTTTATTTGGTCTTTTATTGGCTTATCTTATTTTGTGCTCATTCCAAGGACCTCTCGATGATGCCTAAACAAAACAGGTTTAGAGAGAAAGGAATGGGGCAAAAAATCATTATATTTTTTATCTGTTGTGCTTGTCGGATACTCTTGTAAAATAACCTGGCGAATACTTTCTTTGTTAAGGTTCGTCCTAGCAAGGTTTATGTATGTCAAGTGTGAACAAGAATACTCCTATCTGATTGTCACGTCAAAGTTCATACACTAGGTACCACGCCATCCTAGTCATTTATACCTTGATGCATCATACCTATGTGTGTTATCAAATATAAAGTAATTGGTCCTTTGAAAATCCCAACTCTTGGTAAGCAATACATCATCAATCATCATCTTGTGTGTATCCTCCTTCCATTCTTCTCATTCTTCTATCTTTACTAACATTTCTATCCAAAATCGGTGTGTTGCATTAAAATATATACACGAGACTACCCATGGTTGATTATTGTCCATGCATCATCAGAATTTGTCTACATCAAAGAATTATCTTTTGTCATTTGATCAAATAGGACCACTCCTTTCGTATTTTATCGCAATCTCGATTGGAAAATTGAACATTTTCACTCAATCTCTCGAGGGGTAAATATACAAGTATAATCATTCCATTGGGGAAATAGTGGGGCATTAGAAAAAATAAAGAAATTTTTGACTTTGATCACATCAGTTTATTCTTTGAATCAATGCAACAAGTACATTGCTTCAAAGAGGGGAAAAACTATAGACATGGAAAATGTGCAATCTCAGTTCGACAAACTTGATCCTGATTATTAACAACATTTCCTCCTAAACAATACTCTCATCTTTTCATCATATTATATCTCTTAATTTAATAAATCATTGTTTATTTGACTAAGTCTTTCTCCTCTGTTGATTAAATTAATCAATTTAATTTAATTAACCTTATATTTATGTTTAATTAAATAAATCATTTTATTTGATTAAAGTCTCTAAAAACCTCTTATTAAATTAAATAAATTAAACCTTCTTTGATTTAATCTAGCAAATTATCCCACTTAGTTACATAAATCAAAATCATTTATTTAATTCCTCTTAATTCTTATTTAAATCAATTCATCAATTTAAGTCAAAATTGTCAAATCATCTAATCCCTCATTAAATTAATCAAAATCTTGATTAAAGTTAATCCCTATCACTAAAATCTTCTAGAGAATGCAAGTTGCACATGAAAATAGATTTAATTCATTTATTAAATCTCTATTTTCCCTCACATGGCATCAAAAGGGATTATTCCCTCAAATTTTAATTCAAAGAATCCAAATGGACTTGTACATCCAACAAGGCATTCACTCCTCTTACATGTCCTTGGGCATTGAGAAAAGTGGCATTTATTTCATTCATTTTTCCCTCTCACATGTCATTTCTCAAATTTTAAATTCCACCTTATTGCATTTATTGGCACTTTGTCCAAAATGTGTACAATCATCAACCATTCACATCTTGACAAGTGGCACTTGGCCATTGGATGTTGAATGATCCCACATTTCTCTATTTAACTCTCTTTTCTAGTTTGTAAATCTATAAATTGGAGGTGTCTCTCCTCATTTTACAACACACAACTTTGAGTAAACTTACTATGCTCAAATTCATCTTCATTCCATAAATTTCATCCAAGGTTACTCTCTTGAATTGAGAGTTAATCTTGTTCATTCCATTCAAACCAGTTGATATCACCATCGCAATCATCAAGCTTACAGACAGGAATTGGGAAAGGGTTGATTTTGACATACCAATCAACACTAGTTCCCTTAGGGGATTGATAGTTTGTTCATTAAAATAGGATTTTCTTACTTCCATTTATATTGTGCTTCACTTATTTTCGTTTTTTAATGTTATAATCTAATTTAATGGGGAACCTTGATTCTTTCTTGCATTTGATCTAACATCATGCTTGTTTGCTATGTTTGTGCAGGTTATTGAATTATCGATTCATAGTAAGGCCATGTATAAAATAGAATTGTTGAAAAGGATTTAGGCACTTTCGAGAAAATGTCATTTGGAGGTACAAAGCCACACAGTAATGGTATTTGGAGAGCTTTCAAAGTAAGGTCAAATGCCAAGTGAAAATAAAACAGATTCCCATAAACTTTTCCAAAATGCAACAATTGCAAGACTGAAGTGGAGAGGTGCATGTGCGTATAAAATACCATCTTGTTTGCATCATTTTATTCATGTTTTCAGCATTGGGCTTAAAACGTGCATTTAAGGGTAGTCATTCGAAACATTGCATAATATGGATAGATCAATTTCCAGACAATGTTAGTATCTTTCTATGAATGCTTAGTCTAGACCTACTCCAACATGATCAAACAAACATATATTAGTCAGTAAAAAAATCTATAAAAAACATTCCACATGTGATTCATTCAAATACAATGAACAAGAAAATAAGATAGAAAATCAAACGAAAGCTATTAAATCTTGTTCAAAACATTCAAACCAACATCCCATAGGGGAATTGGTGCTTCTTTTACGTGGAAAGAATCCATTTCCAAATTATTTTCAAAGCTTTGATGAACTTGATGATGATTGTGTGATCGTTGATGAAATTTGTCAACAACCTAGCTATGGATGATGGATTCTATGATGAATTGGATGAAAATGGTGGATGAACTTGCTCAAATTTTTAGATGCTAATGTTGCACAAAGTTGTGGATCCCAAATCAATAGAGAAGCTCTCTATTTATATGAAAGAAGCATGGGGAAATGAGAAATATAGAGAATGTGGATTGAACTTTACCCACTTGTCAACATGCTACTGAAGATAGGTGGAGCACATTTTGGTCAATGTGCAAATTAATGCATATAGGTGGAGTTTGAAATTCAAAAGATGGCTTCTGGAGGAAGAGTTGAAAGATGAGTTAATGCCACCTAGCTCAAGAAAAAGGACATGTATGAGCCACAAATGCCATGTTGGAGGAAAATTCCTTTTCGGAGGGAGATTTCAAATTGAGGGAATATTCCAAAGAGATGTCATATATGAATGGAAATAAAATAATTAATAAATCAAATAAATTGATTTATATGTGCAAGTTGCAAAAGCTAGAGAAAAGAGGATTAGTGTTAGGAGCTAATTAGGATTTAATTAACTGAGATGGAAGTTATTTTGATTTGACATTTGATTTAGATATTTAGATTTATTTAAATCAAAATGAGAGGAATTTGAGCTATTAGATTTTATTAAATAAAGTTTTGTGTATTAAATTAAAAGAGATGACATTAGAATTTAAATCAAATAAAGGTTAATTTATTCAATTTCAAGGAGATGACTTTATTAAATAAAATGATTTATTTAAAAAGAGGACCGTTCGGATTAATTAAATAAAATTCATTTATTTAATCAAAGAGGAAAATTAGGATTAATTAAACAAAATAATTTATTTAATTAAAAGAAGATGATGATTTAATCAAATAAAGTTGATTTATTTAATTAAAAGAGGAAATTTGATGAGTTACTTAAATAAGAATTATTCAATTAATTGGTTATTAAAGAAGTGATTCAGGAAGATATGATGTTAGTGAATCAGGATTGAGTGTATGATATCAATCAGGATATTTTTGGTGTCTACATTTTGCCACTCTTTGAAGCAACGCACCTTCTTCATTCATTCAAAGAATAATATTGGAGAGATCAAAAGTCAAAATTATTTGAATTTTTAGATGCCCCATTGGTTCCTTAGTGATAATCAATCAAGATCGAGTGTAGACGATATCAATTAGGATATTTTTGGTGTCTACATGAGATGAGGAAAAGAGGATCCAACAAGTCCATGATCTGTTGAGACTTTATTAGAGATGATGATGAATGATAATGATGTGTGGTGATGATGTATTTTTTATCAGGAATAGGGATTTTAAAAGGGCTTACTTACTTTACGTTTGATAACACACATAGATATGATGCATCAAGGTATAAAGAACTAGGATGGTGTTGTACCTAATGTGATGGAATTTGACTCAACAATTAGATATGAGTATTCATGTTCACACCTGACATACAAAAACCTTACTAGGATGTACTTTAGATATTTCAAACATCTCGAACCACAACACAGAAAGGAAAAACATAACAATTTAATAGTCAACAAGTTGTCGAAAACACCTTCCATCCTTACTTAATAAAGCAAGTATTCACCAAGGTTATATTACAAGAATATCAAACAAGCATAGAAGACAAAAGATAAAGATCAATTCCCCATTCCTTTCTCTCTAAATTGTTTGATTAGACATCATTGATAGGTCATTGGAATGAGTGCAATAAGATAAATCAAAGAAAAGATCAAGTGAACAAACAAGCCAATGTTCTTCAAACCTCTAGCCAAGACTAAATGATAGTGATTCCCGATGTTGATGTGCATTTTAGGAAGGACGCATCCTCATAAATGATGTTATTAGAAGCTAATGAGATTAACTATGTGATGGGCTGTTAATACCAATATTTGACCAACTTGTTTACTTATGGACCTAGACTTAAGACCCTGATGTTGGAGAATAGACTTTTGACTACTAAGCTTTCTTTTGATGGGTTTTACCAAAGGGTGAAAGTGACGATTGATTTATTATGAGTGGATGTTTATTGCAGGTGAATGTTGAAATGAGACAGATGCACTTTTTTGGGTTGTTTGAATGTTTTTGGTATTTTCAAATGTTTTGCAATTATTTTGGGATTTTCAAGACATTTTAGAAATGTTTTGACTTTCAAATTTTCTAGTTTTTTTGGTATACATTTTCAATATTTTGACGAAGATTTAACCTAAAGACCTATCAGAGGGGCCTTGAGGGCTGATCAAATATTATACTTGCCTATGTTATACACATAAAGACCATGTAGTTCGACATGATGAATCTATTTTTTTATTTTTTGGGATTTTAGACATGGTTTTGGATACTTTTGGGTTTTCGCATGAATTTTGACAATTTGGATATGGATATGTGTGATAATATCAATGGTGTATTTTGAATATTGTTAAAAATCAAGATAGGTTTGATTGATCGAATTGATGATGATAACATTGTTGAGGATACACAACAATGCAAGGATAGTGTTAAGCAACATGAGGATTGGGAAAGATATCTCAAGATGATGATGGATTGATTGGATTTGATTGATCATAATTTTGAAGCGTGATTTGGAACAAAATTGTTTTGATGATTTGATGTGACACTAAAGTGCAAGTTATATGTGATTGATATTAATTGTTTGGATTGATTTCTAATGAAAGATAAAGCTTGAAAAGGAATATCTTCTTGTCAAAATATGCCATGGGTTTGTGATTTGGATTTTGGCTCACAAATGCTTGACCAATTTGATTTCATGTTTTCCAATGTTTAGATCACCATATAAGTTGGAGGATATAGATCAATATTTATTCCCGAAGAAATATGTAAATATCTACACCAATGTTTAGAACTATATGGAATGCCATGGGTGAATTGTTGGATATATTTATGGATAGATGGATATGGTAAGCACACAAAGGATTTCAATGATTATCTTGTGATAAGATAAGGTTTTTGACTAGAGGATGCTCATTTGGATAGTGCTTCATGGCCTAGATAATATTTGGTAGGATAGGATGAATGAGAATGACCCATGTCAAGATGTTTACCACAAGAAAGTGTAAAGTGTACACCAAATTTTTTCAAGATCAATATAATTTGGAAGATGAATGTAGATAGATGAAGATGGATTGGACAAATAGTTCATGGATGAATGGATTTATTATGCATGAAATATTGGCATTATTATAGATGTAATGAGATGCTTTCTCTTGAAATGGCACATGTAGATGCTCAATTCTACACATGATGCCCTTTTTCCAAGTTTTCATCATGGTACTTGTTCCAAGTACCACCATAGTGATTTTCACTAGAGGACAATTTTTATCTTTACTATTTTCATGATTTTTTGATCTTTTTGATTTTTATTTTTTTTGCTGAAAGATTTTAAGCTAATGTTGAAACATGTGGTATTGTTTAAATTGATGCTTCTTTCATAATGTGCCATCGTTATCCTACTTGAATAATTTTTTTTGTTACAATATGTTGACTTGAATGCAACTTTTGAGAATTTTATTCTACTTTGTTGATACCAAGGTTAACTTTATCTCTATGTGCACATTGCGATAGAGTTCCTTATGAATCCTTATGATGAAGGGTTGCTACTAATACATGGTAAATGTGATAATTGGATATCATGTATGGGGGAGTGGATGTTGTTATATATTTAAGAATGAAATATGGATTGGTTGATGGATTGGAACCTTTGACTCTCCAAACTTGGGAAGATGAGCTATAATGGGTGGATAGGAAAGTGTACATGGAATTAGGACGAACTGCTTGATATACTTTGTGTCTTGCTTGAGAAGCCTACTTTTTCCTTTTTGGACGTCTTTGATGGATAAGTTTTCATTTTTTATTTTGTCCCATAGTTTTTTTAACTAATGGAGTTGTATAGGGATAATATTTCTTTGTATTCTTTGCTATCCACCTATATTTTTATTTTCCTTCATGCTTTACAAATTTTTCTACTTTGATAACATTCTTCATGTTTTCATTCAAGTATTTCTTTTAGTGTTGGTCCCAATTCGTGGATGGGGTGATGGGTGCATGAGGATTCATGGTATGGTTGGTTGTAGTATTGGCATTAGTTTCATCATAAGGATTCTTTGTGCTCCCTATGTTGATGTTTTATTGAGATGAAGTTGCCCCAAATATTATAGAGGTATCACTGATATGCTTAGATCTGTTAATTTTCGCTCAACCAAGACCTTGATACTTAGGATTACCAATAATTTGCACTAGTTCTAGGATACCCTATTCATGTAGGACTAATCCTCTACTTTGATAATTCAACTTTTGAAAATAATTATTTGTAGTAGGATATGATTTACCTTGGAAACAAGGTGCTAACCCTTCACTTCTTTGTTGTGGATATTCAAAGGTGATAGCTTCTCCATTCATATGATAGCTCTTTATAAAAAAGGTAAGTGATCCAAGTTTATAAGTGATAGGATCCTCCATATGTCGGATGACTTCTTGATTCATATATTTGGCTTGATCTTATGAAATATAATATTTTAATGCTTCTTCAAGAGTTTTTGATGACTCACTATCCACATAAAATTATTCCTCATGATTCATTTTTTATATAACTTTGCAAGATGTTTATGATTCACAATTTTTTTAGGAGCCTTCTTGAAGACCCCTTTCTGTTATTTCTTTAGATTTTTCTATATCTTCATCAGGTGTACAAATGTTAAGAGTAGGAGAATCTCATTCCTTTGTAATGATATCAAGAGTATGCGACTCTTGATTTTAATGAAGATCATCTATCTGTCCATCCAAAGAAAGAATCTCATGAATTGATGGAGGAGTATGTGCTATATATGGATATGATCATCATTTGCGACATATTCTATGGATAGGAGAGTTCTCATTAAATAATTGTAGTATCATTGAGATACAAATTCTTGATCTTGGTAAATGTTGGAATTTATTTTGACATGCTTTGGATCAAGTTCTTGACATGGGTCAATTTCAAAGGATGGATTTCTTATAAGGGGTTCTTGGACTTATTCATTAGGCATGGAGAGTAGTTCAATATCCTTTTGATCTTTGAGTGGATTTGGATCAAGTGTTGAGTTGAGGATCCCTTCAATTTCCACAACCATGAGGTCAAAGAATGTCAATGTGTCTTGGAAAGGACCATTGCTAGACTTTGGTGAAAGATGATGATCATGCTTTGAAATAATTTCTTGAGATATGTCCTCTAACTCATTGGGTGATGTAAATACATTTTCAACATAATCATTTATTGATGGATCATGGATTAAGTCAATGGGATCAAATAATTCTAACACTCCCTAAAATAAATCATTGTTTGATGGGTTTTTACCATGATTAAAAAGTGACTCATGATGTATGTTTATTTGATCTTTGGATGGGGTAAAAAAAAATTCAAGGTGCTCATTGATGGATAGATCTTGATCATTGTCTTCAATAGTTGTGGTGGAGAGATTTTCAATATTTTCAACCATAGGATCAAATTTTGTTAACATTTCTTGAATTGGATCATTGTTGGGTATTATTGGTGGTTTTTTATCATGATTGAAAAGTGACTCTTGATATATGTTGATTTGATCGTTCAATGAGGTGGAAACATGTTCAAGGTGCTCATTGATGGATAGTTGTGATTGATCTTGGAGATGTAATTATTGATCTTCGAGACGGGGTGATTGGGTTTGTTATTGATGTTTTTGATCTTGATATCCAACCTCTTGGCATCAAAGATATTGTTCTTAATGTGTTTGTGGACACATCTCAATTCTTTGATAACATGGTTTAACTAATTTAAGAGTGTATTTATTTTGGGGTTTATTTTGGGGTGGAGATGTCTCTTAGAGCAATGAATCAACTATTTTGGTAGGTGAAGCAACTTGATGTTGCAAAAATTTATCTTGATTTTGATCATGACAACATTGATATAGTTGATTTTGTGGTTGAGAAAGAATATTTGGAATGTATACTTTTGGTGTTTGTATGAGAACATGGAAAAATTGATTTGGACAATGTTCTGATCCAGGTTGATGTTTAGATTTAGCATTATAGGTTGAAATTGAACATCATTGTGGTTGGGAATCACATTGATTTTATTTAGATAAACTTGTATGAGATTAACTTGACTTGGATCATTACATGAACTTGTTAGCATATTATTCGGACTTTGAACAACATTGGTATGATTCACAAACATATGTATGCCAAAGTTTACCAAGTGTGGATTTGAAATGTTTATGTTTGGTAAACTTGTAACTGGTATAGTCACATTCGACATGTATGCATTTGGTGGGATAAAAAAAAATTGTTGAAGACTCATGCATTGATTGGTTGATTGATATATTTGTAGGTTTTCAATTTGATTTAAATCTACCATAGGGAAAGGTGGTCCAAAATTTAGATTTGGAAAACTCGCATTTGTTGTATCATTGAGGTTTGTAGGAAGTAATGATCCTATGTATGGATTGTATAAATGTGATTTTTTGGAATCAATTGTTATTGTAAGGCCTTGATAGTTTGGTAGACTTGCATTACTCATGATGTATGGATCGATTTTATATTCTATGTTTTTCTTGTGTTTTGACCTTGTTGACCTCTAAGGAATTTAGGACCAATGATGAGATGAAAGATGGAAGGGTGAGTGATAGGGGTGTTTGAATTTTTAGGAACTTTGTATTAGGGTATGTAAAGGATCATGATGGGCCAAAACGTGGGGCTATGTAACTGATATCATGGCCCATGTGGCTAACGACATATTTTTACCCAAAATTGATGAAACGAAAAGGGTTTTTAAGAGAGATTCTCAAATTTCCACCGATATAAATTATGTTTTACTTTGAATTTAATAAATAATTATTATTCATTTTCTATTTGAATTACGACTAAAGTCTTGATTGATAGGATAATTGAAAAAAATCTATAGCTTTCAAATGGTATCACATTTTTTGAATTTGAAACATGCATCACATTCTATGCTTCGAATACTATAGGATTAAAAAAAGTATTGAATTTCATGAATTTTTTACCATGTTAAGGTGGTCATACATACAAGTTTTTATATTTTTTAAGAGTTGTAATAAAAATTCATAATTAATTATTTACATGAAAAAAAATTACAAACAAATATGCATCACATGGGGACATGAGTCCTCTACTTATATCTAAAATATTATAAAAATATATTATCATTTTATTGTTGTTAGGGTTGTTAGACAAAAACCTACTTCTTACTTTTTCCCTAAAATTTAAGTACTATTGCATTGAAATTTCAAATTTTCACCAAATAGAATTTTTTTAAAATAAAGCTAGTAGGTTTATAAACTACACTCAATTTTCTACAGATTCTATTTTTACATATTTTTGAAATAATATAGATAGATTAAATTCAAATTTTTATGTCAAGTTCCCTATCTCTGATTTTCTAAATTTTCATCGCCACTAAAGGGCTTGTTTTTACCATGACGATCCTACACATACCCATTAATACTAGAATTTAGGACTTTTTGTATTGTTTGAATTTGAATTTGATTTAGATTTAGTTTTGATTTTGGATAAAGAACTCCTAAACCCAAAGATGTTTGATGTTCTCTTGGAATAAACTTGTCCACAAGGTGATAACCTAACTAAGTGTATGAAGAAGTATTCATCCACACACACTTATTCAAACACGATGGTTTTGATTTGGCTTAAAGATGCACCCAAGTCTAGATAATGATGTTTCCAAAGATCTAAAGTTGTTTTCGAATGGGTGAAGTGTTTGATTTGATTCTAAATAAACCTAAGAGGGATTTTTTTTACAAGACCAAGATAGTGAAGAACATGCTTTAACCCATGAGTAGTTCAAACCAAAAGACCAATTTTTTTCTTCAAAGATCATAAGACAAAAGATTACAAGCACATGTGTGGGGTTCAATTTTATTTTTTCTTTGCTTAATGAACTATTTATTACCACATCCAAAATTTATTTCTTATCTTTTCAAACTGAATGTCTATGTCTCAATTTCTTTTCATCCTACAAAGTTTAATATGTGGAAATCAAGAGAATCAAGGCAATAGTTCCCTGATGTTGAAATTAGATAGAAAATTGAGATATAGGCCTAAATACTTGAAAGCCTCTAAGGATAGAATGCCTAGGGACACACAGTAATATATGGGATTTTCAAAGGTATTTTCTCTTTCCAAAGGGTTTGAATTTTGATGATCTTGTTGAATGTTTGTCTCCAATGTTTTAGATCCAGGAAAAGTGTTTTGATTCTGAAAAAATGAACAACCCTAGGATAGAAAAGGCAATATTTGTTGGATTCCCACTTGGATTTCTAAAGTTGTTCTTATTCAAAATGGATGATTAGAAGCTTGACCACACTAGATCCCATCAACTACAACTACACATACTTCTTAGGTCAGCCAAGATTTGAGTTCTCATGAATCTCCCATGAAAAAATCTTCATCTGTACTAAGAATCACAAGTACGTTGAATGGATTTGGAAGTTTGACCTCCTGAAACCAACAAATAGATAGGGATTTTGGATTCTACACAAATTGGTTTATAATCAAGGAACCCATTCATAAGTCCACATGAGAGGCAAGATCAACCCAATAAAGAGTATCATTTGCTTGTCCTTAGGAAGTTATATAATGTTGATATTTCCTCAACATTCGAGTTTATATACTGGTTGGGAGTAGCTTGGCATTTAGCTCATTACCATTATGAGTCATTCCCTTGGGGTGAGTACTTTCTCCCACCAAGGTAGGCTCTCTAAAGGTAAATAAAAGTGAGTAATTACATATTTAGTTCGATCAATATTTTTTTGTGTGAACAAAGAGAGAACACACGCAATGCCTTTTATCACACTAGCAAGATTTGTTCAATTTTAAGAGCCCAAATTTGAAATGTGGAGACAATATTTTAAACAACCTAATATCACAAAAATGATTTTAATTTTCAAGATCATTGTGAAGCGCGAGAGAATTCCATGCACATTTCAATGGTATTAGTTTGTAAAAGAATTAACAAACAAGATAAGAACATGTTCATTTTAGACCTCAAAAGAAATAGTGAGTTCTTTTTAAAGTACCAAACTTGAGTGTGAAATTGATTTTTTATACTTAGTCCCAAATCGAAATGCTAGTAATTTTCTAAGGTTCAATTTTAACCAACTTGACAAATATTGAGTTGTAGGTTAATTTTATGCCCAAAATAAGTCTAGTTGGTCCTAAAGCATGAAATGAAAATATATGATGGGTTATTTTCCCATGAGTTTTTAAAAACACTATTACAATGAGTATCAAATTATTTTTCTTTCACTTCCATGCTCCATTATCTTTTAAAACCTACAATCCAAGCTCCAAATTTTAGATGAAATCAAGAAATAATTAAGCATAGAAACCCTAAAACTTAGACCAAGTTACAATATGATTGACTTTAGGTGAAAATTTTAAAATTTAAACTCTATCAAAGATGAGAAACACATAAACCGTTAGATAGCTTATGAAATTCTACCTCATTTCAAAAAAAATCTTTGAAAAAGACCTCAATATGACCAAGATATGGTCATTTTAAGATTAATTATAAAAGCAAAAAAAAAAATAGCATCTACATTTGAACATGATCAATGTTGCTATTTGAGACTTCAACATTGCTATTTGAGACTTCAACGTTGCTATTTGAGGATTTGAGTTTTACTCTACTAAAAGAGCATTGCTCTGTTTAAAAATAGAGACAATGATGGCATCGTTATTTGGCCCAGTGTCACTCTAAGTCTTGGAAAGACAAAAAAAAGAGAAAAAATGACAAAAATGGCCAAAAAATGTGATAATTTTGAGATTTGTGCCCTCCTTCTAGCGCAAAAATGTGAATGCTTCGTCTAGACCTACTCCAACATGATCAAGCAAACCAATTTTAGTCAATAAAAAAATCTATAACAAACATTTCCCATCCAATTCATTCAAATACAATGAACAAGAAAACAAGATAGAAAATCAAATGAAAGCTATTAAATCTTGTTCAAAAAATTAAAACCAACATCCCATGGAGGAGTTGGTGCTTCTTTGATGTGGAAAGAATCCCTTTATCAATTCCTTGCAAAGCTTTGATGAACTTGATGATGATTGTGTGCTCCTTGATGAAATTTCTCAATAACTTAGCTATGAATGGTGGATTATATGATGAATTGGATGAAAATGGTGCATGAACTTGCTCAAATATTTAGATAGTGATCTTGCATAAAGTTGTGGATCCTAGATCAATAAAGAATCTCTCTATTTACATGAAAGAAGGATGGAAAAATGAGAAATAGGGAGAATGTGGGATTAAAATTGACCCAATGGTACTATGCCACTTGTCAAAATTCTATTGAAGAGAGATGGAGCACATTTTGGCCAATCTAAAAATTAATGCATACATGTGGAGTTTGAAATTCAAAAGACGGCTTGTGGAGGAAGAGTTGAAAGATAAGTTAATGCCACTTGGCTCAAGAAAAATGACATGTAAGAGCCATAAATGCCATGTTGGTGGAAAAGTCATTTTGGGAGGGAGATTTCAAATTGAGGGCATATTCCAAAGAGATGCCATATTTGAATTGAAATAGAAGACTTAATAAATTAAATAAATTGATTTATATGTGCAAGTTGAAAAACCTAGAGAAAAGATGATTAGTGTTAGGAGTTAATTAGGATTTAATCAACTTAGATGAAAGATAGTTTGGTTTAACATTTGATTTAGATATTTAAATTTATTTAAATCAAAATGAGAGGAATTTGAGATACTATATTTTATTAAATAAAAATTGATTTATTCAATTAAAAGAGATGACATTAGAATTTAAATCAAATAAAGGTTAATTTATAATTCAATTTAAAGCAGATGAATTTATTAAATAAAATGATTTATTTGAAAAGAATAAAGTTAGGATTAATTAAATAAAATTGATTTATTTAATCAAAGAGGAAAATTAGGATTAATTAAATAAAATGATTTCTTTAATTAAAAGAAGATGATTTAGTCAAATAAAGTTGATTTATTTAATTAAAAGAGGAAACTTGATGAGTTAGTTAAATAAGGATTCTTCAATTAACTGGTTAGTATAGAAGTGATACAATAAGAAATGATGTTAGTGAATCAGGATCGGGTGTATGATATCAATCAGGATATTTTTGGTGTCTACATTTTACCACTCTTTGAAGCAAAGCACCTTCTTCATTGATTTAAAGAATAACACTGGCGAAATCAAATGTCAAAATTATTTGATTTTTTAGATGCCCCATTGCTTCCTTAGTGATAACGAATCAAGATCGAGTGTACATGATATCAATCAAGATATTTTTGGTGTCTACATGAGTTTATGAAAATAGGATCCAACAAGTCGATGATCTATTGAGACTTTATTAGAGATGATGATGAATGATAATTATGTGTGGTGATGATGTATTTCTTATTAGGAATTGGGATTTTAAAAGGGCTTAGTTACTTTATGTTTGATAACACCCATAGATATGACGCATCAAGGTATAAAGAATCCAAATGGTGTTGTACCTAATGTGACGGACTTTGACTCAACAATCAAATATGAGTATTCATGTTCACACCTGACATACAAAAACCTTACTAGGATGTAGTTTAGATATATCGAACATCTCGAACCACAACATGGAAAAAAAAAACCTAACAATTTAATAGTCAACAAGTTTTTGAAAACACCTTCCATACATACCTAATAAAGGAAGTATTCAGCAAGGTTATATTACAAGAATATCAAACAGGGATAGAAGAAAAAATATAAAGATCAATTCCCCATTCCTTTCTCTCTAAATTATTTGATTATATATCATCGTGAGGTCATTAGAATAAGTGAAATAAGATAAATCAAAGAAAAGATCAAGTGAACAAACAGGCCAATATTCTTCATACCTCTAGCCAAGACTAAACTATAGTGATTCCCGATGTTGATGTCAATTGTAGGAAGGATGCATCCTAGGAAACGATGTTATTATATGCTGATGAGATTAACTAGATGATGGGCTATGAATAGAAAGAGTTGACTAGCCTATTTACTTATGGACCTAGACTTAAGACCTTGATGTTGGGAACACACTTTTGACTGCTAAGCTTGCTTTTGATGGGTTTTACCAAAGGGTGAAAGTGACAATTGATTTATTATAAGTGGATGTTTATTGGAGGTGAATTTTGAAATGAGATGGATGCAATTTTTGGGGTTTTTTGAATGTTTTTGGTATTTTAAAATGTTTTGCGATTGTTTTGGTATTTTCAAGATGTTTTACAAATGTTTTGACTTTCAATTTTTCTAGTTTATTTTGTATTTTTTATATTTCGAGCAAGAACCTAAACTAAAGACCTATCTTAGGGGCCTCGAGGGATGATCAAATATTATACTTTCCTACTTTATTCAAGAAAAATATTCCAAGAAAAATATCATTAACAAGTATGATAGTCATCCTTACAATATCTTTCCTAGTTGTGAGAGTCTTTGTGTGCAAGAGAATGAAAATGTTTACACATTCTATAGTTCCACACCCTCTAATATCTCTTCTATTTGTGGGAATGAAGGGATATATGAAGAAGAAAGAATAGACAATCATGATAATCATAGTTCCTCTTCTCCCAATATGTCTTGTACATGTGACAAAGATATTTTTGTGCTAGAAGATACACCCATTGAGAATCATGACAATTTTGAAAGCTCCTCTTATATAACCTCTGCTACTTTGGAAGATATCATGGCACAAGAGAATGAGATCATAGACAAATTTCTTAACATCACTCTAGCTAGTCTACATTCATCTCCAAACTCCTCCCCTATTTGTGAGAATATTTTTTGTGAGAAATCATTACAATCACATTATTTTTGAGGAGAATATGTTGCCATTAGATGATAAAATCTTTAAGACCTACAACAATCCTCTTTATTTTTCTTCCCCTATTTTGGAAGAAATTGCCAGAAAAATGGATGTAATCATAGATAATCATGATACTCATACTTGTTCTTCTCCTAATGTCTCTCCTACTTGTGAAGAAGATATTTTTCGACTAGAAGAACTATTCATTGAAATTCATGAGAATATTCTTACTCACTTTCCTAATGTTTCCCCCATCCATGAATATATAATTGAGAAAAAGGATCCAATAATTTGAAAAAACTAATGTGATACTTTTCCTTCTCTTAATGCCTCCCCTCCTTGTGATGAAGGTACTCTATAAAACCTATTCATGGAATATGATCAACATCTTTTTTGCGTATCTTCTAAAACATATCTTATTAAGGATGATAACATGGTGCAAGAGAATGATAGGGTTGATGCTTTCCTTTTAAAAAATAGGGAGGTGACTTGAGACACCCCTTCACTAAGTGATCATGAAAATAAGGATAAGTCTCTTGAGTTTATCCACATTATATACTGCTTGAAGTACTCTCATGAGCCTCAAGTTATCATTTATCGACCCTCTCAAAAACCACAAGTTCAGAAAAAACCCATCGTTATACTCGAACCACCTAAGAACAATGTTTCATAGTAGCCAAGTTACAATGTCATTGCTCATACATAGAACAATAGGAACAATCTACAACCAAGACAAACACCTTCAACATCCATCCTATTTCCTAATCCTATCTTAATAGGTCAGACCCCTCTTTTTCCTTCACAATGTGGGAAGGAGTATGATATTGTTGAACAACTTAAGAATACTCCCACAAAGATATCCCTCTAGGAATTGATTCAAAATTCACATAATTATCACACTATGCTTCAAACAACCTTGCAACAAGCTATGGTCCCCTTTAGTGAAAACCTGAATGACATAGCAATGATGATTCAAGGAATAAATACAAACATTTTTTTCCACCAAAGTGAGCTCCCTCCTTTGGAAGTGCAAAAATAAAGTGATTCTTTCATGATCATAGCTCAACACAAAATGGTAGGGATAAAGTGAACCCTTATTGAAAATGGCTCATCCCTTAATGTGTGTAGTGTGACTCTTTTGGATAGGCTTAGTGTTGATAAATCAAACATTCAACTCAACTCTTTATCTATTAAGGGATTTGACAATGTGAGAAAATAACCACTTGGTGTGATCATTTCACCTGTTACAACTAGAAAGGCCACATTAGAAAGACCAATCCATGTTATGCCTCATGATCTTTCATATCATCTCCATTTAGGTAGACCATGGATTCATGAGATGCATGTGGTGCCTTCTACACTTCATTGTAAAATGGAATACATCTAAAACAATAAAGTGTACATACTTGAAGTCAATCCCAAACTAAATGGTCGTTTGAACATTGAGAAACATCAGGAAAAAGCTTTGAAAAAATTAACACCAAATACATAAGTCGAACCCATGCAACACAAATATAAAGAAAAGAATATTGAGAAAATCATAGTTATTGGAAGATGATTGGGGTTCCTTAGACTTTGAACCAACATTCATGGGAGAATACAAGATCATAGAGAAGAGTCTAAAAAGGAAAAAGATAAAGTAGTAATGTCAACACAAAATTTAGAAGACCCTTCAAAAGTATCCACCTCAACCATTTTAGAAGAAAAAGAAAATTATACAACAAACATCGATGAAACTGACTATCAACAACCACCGGATCCAAAATAAATGAAAAAAATTTATGGAAGAGGTTATGAGCTTATGAAATAACTTGGATACAGTGCAAAAGGATTTGGTCATAGATAACAAGTTATTTATATCCCTATATAGCCTAACATACAGGAAACAACCTATGGTATTGGTTTTGTCCTTTAATAGAAATCAAACCATCAAACAAGCCTTCACTCAATATCAACACTCTCACAAAGGATTCCTCTAAGCCAAATTTTACAGTAGTGCATCCTAAATTGATAGACACTAGTGGTCTTGATTATTATCCTTGGAAAGATAAAAATAAATAAAGAGATATTCACTTAATTTTAATGTCATCTCGTAAAACACTAATTATTTGAACTCGTTAGATTCTACACCCTCCTATACATAGGAGAGAACAAAATCTCACAATCTAAAGAGTCTTGTGTAGGTATGAAAACTAATACTAAGGAATATATATCTTTTTTTTTGTATGAGCGTGAATTTTCACCCCTAATATAAATTGCCCTTTCACCCCTTTACACTTTACAAAAATGAAAGCAGACGCTTAATTCCAGTTAAGCCCACTACATGCATTGCACTTGGTGCCCTATTCCTATGTCAGTTGGGGCATTTCTATCGAGGATTCCCATGTGATGCGTAGACATCCGCATGGTTTTTTTATGTCCTTGGAAGATTCTTGCGGCTGGAGTCTAAAGAGACATTACATTTTTTATTGGAAGTCAAAGAGTAACATTCCTCTTCGGTTGGCCGACCTGAATATGGTTGTTTTTCATCTTCTCCTTCATATTCTTGACCATTTCATCTAGTTTTGCGAGATCTTGAGTTCATCACTTCACATTTTCTCCACTCCTTCAAACATCCATTCAAACTCTATAGCATCATTCTTCACTCCATTACAACAATCTATCACTCCATCACTCTAATAGTGCGAGTGTAGGACAAACACCACAATAGAAGAGGCTTGAGTTCCACTCATTGACTCCTGCATAAGCCTTGAGCACTTTGGATGAAGGTGGTAAGCTCCTCTCATCTCCTCTATTGTATTCATTTGAGTAATCACATACTATTTTCTAGTATTTCTTGCATACGTAGCTTGTATTTCCTTCCTTTATCATTATTTCTATCATTGCAAACTTGGTTGTTCATGCAAGTGGAAACACCAAGATAGGGTTCTGACTAAGGAAGGCCCCTAAAATACCCCAACACTTTCCCTCTTTGTTGTGTGTACGTGGAGAGATCTTGAAACAATCTCACGAGAGGATTCTTCTATGAAATCATCTTCGTCACCCTCACGGTAATATACTTTGTTTATTATGTTCATATTTACCTTTCTCTTTTCTTAGTCTTGTTCTTTACTTCTTGAAACTACTAAACTCAACTATCAGTCCTTTCTTGGGATTCCAACCTCATTCCGCTATGTTTTTGGTCATATGTACCCTAGCACAGCTATGTTATGCTAGTGCGTCACGTTGTCATCCAAGAACTATTCTTTTGTCCTTGGACAAAGAGCTACCTGTGACATAGAGTTGACTCTAGAAAGTGACTCATCTAGTCTCCCTTCACATCCCTGGATTACAAAGTTATCATAGGACACATAGTCTTCATCATTCTCATCCTTTCTATCTTAATATTCCTTTGAACTAAGGTAAGCTAGGGTAGCCTTTTTGCACTTGGACTTTTGTGACTTGGGGCCTTGCAGTGGTTGGTCCCTCTCTCTTACTTTTTTGGTGAACCCGACGTGAACCATTTTGGTTTCGTTCTATGATACTGAAATATCCTTTCCTCATATCCTAGGAGTGTTGTAGGTGTGAGAGTTGTGAGGCTCTCACCTTGCAACCCAACCTGTGACCCCTAGTAGGCATATTTGGAAGGTTCCAAAGTATTGCGTAATGAAACCTTAATTGGGTAACTACTTCATCTCCTAAACCTTAGGAGGCTCTCTAGAAGTACCATCTAGTGTGGATGATGGCCTGTTTCCTAAATAAACCTATTTTGTCCACACACACTGTGAGTGGTGGTACTAGCATAACCCTCACCTAATAGGACCTATTGATGGGCTTCAATAGGGATACATCTCCTCTTTACATTCCTACGAGGATAAACGAGAATATTGCAGTGGGTTTTCTTGTTGATCTCACATCGCAAGTGAATATCATAACTGAGGAGATCATGATAATTAACTTCCTCCATAACACTGGGTATGATGTGCCTAAAAGTATCATCCACACACACAACGGATTTTTTGTACGTCCTATAGGGATAATTGTCCTATCGGTCCTTATTGGATCTAAATTTGTAATCCTTAATGTTGACATCATCCCGAGATTTGAACTCTTCAGAGTGAAGCTAGGAATCCCCTAGTTAGTAGCTATGAATGCAGTTCCCTCAGTTATACACAAATTTTTGAATTTTTTTTATGGAGGTTCGGTACATGTTATCCATGACACTGGTTATAGACCACTAGTTGCACATGGAATCTATACCTTGGATTACTTTTGGCCCACATCCCTTGGTCCTCTCTAGACTAGGAAGGACATCCTACACTACACATATCAAAACTATAAGAAGGGGCATGCTTGGCCAAAAGTGAGATACCCTCTATCAACTTATGTTGTTTTGCATAGAGCTTGTTTGAAAGATGACAGTGATGATGCCAAGTCATGTAGAAGAGATCAAGAAGAGAAGTGGTCTAAGGATCCTCCTTCTTCCACTTCTATTGTTTAGCATGATGCTTCCTCTTGCCTTGTCTTGACACCATCTTCTACCGTCTTGTGTTTGTGAGAGAATCCTATGGTGCCCGCTTGGTGAAAGGCCAAGTGTCTTACATTTGACATTCCTTTCTTACCGATGGAGCCTAGGCCTATCCATTATGGAAGGCAGAAAACCCCTCCTGGAGAGTCCTCTCTATGTTGGCCTCTGCAGCCTCCTACTATTCCTGTTCCAAAAATAGTGAATGGGAAGAGGCCCACTAGCAACGCATTAGAGTCAACTCCTCCCACCATTTCTAAACCTTCCCCTCCTTCTCCCATTCAATAGTATTTCTTTCCACTAGAAACAACTATGGAACACTCCCATGGCTGAATAAGACCCTTTTGTCCCTTCACAGATCTCGACTTTTGGTTCAAAGAGTCATAGAAACTACCTTGTGTGCGAGCATAAGCATTGGAAAAAGGCTCTCCTAGCTGAGCAAGCATCCTTATAGAAAAAGGATGAGGAGAAGGTTGCACCTCTTTCTAGATCCTCCTCTTTCCCTTTTTATGTCTTTGAATCTCTTTCAGTTCCCACTATGAGCGCACATGTGCCTGGAAGGGTACAAGTGTTCATCGCTCCTTCGGTGGAGCCGCCCTTGTTGAATTTTGTCCTAGATTTCTTGCCTCTCCCAAAGCCCATGGATATAGTTAGAAATTAAGTTGAGTCCACTTTGGTTCTTTCCTCTTCTTCCTCGACCCTCATTTTTTCATTTGTGGGGAGTTCACCTCCTCTGATGAAGAAAAAGGTATTGTGTGGCCCCTCTAGCAATGGAGGATGTAAGAAGAACCCACCTTCCCTGAAAGGTGGCCCCAAGTTGAACTGTTTTGTCCTAGTAACAAAACCAGTCCCAACATCCCCTGAATTTGTCACCACTCCTGAGTCTCTAAGTGAGCCCAATGGTGAACCTTAGGTACAAAATTCTCCATCTACTGAGGTGAAGCATGGAACTATTGTTAAATGCATGTTTAAGTCAATAGATGAGGTTCCGACCTTGTCCGTAATTTTTACAAAGTCATTCACCTTGGACCCACAAGACTTGAGCGATGGAGACCTCATAGGTCCCTTTGCCTTGGCCCTTGTTGTGGGAGGATTAGGAGCTCCTCCCCTTAATATTACACCATTGCAGGCTCATCATCCTTCACCTTTCGATGATCTAGATTGGGAAGTTGATGACCTCTTGGTTGACTAGTGTTAGGGGGATACCCTCTTCTTGATCTTTAGATTAGATGTGTGTGCTGTGATGTGTTCCCCTATAATCATGCTAGATTTGACTAGATGACCCTCGTCACCTATGTTCGTGCTTGGATACAGGTGTGGTATTTTTTTTGTAAAACTTCCTCTATATGTATCTCTATTCTTCCATGTTTTTGATTGACTTTCGATGAATTAGGGATGATGCAAAGCATCGAGATAATTTAGACCTCCTTCTATGTTGACCTAATTTTTTATTTTTACTTTGTCTTCCATGCATTCTTCCTAATCTGGTTGGGGATTGATGATATTTCACCTCTTTCCATGGTTTCCTAACATATATAAATAAAGGCATATGTAAGCACGTGAAACGTGACCCCTCTATGCCCATTGTGTGTGATTTACCTTGTTTTAGTTCTCTTTATCTTTCTCTCATCTTTTCTTGAGTTGTCCCTCTCATGTGTGATAACACCTCTCCTACATTACTTGGTCTTTAGAAAACACATTTGTTTCTGAAAAAATATTTTCTCGAAATAACCCTCACACACTTCTTTGTTAGAATTTTATTCTCAACTTGAAATCCTAACGAAAAATGTTTCCTTCATCATGGGTTTGTAAAGAAAAGACTTGGTAATACTCCTCTGAAGCGGGAATGGTCTTAGTCTTCCCCTCGCATGAGTACATCTCCTTCCTTCTGAATTCGTCAATGAAGTGAACATGTTTCAAAATGATTCCTTGGTGATGAATTGATTCAAGAAGGAAGATGGTAAC
This sequence comes from Sequoiadendron giganteum, assembly GCA_007115665.2. Taxonomy (NCBI): domain Eukaryota; kingdom Viridiplantae; phylum Streptophyta; class Pinopsida; order Cupressales; family Cupressaceae; genus Sequoiadendron; species Sequoiadendron giganteum. The sequence goes on along the minus strand of CM021102.1, from coordinate 161,497,999 downwards.
TTTTGAATAATATGTCCCTTGAGTAGACCTCTCCCTTTCACATTAGGTTCTCGAGGGACCCCTTCAAAATATTTCAGCAAGTTCTATGGTGTCTAGCTTAGGGCCAGCATGACTAGGCTGGTTTTATTTCTTTATGTCTAGTTTGGGGGCAGCTCAACTAGAATGTCTTCACATATTTATGTCTAGCTTGGGGGAAACCTAACTATACTTCGCCTTTCAAACAACCCATCCCTTGAGTGGACCATCCTTCCTTTTGAAGGGTGTCTAAGGGACCCCTTTGAAATTCTTACAACTTAGCAATGGTCTACATGACTTTTCGTTCACTAGCTTGCATGGTTGCTTCATGCTACGTTCTATCCATGGGTAAAAATGTCGACATCTTTGACTCTATGGAGTCCCCTTTATTCAGTATCCCTCATGTGAGATTTCTTGGGGGATACCTTCCTTACCGGTCTGTGGGCTTGTAAGGCGCTTTATTCAATCTCTCTCATGTGAGATTTCTTGGGGGATACCTTGATTACAATTTTATGGGTCTGTAAGGTGCTCTACTCAGTCTCCCCCACGTGAGAGTTCTTGGGGGATACCTCACTTATAGGTCTACGGGGCTGTAAGGTTCTTTTCCTTGTTTCCTTCATGTGAGATTTCTTGAAGGATACCTCCCTTGCAGGACCATGAGCCTGTAAGGCACTTTCGTACTTCAGCTTTGTGGTTCCACAGAACTATGAAGTCCTTTCGTGCACTCCCAGGTTCACAAGACCATGCTCTGCTTCCTCATCATTTTAGGTATACATCTCTTACTTTGTTACTTTCCTACTACTCTACTTTCAAAAGTAATTATTAGTACTCATGCTCGCTAAAGTGGGGGAAAAATGTATGATTGTGAATTTTCACCCTTTTACACTTTATAAAACTGAAGGTGGAGGCTTAATTCCACTTAAGTCTGTTGTTTCCATTTTACTTGACACCCTATTTGTGTGTTGGTGGCATTTTTGTTGGGGATGCCCACGTGGAGCATTTTTGATTGGAAGTCGAAGAGTAACATCCCTCTTTGGCCGGCTGACCTAAATATGGCCATTTTTCATCTTCACCTTCATATTATTGACCATTCCATCCATTCTAAAGTTTTTTGAGATCTTGAGTTCAACACTTCATATTTTCTCCACTCCTTCAAACATCCATTCAAGCTCTATAGCAGCATTATTTACTCCATTACAAAAATCTACCACTCCATCACTCTGATAGTGTGAGTGCAAGACAAACACCATGACAACAAAGGCTTGAGTTACTCTCATTAACTCCTCCACAAGCCTTGAGCACTTTGGATGAAGGTGGTAAGATCCTCTCATCTCCTCTATCGTATTTGGTTGAGTAAGCACATACTATTTTGTTGTGTTTCTTGCATACATAGCTTGTATTTCCTTTATCATTATTTCTATCATTACAAACTTGGTTTTCATGGAGGTGCAAACGCGAAGATGGGGGGTTTGAGTGAGGAAGGCCCCTAAATAGCCCCAAAATTTTCCCTCTTTGTTGTGAGTAGGTGGAGAGATCTCGAAACAGGCTGGCAACAAGATTTTTCTAGGAAAGAATCTTCGTCACCCTAACGGTAATATACTTCTTTTATCATGTCCATATTTACCTTTCTCTTTTCTTAGTCTTGTTCTTTACTTCCTAAAACTACTAGACTAGATTGTCAGTCCTTTCTCAGGATTCCAACATCATTTCTCTGGTTTTCTGGTCATACAAACATCAACGCACCTATGAGATGCAAGCGCACCACATTTTCATCCCAAAACCGCTCTTATGTCCTTGGACAGAGAGCTACCTGTGATGCAGACTTCACTCTGGAAAGTGAATCATCTAGTCCCCCTTCAATTCCCAAGATTGTAGTGATCGAAGGACACATAGTCTTCATCATTCACATCCTTTCTATCCTAACCTTCCTTTGAACTAAGGTAAGTTGGGGCAGCCTTTCTTATCTTTGCCTTTCATTACCTAGGGCCTTACAGTGGTTGGTCCCCCTCTCTTACAGCTTCAAAAAAATGAAACATCCTCTACTTTTGATCAAGAAAGTATCTTGTTAAGACTCTTCCCCCAAGAACATGAAATAAATTTTACTACAAGAGTTCATGGTCATTCTACTAATGAATCTAAGGCTTTGACAAACAAAATAAAATATCTTAAGGACTGTGGTGTTCTCAGTTGGGTTGAAGCACCTAGTTACTCTTTTCATTTTGGCTCATCCATGTCCCACACAAAGTGGAGGAAAGGGGTTAGATAGCCTTGTCCCCATATGTCACTTTTCATTGTCCCTTTTGGTTAGTTGATCACCTATAATTTACACAAAATATTGAGCTTGGGATGTGGATAACATGCCTTAAGTTTCCTTGCATGCAACATACTTATTCATGACGTAAAACTTATCAGAAACATATGAATTGGCATAAGGCTTTCAAAATAAGTTCCCATGTCCTCTTTATTGTGAGCATATATCCTTTGCTACTTTGAAGTAATTTCTCATAGCATGGTTTTTAGCATTATCTTTAAAGTGGGGGCATACATTGGAATTATTTTTGAATTATCTCATTTGCATTTTTTCCATGTTCCTTGATGTGGTTTTCTTACCTCATGCGATGTGTTTTTCTCATTTCATTCAAATTGGGAGTAATGTCCATCAAGAGCTTGATCTATCTTAGCATATTAAATTCATCTTATTGGTGATGTGACACAATACATTCCCTAAGTTGCAAATATTTTATCCTTTGGTTGGTCCTTTCTTGGAGACATTAGGAACAATTTCCCCTAAGATTAAGACCTTACATGAACTAAGTGAAACTGCTTGGAACATTTTTTTTTCTTATTGTGTTGAATTTGGTACCTTATCAAAGTCACTGGAGGTATGGCTTTGGTATGGTCTTTGGGGCCTCACCTTGTGGACAACTAGCTTCACCAACCCTTATGAGCATGTATTTTGTTTTCATAACGTACAACATAATTCACTTGCAAGAATTCTTGGACAAATAGCCTAGACCTATTCCATAATGTGTTGGACAACCCTTTGAAGCTTGATCTGCCACCTTTTTGGATACTCACTCCATGGACAACCCAAATTTTTGTGGGCCTAGAGTGTGTATTTTGTGTTTAAAAGTTTTTTTTCATTTGTTGGGATACTTTCCCAATAGACGAACTAAAGTTTTGTGTCCCAAAGTGAGCCTACTTTAGTGATGGTTAAGGCTTGATCTGACCTAGGAAAAATAGTTGAGATCATTTTTGAGGCTTGTCTTTGATGTTGTATTGTGAATCTTTGTTATTGATGCATACATAAGAGGCTTGAATTTCTAGTTTAGTGCGAGTTTGAAGAAACTTGATCCTCTCAATAAAGTGGGGTCTAAATGTAGTGTAGAAAAATGTATCCCTTTATATTTCCACACTTGTTTGGGCCCATCTTATTTGGTTCTATTTTGTATCACCAAGCCCAATCCTTTATTAATTTAATAATTATTAATTATTTAATTAATTTATTTTTTTCTCTTTATTCTTCCCTTGATTGATTAAATAAATTTCATTCATTTAATTATGTCACTAAATAAGCACTTTTTTTCCTTTATAATTAAATGAATTCCTATTTATTTTATTATTTTATTTTCCTTATATAATTAAATAATTATTATTTAATTACTCATTACCCTTTTCTTCTATAATTAAATAAATCTTATTTATTTAATAATTTACCACTTTCCCTCCAATATTAAATAATTATTTTAATTATTAAGTATTTTGTCCTTTTCCCCCACTTTTGAATTAAATATAATTGTTTTCATTCAAGAGTTAGTTTTTCCCTCTTCTTCTATAATTAAATAATTAGTTCAATTATTTAATTAGTAATTAACCTTTTTCTCTATAATTAATAAATGTTATATTTATTAATCATTTATCCTTCATTTATCTCTCCAATTAAATAATTATTTTAATTATTTAATAATGCTTTCCCTCTCTATTAAATAAATATTTTTAATTATTTAATGTTTAAAACTCCACCTTTCCTCTATAGTTAAATAATTATTTTCAGCTATTTAATTATCTAATTATTTATTCTCACATTTCTTTTTAAATAAATAAAATCAATATTTAATTTATTTCTCCTATGTTGGCCACTAAAATTAAATACCTTTTAAATGTAATTTGAGCTCCTTGATCCTTTTTTCTTCTCTCAATTAACCTCCACCCTTGATTAAATTATTTTATAATTTAATCTTGGCCCTTGATCATGATTCTTATTCTAGCCACTCACTTAAATCTCCTCTATAAAAGGAGACCTTTCATCGTCATTTGAGAACACACAACAAGAAGATGACCACACAACAAGAAGATGATCATACACCAAGAAGGAAATCTTACACACTAAGAACTCTAGATCAAGAGAGCATCTGCAAAATCATTATCAAGACATTCAAGGGGAGATTATCAAAGTCTTATTGCAGAAATCAAGGATCCATTATCATGTTGAAGCCATGCATGTTGATAGAGGAATCATGTTAATGTAGCATTTAAGATCACTTCAAGTATTTTAAGATATCATATCAAATCAGCTTCATCATCAAGAATCACATCCATGGAGATTTGTATGCTAATTTCATTCCAAGGTTTCAAAGTTGGTATAGTTGTGACATTGTTATGTTAACTTGCCATTCATTCAATTACATATCTGAATTCATTATCATGTTTGAATACTAAAACGGGGTTTGACCAAGGCAAACCCCTACCCCTAACAATCAACATTTTCTTCTCTATGATGTGTGATTTGCAAGTTTTTGGTTGAAGATTTATGAAGAGAAAGATTTTAAATTCCATCTTTGGTGACTAGTACACATCACTTTTACCTCTCAAAAATCTAGTTTTTGATTATATGTATGGGGTGATCCCACAAAGCTACTTTACAATTTCTGGGAGATTCTAATTTTTGCTCAAATCACAATTTTTTAGAAAATTTAATGATTTAAGCCTTAAAAATATCAAACCACCTTAGATAAAAACCCCCTTGGATAAAACCCCACTATTTTTAAACCATACCTACAATGGAGTCTTTTTTACAATTATCAAAATGTTGATAAAAAATCACTTTTGATTTACCTTTTGGGGGATCAAATGAATTCATTTAAAATTTATTTGAAATTATCATAGTAGTCCTCATAATTAGTTATCCAATGAATATAATTTTAATATGTTTTTGTTTTATTATGTATGTGTTTTTTTAGTTTTATTAAACATGGGTTTTTCACTAAAAATCAAGCTCTTTATTTTTCACATGAAGAAAAATAGTAGATTATTAGAATAATTTTGAAAAAAATATGTTCAGGCTAGGTATTGATGTCCTTGATCCATTATTTTTTTATTTTTTGAATTTTGATACATACAGAAAAAAGTTATGTTACATATAGTCTACCTATGTTTCAATTGTAATTGGTTTTAATTCAAAACATGATTAAGGAAAAAAAAATTAATAAAACACTATGAAACCAAATGAAAGTACTAGATATTGTAATTACAAATTGAAATTCAGAAAAAAAAGAATTTTATCCTTCATACAAAAAAAGTTATGTTGTATATGGTGAGCGTCACTCCTTAAAAATGTTGTTTTAAAAAAAACACTATTTTTCGAAGGAGATGGAAAAAGAACTGCATTTGATTCCAAAAAAATTGAAAAAAATATATTTAGAATTTATAGACAAATTTTACAAACCACTAGTTTGCATCATCTTCAAATTCATCATGGTTTAGCGGCTATAGGAGCCCGAAAGTGAAGATTTAGTTAAAAAATATCAGTTCAGTGTCCAGTTTGCCCAAAAATTGTAAACCAGTATTGTGGGATCACCCTATGGTTAGAATTTAGATATGCACCTCATATTTCTCATATTTATATGGAAAACAGAGAATTAGTGATATCCATTTATAAGATCCAATTTTTCTATGTTTTAGAAATATTAAATTATTTTGGTCCAACTTTGAGTGGGAGATTTATCAATCGTGTCATATGGTGAACTAAAAAATAATAAGTTTTCAACAATTATTTAGATTTCTCATAATTATCCTTTTATAATTCATGCACAAATACAAATTCTTCAATGATCGCATTCTCCAAACAAATAGGATCAACTATTTTTTCCCTGATGGGTTTATCATAAATATTATAGTCGATGATATAGAGAGGATCATCAAGTGTATTTTGTGGATGCATCAATACTAGTAAAAGAAATATCATGTAAAAATATTCTTTGATCCTTAGGAGATTGAACTTTAATTTTATTCATCATGTCAAATATATCATCATATTCTTCAACATTATCACTACATTGCACAAAGTTGGATGAATGGCTTGGTAATGAATTGGTGAATATTTGCATGTTATAGTTAGGCACTAAGATTGACTTATTTCCTTTGTCATTAATTCCTATCAACTATATTTGATTAGAATCGGTGAGGTCTTCCACTTGGTGCTTAAGAAGTATACATCATAGTGTATCATGTCCAATTGTATGGTAATATTGAGAAAATGGTTTTGCATCAAATTTTGCTGGTAAAAGTTTACTTGTTTGAATTTCCTAATTGCAGGGAGTTGAACTATATTCTTGCTTAATAATTGTAACCTTATTGCATGAAGAAAATTAGGCAATTATTTTAATTATCTATCTCTTGGATGAAACTAATGAGTGTTACTTGTAGCGGTAACATGTATTTCAATGTTACTAATAGTTTGAGGATTGTTTATTTGAATGAAGCTTTTTTTTTTCTTAAATTGAATGATGGGTGATTTTTTTGATGTATGGATTTAGATTGAATAGTACGAGTCGATAATTAAGGTGTTCCTTCATACTATCTAACCAAAATTTGATAATCAAAAATATTAGTACACATGTTTTGAAATGATTGGTACTTCATCAATAATATCTTATCTCAAATGTTAGGTTGCAATGTTCCTATAAAATCCATTTGAATATTAGTGTTAGGAAGACTATGGAAAATTTCTAGGTAAAGCGATTGATATTGTCCTATAAAGTTTGTTATATTTTCCTTAGGTCATTGTTTACAATGTACTAAGTTGATTATCATCAACTGAGGACCAATTTTTCTTTAATATGTTGAATAAATACACTAACAAGTTGAGTGAATGAATCTATGGAGTTATTGGGCAATGAGAATAATCATTATGAGGCCATATCTTTCAATTGTATAGGAAAGAGTTTAGGTAGGAGCTTGTATTTGAACTATGTATTTTTGTAACCTCTTTTACCTCTAGGGTTTTTCACCTAAAGGGGGAGGGACAAAGATCTATAATTCATTCAATAACGAACCCTTGAGACTTCAATGCAAAGGAGATTGAAATTTGTCAAATGGAGAGTTCTTGGGGAAGAAAATGGATAGAAGGGGTTTACCAACAAGTGTAAAATTGGAAAGAAAAATGAAATGTGATATGGAAAAATGAACTAAATGTGATAGTATATTTCCACAATCCATGTAAATTATTTCCAAAATTTCTAATCCAAATTTTTTATCAATAACGTACTAAATCACCTAGAAATGAAAACTACACTAAACAAAAAATTTTGAAATAGAAGGTGTGCACCTGGAAATATGTTCTATACTAGAATGAATATTGGAAATTTTGTTGAATTTGGAATTTTGACGTACTGGGACACTTCCACCAAGCTAGGCGATCTAGTCCTAGATTTGGAAAACTACACTAAAGCTCGTTTTAGCCAAATGGGTATCCAAATCTATACGAAAATCTGGAAAGCATGTGCAGTGGGACTAATTCACCACTAATGGCAACTTAGTCCACTTTGACTTCTCTGAAATTCTAAAAGTGGAAATGGAAGCTCTCAACCTACACTTTCTACTTTTCCAGGTATCTCGTTCTGAAACTCTTCTTTTTAGCAATGAAAATGACTTTTAGTGGATGTTTTGGCTTAGCCAATAGGGAGATGACTTCAAAAATATTGCAACCTATTCTTCAATTATTTCCAAGTCTTCAAGGTACCTAAATCTACAAACACACAAAGAGAGGAAGAGAAATGTTGAATGTTAGGGCATGGGGGTTTGCCTTGGTGAAACCCCATTTAGGTAATTAAACCAAATGAAGAAATAAGATGAAGCATGAACATGAAATGAATGTATTAAAATTTTTCCATGATGATAGATCTTTAATTTTTTCAGCAATAAATGAAGAATCTATCCTTGAATGCTTCTTGATGACTTAAAATGCCAAAAACCCTAGCTTTCTTGAGAAGAATTATAAATGATGAAGAGAGAGAGAAGGTAGAAGGAAATAGAAGAAGAAGACCAAAGAATGAGTTGAAAAAAACATATCTATACACAATTAATCCCTAATTCCTTAAAGTACCACATTATAGGCTGACCTTAGGTCTTAGAGAATTAAAAACTGCCAAAATTTTGAACTAATTTTGATTTTTGAGCCAAATTGGACTAAGTCGCCCCAAGTGGAGACTTGGTCCCACTTAGGAATTTTAAGTGGGTGTCAGGAATTAAAATATATTAAATGATGTTTATCAGGTTTATTCTCAAAAAGACACTTAAATAAGGCCTATAAGTGTAAAATGGGGCCAATTAAAGCATAAGAAAGGTGTAATTATTGAGGAAAAGCCTAGAAAAGTGTAAGAGTTTTTTATAAATCCTTACAACACTTTGAAATAAGGCCTTGTAAGTTACAAAAAGAGGTTATTTAAGTGAAATATATTAGAAAGGTCCTAGAAAAGTTTGAAAGTGGGAACTACAACACTACACAACACTTTTACAAGTCACCATAGAACTATTATTGATTCACAAGGTTCCAAGACCTAATGTGAATGTGTTAGCCATATTACAACATTAAATCTAGGAAAAACTAGGCCAAAATCACAAGAAAGACACAAATGAGCCTGAAAATGTCTAAAGGATACATTTTTCTATGTTACAGTTAGCACCTACTTTAGTGAGAGGTTGATCTTTCTTCAAACTCACACTAAAGTATACATTCAAGAGACATGTCTAATTGTATCAATGACGATGGCAAAGGATGACATAGATCAAATGAGGTTGCATAAGAGCCCAAGATCCAAGATCCTAAGTCAAACTGACATAAGCATAAGAGGACATGCACAAGGGTGAATGATTTGTAGTAAAACTAGATACATGATCATGCAATTTGGCAAGACTTAAAGGAAAATAGGAACAAAAGTAAAAAGGTGGATTAAGCTTCAAGCATTTTCCCAACTCGTTGTGGATCTGATCTAGGTTGTTTGTCCAAAAATTAATAGTCACTCTGAGGTGATGAAACTCATGGTTGTCCATCAAGTGAGAGGTCCAATAAAGGAGAGAAACATATAATATTGGTTGCTATGCACTCACACACATGCAAGTGGCTATGGCTAAAGAAATTTTGTTGGTTGGGATTCCCGTTCAAACCATACCAAAGTTATACATCCTGATAATTTAATAAGGCACCACAAAAGAAAATGACTTTTGTAAATGATTTTGAAATGTAAAAATTGTGTAAGGAATGTCTGAAGGGATTTTTCTTTGTTTGTGCAAGGTCTCATCCTAGGGAACATCATGTTTAATATATCGAAGAGAGAAAAAGTGAAAATGGTTTCATCTTGTTTTCAAGAGAGGACAAGTGCAATGTCTCATCATGAGCAACATTTTGCCTAACGTTTCCAATATATGGAATGACAAGGAAAATAAAATCGCACAATGAAATGTGAGCATCAATGTATGCCCCCACTTTAAGGAAATTTCTAACAAAATAATTGTGAGAAATTTCTTTAAATTAGAAGAAGACATGAGAGCTTATTAAGAAATCCCTATGCCAAGTTATATGTTTCGAATTAGCTACATCACAAAAAAGATAGCATGTCACATGTGATTCAACTTAAGACATGTCGTTCACATCCCAAGATTGATCTTATATGTTAAATAAAGGTTAAAGACTAGCCAAAAGAGACACTGGTGAGTGGCATACGAGGACAAGGCTACTTAAGCCCTTGCCCCCACTTAGTGCATGACAAGAGTGAGATAAAATGATTGATGAGATGCATCACAAAATGAAAATATGTATCAGTTAGAGGAACTAAGTTACCCCACATAAGGGAGAGCACCAAGATCCTTAAGATGTTGGAGTTTACTACTCATAGCCTTACATTCATGAGTAGAATGACTGCCAACTCTGTGATATGTGCGAAAGGAATTCTTGTAGTATAATTTATTTCGAGTTCATGGAGGAAGGGATATCAAGTGATATTGGAGGAGTCTCGACAAGATACCCTCTTGATCAAGGGTAGAAGGTGTTCTTCGATCTTGTGACAAAAATATCTCTTTCTTAGTATAGGATGTCATACCTACACAAGGTTCTATAGACTGTGAGATTTTGTACTCTTCATTAGAGGAGTATGTAAAATTAAAATCATTAGTGGGTTGCAAGATGAAATTGACATTAAACAAATATTTCCTTGTTTGTTTTGAGTGTTTCAAAGGATCAATTTTGATACCACTAATGTCTAGTAGTTCAAGAGGCACTAGTGTTAAGGTTGGTTTACAAGAATTATTTGTGATGGTATTGATGTTAGGTGAAGGCTTGTTTATTTCTATCAAAGGACAATAACCAAGACCATGAGTTGTGCCTTGTGTGTTAGGTTTGATGGGAACATAGATACCTTGTTTGTTAGCACCACATCCTTTTCCACTGTAACCAAGTTGTTTCATAAGCTCATAACCTTTTCCATAAATATTTTTCATTACTTTTGGATCGGGTGGTTGTTCATGATTGAAGTTGATTGTAGAAATTTCATTGTCATCTAAAGTGGTTGAGGTGGATGCTTTTGAAGGATCTTCTGAATATTGTGTTTGAAAGAATATTGTTCCCTTTTTAGATTCCTTGTTTATGATCTTGTATTCTCCCATGAATGTTGGTTTGAAATTCAATGATCGCAAATCATCTATTGGTATCGTTGTGAAGGGTTTGGGAAATGTAGATTTTTTTTGTTCTAGCATGGGTTCTACTTGTGTGGTTGGTGTAAATGTGCTCAAGGGATTATCTCTATTTTTGTCAAGTTGTAAGACATTATATGACCTAGGATCAGTGTCAAGAGTGCACACTTGGTTATTGTAGAAGTATTTCATTTTATGATGAAGAGTGGAAGACACCCCATTCATTGCATGAATCAATGGTCTGCCTAAGAGAAGATTACATGAGAGTGTATGCGGCATAACATGGATCAGTGTTTCTAATTTAGCCATTCCAACTATAATAGGGAAAGTGATCACACCAAGCAGTTTCTTTTTGACATTTTCAAATTCTTAATAGATAAAGAATCAAGTTGAATGCTTGATCTATCAATGTGAAGCCTATCCATGAAGGCTCACACTACACACAGTAAGGGAAAATCTTGTATCTACAATAGTTCTTTAGATCCCCTTTCATTTATGTTGAGATATTATGAGCAAAGATTCATTTTGTTTTTGCACCTCCAAAGGAGGGAGCTCGCTTTAGTGAAAAATAATATCAACATTGATTCCTTGAATTATAGCCACTATATCATCTGGTTGCACATTAGAAGGGATAGGAAATTGTAATGAGTTTTGCATCATGTTATGGTTGTGAGGGAAGGCTTGAATAAGGTTCCATAATGATATCTTGGAAGGAGTGTTCCTCAGTTTTTCAACAAGATCATACTCTTTAGGAGATGATTGAGGAGCACTAGGAAGGATGGGATTAGGCAAAGGTAATGGTGTGGGGGGGGGTTGTTGTGGTTGTAGATTATTTCTAGGGTGATATGTATGAGTAACAGTAGTGTAACTCAATTTCTATTAAATATTATTATTATGTGGGTAGAGGATGAGTACAAGTTTGTTTTGAGTTTGAGTTTTGAATGATGGTGGGTAAAGGATAAGTCGAGGTTGAATAATATTAACATCCTTGAGTGAGTGAGACGCTAATGGTGTGTTTTCATCTTCTTGTAAAGATACAATATTATGATTTTCAATGCTATACTTATCATGTATCATTATATCCTCCTTGGGTATGTGTAGGATCATGATGGGCCAAAACGTGGTGATATGTAAGTGATATGATGGCCCATGTGGCTGACAAAATTTTTTTACCCAAAATTGATGAAATGAAGAATGTTTTTAAAGGAAAATCTCATCTTTCCACCTGAACCACCAAAAATGGATATTCTAAGAAGGGAAAGAGGATTCCCCTTACTAAGACCCTAGGGTTTTTCACCTAAGGAGCACCTGGTTTAGAAATGAAACTCTTTCCACTTTGTTGATATGGTTATTTTTGGTAGTTGCATTCAAAGAAAGGATGAAATGATTAGGGTTGTGTTGTGTGTGTTGAAGTGTGGCTAAGTGCTAGAAATGAAGTGAAACTAATCTAACTATCAAATGTAAATGAAAGAAAATGTAAAATAAATGCAAGCTAACTAAATGACCTAAATGCATGTAAACAAAAAGTAAACTAGAAAATACAGAGATGGTGCACTTGGGAAATGAATCTTACAAAAGAGAAGCCCCAGAATATTTTGAAATCTACCTAAAATCTGCAAAGGGACACTTATACTAGAATGGGAGACCTATTCCTTTTGTTGAGAAATTCTACTAGATTGGGTTTCGGGAAAAAGGGTACACAGAAATACCAAAACCCTTTTTCAGGACCAATACAAGGACAAGGTCACTAATGATGGCAACCTAGTCCTTTTAGTACTTTCAAGAGCCTAAAGGTCTAATTCTGTGGGTCCCCACTTGCACTTTACTTTTTTGTAGATGCCTATCTTTGAGTCTCCAAAAAATGACCTATAAGTTTTCCTTTTGCTCCACCTAGGGTTTGATGACTTCAATTGACTTGAATGGAATGATTGTACCCTCTACAATACTTTATTCCTTTCCAAATCTAAGTACAACCTACAAGACACATGTAAAGATAAAGAGAATGTTGGGGTCAGAAAATAGGGGTTTGCCTAAGTCAAACCCCTTTGACGGTAACTCAAACCCAAATGAGAAATAATGAAAGGAAAGGATGCTTGAATAATCAACTCAATACAAACACAACAACAACCAACTCTAATGCAGGTTACTTGAGATTCCATTTGTGCTTGAGTTCTTGCTTGGGAATCTTGAGTGCAAGGGTGATTGTGAAGATGCAAAAAATGATTTTAAGGGGGTGGGGGGGGGGGGGCGGGGGGGCGAATGAAGGTGAGAACACTTATTTATACAAGATATTCCCTAATTTTGCAAAAAAATCACTTGATAGGTCAACACTATGGTTTTGGAGGAAAATTCCCATTAGTTTTATGATTTAATTTTGAATTTGAAGCCAAAAGGGACTGGGTCACTCAAGGTGGCGACCTAGTCCACTTAGGCAAATTCAAGTGGTGGTTGAGAATAAAATGGTGTTAAATGAAGTTTATTTGTCTTTCCTCTCGAAACACACTTGAGTCGAGCCTAAAATTACATTAAGGGGAAAAATGAACATAAGAAAAGGGTTGAATTAATGATGAAAAGCCTAGGAAAGTGTGAAAATGCATTACAGGGTGATCCCACAATACTGGTTTACAATTTTTGGCCAAACTAGACACTGCAATTATTATTTTTAACTAAACCTTCATATTCGGGCACCTATAGCGGCTAAAATGTGAAGAATTTGAACATGATGCAAACTAGAGTCTCATCAAATTTTGTTTGTAGCTTCTAAAAATATTTTTTTCAATTTTTTTGGTATCGGATTGCATTTTTTTTTCCATCTCCCACGAAAAGTATTTTTTTCATAAAATAACATTTTAAAAAATAGACGTTCACCATATACAACATAACTTTTTTTGTATGAAGGATAAAATTCTATTTTTTTCGAATTTAGATTTGTAACTACGATATATAGCACTTTCATTTGGTCTCATAGTTTTTTATTGAATATTTTTTCCTTAATCAAGTTTTGAAGTCAAACCAATTGCAATTTAGACATAGGCTGACTATATACAACATAATTTTTTATGCATCTATCGAAATTAATTTTTATTTTTTTTAATGCATCAAGGACATCAGTACCCAGCATGAACATATTTTAAAAAATATATATTTTCATAATTTTCTATTTTTCCACATGTGCAAAACAAAGAGCTTGATTTCTGGTGAAAAACCTATGTTTAATAAAACTAAAAAAACTTATACATAATAAAACCAAAACATATTAAAATTATATTTGTTGGATATCTCGTTCCAAGGATTACCATCTTCTAGTTGGTTCTATGAAGTATCCTCCATTTTCATCCTCAGCCCAAGCTCCGAAGGGCAAAAATTTGGAGTCTTTTTGTGTCAGAGGGTGGGAAGGTGGGAAAAACGGGGTTTGCTCGAACCCTTGTTCAGTCAAACCAGGGTTCGATCGAACCCCCTTTCCATAATGGGAAACATGAGTTACACATGCAAAGTGGTTCGTTCGAACCATGGTTCGACCAAACCCCTTTTGTGTTTGTTCGAACATTGAGTTCGCTCGAACCCCTCAAAACAATATTTTTTTGCATGGGTGAGGTTTTTGGAAGTTTTCCTTCCTCACTCGAATTGTAAACCACTTTTGTGGGTTCACCGTACAACACCTTACAATACTTTAGCACAAGGCTTGGAAAGGGGTAAAAGGGGGTTATTTAGGTGAATTATATTGGAAGGTTCTTATTAAAGTGGGAAGATGTGTTACAACACTTCATAACACTTTTGTAAAACACTGTTAGATTGTTGTTGATTTGTGAGAAGTCAAGACTAAATCCAAGCAAAACAAGGCCAAGATCCAAGGGAAAAGGCCAAAATAAGCGAAAAAATTTCAAAGGATACACTTTTGGGTGACACATATAGCCCCCACTTTAGTGAGAGGATGAAATTGATTCAAAATCACACTAAAGTAGTTGAATGGTGTGTGTTGAGTGGGATCTAAGGTAATCATGCTAGTAAGGTGAGATGAATATGACCAAGAGGGATGATCAAGTCCCCAGGATCAAGATCCCATCGAAAATAAAACATAAGCACAAAATGTCACACAAGGAGTGATGTGAAAGAGCGGAGAGAGAGAAAGAGGTCAGATCAAGCTTCAACCATCTATCTAGCTAGTTGTGGATTAGATCTAGGTTGTTTCTATGAAACAAAATGGTGTACTCACTTTGGGTCGATGATACTTTCAGTTGTCTACTGATTGATAATATTGAAAATGGGTGAGATATATACACATGGTTGGTATGCAATCATACCCACAAAGGTGGCTATGGGGAAATTCATGCCACTAGTTTGGCTTCCCACTCAACCATACCAAAGTTATACCTATTGATAACTTTGATAAGATGCCAAAAAAGACAAGGGTGTCATTCATGAGACAAATAAAGCGTTGTATTCTTAGAACTCATGAACAAGGGAAAGATGACACCACATGCATGCAAGTTGTGCTATGCAAGGTGACCATGTATGCACAATAAAAAAAATGAAAAATGAAAAAATGGAGGCTCGAAGGAGTATTATTTGGTTCATGTGAGGTATTTGGCTTAGGGAACATTGTGTCTAATTTATCCAAGAGAGGACCTATCAAAGAATAGAAAAATTCACAACTTAGGGGATGCAGTGCATCACATCAGGCCACTAAGAGGAATGTAATATGCTAAGATAAGTCACAATTATGAAGGACATTACACCCAATGTCATCCAAAAAGTGAGAGAAAAACAATATGAAGTGATAAGGTTTCACTAGGAACAAAGGAAAAAAAATCAAAATACAAAATAAATAATGCCAATGTATGCCTCCACTTTAAAGGAATTGCTACACATTAGTTTGTGAGCAATTTCTTTAAAGTATAGAAAGGAAAAATGAAGAAAATGAAGAAAAGGACATGACATCCTATTTGAAATAACCTATGTCAAGTAAGAGGTGTCCAAGAAAGGCTGCGCCATGCAAATGAAGAAGAAAAATAAAGGGAAATGGGTTGCCCGCAAAATGAAAAACACCAAGCACAAAAGGGATCTATCAATTTGTGGTCAGTGTGTTTATTGCATAAATTCTTGTGTAGAGAGTGTGAAACTATCATCATTCCCCAAAATACGTAGGAGGTGAAGAAGACACAAAGAGAGCAAAAGAAAATGAAAAGAAAGAGTCAATTTGGGTCAACATGGAAGAGACAGGTATGTGTAGGATCATGATGGGCCAAATCGTTGCAATATGTAAGTGATATGATGGCCCATGTGACTGAAAATTTTTGTTTACCCAAAATTGATTAAATGAAAAGGGCTTTTAAAGGAGATTCTCAACTTTCCAAGTCAATCTAAACTAAGCATTGATTCAAGAATTCAATAAATTATTATTATTCATTTTCTATTTGAATTATGACTAAAGTCCTGATTGATAGGTTGATTGAAAAACATCTATAGCTTTGAAAGAGTGTCAATTTTTTTGAATGTTAAACATGTGTCACATTCTATGCTTCCCATGCTATAGGATTAAAAAATAAAAAATTGAATTTCATGAAGTTTTGACCAAGTTAAGGTGGTTATACATACGAGTTTTTATATTTTTTAAAATTTGCAATAAAAAAATCATAATTAATTATTTAGTTTGAAAAAAACTACAAAAAAATATGCATCACATAGGGACATGAATCCTCTACTTATATCTAAAATTTTATTAAAAAATATTATCATTTTATTGTGGTTAGGGTAGTCAGATGAACACCTACTTCTTATTTTTTCCCTGAAATTTAAGTACTACTGCATTGAAATTTCAAATTTTCACCAAATAGATTTAAAAAAAAAAAAACCTAGTAGTTTAGAAACTACATTTAATTTGCTACAAATTCTATTCTTACATATTTTTCAAATAATATAGATAACTTATTCAAATTTTTATGTCAAGTTGCCTAACTCTGATTTTCTAAATTTTCATCACCACTTAAGGGCCTATTTTTTCCATGATGATCCTGTACATACCCAGACACAGTATGTCTTGACACTTTGCATCATCCCCAAAAGGACAAATGGAAAATATGGAAAAGAGAGAGACTTTTGGAGTCAACATGAAGGAGACATTACACTCTCAATGCCTTGCATCATCTTCAAATGGAAGGAAAAAAGGAAAAAAAAGAGGAAAAGAGTCCATTTGGGTCAATATGAAGGAGGCATTGCAGTCTCAATGCCTTGTATCATCCCCAAATGGAAGGCCGAAAAGGAAAGCAAAAAGAAAATAGGAATGCACAACATAGAGAAGAATGGAGATACATATAGAAGAATGTCACAAAGAGGGGGAACATCAAAAATGACAATACAAGGAAAAAATGTCACATAAATGCAAAAAGAAACAACTAGTAAGGAACATGTGCATCTCTCAGCAAGCAAGTCATTCGCCTCCCAATTTTGCTTCATATAGAATTTAGGTGGGCGACTAGCGAGTGGTACAACAACAATTTCTGAACTAGCATCAAGGTCAATGCTTGTCCTAGGAGAATTTTCATGTATGCTCATGGAAGAGGAAAATAGGGAATTCAAAGTGCGGCACGTACCTCTTCATCTAGCATAGAATTATCATCATCATCATCATCTAAGTTGATGAAATTGGTTGGTCTAATGAAAATATTAGTTGTAGCATGTAGGAGTGGTGGTGAGGGAGGTATAGGATCAGGTTGTGGGCGTGGGGTAGGAGGGTCGTTAGGCACTATTTCAGGTAAAATGGGATCATGGTTTTCAATGTTGGCTTCATTACATGACTGGCAAGCAAGAGCACGAAGGTGACATCTATGCTCTCTAGCTTCTTTATTCCTTTTTGTTCTTTCTTCAAGTGGCATCAAGGAAGGAGGGTGCTGATCCACCATAGGTTGTTTATCGTTCCTAAGGGGAGGAATAGGTGAAACCGCAAGTGGCTCATCCACTTTCTCCTTAGCTTTATAAACTTGCTTGATGCAAGGGAGAAGTATAGAATTTATGACATGATCCTTAGGCATCTTGGATGATGTGGAGGAGATTTCAGGTGTGGGTTGATTAGGCATGTCAGAGTCAGGTGGCAACATAGCTTCCTCAAGGATGGGTGGTTCTAAGGTAGAAGGTGGTATGTTAGAGAGAGATTTCAAAGATTTTCTTTTCTTTAAACTTCTAGTAGGTAATGAAAAATAAATCTTGTCTAGGACTGATAGGATCCATGGGATGGGGCCAAAAGGATTTCAAAGAAAAATAACCTTCAGAAGATAGAGGATTGAAACCACTATGGTGAATAGTGAATATTTCATTGTCAAAATGAAACTTGACACATTTTTGAATAACAGATGGTACCATTTTCAATGAACAAAGCCATGGGTGGCACAGTCATAAATGAAATTGGTTTGATTGTGGAATGATAGAGAATGTCATGGTTCCTCTAATGTCTTAGGACTTATATGTAATGGGAGAGTGATCAATTTGATCATAGTGCATGAAAAACCACTATGTGTTTTGATCCATTTTTTTGATCTATTATAAACATCTTGAGTAATGTCATGTAATACTAAAAAATATCTCGTGATCACATTCTCACCACGGGCGGGATCTATGAGTATCCCATTAGTGGGCTTATCATAGATTCTACTAGCTATGTAGAGAGCACCATCAGGAAGGTTTTTGAGTAAATCTTGAGATGTAAAAGTAATATAAAAAGATGTTTTGGTATGGACCTTATGATGGATGGCATCTATTGCACCCACCATCTCATCCGTAGCATTGACATGGGTGGTAGTCAAAAGAGGATTTCAATGCACATGTTGTTTGTCAACATTCATAACATCAGTTTGTGAAGGTTCACCAGCTTTGACAAAGGAAACATTATGTTTAGGCATAAGGTTGGTAAAAATATGTAGGTTTTGGTTGGGAGTGCCACAAACTTATTGCTTTTATCATTGGTACCAGCAACGAATAGATGACCCGAGCCAATTAGGTCTTGCACGAGGTGCTTTAAATGCTTGTATTGTTTAATATCATGTTTGTTTTATCGATGAAAATAGTAGTAAGCAATGGAGTTATAGGATGGAGTTAATGGATTATTAGGATCAAGTGCATGGATAGAAGGTAAGCATGTCATTTGTTGTTGGAGTAATTGAGTCATGTTGTTATGGAGGGTATCAGGTAAGGGTGTAAATTTTTTCTTAGGATCTCCATAATTGAAGGGCACGACAGACCTAGCAGTGGCTACTTGGTTATTGACAAGTGGAGGTTTTTGGGAAGGAGGGTTAAATTATAAAAACCCTTTGGTTTTTTTTCAGAATGGTTGAGCATTAGGTTGGGTGGAAGCATTAGATTTCTCAACTCTACTAGAAGTGGATCACGTATCATGACTACTAGTGGAGTTGTGATAATCAAAGAGAGCTTGACACAAGTGCATGAAGAAAGAGAATTTCATGAGGGTGAGCTTGTATTGGCGAGGTGTTAATAGGTTTTTCAGTGAACATATTTTGTAGATGCATGTCTTGCATCTTGACATCAATTAAGGAATAAAACACCGAATAATGAGAGATAAAGTTTGTTATCTTCTCGTTAGTGTCTTTCTTGCATATCATGATATTGACCAAGGTTTTCTTAAGGATCATGTGGACTTGGAAGTTGTTGATGAAGGAATCCACCAATTCATTGAAGGAACTAATGGAATTATTGGGTAAGGATGAAAACCAGTCTAAAGCGACATCTTTAAGGGTCCTAGGAAATAGTTTAGTGAGCAACTTTTCATCAAGAGCAAATTCACTCCATTAGGCAGTATAAGCATTAAGATGATTAGAAGGGTCACCCTTCCCTCCGTACTTCTCAAATATAGGAATTTCTACTCCCTATGGCAAGGGGGTGTTTAGGATATCTAGGGATAATGGATTGGTATGAACGTAGTGGGTAGGTGAACCATGTTGACTTTGGTTGATAGTGGAGATTTATTATTGCATGGAGGTGATGGTGTGACAAAGTTGTGTAATAAGGCGATTGGTTTAAGTGGTATGAGGTGGAAGGGAAAGTGGTTATGGGGTGAAGGTGGTGTAAGATAAAGTGGAAGGGTTGTTAATAGTAGGGATGGTGGAAGAGGTTAAGGGATGTGATGCCACAAAGGAAGTAGGAACACTAATTGGAATACCGAGGGAAGGTACCACATTACTAATTTGTTGCACGGTTGTTGTCACACTAGAAGATGCATAAGTGGGGATGGAATATATGGTTGAGAGGGGAGGAATTGAAGTACCTCCTTGGCCAAAAATAGGAGTGGGTGAGTGAGATACCCTAGGTATGGAAGAGGCATATTTTTGGTATATTTCCACTATCCTCTTCATAACACCTAGACCATCATTGTGGGAAAATAGACGGTGAAGGGTCATGGTGGGGATGATAGTGCCAAATATGTTTTCAAGGCTTAGGTCATGTTGAAGGTCAGCCAAATCAACATGGATGTGGAATATCTTGTGATTTCGGAGGTCATCAAATTTTTTATCACCATGTGTGTCTCCTAGGTGCAAAGAGTTACTAAGGATGGTCTTTAAGCCTAGTGTACTATTGTCGATACTAGGGGTAGAAGTCCGAGAAAGCCCAAGATCTATAACAATAATGTTATCATTATATGCCATGAGTCTAGAGCTTTATCTCACTATGTTATCAGAAAGAGAATACCAAAGGCTTACAAAAAATTTCCTAAGGGTGAGGTGGATGGTAATGCAATGTAAACAAAAGAGGCTTGTAACTAAAATTTGGAACATAAAACAAAAAAGCAGAACCAAAGAACTGAAAAGAAGAAAATGCTTGAAAATTGCCAGAAATTAGATAGTGAATGGTGCAAGAGGACTAGGTCACCCAATGTGGCGACTTAGTCCCAATAGTGTTGCTTTTGCCAATTTTATGAGTTTTTGAGTAGATTTTATGATGTTTATGTCTTTTTGATATAAACACAGAATGTAAATAAATCTTTTTTCATATTTTTGTAATGAGAAATGCAATGCAAAGTGAAATCTAACATGAAATTTACACTAAATGCACTTTTAAAAAAACCCTAGGATGCAAATAATAAATTTTTTGAATGATATGCAAGCTTTTTCCTAAGATGAAATGCAAAAATCAAAAGATTAACAAGTGGTCTATAGTTGGGTTCACCAAAATGAACCAAAAAAAATAGTTTTTCTAAGAAGCAAAAGAGGATTCCCCTTACTAGGCCCCTAGGTTTTTTCACCTAAGGAGCACTTGGTTTAGGAATGACACTCTTTCAAGTTTTTTGATATGGGTATTTTTGGAGGTTGCATTCAAAGGAAGGATGGCTTGATTAGGGTTTTGTTGTGTGTGTTGAAGTGTGGCTAAGTACTAGAAATGGAATGAAACTAATCTAACTATGAAATGTAAATGAAAAAAAATGTAAACTAAATGCAAGCTAACTAAATAACCTAAATGTATGTAAACAAAAAGGAAACTGAAAAAATGCAGAGATGGTGCACTTGGGAAATGAAACTTACAAAAGAGAGGCCTTAAAATGTTTTGAATTTTGCCTAAAATATACAAAGGGACACTTACACCAGAATCCTCGACCTAGTCCTTCTTTTGGGAAATTCTATTGGACTGGGTTTCGAGAAAAAGGGTACCTAGAAATACCAAAACACTTTTTTAGGCTTGGTACAGGGACAAGGTGACCTAGTCCTCCTGGTACTTTTGGGAGCCTGAAGGTTTGATTCAGTGGATCCCCATTTTCACTTTCCTTTTTTGTAGATGTTTATATCTGAATCTTCAAAAAATGACCTATAAGTTGTCCTTTTTCTCCACCTAGAATTTGATGACTTGAGTTGACTTGAATGGAATGATTGTACTCTCTTCAATACTTTATTCCTTGCCAAATCTAAGTACAACCTGCAAAACACATGCAAAGACAAAGATAATTTTGGGGTTATGAAATAGAGGTTTGCCTAAATCAAAGCCCTTTGATGGCAACTCAAACCAAAATTAGAAACAATGGATGAAAAGGATGCTTGAATTATGAACTCAATACAAACACTTACCAAAACTTTAGTTATTGAACTCTACAACATACAAGAACTAGCTCCAATGGAGGTTGCTTGAGATGCCTTTTATTCTTGAGTGCTTGCTTGGCAAGATTGAGTGCAAGAGTGCTTGTGAAGATGCAAAAATGATGTTGAAGGGGGGGAAATGAAGGTGAAAACCCTTATTTATACAAGATATTCCCTAATTCCCCAAAAATGTCACTTGATAGACCAACACTAGGGTTTTGGAGAAAAAATCTAGCTAGATTTTTATTTATTTTTGAATTTTAAGCCAAAAGTGACTAGGTCACCCAAGGTGGTGACCTAGTCCACTTGGGAAAATTCAAGTGGTGGTGAGGAAAAAAATGGTATTAAATGAAGTTTATTAGTCTTTCCTTCTGAAACACACTTAAGTTGGGCCTAAAAGTACATTAAGGGGAAAAATTAACATAAGAAAAGAGTTGAATTAGTGATGACAAGCCTAAGAAAGTGTGAAAATGTATTACAACACCTTTCAACACTTTGGCACAACGCTTGGAAAGGGGTAAAAGGGGGTTATTTAGGTGAATTGTGTTAAAAGGGTCTTATAAAAGTAGGAAGATGTGTTACAACAATTCCAAACACTTTTGTAAAACAATGTTAGATTGTTGTTGATTTGCAAATATTCAAGACTAAATCTAGACAAAACAAGGCCAAAATCTAAGGGAAAAGGCCAAAATGAGTGAAAAAAGTGTCAAAGGCTAGAATTTTTGGCAACATACCACCAATATAAATTATTCTTTACTTTGAATCTAATAAATAATTACTATTCATTTTCTATTTGAATTATGACTAAAGTCCTCATTGATAGGCTAATTGAAAAACATCTATAGCTTTCAAACGGTATCACATTTTTTGAATTCGAAACATGCATCACATTATATGCTTCACATACTATAGGATTTAAAAAAAATGAATTTCATGATGTTTTTACCAAGTTAAGGTTGTCATACATATGAGTTTTTACATTTTTTAAAAGTTGTAATAAAAAAATCATAATTAATTATTTACTTGGAAAAAATTACAAAAAATATGAATCACATCGTGACATGAGTCCTCTACTTATATTTAAAATCTTATAAAAAAAATATTATCATTTTATTGTGGTTAGAGTTGTTAGAAAAAACCTACTTCTTATTTTTCCCTAAAATTTAAGTAACCTAGTAGTTTAGAAACTACATTCAATTTGCTATAGATTTTATTCTTACATAATTTTGAATTAATATAGATAACTTATTTAAATTTTTATGTCAAGTTGCCTAACTCTGATTTTCTAAATTTTCATTGCCACTTAAGGGCCTATTTTTTCCATGATGATCCTACACATACCCCCTAGGAGGAAGGGTTTTAGGAGAACTACAAACCAACTTCTCTAGACAATCAAAGGTTGTTTCTTCTAAAATGACTTCATCACAATTTGAGGAATGATCATTGGTTGAATTCTATTGTGTAGTAAGGGTTGCTTTAGGTGGAGGAAAACTAAGATGCTCATGACTATAATGATTGTGTTTTATAACATCAAAGTATCTTCTTCACAACTAGGAGAAATACTAGGATAAGAATAAATTTTATTGTCATGATTACCTATGGTTATGTTATCTTTTTTATCAATGTATTGTCCACTAAGAGATGTAAGAGGAGAGAAACAACTAGGATTCTCAAAACTCTCATTGATTGGTTCTTCTACGAAAATATCATCATCACCAAGATGAGAGATATTAGGAAAAGAATAAATATGAGCATTAGGAATGTCCAAGGTTATATTCTCTTTCACTAAAAAACCCTCACATGAAGGGGATAGCAATGTTTTCTTAGTTTGTCTAAATATGTAAGGTACTAACATTTTCTGAACAAAAATGAAAAGAATGTGTAACCAATTCATGCAATGTTTCAACAATATAAATAATGTATATCCAAAGATACAAAATATTTAAATTATCTAATATATGCAAAGCCTTAAGAATGCAAACATTGTATATCCAAATATGAAAATAAATTTTATCAAACTTATGCAAAATTTTATGAATAGAAAAATTGTGTATGCAAAAGTGAAAAGTACTTTTATTCAAGATGTGAAAAATTTCAGAAATGTGAGCATTTTCAAATTTAATGATGAAATGATTTTAAGAATGATTACCACAAATTGATGGTTTTGAGCTAGATGGATTATGAAGTTTTTCTCGAAACTATCCATACTTATAGTATATGATACTAGGAGGATAAGGAAGCAAAAAAATGAGGTTTCTGATGTTGTAACAAGGAGTTAAAAATCTGGATTGGGACTAAGTCACCAGGAATGGTGAATGAGTCCCAGTAAGGGTTTTTTTCAAACTTTCCCAAAAATTTCAACTGGTTTTGATGGTTTTGATGTTGGATGACTAGAAGAGGAAAGGTAAATGTAGATTTTATATGATTGGTAATGATTTGAGATGCAAAAATGCAAAGTATATGCACTTTCATTAATGCAAAAAATTGAAACCCTGGAATACAAGTTAAGAAAGGCCAAATGCAATGCCAACTAACTCTATGGTGATAATGGACTCTGAACAAAAAAGGATGGTATTTGAAAAGTAGGTTCACCAAAATGAACTATGGATTTTTGCAACCTCTTTTACCTCTAGGGCTTTGTGCCTAGAGGGGAAGGGACAAATATCTATAATTCATTCAAGAACAAACCCTTGAGACTTCAAGGAAAAGGAGATTTAAATCCATCAAAGGGAGAGTTCTTGGGGATGAAAATGGATAGAAGGGGTTCACCACTAGGTGTAAAATTGGAAAGACAAATACAATGCGATATGAAAACATGTACTAAATGACCTAGAAATACAAAATAAACTAAACATTAAGCTATGAAATAGAAGGTATGCACCTATAAATATGTTTGAAACTTGAAATGTTGTTGAATCTAGAATTTTGACCTACTTGGATGCTTCTGCCAAGCTGGGCGACCTAGTCCCAGATTTGGAAAACTGCATCAAAGCTTGTTTGAGCCAAGTGGGTATCCAAACCTACATAAAACTCCAGAAAGTGTGTTCAGTGGAACTAATTCACCACTAGTGGTGACTTAGTCCACTTTGAATTCTCTAAAAATTCAAAAGTTGAAACGAAATCTCTTGGCCAGCAATTTTTGCTCTTCTAGGTATCTGATTCTAAAACTCTACATTTCAAAACTAAAAGTGACTTTTAGTGGATGTTTTGGCTTAGCCAATATGAATATTACTTCAACAAGCTCACAATATATTCTTCAATGATTTCCAAGTCTTCAAGGTACTTAAATCTGCAAACACCCAAAAAGAGGAAGAGAAATGTTGAATGTTAGGGCATGGGGGTTTTTCTTGGTGAAGCCCTTTTTAGGTAATTAAACAAAATTAAGAAATAAGATGAAGCATGGACATGAAATGAAGGGATTACAAAATTTACATGATGATAGATCTTGAATATTTGTAGCAACGAATGAAGAATTTGACCTTGAATGTTTCTTGATGATTTAGAATGCCAAAACCCTAGCTTGCATGAGAAGAATGATAAATGATGAAGATAGAGAGAGAGAAGAAGGTAGAAGGAAATACAAGAAGAAGACAAAAAAGTGAGTGGAAAACCACATATTTATACACAATTATGCCCTAATTCTCGAAACTACCACATCAGAAGCCAACCTTAAGTCTTAGAGAATAAAAACCCATGAGAATTTTGAACTGGTTATGATTTTCAAGCCAAATGGGACTAAGTAACCCCAAGTGATGACCTGGTCCCACTTAGGCATTTTATGTGGGTGTCAGGAATTAAAATATATTAAATGATGTTTATCAGGTTTATTCTCAAAAAGACACCTAAATAATGCCTCTAAGTGAAAAATGGTGCCAATTAAAGCATAAGAAAGGTGTAGTTATTGATTAAAAGCTTAGAAAAGTGTGATTTTGTTCCAAATCCTTACAAAACATTGAAGTAAGGCTTGGTAAATGATTAAAATAGATTTTTTAAGTGAAATATATTAAAAAGGTTCTAGAAAAGTGTGAAAGTGGGTTACAACACTTCACAAAACTTTTACAAGACACCATAGAATTCTTACAGATTCAGAAGGGACCAAGACCTAATGTGAATATGTTAGCCACATTACAACACTAAATCTAGGAAAAAATAGGCCAAAATCCATAAGCAGGACCCGAATGAGCCTGAAAATATTGAAAGGATATGTTTTTCTACGTTACAATATTCACAGATGAAGTTTCTACACAATGTAGTAAAATTTGATACATGGTTGTTCTAGATCTCCCTTACCATTGTATTTCTCAAATTGGGGTATCTTAATGTTTTGAGGTATGGATGTTTTTGGGATAAAATTTGATAAAGGATTATGTGTAAGATATTGTGGTGGTTTACCATTTTTATTTTTATTTAGTGTTGATATTTTTGTTAAAGCAATATCACATTTTGAAAAAGTCTTTTTTATCACTGGATCATTAGGTGATATGTGTTTTGAGAGCTTTTTGAGTATGGTGAACTAGAGTGAGTGATCAATGGGTTACTATATTGCATGTTTGTGAAAAGTGGTGAACATGGTTGTGTTAAGGGTGATGTTACAAAACTATAAGGATCCACATTAGGAAACCCCAAGCTTGTATTTATTCCATTGGTATATTGTATGGTTGATGCTATAGTTGGGGGTGTAAATGTTGCAATATAAGGCATAGTTATTAGGAGGATAGATATTTTCCTGTTTGGTTTTGATCATTTATAAAATTTTGGATAAGCATGTCTCAACCTTATAGTCCTAACATTTATTTACTATTTTGTGATGTATTTATTTATATTATAATCTTTAAGTGTATAGCCAAATTGATGTCGCCTTATTGGACCTATCGATGATGTGACATCCTACATGGAAAGTGAAATGTACAATTTGTAAGCTAAATTAATGTAGTTAGGAATCCACTTTGGAGGACCTAGATTTGAGCCTAAATTGGTGGCATTTGTCATACGTTATTATGTAATGTGTTATGACAACTTGATATGTTGGTTTATGTTTGGTTATGATAGTGGAAGAGTCAAGAATGATAGATTTATAGTTAATTATGACACATAGGATGCATGTGATGAGGGAACCTAAACATGGAAGGTATTTGCATTCATGTAGGATCATTCCATGTGCAATGATGGCTAATTTTATGGGATAAGGGTTGATTTGTGGAAGATTATCATAATTATAAGTTCTCATTATGACAACATGTCATAATGAAATCATGTTCACACATTGTTCATGCAAATTATTTATGGAAAGTTTTAAGCACCTCATTTCATGTTGAGAGGTTATAAATACTTGTAGACTTAGTTCATTTTTATGCTAACAGATTTGAAAAAGCTTACATGTCTTTATGTTGTGGGAATTTTGTAGATTCTTGTCATATTGTGAAAACTCTTGAGCATTGATATAAGACTATATTGTAATTATTTGGTTGTTTCTAGTAATACATTTGAGCTACATGATTTGGAGTGCAAGTTTTTTACCAAAAGGGTTTTCCCATGTAAATAGTGTGTCATGGTTTTTGTTGCTCATTTATTTTGATATGTATGTGCATCTTCCAAATATAAAATTGTCAAGGTGTTAAAATAATGTTTTGTAATTATCCCCTACCTAGATTAGTGTAGGAGTTTTCTTTCAATTACCCAACTTAATTTTAGTAATTTTTTTAGCGTAACTAGTCATTATAGGGATGTTAGCATCTATAGTGCAAGTTAGACTGACACAAAACTTCTATTCCTAGAGAATTATTTATCAACTTCGTAAGGTTGTCCACAATATGCACCATCTCTCCCTCTAAGGATTCCACACTTTTAATTAATCTTAAAGTCCTTCCAAAAACGTCTCCAAAAGTTTTAGGTTATCTTCAGGAACATAGAAAATAGTCTAGTCTCTAATTCCACATAAATTTTAGGTTGTGAGGTGGTCTTGGGTAATGTGTTGTGAGGAATTGAATCCAAAATGGATTGGGTTGAAGCCATCCCTTGTGTGAGAGAGTTAGAAGACTCAAGTTCCACAGAGGATGTAGTTATAGTGTTAGAGGCCAATAGTCTAAAACTATATTTCATGGCAGTATTAATAGTAGGAAACCATGTTGTGAAGCTCATATGAGTTTCAAAACACTTAGGCAAGCCTACTATGAATAGGACAGGCATAGAAAATTAGGAAGAATACAAAATTAGAAGGCATAACCACATAGAAGATACACAAATAGACTTGTGATTCAACCATGAGCTAAACTTGTTTTTTCTGTGGTGTAGTAAATGCTAAACTAGCAAGGTTTTTTTTTACTAAATTCAAAGTTTAGATACGTTCTGCAATACTTAAGTTTCCTAGTCTGTGAATATTTAGTTTTGATGATAAATAAGTTTATAGAATTTAACAAAACTTTGATTTTGCAACATGAAATACAATTCTGCAAGTAATTTTCAAAATTTTCAACCAATTAATGCAATTAAAAATGCAATTTTTAGATTATAAAGTGCATAATTTAACTGATCCTAACTTGACAAAGCTGGAAAATGGATATCTTTTATGTTTTTATAATAATAACAATGTAATTTTTCCATCCTGAAAATTGAAATGGTTGAGACCTTGAAGTCTCTAGGTTAGTGTTGGTTCTATTTTTGTTGGTCTTTTTTTGTCCTTTCAATGGATTTTTGTTGCTAGCTGCTGGTCTTTTCTGTTCATCTATTATTTGTAGCCTTTCTTGTCCAAGATTTTCTTTTGTTCTATATTTCATGGCTTGTAAAATTTGTGGTTTCGGGTCCCTATAAAACCCATTTTTTCCTCTATCAAAAACAATGTAATTTCTCCACTTTCTCACTATATGAAAATGACTAAATGAATGTTTTGAACAATTTTCATATTTTACTCCATACCTAATACAATTTTATCAATGAAAAAATGAGCTAATCTTATGTTGTAATGACTCAATTTAACCCTAGATATAAAATTTTATACAATTTTTCACTTTTTCAATACTTTTTATGATGAATATGCAAAGCCTAAATGATCAATGAAAAAAATCTAAAATCTAAAATCTAATTCAGATTTGGAAATGACAACTTCATATTTCAAAGGTGCTAAAGTGTTTGAAATAGTTAGGTTCACCAAAATGTTTGATTGGGAAAGGATGAATACCACCTTCCCAATTTCTTCGAATTGGAATAAAGATGACCTCAAGACCCACTTGGCTACAAACCTATTCGGGAGAGCCAAAATGGTGAGTTGAATATTTAATTCAATGTTTTAAAATGATTGTGTGAGTTTTTGTGCTCATTGTGATGATTTGAATTATTATTAATTGATTAATTTTTAGGATACAATGATTTCATTCTAAAAAATATGAAAATGCAACAGTTGGTTATGATTTTTGATAAACTAATTACAAAAAGACAAGATTCAAATCCAAAAATGTAGGGTAGATATGGAGGAACTCGAGATTTAAATTTGGTGTAGAATTAGCTGGTCTAGGGTGCAATATGCCCTAGACTTTCCTCCTATTTTTTGACAACTGAAAAAATATAGGCCTAAGGTCCCTAATCAATAGCTTCTATCTTCCAAGAGTTGTTACAAAAAAATTGTCTGTTGATGAGAAAATGTAGGTTCTATGATTTGACAACTTGTAGGGTTAGAGTGCATGAATGAACAAATAGCATTCCATCTTCTTTCAACTCACTTCAAATTTGTAGCTTATATACACAAGAGGATAGGAGGGGTTGAGCAATATAGGGGCTTGCCTAAATCAAACCCCATGTTGGTATTTCTACCTCCATAATGGTAAATTAAGATAAAATAGGGTGTACATTTTGTTGGATAGAGGTTAATTCTTAAAAAACTAATGAATTGACAACCTTGCTACAACTCACAACTCAAATCTAATCTCCTTGATGGTCTAGATTCATACTCATCACCTTCAAGGATCAATTGTTGCTTGACTTGAATTGATTTGATCACCTACAATTGTTAGTATATAAATAAAATGCATGCAAATATGAACACAAACTCACATAACATACGACATGATGAAATGTTGCAATATTCTTGATAACTCTACTCTTGACTTCTCTTGAATGCTTTTTAGGATGCCCAATTTTCTCAACTAAAGTGAGGATTAATTAGAATTTCAAATGATAAAAATGACTTGTATTTATATGCAATTCTTCTAATTTATCAAAAGTCAAATATTGATAGCAAATATTTGAAATTTGAAATTCTAATAATAAATTATCGATATTGACTAGAAAGTATGGTCCGCTAGAAAAGTTAAATTAATAGAAAAATATATTCTTGCATACAACGTGAAAACCATAATTGCCTCGGAAATCTAGCAAACTAAACTCTGATAATCTATGACTAACGTCACATAAAAATTGGTCAAATTTACACATTACACGTTGTGCAATGTAAATATTTGAGTGTATGACTTTCTTATATTCAAACTGACATTTTCCAACTTTGAATGTCTTCCTTGTGTTTCAGAATTTATATATTCAACGACTCCCACTGTCGCATTGCTGCGGCCACCTATAAATACACGTCATTTCTTTCTCAATCCACATCACCACTTTCTCTCTCGCAACTTTTCGGATTTCATTACATCTTATTCGACGAGCTATTTATTCTCTCTCGTAAGATTTCAACATATCTTATTCGTTGAGCTATTAATTATCAAGTTATTTTTCTCGACTCTCTGGCAGTGAATATGGGCAGATCAATGCTTATCAGAGTCATAATAGTACTACTTTTCATTTTTATTTTCGTCTGCAATGTCTCTGCTCGCTATAATCTCAAGGAAACTTCTAACACAAGAACGGGTATTAACAACAACAAAGCAATCGATAGTCTACTTCAAACCGTGGAGCAGTTGGCGTCATGTACTAACTGGTCAGGCAATATTTCAGATCCGAATCGCTGCACAAAGTAATAAAGTTGCAGATTGGCATATGAATAGTCATATTGATATTCTAATGCAATAATCAACAATACAAGGGAGATTTTTTTTCAGTTACGAATTATTTTACTTGACTATCACAAAACCTACTCTATTCCAGCGTTCTCAGCTATCTGTGACAACTCAAATTTCATTATCCTATGTGATTTGTAAAGTACTCAATCCATTATTGTCTATGATAAAAAATATACTTGTTTATTGAGATCAGACAACTAATTGCATGGCTGCAATTGTAGGTTGTTGGAATAACGATAAGATTAACTAGTAGATATTTATTTCCAGTAACAGTGTCTGAACAAAACTTATTCTCGGTTATGTTTTTAAGTGTTCAATTCAAAGGCATATGACGGGTACAAGTTGTGAATCTTATATATTATATTACTGTTGTAATGGTCAAATTTGTATACTCATGATAAATCGATTTAATTTAATATCAAATTTGATGCAATCATCTAATAATTTTCTATATAGAGAAATGGTGCATTTTAAAACATATTTTTTTCTTTATTTTCACATATCTAATATTTTCTACATCTATTATTGTGTCAATACTTAGACATTCATTCCTTGGACTAACACTGTCATTCCTTTATCCTAGGAAACTTTCATGATGCTCGACTAATCTCACACCCAATAGAATTGACTTCAAATTTTTTAAATTTGAGTGTTGTTGACTCACAAATATTGTTTGAAAATGAATCAACTGGTTCTTTACTCTAGCTCATTGATTGGCCCCTTTTTGGAAATGGACTTTTTCTTCTAAGCACAGTTGGGGATGAACATCCTAACAAAGTTGACCTACTTAAAGTAAGACTACACACCCTCGAGTGTCTTGGGCCCGAAGATGGCATATATTTCTATTACTCTTTTAGGTTCTATCTTAACCCCTTCATTTGATCCTCTACTGCCATGACTCTTACCTTCTTGCACACTAAATTTACACTTATGAGAATTCAAGAAAAAATTATATTCTAAACACATTTGGTATATCAATAGTGTATTTTGGGAATCATCTTTTCCATCTTTATAGTATGCATTAAGGAAAACATTGTATGCCACCCTAATCTCATTATCAAACCTACAAAGAAAATATTTATTGACCTTTGAAAGGTGACACCTACTCTTTTGAGGAAAAAATATATTCTCTCATAAACATAGCTACCCCAAGTAGTTGTGAATGTTGTTTTCTATTTATGAAAATCCTTGAACACATCTTAGTTATACTTAGAGAACCTTTTGTCATTGACGTTAATTTTGACATACTCACCCTTTGCAGTAGATGATTTATACATGAAAAATCATTGTTTACTTTTAGTGATTTTATGTTAATATTTGAAAAATATTCATAAAGGCTTGTGATGTAGGAAAAAGGGGATCTAAGGTCTAAATCACACCTTCTCCTATATCATAATGAAAGGAACCAAAAATGATCACAAAAAATCACTTGGCTACTAACCGCAATGGAGGGGCTAGAAAAATGGATTAGGTTTCTATTCTTTTTAAGGGGGTGATTGATTTATTTAATTGACTGTTAATGGATATAATTTTGATAATGTAAAGATCTACTTAAAATAACTATGAAAATGCAACAAACTATTATGATTTTAGGAAAACAATAATTGAAAGACAAAAGCATAATTTAGAATAGAAGAGTAAAAAGATAAAGGATCCTGGCATATAAATCTAACATTGAAATGACTAGATAGGGAAATTGCTACCCTAGACATGGAAATGCTGATACTCAAAATCAAAATTCAATTTTTTATTTGGTTCTTCTCCTTGGGACTTAGTGTTGGAACTTTATTTGTTGTTGATAAACTCCTCTTTCCCTAATGTGTTGACTTGTAGGACTTGAATGCTTGATTGATCAATTAGGTCTTGAAACCTCTCCTAAATTTTCCTCAAATCTAGAACCTGCACATAAGAAAGAGGGGAAAAGGTTGTGTCATATAGGGGCTTGCCTAAGTCAAACCCCATTTTAGTATTTCTACCTCTATAATGGCTATACTAATTTAAAAAAGAGCTTACCCTCAGTTAAGAAGAGGCTAAATGATAAACAAGTGAAAAATTAACAATTATTTTTGATAGAGGAAAATATAGGTTTTACAAGGACTCAAAACCATAGAGTTTACCAGCCAAAATAAAATAAACCATCAGAGTACCCAGAGATAAGAAGGATGCAAGAAAACATAAAGAAAAAAAGGACAAAAACCACCATAAAAAAGCTAGCAAAATGTCAACAAGAAGCTAGCAACAAAAAACACAACCTAAACGAACCAAGAGACTTTAAAGAATCAACAACTTCAGCTTCCAAGTTGCTCATTTCCTAGGTCACCTACTTCAGGTCCCAAGTCTCCAGAGGCAAAGAATCTACTTTTCTATTCATGTTGGATCTTTTTATCTTCGAAGGACCTGAATCCTCCAAATCTCTTTTGTACTTATCAGCTTCAAGATCCACTATTAGCAACCCCTACTGGGTGTTTTCTATTTTCTCCACCAAAGTGCTCAGGATAGTGGCTTTATTTTTGACAATTCGGTGGCTATCCTCAAGGATGGTTTTCATATTATCCTTGTTCTTACCAATTTCCTTTTCTAGGTACTTGACCTTCTTCTCATTGTCCTTTTGTAAAGTGTCTGTGAGTTCAACCACTCTTTGAAAGCATTCGGCCATTTCCATCTTCTCTTCTACAGTCCATAAGACATTTGTAGAATTCTAAGAAGCCACTTTAGCTTCAAACACCTCCAACTTTCTAGTGAGTGCCCTTATGTCTAAAATGATTAAGGAGGATGAAGTGGTAACCTTAGACATTGGTAAATCTACCATCCAACATAATGTACTCCATAAGAATCATGAGCACCTCTCAAAATCAAAGTAACTATTGGAGACTTTGACCAACTTCTTTCTTTCCTCCTCAGACTTAGGGAAACTAATTATAGCTTTGTCTGAGAGCTTCTTGTCATGATAGAACTTCACTCCATCAGTAGAAAGACCCGTAATTTCCCCAATTAGAGCTTCATCCATAGTAGCCTTCCTCCCAGAGAGAATTATATCACCATTATTTTAGTGTTTAGAAAAATACTCGGTGACCTTGGGGTTAGGACCATGAAGCTTATCAATGAAAGGTTGAAGCCGTCCCCGCTTGATTTTCTTCTAGATCTTGGATTTTTTCTTGTTCTTCATGAAAATCGTTGGCTCAACACTTTTTTTGCTTCTGCCCATGGTCACAATTCTCTTGTTTTGGTATCTCACACCATTAAAAAATAGACCAAAGAACCCATAACACACCCAAAGAACCCACAAAGTGTATCAACCCTTACCATCTATCAAAATTATAACAACCTTGTCCATATATTAAATGATGTCTTGGTACTTGGCTCGATTCATTTAATCATCATTAAATGCAATGTCTCTCCCATGGGTGATATCATATTTTATTACAGCTCTGACATCAACATCCAATTCATATCAATTCTTCCACATCACATGCCCATTATGTTTAATCCCCTATTTAAAAAAATAGTTGGCCACACTATTAGCTTCTCTATAGACATGGGAAATTTTCACTTTATCGAATCTATATAAAGTGGCCCTAGCTTCATCTATCTAATATCTAATCGTCTATGAAGGGAGGGACTTGCCAAGTAGACAATCAATGATATTTTTGGAGTCACCATCAATCCATATATTTTTAAAGTTCATTCTACTCGCCATGTGAATGACTTGGAAGGCTCCAATGGATTTGGCTAAATGATTAGTTTGTATGCCCAAGGAAATAGCCATCACAACAATAAGCATGCCTTTATTATCTCTTATCACACCCCCTCTCCCTGCCTTCCCTAGATTCCTTTTCACAGCCTCATCAAAATTGGCTTTTATCCAACCCCTAGGAGGATGATACCAAATGACACCTTCACGGTTCTTTTTTGTTGGTTTTGAGGCTTTGGACACATCTCTTTTGATTTCTTAGTCTCTAGCCATCTTGAGGTCATAAATCGAGAAAACCACAACCTCCAACATGTTCTCTTGAAGAGGGAAAATGTTGAAGTTTTCCACAATTAGCCTATTAGTTTTCTCAAACACAAAATTCTCTAGAATTTCCTTGTCCTTGAAGATTCTATTATTTTGCTCCTTTCACACTCCCCAAACTATGTAAGGGAAATTTAGGGACCATAACCTATGTTGGCACTCTCAAATTTTTCAAATTTGAGGTGCCCATTTCAAAAAAAAAATCTTCTTCACTTTTGAAGTGCACCCGAGGGGTCAGTCTGAATGACCCACTTTGGAGAATAAGAATTTGAGGCATGCTGATTTCCAAGAAAAACCCATTTGCAGACATGTTTGATTGACATATGTGATCATGTGTGTAAATTTTCAGCTTCCCATGATTAGTTTTGTCAGGGTTTCAAAAGGTGAAGCGGGAGTGTTTTTGCACTATTCTACTAAATGCAGGTTGTCAGTTTTGCGAAACCTCCTGTTTGAGCTAGGATTTCGCAACCAATTGACTGCCATGTAAAAATGAATGTTGTTAGGTGTTATCCATACCTAAATAATCTCAGGTGTTAGTTTTTAGAGCCTCATGATTTGAATTGCTATTTTTAGCAGATTGAAACCAAATGTTGTTTGCTCAGTTTCACATTTGCATTCCTGATAGCCTTTCTGACTGGTCAACTTTGGTCATTAATATATTTTGATCAAAGATGTTTCATGGATTTTTATTTTACACACGTGCTCAGGGTACCTTAATGAAATTATGTGTCTGATGGAAGTTTGCTAGGAGTTTTTTCACTATTTTTACAAATTGGCAGTTGCGTGTGTTTTAATTGGTTATGAACAACTGTTGTTTCGGAAAAGCTTGACTAGGAAACTTTTTTGATTAGTATCTTCCACCTCGTGACTTATCTTTCTAAGCCATTTGTTGCAGTACATTCTTGGAATGAATTATTGCACGTTTGCAAGTTCTCATTGCTTCACGAGGTTATTTAACTGGTTTCCCAAGATGATTCCAGAGCCTTCTAGATCAGTTTTGCATATTTTCTAAAAGTGATAGAAAACAGTATCTAAAGGCAGCCCATTTTACCATTTCACTTCAAATGCATCTAGATTTTTTCTTGGGATGATTTGAGTTTGAAACTTGTTTGAAAAAGGATTTTTTTTTAGCCCAGCCCATGTGGTCCTCGACATGTTTTGCACTATCTTGGCTTGTATTTGTTATGGTGTTGCAACCATGTCAGGTAAATGTTTCTAAGATGGTAAATAAAGAGAAAGTTAAACGTAGCATTATCTTCATGTTTTCAAATACATGGACAAATAACTAAGCATTGTTGAAGCTTTAGAATGAAAATTAGACATTAGTGCAAGAAGACTTTCTGGACAGCTTGAGGGTGATGTTGCATTTGGCGATACCACAAGATAGGGTCATGACACCATTCACTCTTGTCAGGGAATTTGAACAAATACATGATATTGAAATGCAAAACCATTCAAGGCTGCAAGACACTATATAAATGATGTATTTTAAATAATGTTTAGATCAAAGAGAACTATTGATGGAAATGTAGCAGCTCAAAAATTACTTATTGTGTATTGTGTTGTGAATCAAATTTTGAGAATAGGCTACCCAAACTCTTCTCCAATAAAGGGGAACTTTTAAACATAAATATTCAACCATAACCAATTGAAGGGCTGACATGGATCTATAGAGGAGAATAGTTTGGAGACAAGTATGCGTATCCACCAAAGCTATCGGTGCACAAAACAAAGATGCAACCAATTGTGAAGGCATCTAAGCATAATATGAAATAGATTTATTGTAGAAGCATTGGAGACTTTCAGGGATATACAAATGAATCAAAGTGGTTATATGAAGAAGAGGGATGTTTTCTCTTAGATGCTGGGTGTGTGTTTGCCCATGGCAGTTTGTGCTAGTGTGACAACATATCAAAATTGTTGGAGGAAATTCAATTTTTGTTGGGCATGCAAACTCTATGGTAAATAATTTGTGCAAAAGTGAGGGCATCCTCTCAATTGACACTCTACGCCATAATTCTCCTATTGCGCCCCTTGCCTTTGAAAATACATGGAAGTGCTGGAATGCAGTGAGGATGAGCATTGCATATTAGAGTGGGGTGTGAATCAAAAAGGTAGGATAAGAAAATGGAGGATGGCGCCACTATATGGAAGATGCTCCAAAATTTTCTTGCAAACGAAAGCACACTAGGAGAAGCCCTTTCCTTGCATGCACATATAGTTCATCTTCTCGAAAGACTTTAGAAACTTTTATGCAAATGCAAATGCAAGCCCGTAGCTAGTAACAGGATGGGAATGACCTCCATCAAACTAGAGGGTGGTTGGCACGGCCAGGAGCATAGGAAGGTGCAACTTCATAAAAAAAAAAAGGCATCCATCAAAGCATAAGGAATATGAAGCAGATAAAGCTGCTGCCAGTGTTTCTCATGAAGAATTCTCAAGAAAAACAAAGGAGAGGATTTAGGGCAACAAGGGAAATGACAAATGAGAAAATAAAATTGATGGTGTAGATCAAGAGGTCAAAATGCAGCCAAATCTCAACCGTTGCCTACCAGGTCACAATCAGAAGATGTTGGACCATTACGCATTCCATGATTGTGGGGAGATGGGGAAACAAAAAATTAAAACATTTAATATTAAATTTTTCCGTAAGGCTTATGTCAAATAATATTAAAATGGGGTGGGGCCCATTTCATTTTCTTGGGTGAGGTTTTAAAAAAAAAATTAATGAAATGTGGGTGAATTAATTTCAATGTAAATGGGGTAAAAAGCTGAGGGAAATTAAATTTTTTATTTTACCCAAAGAGTTTAATATGGAAAAAATTAAGTCACCTAAGATTGTTTATCCATAAAATGTGGGGAAAAATTTAAAACGACCCGAAATTGTATTATAAATTTTTTTATTTAAATGGAGGTTGGGGCCTCTTTTATTTTCTTGGGTGAAACCTTTTACTATGCTAGGGTGAAATGTTAAAAGCTAATGAATTTGTACTGCTGGATAAAGTATTTATAATACTTTGCATAGATATTAAATAAAAATGAAATATTTTATTCAATGAAGATGAATAAAATAAAGCATAGTAGTGCATCATTATAAAGTGAATATGTAGAGTAAAATGCAACAAAGAGCAGAAACAAAGATAAATGAATTTTCATAGGGGTGGAGAGTTTTTCTTTTAGCTGCAAGTAATGAGTGGAGAATCAAAACATGGAAATTTTTCTATTAAAGAAATGAATTGAGCACATATTGTTTTCAAAACAAAATGAAGTTTGTTACATCAAAATGGAGAAGATAGTTTGCAGATCACTGTTCAATGGTGGAGATGTTTCCAGATGGCTTTTCTTGTTTGAATTTAGGGTTTCTTCTGGAATTTTTTCTCCTCTACTTATTCTCTTCTCTTCTCATTGTAATAGGTTGGCAAGTTAGCATATTAGCAAGTAAGTCAAAATTTTGGTGTGGAGTTGCATACCAAATTGTAAAATCTGTAGTAACAGAGGCAATGCAAATGGGATTTTGTCTCATTTTGTTGTAGGATTTGAGTTTATTGGGATTTAGTGTTGCATAATAGTACTAGCATTTCAGTTTAACTGAAAAATATAGGCTCATGTCTCTCCTATGTGCAAATGTATTCAAATTTTGAATGAAGTAATCAAGTGTTATTTTGTTCTTCTCACTATTGTGGTGTGTGCAATTATGGTTTTAGCTTTGATTCAAAGAATTAATTAAACTGCTTAAATGAGATTGCAGATTGATAGGTTTTGTACAAGGATTGGGCAAGAAGTATTGAGCTAAGGTAAAAATTGGTGATACTGTAAGGAAATATAATCAGAGATATTATATGTTACATCTTAAAATCTGTTGTGAACCATTATGTGTTAGTGAATTTGACTCCTTCAATGGATATGGCACTAGTCTGATTTGCACTTGTTCTTTGTGATTCAATGTTTTCTTTCTGTTCACTTGGGGCTTGCTACCATTTTAAAAAAACATAATGATTATCTTTCACCATGAAGCTATATTGTAATGATCTCACACTCCAAGTGGTTGATATTATTGATGAAAAAACAATTCATTTTAGTTCTATCCCATTCTGTTGAGCTATTAAGGGAGATTATCTATTTAAAGTTAATGATTATTTATAATTTTGTTGCTGAGATTGTAAACTCATTAAGGGGATCACCCTCCGGAGTCTTGTAGAGCCCAAAGTGTAGGAAGTTATTTTAAAATCCTCATCAGTTGGTCCAGGTCCTCTGAGCTGCCCTTGATTGGAATTGGAAATTCCATAGGTAGATTAGGAGACAAACCTGGTTTACATGAAAATACAACTGACAACTTACATATATAATGATTCAATGAAAGCACCTTCCATTGAATAAATTGATCTTTGATAGACCTGAGAGACACCCACGAGATGTTCCAGAGAGAATAAAACCTCCCCCAAATAGAAGTCACATAAAGAAAATGAAGAAACATATGGTTAGCAGTTTCCACTTCTTCCTTACAAAGGTAACAATGATTGGGGATCTGAAAACCCCACTTACAGAGGTTATCCACCATGAGCACCTTATTGTGGAGGATAATCCAAAAGAAAATATTGACCTTGGGGGTCAAGTGGTTAACCCAAGATTTAGCCCAATAGGCAGGAGGGGCAAGAGAAAAGGACAACAAAGAGATAGTCAAGGAAATCGAGTAGCTGCCCGAAGGATTGGCCGTCCAAACTAAAAGATCTTCATGTAGGCTCAAACCCATTCTAACCACCATCAGATGGGATTGGATCGACTCGATGTCCATACTAATATGGCTGATATTCACCCATTCCCCATTTCTCCAGTAGTCTTTAACAAAGGTCCCATAAGTAGCCTTACACATATCGACCCACCATTTGAAACTATCAAAAGAAATAAGTGGATCCTTCATAATCCATCCATATTAGCAAAACCTAGCTAGATTCCCATTTATAATGCTCCATTCCACACCCAAGTCAAAAAAATTCCTCCCTCTAATCAAATCGTTCCATAGGGGTAAACCATGTGGCAGGCAAGGAGACTCAAGCAAAGTTTTGAGAGAGCCCATATTAGCCAAATATTTTCTCTTTAAGATTCTATTCCATTCTCCATTTGACAAGAAAATTCTCCAAATTTTCTTTGCTAGGAGAGCTCTATTCATCGTTTTGATCTTTCTGAGACCCATTCCTCCTAATGTTTTTGGTCTACAATCATAATCCCATTCAATAAGGAGCATTATTTTCCTTTCTTTAGCACTAGACTAGAGAAATCATTTTAGATTTTTTTCAATAGCCTCCACATATTTAGAGGGAATCTTAAAAAGGCTGAAACCATCGATCAAGAGGTTCTGAAGAGTGGCTTTGAGAAGATGAATCTTACTAGCTTGAATGAGAAGAGCTCCTTTCCACCCCACAAGATTCTTGTTGAATCTATCAAAGGATTCAGAAGGCTTCAAACCCAAGGGCAACCCTAGATAGATTGATGATAAAGAATCCACTCTACAGCCAAAAATTCTAGCAATATTATTTTTCCTTGGCTCCGGAGTGTTAAATAAAAATAATGAGCTTTTCTATGTATTAACCTTCTGACCAAACACTCCTTCAAAATCATCCAAAATATTTTAAAGATTCCTAGCTTTGGACACTGTAAATATCCCCATCAAGATGGTATCATCGACAAACTATTGGTGAGAGCAGACCAAGTTATTGGAACAAGGCCTTAGACCCACCAGGTATCCTTGATCAATATTTTTTTTCAAGTTCCTCCCAAGGAACTACACCATGATAGTAAAAAGAATAGGAGAAATGAGATCTCCCTACTTTAATCCTCTAGAATTATTAAACAAATATGAAGGAGATCCATTAACAAGAATAGAAATAGAAGTAGTTGAAATGAGTTGGCTGACCAGCCGGAGGACTCTATTGCTGAAACCAAACGCCCTCATGATTCTGAGTAAAAATTCCCAGTCAACATGATAATAAGCTTTAGAGATGTCTAAGTTAAGGAGGAAACCTTAAGTCTTAGACACAAAGAGAGAATGAATATTTTCATGAATTGTTGTAATTGAGTCTAGAATCTTCCTTCCAAGGATGAAGCCATTCTACTAGAGTGAAATCAAGGTAGGCAACACAGTCAAAAGCTTGGAGGTTAACAACTGTTGCTACTTACCACTCAGATTTGCATTCCTTGATGGACTAAAGTAATTATACTTAGCAACTTCAAGGATAATTAGATGCTTCATTTTAAGTCTTGAAAGCATTATTACAATCAAAACAAATAAATATGAAGCATAATAAAACTCACATAAAAAAATGATGCTTGACTTAAATAATGTTGTAATAATTATTTAAATTCTACTTTTAACTACTTTTAGGATACTCAATTATGATATGAATTGCTTTTAGGATTTTTCGAAGGATTTCAAATGATGAAAAATTTATTTATATGCAATTACTTAATTTCTCACAAACTAATTATTGAGAGCCAACAAATGGTTTTAAATTTTTGAATATTAAAATGCCCACATCGACATAATTTAATTAGTAACAAAATTGACTAGAGAGGGGCACTAGTACCCTATTCTAGATCTATTTAATGGCCTTAAACATCAGTAAATGAATATTAAATCCTTATTCCCAATTCAACCCTAATTTTCAAAATATTATTATAAAATGGGGAAATTAAATTCATAATTGGGCCTAGGCACATAAGGGGGAGCTACACCCATTATTAAATTGTCAAGGGTGAAATTTTATGATCCTACATCTAGCCCACACTTTAGTGAGAGTATAAACTTATGTTGAAGATCATATTAAAGGATAAGCCAAGAAGGGTTCTTTTATATGAAAATTAGAGAGGTAAGATGACTTTGAATCTAGGGGATGTGCTAGCCCACAACTCAAGAACATGTGGAACAACAATGTAATGACAAAGAAACAAACACGCATGAGGTGCAATGTAACATGAAAAACATGAAGCATACATGATGAAGGCATAAAACTAACATAAGGAAAAACCAAAATATAATGCAAACACAATAAAAAATGATGCAACCCAATGCAAACATGAAAAATATACAAGGTGGACACATAAAAACACAACACGAGAAATAAAAATAAAACATTAAGACAAGTTTAGTACACTAAAAGGGGTCTAATTTAGTAAGGTAAAGGGACCTTTATCTTAAATTTGTCTCAAATACCCAATGTGATCTATTGAATATGGTGTTAGAAAAAAGTGTGATCTCATAAAGACTAGCAAGCTACATTATACTAGCTCACTCATAAGCTTCATAGATTCACTAGCTAGAAAGTTGCATTATGCTATGTTTCCATAGAATATGATATGTTTCATAAGGATAGCAAGCTACATTATGCTAGTTTACTCATAAAAAACATGGCTCCATTGGCAAGAAATTTATGTTATGCTAGGTGGCCATATTAAAATTATCAAGTTCATAGATCAACAAGTTGTGTTATGCCAAATCCATGGACTATTTTATGAGTCACGCCTTAGGGAGCAAATAAAGTCTAACTTATGGGGATTTTTAGCTTCATAGAGGATAAATAACCTTTAGGGTGTACAAAAGTTTTACATCATGGGGGAAATTTCACCTCATGGGTGATGAATCATAAAGCCACACCTTAGGGGATCATGTTAGAAAAATACCACCATGAAAGGTGAACATGAACAAATTGCAAGGCCATGCTTTAGGGGTTATCATTAATAATAACACCACTAAAGGGACACAACATGGGATGTAAAGTAATAATTTAGGGGATAGCATACATAATGCCACCACTAAAGGGGAATCACTTGAAGATACAAGGCCACAGTTTAAGGGATATCATGCATAATAATACCACTAAAGGGGCATATCTTGAAGATGCAACTCCACACTTTAGGGGATATCATGTATAATACTACCACTAAAGGGTCATCACATGCAGATGTATTCTTAAAATTTTCACTAATAGATAGGGAAATATTCCCCCCTTAAAATTTTAGTGTACTTGATACACTAGAATCTTTAGGAGATAATGAATGAAGAAATTAGCTATCCTTTAAAAATAATACACTCCTGACAAGATTATCTATCCTTTCCCCCCAATTTTATGGAAAATGGCGGCCAAATGTGGATGCTATCATGTTGCTCCCCATTGATAA
Source organism: Sequoiadendron giganteum (assembly GCA_007115665.2). NCBI lineage: Eukaryota > Viridiplantae > Streptophyta > Pinopsida > Cupressales > Cupressaceae > Sequoiadendron > Sequoiadendron giganteum. Next base: position 161,454,764 of record CM021102.1, on the reverse strand, counting down.
AATATGGTTACACAAAAAAATTTGTGCCCTCATGCATGGTAATCAACATCATATGATAATTTAAATGTCACATAGTAAGGAGCAACACCATAGTAATTAATTTATTATTTTGCATCGATCTATAAAAATTTGATATAATTGAATTAACCACTAAAACTTTCTTTTTAAAGAACAACACTCATCAATAGAATGGTAAAAAACTGATGATTGTGGACATGAAAAAAATGCATTTTTTATCCGACACATATGATCCTAAGCTTACTAACATTATTTCTTCCTAAATCATCTCTTTCTAATCATCACATTTCATCTCTTAGTTAAATTAATCTATTTTATTTGATTAAGTCATTCTCTTCCATTAATTAAATAAATCATGTTATTTAATTAATCCTATAGTCTCTCTTTTAATTAAATAATTCACTTTATTTAATTAAATCTCTAAAGTCATATGTTTTAAATTAAATAAATTAATCTTTATTTGATTTAATCTATCACCACCACTTTTGATTAAATAAATAAATCCTTATTTAATTAAATCTAAAATCATTATTCCTCTCAACTTTTATTTATTTAAATCTTAAAATCTAAGTCAAAATTGATAAATCATCTAACTTCTACTTAAATTAATCAAATCATGATTAATGCTAATCCTAATCACTCCAATCCTCTATATTTTGCAACTTGCACAAAAAATCAATTTATTTGATTTACAAATTCATCAATTTCCATTTAGAAGGGCATCTTTTGTGGAATATTCTTCCAATTAAAAAATCCCTCCAAAAGGAATGATTAATTCCAACAAACCATTAATGGCCTCTTACATGTCCTTTTCCTTGAGCCAAGTGACATTTACTCCATTCCTCTATCCCTCCAACTTGTCATTTAATCAAATTAAAATTTGAATCTAATAGCATTTATGTGGACATTCATCAAAATATGCTCATTCTTCCTCTAATCACATGTGGACAAGTGGTCTTCTCTCATTGGTTTGTCTTTTTTCCCACATTCATCCAAATCCTTCAATATCCCATTCTTCAAATCTATAAATAGAGAGCTTCTCTATTGATTTTAGGATCCAAAATTTCATCCATAATTTATGCAAGCGTACTATATTGAATTTCATTTACAACTTCATCCATTTTAATCTAGATTTCATAGTTTTATATCAAGTTTATCAAGGTTATCATCACATTGCATCAAGGAATCAAGAATCTTCTTCAAATCACAAGAATTGAGAGTTTTCTCTGTAAACGTGCAAAATCAACATTATTGATTAACATCATATTTGATCATTTTATTCTTATTTAATTAAATCAAATTAATTAATTAATCTCCCAAAGTCTCTTGATTTAATAAAGTCACATGTATTTAATTAAGAGAATAATATTTATTTTCTGCTCATTTGATTTAAAACAAATACAAAAATAAAAATCAAATATCACACCACCTAATCACTAGCTTAATTAGTCAAATCCCTGATTAATGCTAAGCCTAACCCATGCCCCATCTTGTAGCTTTTCCCACTTGCACAATAAATCATTTATTTTGATTTATTAAAACCCCTATTTTCCTCACAAACCATATTCCCAAGGAATATGCCCTGATTAACTCCCCTTGTTTGAATTTTTTGTCCAAACAAAATTCCCCCTCAAATCCTTCAACTACATGCATTTAATGCCATTTTCAACTTCAAATGGGTACATTATCCAAAACATGCACAATCATGGGGCCAATCACATTGTGACAAGTGACTCTCTCCTATTTGTTGGGAATTAGTCCCACATTCCTCAATCTTGGCCTCTCCTCTCTCAATCTCTCATATAAATTCAATGCCTTTTCTCTCATTTTTTCATCTACAATTGGAGTATCGTCACTATAGGGAACTTGAATTCACTTTGCATCTCATTGTCTGTCATCTCATTTGCTTGGCAAGGATTGGGAAAGGGCTACCTTCTACACAAAGAGTATCACTAATCCACTATGGAATAGGTATATTTCATGTTTTATATGCTTTCTTTATCTTTGTCATTTGTGTGCATCTTAAATCATGATATATTATTTCATAGGGATATTAGATGTTTGCTTTGTTTTGAAATGTTAATCATGCTAATGAGGTGTGTGTGTTAGAATTTCAAGAAACCATTTGCAAATTTTGATGTCCACAAAATGGCGCTAGAAGGAGGGCTTGAACCTCCGATAAACCATTGTTGTGTTTAAGTTTGTCACACTCACCATAGTCATAATTATCTACGTTTTTTTTATTATGGTTTGTTTGCTAAAAAAAGATGCAAATTTATGTTGTGTGCTTGCTTACTAACAAGAGCAAGGAAACAATAACAACAACAACAAAAAATATAAAAAGAAATCAGGTAATCAATTGGTATTTCTTGTTTACTCTACATGACAGACATATCTTTTCTCTTTATGCGATAATGTTGTCTGAATACTTACTATCATATTGTGATACAAACCGGTCCTTATGTTTTCTTCTTTTTAGATCATTTAATATCGATGTATTTTCCTTATTATCATTGAGATCCATATTTTCTTGGATTCTTGCCCAATTTTTCTTTTTTTTTATGCAATCCCCTCTACTTCCAAAAGTCCAGATTGTATTTCTTTTTCTACTAATCTGACAGATATATAAATAGTGTGAAAGAAGAAAATAGGAAAGTCATCTTTTAATGGATGGATCTCTCATTGTCCATTTTGTTCTTTGAGCTAGAGTTTTCTCAAGATCTTAATGTATATTTATTTATAAAACCGTCTCTTTTACAAATGTACATGATTATATTGTGGAATGGAATCATGCAGAAATCTTATTTGAGACATGAACCCATGTTCAATAAAATTTCCATGGGAACTCGCATACAACTTGATATGGCTGTAGGATGCGACAGTTTGTGGATGGTTTCCATTATGAGGAGAGCGCATCCAAACCTTGTCCATTTCTCCCTTTCTCGTGCATATTTTGGTACATTAGGAGTGGTTTTACTTATGTTAAATGTATTAGTTAAAATATTTTAATGCATGGTCGTCATGAAGCAGGCGGTCTTTCTTTCAAACTTCAAAGAACAAATAACTTGTATGAAGTGAGTGATTGAATTGTTGGGGATGTCCAAAGTGTCTAGCTGTAAGCATTAGAAGGTCGATTGTTCCTCTAGATCATGCACCCCCTATATCATTCATTCAGTATACGCATTGACTATCTCTCTTGCCCGATCCTTACTAGATCTGTCCATTATTGCCTGCCAGTAATTTAAGTATTTCTTATAAGCTTCATCTAATTTCTAATTTTACCTTTCATGGCTTTCTCTTGTCTCAAACACCTTTTTGTAACATGCATTAAGTTTCCAAATTGCTAGTGTAGCTTCATCTGAAAAGAATACTCTCTTGTATGTTTGATCGATGTCCATACACTGTGCCAACATGCCAAAATTCAATACACTCGGTCTTCAATACACGGCCAAAAACCATACATTGACATAACAACGCAAATATTTGTTGAGAGTATTGGTAAAATGTCAACACACTTGTTAAAATTTATTTACTTTTGTCAAAAAATTGTTGTCACAATCCTATCGAATTTGGCTGCGAGTATGTTGATGCTTATTATTATCTTTTTTATTCTTTTTTTACCTGAGTTTGTGGGCCATACTATTGGTGGTAGGATCATACTTTAATCAAGTAGAATAAGTTTGTACGCCAAAAAATTTACTTCATTGAATTAAATGGCCAAGGCAATTATCAATGTCCTTTAATACATTTTTTGCAACTTCAAAACACCTTCAGCTTCAGACATAAAGATGAACAAAACTGCGCACTGGTTTGAAATGGTTGCGCGTCTGAAACCGAACAGAGGGAAGAGAGGCAGACTGGTAATATATGATTATATTCTCAGAATATTTCCAGTGACACTAAATATTTATTTGGATTCTTATTATTGCATGTTATGTTAAGAAAATCAGTCTCTATACTGCTTTATTGCAATAAATGAAGTTCGATTAACTGTGTTGTCAATTGATAAATCTTGGAAACATGTATAGAGAGTCGCGCCTTCTATATACATTTACTACAGAGTATGGATTTCTGTTAGAAGATTTTTTTCTAGGATCAGAGATAAATCTCCTTGAGTACTCTCGAATTTATGATTTCCACCACCTACCCTATATTTCTTGTAGAACATCTTCACTATTTGGCGTATCTCATTTATGTAGGCATCCTTACCGTAAGGCATCTTTCATTTATGATTTTTTTATAGATCCTTATTGTGAGGTGTCTTTTATTAATGATATCTTGTAGTCATCTGTATTGAAGGAGTTTTGAGCACATTTGTACACACTTCAAAATGAGAAGTATTTGCAGATTAATGTTTGAACTTCCCAAGCTTCTTCTATTTAAATATCTTCAAATCATCATTAGAGAGTGATAAAAAAAAAGAAAAAAAAATGAATCGAATCCACAAAACAATAGAACAACTTCTTCTAACAATGTTTCTTGCTCCCTGCCAAAGGTCAAACAAGAAATCATTTAAGAGAGACCATCCTAAGCTTTGAATCAGGTTACCTTAAAAGGTAAAATGATCTAGTATAGATATTGAACGGTTCTATGGACGTCAGCTAGGGCTCCTGCAACATTTGACAATCAACATCAGAGCATACGCAAAAACACAAATGTCCATTTACATATCCAGTTTGAAAAATTTAAATCTAGTAGAGAGATATTGAATGGAATCTAGCAGAAATTGTGAAATATTTTGATGGATCTGGAATTTCAATGAAAGAAACAAGAAAAGAAGTTAAGCTTCAGTTGACTTCCACTTCCATATTCATGAGCTTAGAATAAATCTATAGATCAAAGAATAGGTATGAATACTCCTATTTGTGTGCAAGTCATTGACAGTGATAACCAAATTCTAGAAAGGAAAGATAGACATACTCTTTTAAATGATTTGGGCTAAAAGAAACAGAAGATAAATTCTTCAATGTTCACATGCTATTATTGTCATTTTTTTTGTGGTCTATCAATGTTCCTAATGACCTGTTATTTGGGTTTCTTGTGACATTAAGATGATTAGAAAAAAATATTTACAAATGCCATTGACTTCCACCTGCCTTAATATTTTTCTTGATGCAGATTCATTATTGAAAGATTAAGGATATTATGTTTTTCAACTACTAGGGCAGCGAATGAATCATTATTATTACCCTACCTTTCAGGTTGCACTAAGGGAGTGCCTTGGCATCGATGTCTCACCAATATTGCATTAAAAAACTTTCAAAATCTTAGATTGCAAAGTTGCCCATGGTTCATTTACTGTCATAAATGGAATGCATTCAAGATTAACGATGTCAAGTTGTAGGCATTAAAACTATATTTTTTCCCAAATTAGGAGATCATTAATGGATGATTTGGACTTATCTTGTAAATTTTAACAAAGGGGAAATCTGGCATTAAAAGTTATCATTTGTGTGCATTTGTTTTGTGTATTCATTA
>CM021102.1:161351360-161447815 GCA_007115665.2 Sequoiadendron giganteum | reverse complement strand
CATCACTTTGATCCCTCAAATTTTCCTAGTTCTTCGCTTTTTCAAACCTAAGGTTTAGACCAATCAAAGGGGTTAGAGGTTCATCTCTTGCATTCCTAAAAATTGATCTCTGTTTTATTCTTCAAAATCAATCTCAACACAAGAAGAATATGGAGTAAAACAAAGAAAAATTCATTTCAAGTGATCTAGGTCAAACCGAAACAACATTCAATCCGACGATAACAATTTAACTCCCAATCAATCCTCCTCAAATTCCTCAAAACTCTCAAGAGGAAGGTCACATAGAGGACATCACTGACAATGGTATAACACAATCATAAATTCTAGAAATGGTGTGAAACCTTGAGAACCACCGATTTGTCAGTGCCATGCTGAAGTTGTACCCATCCCAATATATGTTAGAGTTAGAAAAATAAGGGGATAAACTCCCTTCTGAATTTGATGTAAGAACTATTATGGAGAGGTATCTCGGTATCATTCCCTCACCCGCATCCATGCTCCCACTCTAAAGCGCGACTCAAGATATCCCCAAAATCATATCATCTATCACTTCAAGCCCATCAGTTGTTAACAAGGGAAATGCCATGTTTTGTGAACTTCAAAAACATCAACTTGTGAAAAATTGAGTGTTGAACGTAGGCACCACATCAGAACAATCTGTGCTAGTAAATCCATTGCACCCTTACATCCCGCTCACATTTCATAATCATACCAATTTATCCTCATTTCATGCAATGCTAGATTATTCTCTCGACATGCATACTTCTCTCCCAATCTCACAAGGAGAAGGTGACTTGTTTGGAGTAGGAGGAATCTTGGATCCATCATCATCACTTTCAAGGATTGCACCTCCTTTCTTTCCACCATTTCCACCCTTACTATTCACGTCTGCATCATCACTCAGGTTGGGTCTTCCCCCTCTTCCGCCATCAACCAATCAAATCAAAGCATCTTATAAAATCCACCAGCCATGTCTTTTATACCACAACAATAGATGGAATCTGACCAAACAACTGCAACAATTAGTGCATCCACCATTCCTCAAGCATGTTGTCACAGGGACCAAGCACCTCAATCGCACCATCCATAACTTGAAATCTGATCATTAACACGACTGCTCCACTCATCACAATGGTCGATCTTCTTCCCAGCCCACCACCATTACCACCAAGGAAAAACATAACCAAGTCATTCACCATGACGTTGAAAGATGCTCGACGAGTTTCCCAATAAAAAGGATTCCAAAATCAGCAATCTGCACAATTATTTGTGCAACAAGCACAAGCACAATTAGTAGTGCAACACGCACAACAGGCTACACAAGTCCAAGCCTTGTTAGAACAGAAACAATCGAAACAAGGTGTCCAAGCTGCATAGGTAGCTCAAGCTGCTCAATCCGCATAATTTGTGCAAGCCGTACAACAGTAGCACGACCAACAATAGGCATTTTTGGCTTAAAAACAAGCACATGCATCACTTGCTCAACAAAGATTGCAACAAAATCAAATCAATATCCTAGCTGTCAATCCCACACCCCATAACATATTCACTCCACCTCTTGAATCACAAGTTGATGTGACGACACAGATCAAATTGCTCTCGCAACAAGTGCTAGATCTTCAATCAGGGAAGACAGTCAAGACACTGAGCAACTTGTGTCCCTATCCATTTGATAGAAGCTTGGTGATGGTACCATTCCCAAAGGGATTCGAAATCCCCCAAATTTTATAACTATTGTGGGATGGGAAACCCTGAGGATCACATCAGGGAGTTCCAAGTTTTGTTTGTTTTTTGAAATAACAACCCAGCTAGGATGTGCAGTTCTCTAAGAGGTAGCCAACCTCTATATTAAAGAACCACAAAGGAAAGTGGACAACTAATGAGATTCAATCAAAGACTGACATTTCCTCCACTTTTGGCTCTACAGGACCAAGGTGGGTAAACCTAAGTGTGCTCATAAGAATGTTCTATGACTGGTAAGAAACCTTCTTCTTACAGATTACAGTCCCTGCACACGTAATGAGATAGTAATTACTCTCGGTATTGGCAGACCAAAGAATAATAAAAGGTATCTTAGAGAAATAGGATTGAACACTTGAATGTAATATGTGCCTCTGGTAGAGAGATAGGGTTTAATATTTTATATTGTTCAGCTCTTATACCGCCATATTTAGAATTATAGCCTTGTAGTAATCTGGAAGAAAATAGCCAATGCCTCATCCATTGGGCATGTGTCATACAAAACGTAATCCAAATATTATGGACATATCACCATAATGATTTACATCATGTGAATTTTAATTTTTAAAACAACACTCCTTAGCAATCCTGAATGTATAATCATAAATCTATAACTCCTTTCCAAGCAATTTTATTAACTCATTGAGTTAAAGCAGGAAAATGAAGAACACATTCAAATATACCATTGAAAGTGAATGAAAATATCATTAATAGGCTCATTCACAACGTATGACACAAAATTAGGAGAGAAATTGTTTCAAAATGATTATCATTTATTGCTTGAATATTGGTAATTACATTACCACAACTTGCTTGTGTCATAGAAAACCTGACTATAAAAGATATTAACTAAAAACTCCAAGAAAGATATAGTAAATTAATCGACTGGACATATATTCAGAACCTCCTAGATCCAAAATTTGATTCCTAACAATGAGTCATGAAATCTCCTTTATAGGACATGAGAGTAACAAAGCATTACACTACATTGTTAATTTAAAAATTGAATTTCATTTATAATGAAATTCAAATTCACATTCATCATCATTGGAGAGAAAAGTGCATGATCCGAGGAATAAAAAAATAGTTACACAGTAAGCAATCAAAGAGAAAAACAAATAAGCATGCCAGGCACATGCACATCCATATCATGAAAAACCAGCCACTAGGAAAGCAACACACACCAACCCGCACTAAGTCAACCCACAACCCTGGTACAGGTGACCGCTTTGACTTCTCACCTCAGTAAGAAGCAAAAACACCTTCTTCCCTCTAGCCACATCAGCAAAACACCCAACATCTTGGCATGATGCTACGACAGTTATTGGGTCGACTGTAATGACCTCTTACTTTACACCCATGAGCTTGGTCAAGGAAGTTATGTAACACAGTAATTCAAGTCTCATTTGAACCCGTTGCCATCAGATTCTAACAAAATCAGAATAGGGAATGCGCAATGCTCAGGCCTTTTCCTAGAAATTTAAGTAGCAACTTCGGGTATTATGGGAGTAGTTTAATCCTTCTCGAGTAGTGACCTCCTACCCTTCACTCTGGCACTCCTTTGTTCTACATATTTTTCCATTGAAGAAAAATATCTTGCAAAATATAGGAGAGAAACCACAACCTACAAACAAGACAACTCGAAAACTGCAATGATAACACTAGAAAACTTAGCAAGCATTTATAGTGTGAATTGGTGTGAGGGATATTAATTGCTTAAATGCAATACAATAATTTGAGTGATTAGTGGATGACGTAGCCACCATTTCAATATTTGAGCCTCATTAAGAAACAATGTACAACCCATAATCGCAATCAATAGGAGGGCATCATTCGCACATAAGAGAAAATATGGGAAGATCCTCTAGAAAAACCCATGCCATTAATGAAATAAGTTACAAAATACAAAATATCATCACACAGATGAAAAACACCTCTCTTTGAATTTGAATCACTGACACAGAACAAACCTAGCAAATCGGACGACTCAAAACGAGTCAATGAGTGTTGATAATCGACATCGGCACCTAAAAAAGAACACAACCAATCATAAGCTAGGCAAACAGGAGGTTGCAACCGGACAATAGGTCTCACTTAGCCCTGCACCTCAAGAACAAGGCCATGTCTCACCTCCTCGCAGACCTTGTAGTACTTTAGGAATATTTACTCTAACCGTGTGAGGTCTACGAAGGACAATTATTATTAACCCCATCATTAAATCCATTCAGTGGTGAAAAGATGGCCACATGTCACTGTAGGCACCTCGTAAAAATACCCCGCTCCTTTGTACATTCTAGATGGTGGCATCTCGCATACCTCACACTACTTTAGTGACATCAACAGGAAAACTTGTGAGGTTTGTGACAAACAATCCAGATCAAACCCATGATCAAACAGTTGGTAAAACGTCATATAGGACATGTAGAATATTTAGGTGGGATTGGCCAGTACAACCCTCAGTGGTATAAATTTTTAATCCTAGGTGGAAAAAGAGACCGACAAGTTGGTTAAAAGGGGCCTATAAGAGCACGGAGGAAAGGCTCAACCAGATCACTTAAGTGACCGATTACCTTCAGTAGCAAGTCACCATTGAAGTATAACATAAGGGTTTCCAAAGTTGATAATTTATACTATCGTGGGTAATATAAATCCTTAAAACCCTAGCCTCCCCCCTTTGAATTTGAAAATTTTGATTAGTGGCTCCGACTGGGGATGTATGCCCCCTGGAGTCATAGAAAGAATCCAGAATCTCTAGTTTTGTAGACCAGATTACTAAATTACACAAGTCCCTTGACACATATTTCACTATTCTTTGTCAATTGGACTTGAGCATACTAACTTGGTGGCCCGAGGCCACCAAACAAGAGAAATCAAAATTTATCCCTATTAAAAACAAAATTCTCAGGTACCTGGAGTAAACCAAGTCTACGGTGTTTACTTCTTGATGCTTCAAAATTAATGGGATAATCAATATGCCTAGAACTATCATAATGTTTACCAATAATTCCCTACACTAGTTCAGTCAATTCCCTATACCAAAACTTTAAAATCATCATATGACCATGATAATATTTCACCTTAATCTACCCTTGGTCATATTTCAAAGCATATTGGTTTGACTGAGTGGAGAAGTGGAAACATTCATAACTTATCAAGTCTGCAACATCACACATTTTGGCATCATCATCAGTTTGTACATCAAACTAAGAATTCTCATATGAAACTATGTGCATGTTATCCATACTTCCATTGCTCAAAAAAGATGATAGACAACTCAAAGAATCCCTACCCTTGAATTTCCCACATAAGTTTGGTTGCCATCATCTGAATTTTGTCAATTTGGAATACATCCTGGAATCACAAAATTAGGCAACACTAGCTGCATCATTTTCCAGGGAATGTGTAAACACATTCATCTCAGGCCTCTCAATATACATCTTCCCTTGTACTTCTACATTTATTCTGAAATGAACACTCTCAAAGATAGAGTCAAATACATCAATTTCAACATGTTCTGAAAAGAAAAAGCAATATGCAATAGCCTCCTTGTACTGAACACCACCCATTGTATGTGTTAATTTATAAGTGAAAATTTCAGCACAAGCTAAAAAATGTTCACCAGCAATATCAATGTCACCTTCATTATAAGTTGAGAACTTTTCACTATCAATATCAATGTTAGAAGGTAACAATACATCCATCTCAACCTCACATAAGGAGTGAGGAAAATTTATAGTACTAATATATTGGTTGTCTTCAGTACATTTATTTTGGTCACACACTTCATTGTCCTCAAATTCCTCAACATTTATACAATAATATTGTTCCATTGCCACTATAGCTAGAGTATACTCTAAAAATTTATCATTTGAAAGTTTTTCCTTCACTTGGAAACAAGTAAGAACATGAGGTTCTACATTTCCATACAACTCTGGTGAAAATAAAAGCTTAGTTCCATCATCAGTACTACAATCACTACATTTGAAATCACAATCACTGGCCTATAACAAAATCTCAATGATATGAGCATTACAATCAAGATTACGAAACACAATGGGTGTATCACACAATCCTTCCTCATGTTTCCGCTCAAATTCCTCTATGGTTATCCAACTTCTTTCAAAAGAGAAAGCATTATCTTCATTTTGTGTAGACAACTTCTTAGCTGATTTTGCAATCTCTATGCACTTCATGACTTGGACCAAATTAGTAGGCTTCAATTCTTTTGGTAAAGCACTTAGCCCTAGTTCATAAATCTCACAAAATAAATCAATGCATTTATAGTCATTAGGTCTATGATCTCTAGGTATTTGTATCAAGGATTCTAAAAATCTCAAGAAAAACTCAAATGGTGATTCTTTCTCTTGCCTGTTCATATCATAAAATTCTAGTACAAGAGAAGTTTGATCATCATCATTCAAACTAGAGTGGATTTCAACTTGGATCTCATTATCATCACACTATAATGGTTAAGTTATAATAGTATTAATAACACCCTTATCATAATCAGTTCTCTTAGTAGCCAAATCTGACATTTTACTAGTACTAGTTAGCCTAGGGTAATCAATACTTGCAACCAGATATCCCTTCATCATTGAGTATTTCATATTGTTTTCAATTTCCATAGCCATTTGGTATGCTTGGTGCATTTTTGTAGGTTCTTTATCTCTTAGTAAGTAACCATCCTTCTATGAAAAGCACCAAGATATAAAACTAAGCATTCAGCCTCACTCGGTCTTATTTCTTTAGGGATTTCTCTTAAAGATCTTGATAACCTAAGATTAAAATATGGGATTAGCTCCTCTTTATTTATGTGAATTCCCATTAAACCTTTTTTTAATATGTTGGGATTGATTCGTTCACCAAATTGTTCCATAAAAGCTATCACCAACTGATTCCATGAGTTAATAGAATAGGAAGGTAAATAGGAAAACCAATCCCTAGCATCACCCCTTAAGGATTGCACAAAATGCTTCTTGAAAACATCCTCATGAATGATTTCATAATCCCCCATTACATCTACAAAAAAATGTAAATGCTTAGAGGCTGATTTTGTACTTTGCCCAGTATATTTAGGTAGATACTTCCTAATCTTCTTAAGAATTGGATTAGGGTGACCACTGACATCTCTGAAAATAAAAGGCATAAAATTTTGAGTTACAAAACACCCTATAGGGCTTAATGCAAATTGTTCTCTTTTCATATTTATGTCTGAATTTACATATGGGAAATCACTTATACCCATTTACAAATTCATCAATAGTACATATCATTTACTAGCGCAACCATGATTCCATTAATGACTAAAAATATTATTCCTTTCTTTCAGAGATATGATGCAACATAAACATTGTTTCATAAGTCCTTTTACATATTGCATCATTAGAAGTATGGTAAAGCTAATCATTGTTCCTTTCTTGATACTAAACATCTAGTTTGGAACCATTTCCATCCTTAATTACAAACACCCATCACAATTAGAAATAGTGAATTGTTTAATTTTGATGAAATACCTGGTAATTTTTTGCAGCATGTATTAATATTTTCCTTTATATATCAACTGGTTTTTCAAACATAGTCGCCACCTCTTCAGTAGAGGACTGAATTTCAAAAGAAATATGGAGTTCCTTCTCAAAACTTGTTAGATTCTAGGTCTTTTGTCTACAACTGAGTCGGACCTTGCCGCTACCAGTCTCCCTCAAAACCACAATCCATCACCATCCAAATTTAACATTCAATTTCACTTTAAACAAATGATTCTTGATAGCCTCCTGCAACCCTTGTGGTTTATCTTTTCCATTTTTCTTTTAAATTTCTTTGAGGTTCTCCCTAATAATACCATCATTAGACTAATAACTCTAGAAATCTTGAATCCTTTGCCAACAAAATACCTTAGATCATAGGATTGTTAGGTTCATTTCAACAACCTCTTCCTTCTAGGGTTGAAAACATTAACTCTATAAAGGCAGAATAAAAAATCTTTTGATATGACTCTATAACTGTCTACAACTAGTGATTCAAAACTCCCCAGCAGAGTCACCATTCTATTGGTGTTTTAAAATAAAAACCTAGCTATGATTTGCAATTCTCTAAGAGGTAGCCAACCTCTATAGTAAAGAACCACAAAGGCTATTGGCCAAATAATGAGACTCAGTCAAAGACTGACATCTTCTACAATTTTGGCTCTGTAGGACCAAGGTGGGTAAACCTAAGTATGTTCATAAGAATGTTCTATGAATGGTAAGAACACTTATTATTATAGATTAAAGTTCCCAAACATGAAATGAGATAGTAATTACTCTCGGTATTGGTAGAACAAAGAATAATAACAGGTATTTTAGAGAAAAGGGATTGAAGACTTCAATGTAATATTTTCCTCTTGTAAAGATATAGAGTTTAATATATTTTTTTGTTTAGCTCTTAGACCACCATGTTTAGAATTACAACCCCGTAGTAATCTTGAAGAAAATAGCTAGTGCCTCATCCATTGGGAAAGAGTCATACAAAATGTAATCACGATATTATGGACATATCACCATAATTCTTTACATCATGTGAATTTTAATTTTTAAAACAACACTCCTTAGCAATCCTGAATGTATAATCATAAATCTGTAACTCATTTTTGAGAAATTTTATTAACTCATTGAGTTAAAGCAGGAAAATGAAGAACGCGTTCAAATATACCACTGAAAGTGAATGAAAATATCATCAATAGGCTCATTCACAACTTATGACACATAATTAGGAGAGCAATTTTTTCGAAATGATTATCATTTATTGCTTGAATATCAGTAATTACATTAGCACAACTTGCTTGCTTTGTAGAAAACATGACTAGAAAACATATTAAGTAAAACCTCCAAGAAAACTACAGTAAATGAACTAACTGTACATATATTCAGAACCTCCTCAATACAAAATATGACTCCTAACAATGAGTCATGGAATCTCCTTTATAGGAGAGGAAAGCAACAAAGCATTAGGTTACATTGATAATTTAAAAATTAAATTTCATTTAGAATGAAATCCAAATTCACATTCCTTATCATTGGAGAGCAAACTGGATGATCTGAGGAACCAAAAAATTCTTACACAGTAAACAGTAGGAGAGAAAAATAAAAAAGCATGCTAGGAACACGCACGTCCATATCATCAAAACTAGCCACTAGGAAAGAAGCACACACCAACCCACACTAAGTCAACCCACGACCTCAGTACAGGTGACCGCTTCGAGTTCTCACCTTAGTAAGAAGCGAAAACACCTTCTTCCCTCTAGCCACATCAACACATTACCCAACAAACTAGCACTATGCCACTATATTTATTGGTTCGAATGCAAGGACCTCTTCCTTTACACCCATGAGCTCGGTCAAGCTCGCCAAGTAACATCAGTAATCTGAGTCTATTTCAGACCGATTGCCATTAGAATCTGACGAAATCATAACAGAGGATGTGCAACACTTACACACTTTGCTAGCACTTTGAGTAGCAACTTTGGGTGTTCCAGGAGCACATTGCTCCTTCTCGAGAAGAGACCTCCTAGCCTTCACTTTGGCACTCCTACATCCTACATATTTGTCCATTGAATAAAAATAGCTTGGAGAATACAAGAGGAAAACCACCACCTACAAACAAGACAACTGAAAAAATGCAATGATAACATTGGAAAACATAGCAAGCATTTATAGAGTGAATTGGTGCGAGGGATATTAATTGCTTAAATTCAATGCAAGAATTTGAGCAATTAATGGCTGACGTAGCCACCATTTCAGTATTCCAGGTTCATGAAGAAATGGCATACAACCCATCATCGCACTCAATAGGAGGGAATCGTTCGCACGTAAGAAAAAATATGGAAGATCCTTTGGAAAAACCCACGCCATTAATGAAATAAGTTACAAAGTGCAAAATATTGTCACACGGACGAACAACACCCCTGTTTGAATTTGAACCATTGATACATAATAGACCTAGAAAATCAGATGACTCAAAATCAGTCAAAGACTGTTGATAATCCACATCAGTGCCTAGGAAAGAACACAACCAATCATAACCCATGCTAATAGTAGGTCCCACTTAGCCTCGTTGCCTCAAGAACAAGGCCACGTGTCACCTCCTCGTAGACTTAAAAGTACTTTAGAAATACTTACTCTAACCGTGCGAGGTCTACGAAGGACAATTATTATTACCCCCATCATTAAATCCCTTTTCTAGTGAAAAGATGGACACATGTCACTGCAGATGCCTCGGAAAAAGACCCTTCTCCTCCGTACATGCTAGATGGCAACATCTTCCAGACCTCAGACTACTTTAGTGACATCAACAGGAAAACCTACGAGGTTTATGAGAAACGGTCCAGATCAAAACCCGTGATTGGATGGTTGGCCAAATTGCATATAGGACATGTAGAATATTCAAGTGGGACCAGCCAGTACAACCCTCGGTGGTATAAATATTTAAGCCTAGGTGGGAAAATAGACCGGTAGGCTGGGTGAAAGGGGCTGGTAATAACATGGAGGAAAGGCTCAACCAGATCACATAAGTGACTGGTTACCTTCGATAGCAAGTCACCGTTGAAATATAACATAAGGGTTTCCAAAGTTGATAATTTATATTATCATGGGTAATATAAAACCTTGAAACCCTAGCCTCCCTCCTTTGACTTTGAAAATTGCCATCAAGTACATTGCATGGAATTCACCTACAATGACTCATATCTATTGTGGCTATTCCCTTGAAGCTTTGTTGCTGATGCTATGGAATGATTTTCTCGTCTGCCTATGAGAATCAAATTTTTTTAGGAGATCAAAGATGCATTCCTCCAAAATTACGCATTCAAAATTTATGTGGATGTTAATTTGGAAGAACTCTCGACGCTCAAATAGAGTAAGGGGGAATCATTCACTGCATTTCTCCAATGATGGCGAGCCAAGGCCAATCGAAGTAAGTGGCTCATGCCAGAAGAGCAACAAGTTTGTACCATCATTGCCAATATAGACAAAACCTTGGCGTTCTATCTGAAGATGCAATGCATGACTATGTATGATCAATTGATCCCCTAGGTGCTCAATATTGAACAATCTCTTGTTACACAAGCGGGCATGCCCACTTATCCTCAACATCAAGACAATCGCCCATCCACTAGATAGAATTAAAAATCTTGCACATGAGAAACGAATCGAAATGTCACAAATGATGGTGTGGTGGATGCGAAGGTTGTCATCAGCGTTATTAAGAAAAACAATTAAATGCACCATCACCAACCACATAAC
Organism: Sequoiadendron giganteum; assembly: GCA_007115665.2. NCBI lineage: Eukaryota > Viridiplantae > Streptophyta > Pinopsida > Cupressales > Cupressaceae > Sequoiadendron > Sequoiadendron giganteum. Next base: position 161,436,800 of record CM021102.1, on the reverse strand, counting down.
AACAATAAGAATAACACACGAACAAATTTGGTAAACTAGAAACCATCCCAAAACTAGATCAACAATCTCAATAATCAAGGAGGACCACCTTTGTGAAGCAAGTTTCCCCCTAAATGAAAATTTGCATCCCTTGGGGAGTCAATCGATAACATCATGAAAAATTTGGTCAATGAGAACATCATCAAGGTCCACACCCATGATAATTACAGTGAACCCTGGGTGAAGCCACCTTGGTACAATGAAAATCTCCTATGTGATTATCATAAAATCAAGGGACACATGACTTCCAAATGTATAAAGTTGAAGAACATCATTCAAGACATCATTGAGGACAAGATCATCAATGCCGATTAACTGACTGGTAATCAAGACCTAAAGATACACATGAATCTGATGCCCAATCATAATCAGGTAAGTAATGAAGGAAATAACCAAGGGAACAACAAAGGGAAGAAAAAGTATGTCATTTTTAACCTTGTATATGAAGAGATTGTCACATGCATAGATGAAATTGTCACTGTCATTAGCATCAGAGGTGCTAACACTGATTGTGGGGTCACCACACACAATAAAAAGCTTACTATTACAGGGGCATCATAGCCATCTAAGACCCCCATTCCAAATACAAAATTCAATCCCTATGATTATAGCATCATCAACTAGATAAAGAGAACTCCCGCCCAAATATCCATCATGGAATTATTGAAAATTTCAACAGGCCATACGAAAATCATTGATGAAGCATTAGTTGCATCCACCTTCTCTTCCACCCTTGATACAAAAAAATTTCAGGCTGTGGTTGGTAACATCGTTACACCAATTCTTCTCACCTTCCCTAATCAAGATTTCCTTTCCTAGCCATCTCACAATCATGTGCTTCACCTTCAAGTGTTGATTCACAAAAAGAAAGTCAAAAGGGTCCTTGTGGATGGAGACACAGGCCTCAACATCCATTTGCTCAAACTCATAAAGAACTTGGGACTCTCTGAGGAATCCATTAACAAGAACAAAGGCATCACCATAAGAGCATACGATGATCAAGAAAGAGTGTCTCAAGGAATTATGAAAATCCCAATCCATGTGGGACCAACAACCATGGAAACCACTTGTCAGGTTTTTGATCTCGAACTACTATACAACATCCTCCTAGGATGCCCATGGATCCATGGAATGAAGGCGGTTGTCATGACATTTCATCAATGTGTCAAATTCTTGTATCAAAATGATGAGGTCACGATACATGGTGATCCAGAACCATTTTCCTATTGCAAAAACTTGGAAGACAAGTTTTATAAAATCACCCAATTGCCAAAAAATGATGAAGGTCCATCCACTTCGTACATAGACCCATCTAACCTTGCCTTCAATTCTGTGACAGAGACAACCTCCATCCCCAACATATCCGACATCAAACTCATGATCTAGGATAATGAGTGTAGAGACTACAAAATGAAGAAGAATGTGTTTGTTGTAGTAGAGTTACCACAATCTCCTAGGTCACATGGGCAGCCCTAGCCAACTGAAACACCTGTTCACACTATTAGGGAAGACCCTTTTGGATTTCCCCATTGGGGGGATCTCAGTCAAGAAAATATGGAGGAAATAGATATTGCAATCTCATTATACAAAGATGAAAGGCCCGCACCCACCCTACCCATGGATGAAGCTAACATAGGATTACAAATGATTCTTGGTATGGGCTATAACAAGATTGAAAGCCTTGGAAGAAACAACGATGGAAGATTGGAGCCCATTGTTGTAGAACTAAGAATGAGAAACCTTGGTCTCGGATATACCCCTCCGATTATAACCATAAGTGGTAGAGGGAATCCTAGTAGAGTAGTCAAGTCCCCTCCTCAATTGTAAACAATTGCTCTTCAACTACCCCTATGCACAACCCCACCCTAGATAATTTCACATTTGATGTAAGTGATGTCTGCTACAACAGTGATGTTGAGGAGACCATAATAGACCTTCCCATGATCTTTGAGAATTCTACTTTATTTATGATTAGTGCCTCACCTACTAATTCAAACTGACAAACCCACAAAATCAACATAGTATACCCACAACTCACCAACTATGACCAACGAGGATTGTTGATTCTAGACTCATTCAAAAATGATGAGGCACTCTCAGATTTCATGGGACTAAGGGATATAGTTCCATGCGAAGATCACAAGGCTAGTTTTGAAATCATATTGGACACTCAAGCATATTACGGGGAGATGATTGAGTCCTTCGGTCGCAAAAGAAAAAATAATGAGAATAAGCTCAGAGTTATTGAGTGAAAACCACATTGTGGCATTGTCTAACCTTAGAATATTAAAAATAAAGGATGCATCCAATGGTCAAAACCTCTCTAAGGCACCGGAGGATGAAGGATTCAATCTCCCCCTACTATGCTTCATCAAGAGAAATCAACAACCTTAGCAAAATTGTTCTATCCTATCAACTTGGGAAGGAAGGAAACACCACAAATCACCTTCTATGTTGAGTCACTTCTGACAGAAGAACAAGAACTACTGGCAGATTTCTAAAGGAAAGAAAGGTGAAATTTGCATGGACCTATTTTGACATGTCGATTCTAGATCCGAAAGTTGTGGCTCATCATTTGGCTGTTTACCCTAGAGCGAAGCCAGGTAGACAAAAATTAAGGAAAATGCACCCTCAAAAAGCCTTGCTAGTCAAGGTAGAATTACAGAAGCTCTTGGATGTCAGCTTCATACACACAATTGACTATCCAGAATGGGTATTTAATCTTGTACTAGTGTCAAAACCAAACAGGGGTATCTAAATCTACACTGACTTCAAAGACCTCAACAAAGCATGTCCCAAGGATGACTTTCCACTACCTACCATTGAACTGATAGTGGAAATGACAACTGGACATGAGATGCCATCAGTAATGGAAAGCTTCTCGGGGTATAACTAGATAATTATTACAAATGAGGACCAACATAAGATAGCATTTACATGTCCATGGGGCACCTATTGTTGGAATATGATGCCATTTGGGCTAAAAAATGCATGGGCTACATATCAGAGGGCCATGATACTAATATTTCATGACATGATACAAAAAATTTTCAAAGATTACGTTGATGATATACTGGCCAAATCACATAGTAGTTCTAAGTGCCATTTTTGATAGACTAAAAAGTACACGGACAGGTTCAACCCCAAGAAATGTGTCTTTGGGGTACAATTAGGTAAAATTATGGGATACATAGTGTTGATGTGAGGAATAGAGGTGGATCCCACCAAGGACATTGAAACAACCTAGAGGCCTACAAGGCATACTCTAATCAATCTGCGGGTTAATAGCACAACTGGTGGATAAACAGATTGCATATTCACATCTGCTCCACAAGGGAGTAGCATATAGGTGGGACGAAAAGTGCGAAAATACTTATAGAAAAATCAAAGAATATCTACTCACACCACCAATATTAATGCCACCCATCATCGAAAAACCATTGATCTTATACATCTAGGCAACAACAACATCCCTTGGTGCTCTTTTAGCTCGGGACGATGAAAATGGAATAGAGAGGGCTATCTATTATATTAATAGAACAATGGTCGATCATAAGTCAAACTAATAATTCATTGAAAAATCCTGCCTAATAGTAGTTGTTTCTTCAGAAAAAATTTGACATTACATGTTGGCACACAAAATCAAACGCATCGCCAAGATAGATCCCCTAAAGCATCTGTTGTCAAAGGAAACACTCACATGAAGGATGGCTAAGTGGGTCATGACACTATCAAAATATGACATTGAATATGTGGAATGAAAAGAAATCAAAGGACAAGTCATTGCAGACCAACTAGTAGAGGTTCCAATTTATTCAAAGAATCCACTCATATCAGAGTTTCCAAATGAATCTATTTTTAATTTCAGTATTACCAATCACTAGAAACTCTACTTCAAAGGCTCATACACAAAACATGGATCAAGGGCCGGTGTTTTCTTCATCACCCCATAAGGGGATTGTATTCCTAGATCCTACAAATTGGCATGCCCCTATACTAACAACATTGCAGAATATGAGGCTTTAACCATAGGTCTCAAGATTGTGGTATAGTGGCAGATCATGGCAATAAATATCTACGGTGATTCACAACTTATTATCAACCAAGTGAATGGTGAGTACCAATCTAAGGATGACAAGCTCAGATCATACAAGAAGTTAGTAGAGAGCCTCAAAGAATCATTCATGGATATCACCTTTGAGAAAGTACTAATGCCTAACAACAAAGCAGCTGATGCCATGGCAACAATTGGATCCTTACTAGATATCCCTAGCAATTTCCTAAAACATGAATTCTTGGTAGAGCAGCTTCTCGTACCCACTTTCGAGGTACTAGAGTCAAAATATGTGTGCAAAATCGTTGGTCTCGATGATCCATAGTATCACACTATCTATACCTACCTGAGAATAGGAGTCCTCCCAACTGACATAACCCAAAATCTCAAAAGATCCTTCTTAAAAAAGTCCACCCATTTTGTCATCCTAGGAGAAACCATGTATCGTATGAGCATTGGGGGAACCCTTTTGTGTTGACTAAATCCTGAGGAGCACCTGACGACTCTAACTAAGGTACAAAATGGTACTTGCAATTCACACTCGAGCAGTATGACCTTGGCAAAGAAATTGTTAAGAACTGGGTACTATTGGCCAACAATGGAACGAGAGGCACACGACTTTGTGAGAAATTGTTTATAGTGTTGGCAACATGGAGACCTTATCCATGCACCATCTCAAGAACTTCATCCTATTATTACACCATGGCACTTTCCACCGTGGGGGCTCGATCTTATCAAAAAAATCCCACCCACCTCATCCAACGACCACAAATTCATCATCATAGCCACATAGTAATTCACAAAGTGGGTTGAAGCAATTCCTATGACCTACATCACTAGAAAGTATATATCCAAGTTCATCCTGAACTATCTCATTTGTCGATATGGTGTCCCTTAATCCATATGCATTATCTCTGATAATGGGACACCTTTCAAGAATTAGGATGTCCGTGACTTTTTCCACAAATTCAATATCCAACATCACTTTTCCACTCCATATTACCCACAAGTAAATGGCCAAGCAGAAGCCACCAATAAAACCATCCTAAAAATCATGAAGAAAATAGTCAATGAATTTGGTAATGATTGGCATCTACAACTAAATCCCACCTTATGGACCTACCACACCGGTGTCCTCATGCCAACAAGTGCCAACCCATTCTCCCTAGTCTATGGTTCAAAAGCCATCCTCCCAATCAAGATCGAGCTCCCATCACTAGGGATATCATTCCAATAACCTCATTACAAATGAGGAATATCGGGTATCAAGGTTAAAAGAGCTAGAATTATTAGATGAATAGTGCATGGATGCCCTCAACCATCTACAATTCTATCAGAACCGTCTGAAGTGCAGCTACAACATGAAGATCAGGTGATGCACCTTCCAAGTCCTGGAACTTGTGCTGAAAGAGAACCAGAAGAACGTGTCGAACCTAGATAGAAAAATAAAATTTGAACCCAACAAACTAGGACCTTTTGTCATCACAATAAGCTTTAAGTGATGGGCATATCAACTTTCAACACCAAAATTCAAGCCTTTGCAAGAGTGCATGAACAACTGTCATCTCAAAAAAAATTATTCCTAAGAACTTGCAAGGTATAAGACCGAAAAATACAAAAAAATAAAAAAATGTCTTAGGAAAATGGTTACCTTGATGAAAACATGGAAAAAAAGCATCTTGACGACAACAAAAATAAATCAAAAAGTACAAAAAAAAAGAAAGAAAAATCAGAAAAAGGATTGAAAAAAAAATAGTAAAGAAAAAAGTCATCCTCTAGTGAAAACCACTTCAATGGCACTTTGTACAAGTATCTTGGTGAAAACCTAGCAGACAGGCGCCAAGCATAAATAAATCACTCTCCATCTACCAGGATCTTCACTGCCTTTTCTATGCACTCACTTATCCATTACATTCCATTTATCCTTTGGTCATCCATTAACAACCATACCATAGCCTAATCTTGTGCTCATATTCCACCACAGTACTACTTTGCATATTCCTTAGGTCAGTTTGTCCTCCCTTCATTGAATTAGTCTATTGCACCACGCTCGAGGCATGTTCTTATGTTTGCATCGGATCAGAGTTGTATATATTCTTGTGATCTTCCTAAACATCAAAAAAATCCAAAAACATTCAAAAAAATCATCCAAAAAATCCAAAAACATTCAAAAAAGTCACCAAAATTCAAAAACATCAAAAACTCCAAAATTCCAAAAACATCCATATCATTCGAAATCCAAAACATGTCAAAATAAAAATAAAATAAAAAAATAGAGAATTCGGTCGAACTACGTCGTCTCTCAGCATAAATGTAGGGAAGGTTGATCTTTGATCATCCACTGAGACATTTTGGGTCAGTCCTTAGGCATCCGTCACATTGGCAATCCATTGTCCATCTATTTCACACCCTAGGTCAGTCCTTTAGGTGTCTGTCGCAATGGCAATCCATTTTCCCATCATTCTTATCATTGAGTCAAGTTTTTTATTAGTCAAAGTACATGGTCTATGTGTGTATAACGTAGGCAAGGCTAATCTATGGATCAACTCCGGAGACTGCTATGATAGGTCTTTAAGTATCTTCGTCATAAATCTCCAAAAATACCAATTTTTTTTGCAAAAATCTCAAAATTCCAAAACCTTTGAAAAACCCAAAATGGTGCATCTATCTCATCTCGTTTTCACCTGTAGTAATCATCATTCCTAATAAAGAATCATCACTTTCATCCTTTGGTAAGTGAGTCAGAAGCAAGTCTAGCAGGTTCTAAAGTGAACGCGCAATCATCAAAGTCTCAAGTCTAGATCAGTAAGTCAACAAGTTGGTCAATTCGGAGTACCAATAGCTTATCATCCAATCAAAATCTCATCAAAACCCTAATCACAACATGTCCTAGGAATGTGACCTTCCTATGATGGACATCAACATTAGGTTTCACCATAGTTTAGTATTTGGCTAGGAGTATGAAGAGCATTAGCTTGGTTATTTACTTTATCTTGGTCTTTTTAGACTTATCTTAATTTGCACTCATTCCAAGGATCTCTCAATGATGCCTAAACAAAACAGGTTTAGAGAGAAAGGAATGGGGCAATGATCATTATATTTTTATCTATTGTGCTTGTTGGATATTCTTGTAATATAACTTCATCATGCGTACATTGTTTTGTTTGTAGGAAGCATGTTTTAGGTGTCTTGTTGACCACATCATAAGGCTTGTCTTTTTTATGTTTTGGCCTGATATTTCTACAATATATAAATTGCATTCTGAATAAGGTTTTGTTTGTCAAGTATGAACAAGAGTACTCCTATTTGTTTGACAAGTCAAAGTCCATCACACTAGGCGCAATGCCATCCTAGTTCTTAATACCTGTATGTATCACACCTATGTGTTTTATCAGACATAAATAAGGGTATTCTCTTTATCTCTCCCATGATTGGATAAGAAATAGAACATCATCATTCATCATCATATCCAATAAAGTCTCGATGATTGGGGGACTTGTTGGACTTCTATATCTTCTTGGATTTAAGGGTTCATCCCTCTCATTCTTTTATCCTCTTTCATGCTAACAATGCATCCATCATGCATCCTGCATAATCATGTCATATCATCATACGCCAACATCATCCATCTTATACATCTCATTTGCATAATCATTTAAGTTGTTTAGGATAATATAAATTTGTTATTTTAAGCATCTTAAAAACATCTCATTATCATATAGATCAATTATTCATAGCCATCCATACATACATTTTGAACTTCTTTATCACAAGTTCGACCTCAAATCGAACCTTTTCACTCGATCTCTCGAGTGGGCAATGTACTAACATACTTATTTCCACTGGGGCATCCAAAAAATCAGATTTTTTTAAAATTTTGATGTTAGTAGCATCATTCTTTGAGCCAATGAAATGAGTACATTGCTTCAAAGAGGGTCAAAATGTAGACACGCACAATCAACATTATTGATTAACATCATATTTGATCATTTTATTCTTAATTAATTAAATCAAATTAATTAATTAATCTCCTAAAGTCTCTTGATTTAATTAAATCACATGTATTTAATTAAGAGACTAATATTCATTTTCCTCTCATTTGATTTAAAACAAATACAAAAATAAAAATCAAATGTCACACCGCCTATTCACTAGCTTAATTAGTCAAATCCCTGATTAATGCTAAGCCTAACCCATGTCCCATCCTCTAGCTTTTCCCACTTGCACAATAAATCATTTATTTTGATTTATTAAAACCCCTATTTTCCTCACAAAGAATATTCCCAAGGAATATGCCCTCATTAACTCCCCTTGTTTGAATTTTTTGTCCATATAAAATTTCCCCCAAATCCTTCAACTACATAAATTTAATGCCATTTTCAAATTCAAATGGGCACATTGTCCAAACCTTGCACAATCATGGGCCAATCACATTGTGACAAGTGGCTCTCTCCTATTTGCTGGGGATTAGTCCCACATTCCTCAATCTTGGCCTCTGCTCTCTCAATCTCTACTATAAATTCAATGCCTTTTCTCTCATTTTTTCATCTACAATTGGAGCATCATCACTATAGGCAGCTTCAGTTCACTTTTCATCTCATTGTTTATCATCTCATTTCTTGGCAAGGATTGGGAAAGGGCTAACTTCTACATAAAGAATAACACCAATCCACTATGGAATAGGTATATTTCATGTTTTATATATGTTTTTTTAATCTTTGTCATTTGTTTGCATCTTAAATCATGATATATTATTACATAGGGATATTAGATGTTTTCTTGGTTTTGAAATGTTAATCATGCGAATGAGGTGTGTGTGTTAGAATTTCAAGAAACCATTTGCAGATTTTGATGCCGACATGCACATTAAATAGGATTTTATTGTGTTGTTCTTCATTTTATTTCATATTTTGACGTTTCAATCTAATTCCATGGGAAAATTTTCTTTTAACTTGCATTTTTTATCTAATTTTGTGTTTGTTCTTTATGTTTATGTAGGTATAGAAACACCATTCACAATGATTTGCATAAAATGAAAATTTTTGAGTTATTTTTTTAGCAGTCTTTCTTTCATAAAGAGGTGGTAGGGTGATTAATTACCATTGCAATAGTGTGCATAATATATGTTATATTTTGAGCAAGGGATGCAGAGCGAGAAGGCGGCCATCTATGGTTGGGACATGGGGTGGTGGTAGGGTTGAAGGTGGAATAAATGACTTATGTAAAGGTGGATGACATTGGTGACCAATTATTGTTGTAGAATCTTGTGATGTTTGTTTTAAGACAATGTGAATTTATTGTTCATTATTTGTATCACAACCTTCTTTAGAAAGGATCTTAAATCCATGACCATAACACTAACTTTATTTGCAGGGGATGGATGAGAAATTTGAGGAAAATATTTATATTTAAGGGAATTTATATGTAATGGGTGAGGGATAAATAGTAAAGGGGTCACTTTATGTGAGAAAAAAAATGTGTCAAGTGAGGAATAACAGTTACATGAAAAAACATTATATAAAATTATCAGTCACAAGCTGGAAATTCAAACTGTCTACAACTCTTGCACCATAAAGAATAAATGTGTACTCTAGACCAACCCATAGTTTCCACATAACTAAAAAAATAACCATACACACAAAAATCCTTGTGACTTAGCGAGTCATCACATTTTAACTAAGAATATTTTGAAAAGTCAAACCAATTTGTCAAACAATCAGTGTGAGTTAAACTATATGTCATAAGGGTTTCCAAGTTGAGTTAGAGATAGGTGAACATATGAATCTAATTTTAAGGAATTGGTTGAAATATTTTCAAACTTTGGCCAAAGTAATGCAAAAGTCTCTCCATACACTTGTCAGTTGATTGTGCTCCATAGTTTCATAACCAATTAGTACTGTCATACTTAGTTAGAGAATTCTATAGTTGTATGATTTTATTTTTTATGTAGGACACAACACTAGAGACTTAGATGACATAGAAGGGGTTCCTTAACTTATATACTCTTCATTGAAGGTTAGGACCACTTCTTGTTGGAAGGTGTGTGGGGGACTGTCGTTCTATGGTTGGAGTTAAAGCACTCAGGTGATACTCTCCTTCTTGTAGACAAGAATGTCGAGGCTTATAAAATAGAAGATATAATATAGATATTGAAAAACATGACCTTAAATTGAATTATAATTTATAAATTTTATTACTTGATTTATTTTCAGATATGAAATTTTATTAGGAAGATGTATTTATTTTACAATTTAAAATGTAATATTATTTTAGATTCAAATTGTTCTATTATTTCGATTATGAAATGTACAATAAATGATGTTACAAAAGAAAAATAATTACATCGCTATTTTAAGGAGTTATAATTATTTACTTCAAGGATAGAAACCAATTTAATTGTTGTGTTGTATGAGTTAGATTGCTACACTTAATTTATCATGATCACATTAGATGGGTACTGCAAAGAGTCCTTGAGAAGATCTTGTTAATTAATGCTCCAACTATATTATAATACTTCATTCACCTTTAAAACATTTCTCTCAATTTTACACTTGTCCAAAGTGTTCTTATTTGGTAGGCTAGAAATTTAGCATACTCCACTTGTCCCTTTTCTATATCCATTAATGATGTAGTAATAATATTCCTTTTAAAATCATGATTTCCAACATCATATCAACTTAGCACATACATGATTTTATGGGTCTCATCCACAACTAGATTGGCTAGATTTTGAATATCTACATTGGCCTCTCGATAGATATGATTGGTTGTGTGGCTTCTTAATTTGGCTACCCTAACAATGCTTCTACAAATTCCTTTGGTTTAAATTTTGTGATAAATTTTCTTTGATAGCATTTATTGTTATTTGTGATTCACCCTCTACTTCTAAGTTATTAATTTTATTCCTTATACTCAAATTTAGGACCAATATGAGAGCCTAAAATTCTACCTCATTGTTTGTTCCTCTAATTAGAAGAATAGAGGCATTGCAAAAAACACATTCCTTCGAGTGTTGTATTATGTATCTAGCCTTAGAGGCCCTTGGGTTATCTTTGGAGGTGCCATCAAAGTTTATCTTGTACCATAACTAGTGTAGAGGATTCCATTTAGTTGGCAATCTAGCTATATTACTCTCATTTCCACTAACTCCTTACACTAGAGGAGGGTAGACTCCAAACCATCCATTTTGTATTTTTTTATCCCATAATGTACATGACTTGTTTGATTTTTTATTCAATACTATTAGCTATTTTAACTATTGTTGCTTCAAAATTTCTTAAGGATGACATACTCATTTCTTCCTCTTAATTTTAATTATCCATATTTGAATTAAAGGGCATATTGTCTATAGACAAAAAAATTATAATGGCTAGAACATGGTTTAAAGTGACTCAATATATCATTGGGAAGGATAATAAAACATCTAGATTTTGCATAAATCTACTTCTAAGAGTCTTGTGAGATTTGGAAACCTAGCAATAAATTATATGCATCCTCTTCCTACTATCTTCAAAGAAGGCATTGGGATGGACCATTGAAACCCATCTTGGTAAATCTATCTACTATTAATATCTTCCTTTGTAGAGCTTCGCACATAAATATACCTACTTTTGGAAGAAAAACATTACTCCAATAGAGATGTATAAGAATTTTATTTTCTTCAACACAATTTTCTGCAAGCCTATATCCATGTTTGGAGTTGTATTGTCCATTTTTAGCCACATTCCAAATTAATACATCTCTCCCACTTTTGATTGTTATATTTTTCCTCCTGAATATATTTTGAATAAGGTTTCCATCTTAATTTATGTGATATTCACTTCGTCCAATTGTTTCCATTTCCATAGATGTATTCCCTCTATGAATTCTTCCTCCACATGATCTGTAACTTTGAAACCACATATCTAAATGAGATGTATTTTACTTTTCTAATTTTTCCAACTTATCCAAAGGTAGGTATCCTCCAAAAGAGTCTTCCGAAAAGAGGGCATCTTTCCCTCATAAATGTCCTAGTTGAAGTAGTCTACTATTATTGATCTACAACTACCCATGAAGTTCCAAAGTCTAGAACTAATTTCTCTCATCTTCTACCCTACCAAGCCCCTCCTACGAGAATTCTTGCATCTCACTATTAGTAGAAGCTCGATCTATCATTGCTCGCAGCTCCTCGTATGCGACTTCCAACTCCTCATTTGAAAACCTTAATCATGCTATAGGATCAAACACCTCTACATGATGCCTTGTACTCTATGGTGACCTATGCTAAACTCATACTGGCTGATGTGGCTAGACATTAAGAACCATCTCCACTATTAATCGATTCATAAATTTAAGACAATATCATGTGCTAACTGCAAAAGATAAAAAAATAGAATAAAATCAGATAACAACATCATATCAAAAAAGTACGAATGACAGTTTTCAAAAAGTAGGAATGACAATTTCGGTATTTTTTTAATTTTCATCGTCAATCCCCTCCTAAAATATTTAAACGCAGCTATAGCACACAATGCAAAGTACTGTTTTAAATTATTTTATTTTTTTGACTTATGAATTGTAACAAACATTACTTCTTTAAATTTAAAGATTTTAGAGTTTAAAATTGTATAATATCTTTTATATTTAACACATTTTATTATAAATATTATTAAATTATATAAATTAAAAGAATTAAAATTATAATTTATTTATACTTGTATTGTTTACAATTAAAATTTATTTGAATAAATTTTATACAATGTTAAATTTTAAATACTAAGTTTAAACTATATTTAAATAAAAAAATTCAGATATAAGTATCCATAATAGAATATTAAATGTTTACATATATTATTATTTTTAAGTAAATTTTAATTGTAAACAATATAAATATATTTAAATATAAAAAGGAGTGTAAACTAAATACTATTATCTAAAATAATTATTTATATTTAAATATATTTAACTAAATTTTAATTATTTGTATTTAAATATATTTAACTAAATTTTAATTATTTACATTTAAATGGTATAAAAGATTTAATACTTAAAAATTTTGGTCAATTATTTTAGTATTGAAATCTTGAATTATTAATTATTTGAAAATAATATTGCATTTTGCCATGAAATTATGTCTTTTAAGTTGGAAAATTAGCAAAAATAAAATTATAGAGATTGAATTAGGGTTGGGGTTGGGGTTAGTGTCAGGAGTAAGGCTAGTGTTAGTGTTACTGTTTTTTTAGCATCATGGTTAAGGTTATGGTTAGGATTAAAATTAGATTAAGATTAGCAGTAGAGTTAGGGTTGGTTAGAAATAGAATTAGGGTTAGAGTTATAATTATAATTAAATAATGGTTTAGAGTTAGGGTTAGGGTTAGGGTTAGAGATAGAATTAGGATTGGGGTTGGAGTTGGAGTTGGAGTTGGAGTTAGTGTTAGTATTATGATTAGAGTTACGGTTATGGTTAGGGTTAGGATTGGGTTAACATTATGATTAGGGTTAGGGTTAAGATTAGAGATAGAATTAGGATCAAGGGTAGGATTATAGTTAAAGATAGAATTGAGGTTTTAAGGTTAAGATTATGATTAGGATTAAAGATAGAATAAGGATTAGCAGTAGAATTTAGGTTCTAGATAGAATGTGGGTTAGGGTTAGTATTAGGATTATGAGATTGTGATTAGGATTAGGGTTAGAAATAGAATTATGATTAAGGTTTGAGATAGTGTTGGTATTAGGATTAAGGTTAGGGTTAGGGTTAGAAATCTAACTACAATTAGGGTTGGGGTTAACAATAAGATTAGGGTTATAGTTATGATAGGGTTGGGGTAAGTATTAGGATTAGGGTTATGGTTAGGATTACAAATAGATTTAGGATCTAGAGTAGGGTTATGGTTAGAAATAGAATTAGGGTTACAATTTCACTAAGGGTTAGAGATAGAATAAAGATTATCATTTGGATTAGAGTTATATATAATTTTAGGGTTTGGGTTAAGGTTAGAGATATAATTAGGGCTAGATATATGGTTAGGGTTAGGTTTATTCTTAGGTTTGGAGATGAAATAAGGATTAGGGTTATAAGGTTTTAATAGAATGAATGTTAGGGTTATAGTTATAGTTAGGAGTTAATGATTCTTATATTTTTATATGTTACATGACTAGGGTTTGTATTTAATTTCATAATTTTAAATTGATTATATATTCCCTCTTATTAATTTTAAATTGATTATATATGCCCTCTTATTAAGAATGATATATATGATATTTTATTTTGAATAAATTAGAATATGAGTGATTTTTTCTTTTTTCTTTTTTCTCAATTTCTTAAAAAATATTGAATATTTTTTATGTTAAGATATTTAATTTTTATTTAATTTTATAATTTTATAATTTTAAATAGATTAATTTAGAATTTTTAAAAAAAATAATTATTTTTTATTCTTTTAAAATTTTATTTCTATTTTTAAGTATTAAAAAAATTTTGCAATGGCATAAAAGAATATTTTTCTTTTTAATTTTAAGTATATTAATTTAGAAAGTTACATATATAAGAAACTTCATTCATACTTATATTTTTTATTTGTAGTAATTTAACATATACTTAAATATCTGACCTTTATAAATAAATATTATTTTTTGATTGGAGAAGATTACTTAAATAAATATATATTAGAGAAATGAAGGGATATCTTGCTTGAAAATAATATTTAATAATTTTAATTTTAAGTATATCAATTTAGAATATTACTTTTATATGAAATGCAAAAATTTAGAATATTTTATTTATACTTAAGTTTTTGAATTTTATAAACTCTAGCTATATTAATTTAGAAACTTAATACTTGATAATGAAGCATGAAGAATATCATCAAGAAGTATCTAAATCTAAATCTTTCTTAAATTAAAATTATCTTATATTAATTTAGAAACTTAATAATGAAGTATAATGACCATCATCAAAAATTACCTAAGTCTAAATATTCATTTTTAATTCTAACCCCAACCCTAATTCTATGATTAAATATATAATTCTAACCCTAATTCTATATCCAACCCTAACCCTAATTGAACACCAATTGAATCCTAATGCTAACTCTACTTAAATCTCAACTATAGGTAAACCCTAATCCTAACACTATTTAATCCTCAACTATAACCCTAAACCTAACCCTAACCCTAACCCTGATAAAAATCCAACTCTAACTCTAACCCTAATTATATGTGAACCCTAACTCCAAGATTTATCTTGGATCCTTAACCCTAACTGCAACCTTATTTAAATTTAACCTTGATAAAAAATTAACCATAATTGAAGCCAAACCATAATTCAAATCCTAGTTGAATCCTAATCGTAATCCCAAGATTTATTTTAGAATGGGATAACCATAATTTAACACTAATCATAATTGAATTCTAGCCCTAATCATAAGCCTAATCGTAACCCTAATTAAATTATAACCCAAATCTTTATCCTCTTTCTAACCCTAACCATAACTATAACCCTAATTCTTATTATAACCATAACCATAATTTTTAACTCTTTATAGTTCTAATTCTAACACTAACCATACTTGTAATGTTAACCCCAATTCTAATTATATGTATAATTGAACCTTAATGCTAACCCTAATTAAATCCTAACCCTAGTTGAACCATTACCCTAACCTAACATTAATCTTAATCTTAAAAATATTTTTTCCTAACCCCAATTTAACCCTAATCGTAACCCTAATTGTGTCCTAGCCCTAACCCCAACCCAAAACTTAAGCTTTTCCCCAATTTTTATCCTATAACTATAATCATAATTGAACCCTACCCTAATCCTAATCCTAACATAAACTTAACCCTAATTGAACTCTAATTGAATTCTTTTAAACCTTATCACTAATTCAACAATAACCCTAATTGTAGTCAGCCTAATCCTAACTCCAAGCTTTATCTTAGAATTCTAATTTTGAACCATAACCTTAATTAAATCCTAATCCTAATCATAATTCAATTTTAAATAATAATAATGTTCTATAAATTACTTTAGAAGCTTAACCCTAATTAAAAATCAATTGAATCCTAACCCTAATCCTATTTAAATCATAATCATACTTAAACCCTAATCCTAACGATAATTAATCCCAACTATAACCCTAACCCTGATGTCTTAATAACCCCTAATCCTAACCCTAATATAAATTAAACTCTAACTCTAACCCTATTTGGATGTGAACCCTAACCCCAACTCTAAATCTTAAGCCAAACCTTAATTTTATAATTAGGATTTAACTTTAGGTTAGTGATAACCCCAAGCTTTATCCTATAGACCTAATTATAATAAGATATTACAATTTTAATTTTTTTATTTTAAAATCTTAAGACTTTATTTGAGATGTTAAAAACTACATTTTGTGTTCATATAAAACAACTATACAATATTTTTATAATACTCTTACATTCATAAAACTAAATGGAGACTCACCTCAATCTTTATAATTCTATTTTTGCTAATTTTCCCACTTACTAGACATAATTTTTTGGCAAAAGGCAATATTATTTTCAAATAATTAATAATTGAAGACTTCAATATTAAAATAATTGACCAAAATTTCTAAAGTGTAAATAGTTAAAATTTAGTTAAATATGTTTAAATATAAATAATTATTTTACATACTAGTATTTAGTTTAAAATCCTTTTTTCTATTTAAATATATTTTTATTGTCTACATTTAAAATTTACTTAAAAAATAATTATATATGTGAACATTTAATATACTATTAAATGGATACTTATATTTGAATTTTTTTATTTAAATATAATTTAAACTTAATATTTAAAATTTAACATTGTATAAAACATATTCAAATAAATTGTAATTATAAACAATAAAAATATAAACAAATTATAATTATAATTATTTTAATTTATATTTAATAGTATTTATAATAAAATGTGTTAAATAGTAAATAAATTATACAATTTTAAACTCTAAAAAAATCTTTAAATTGTTTTAAAATCTAAATTAAATGAAGGCAGTGATTTTTTTTACAATTCATAAATAAAAAATTAAAACATTAATTTTTTTACTATTCATAAATTAAGAAAAAGTTACTTTGCATTGTGATTTATAATTACATTTAAATATTTTAGGAGAGCATTGAGAACGAAAATAAAAAATACTGAAATTGTCATTGGTACTTTTCCAAAACTGTCATTCATATTTTTCTAATTACAGAGTATTGTACGCGTACAACAGTGACAAACCATTAGCAGCAGGTATGTATGCCCATCATTCCACTTGGTGCAAATTGTCATCTGTATAGACAGTGCCAACAAGGAGAGAGTTTCAAAATTTGGAACTTAACAAACATTTTGATATAAACCGTACATTCCAAATCAAATTCAAACTCACATTTTGATATAAACCGCACATTCCAAATCAAATTCAAACTCTAATTGGACGTTTTTTTTTTGGCCTGTTTCTTTTAATTTAGTTCTTCACATATAAATTTTGTGGAGGGATTGTTTTTCTTACTTTCCAAAGATTGCGTGCTTACTGCTTTAAAGTTTCTTTCAAACAATCATAAGTGGGTAGAGGTCGTCGGTTGAGTATTTTGAAAGTCTTAGAATCTTTAAGAGATAATGTTTGAATTGATAATGATTGACGTGATATTAAGAGGCGTTTGGAGCGACAACTTCATGTAAGGTTATAGTGCCTTTTTTTTTAGAGCTCGAAAGACAATTTGTATAGGAGGCTATCAAGGTTGGGAGACCGCAATATGGATGTTGTTTATGTTCACATTTAACTCCAACCTTTAGACGCTGCAGTTGTTATTACTTCTATGATGGAAATCTTTGATGCAAAGAAAATTTATTAGATTCATTAACTATGGATTTTGTAGAATAGCAATGCTCATCTACACGCCTTATTGCCATTTTGACATTGTGTACTTATTGTTCATTCTATGGAAGGGAGTGTGACCTATTATTTGGGCAACTTTAAAAGGCTTTAAAAAATAATCTGACAGAAAATTTGACTAGGATGCTTACTCTCTTATCATAATTACGCCTTCGATACTATTTGACCATGATAGATTTATCTTCACTGTCATGATGGCAGGGTTCTGTCAATTAATGATCTAGCTTGGAGATTGAATACCCTTTTAAAATGGCTTGGAAGATATATTAGAGACATCTATCATTTATTATCACTCACCAATTTCAAAATTAGTGAACTATCCCTTCTTAATTTCGGTTCTTTTTTTTGGATGATCTGATTTCTTAAATGTTTGTGAAAATGTATTATTTGCATATATTTATATTTTTCTTGAACATATAATCCACACATTTTTGTATTGTAGGTACAATATTATGGTGTAGCAAGGCGAACAAAAATCGAGAAATAAAAAACGGATTTGAGTGAAAAAAAAGTGGGCATTGAAAAAAAAAAGAGAATTTTTTAATGCTTGTTGTAATCGCTTAAAGCATACATTTTCTACTTTTGATTTATGTTTTAAACCAATTCACCTTTATTTTGCATTTAAAACCAATCATTCATTTGATCTTTTCAAAGTTGGGCTAAAACTGAACATTAGAAACTTACTAAATTTCAGTTTGGGTTCTAAATATTTGACGAAATGATCCTCACACTTCAAAGTTGGTGCTTAAAAAGAACTCATTTTATTTTTCTAAGATTAAAATGAACATGTGCTTTTGTGTCTTGTAATCTTTCTTGAAAATTAATCTCATTTAAAAAGGCGTATGCACTTCTCTCGTGCTTCACAACAATCTTGAGAATCAAAAGTCTATTTAGTGATATTAATTTGCATAAAAGATCACCTCCACATTTCAATTTGGGTACTTAAAAATTGAAAAAAACATCTTGTGAGTTTGAGTGGAACATGTTGTGTGTGTTCTCCCTTCGTTTCTAAATGAACTTGATCGAACTATGAATATTTTTTCTTGATTTTGTTTATCTTAGAGGACATGCCTTCTGAGAAAAAATACTCACCTAAGGGAATGACCCAACTAGTAACACACTAAAGCCAAGTGTATTTCCAACTGGGATATAAAAGTGGGTACTGGAACAAAGGCCAGTATCAAATGGTTGATCCCAACAAGAAGGGAAGCAATGGTCTCTCACTGCATGGGTCAATCTCCATGAATGAAAAGTATGGATTAAAACCCCTTTTGTAGAAAGACCAAAATCCTAATCTATTTGTTGGTGCAAAAGGTCATATCCTATGAAGTCGCCCCACATATACATGCGATTCTATTGTAAAGATGAAAACTATACCATAGAAAATTCATGGGTATTGATGTTTGGCTGACTCAAAAAGTGTGTGTTGGAGAGGGGAACTAGTGTGGTCAAGCATCTAATCATCCACACTCAATATGCACAGCTAGATTTATCCAAGTGGGAACCCAACAAATATTGTAATCTCAACCTAGGGTTGTACATATTCTTGGAATCGAAAACACATTGCTTTGATCCACTTTTTTGGAAAGAAAACATTCACAAAATCTTGAAATTTCAAACCCTTTAGGAGGGGAAAATACCTTTGACAGAATCTAAGTGTTGTTACTTTCCCTAGGGATTTTATCCTTATAGGTTTTTAAACACTTTGGATTTACATCATAATTTTCTCATACTAAATTCAACCTAGGAAATTGTGCTCTTGAAACCTTGATTTTCACATAATGGACCTTGTTGAATGAAAAGGAATTGGGACATAGACATTCAATTTGAAACATAATCAAGAAAGTGTTTGTGGTAAAAGGAACCCAATCTAAGAAAGATAACAAACAATTGAACCACACATGTGCTTGTTCTCTTTTGGGTCATATGGTTTTCATGCAAACATTAGTATTTTGGTTTGAAATTCTCTTAGGGAAAATAATGTTCTTCACTAATTTGGTCTTGTAAGAAAAGTCCTTTTAGGTTCATCTAGGATCAAATCAAACACTTCATCCATTCAAACATATATAGAAATCCCATTTCACCAACAACTTTTGGAACCTTTCAAAACATCATTCATGGTAGTATTCTACGCAAAATCAAAATCATCTTGTTTGACTTAACCCACTTTGTCAAATCATCCTCTTCTATATGCATTTACTCTAGGATAACACAACTTCCTAGATTTTACAAGTTCATTACTTTGTTTGGCTTAACACACTTAGTCAAATTATCCAATCCATTATCACCTCATTTGACTTAACACACTTAGTCAAAATACCCTTTCGTTTATGAGTTTAAACTAGGACAACACAAATTCCTAGATTTTACAAGTGCATTATCATTTTGTTTGAGTTAACACACTTAGTCAAACTATGAACCAATTAAAATCGAATCAAATCAAGTCCTAAAGTCTAGCATTGATCCAAAGTTCCTAAAATTTTACACAACCCTATCATTCACCCCTTTCATCATTCATCTCATCATTGGTCCTAAACCCCTTAGAGGTTAACAAGGTCAAAACACAAGAGGAACAAGGAAATTGAACTTGACTCATACATCATGAGTAATCCAACTCAACCAAACTATCCAAGTCTTGCAATGCTGGTTGATTATCAAAACTCACATTTGTACAATCTGTACATGGGATCATTATCTCCTACAAACATCAATCTTACAATGAATGTGAGTATTCCATATCTAGATGTTGGAGCACCTTTCCCAATGGTATATTTAAATCAAAGTCCAAACCTACAAATCTATTAACCAAACAATCAATGTATGAGTCATCTTCTGAACAACATCATCCAACCAAATCCATACATGCCAAATGTGAATATACCAAGTGCAATGTTTTCAAACATTAACATTTCAAATCCACACTTGGTGAGCTTTGGGATAGATATGCTCACAAATCTCCCCAATGTTGTTCAAAATCAAGGCAATATATTGACAACTCAAGATTTTCATTCAAGTCAAGGTAACACCATGCAAAATCAAAGTTACGTAAATCCAAGCAATGTGTTTCCAAATCAAAACAATGTTCAATATCAGCCAATAATGCCAAATCTAAATATCATACCAAATCAGAACACTGTTCAACATCAATTTGTCCATGATTCCATGCAAACACCACAAGTATATATTCCAAATATGCTTTCTCAACAACCAAGCCAACTATATCAATAATTTCAAGGTCAAATCTTGTGAAAAAAAGTTGCTACATTCAAAAAAATCATTGATTCATATCACCAAGAGACATCTCCACCCCAAAATCAATACACTCTTCCATTGGTTGAACCATGTCATCAAAGAATTGAGCTATCTCCACAACCACATCAGGAACAATATCTCCAATGTCAAGAAATTGGATATCAGGATCAATGACATCAACAACAAACTCATTCACCAAATCTCAAAGATCAATCACTACATGTTCAAAATCAATCGCCACAAGGTCAATTTAAAGTGAAAATCTCACAAGGTAACAAACGAAAATACACACCACTTGGGGAGCCAATCAAATCATTTATGAGTGGTTGATACAACTAAATATCATTAAAATCCCCATTTATGTGAATTATCAAGAGCCCATGGTGAAACTACCAAAGTACAATGAGAAGCACTTCTATGATTTTCACAAAATAAAGGGATACACAACATCAAATTGTATTTGACTCAAAAATCTCATCCAAGATATGATTGATAAAAATTTAATAGCTATTGGGGACAATAATCAGAGTTCAACCACTAGTGATAGCATTAAAACCCTCCCCACCACAATTTTTGAAAACAATGATCAAAATCAATCTATCACTAAGCACTGTGAAGATATGTCTACCCCATCCAGTGATCAGATCAACATTCATCAAGAGCCACTTTTTAGTGATCTATTTCAAGATGTGTTAACATTATTTGATACTACTGATATAATCCAAGATCCATCCACCAATGATGATATTGTAAATTTCTCTACATCACCTAATAAGTTAGAAGACATGTCTCAAGAATTTATTCCAAATCATGATCAACATCTATCACTGAGGTCTAGCAATGGTATTTCCCAGGACATACTGACATCCCTCGACCTAATGATTGTGGATAGTAAAGGAATCCTCAAAGATCAATAGGATATTGATCCACTTCTCATTCCTAATAACAATGTCAAAGAATCCCTTGTAGACAATCCATCCTTTGAAACTGACTCGTGTCAAGAACTTGATCCAAAGCATACTGAAAGAAATTCTAAAATCATTCAAGATCAAGAATTTGTATCTCCATGATACTTCAATGATTTAATGGAGACTCTCCTATAAATAAAATATGTCATAAAAAATGACCATATCCATATAGCACACACTCCTAGGTGATCCCACAATACTAGTTTACAATTTTTGGGCAAACTGGACACTGAACTAATTTTTTTAACTAAATTTTCACTTTCAAGCTCCTATAGTGGCTCTACTGTGAGGAATTTTAAGATGATGCAAACTAACTAGATTTTTGAAATTTTTTATATAGATTCTAAATATATTTTTTATAAATGTTTTGAATTAGATTGCACTTCTTTTTCCATCTCCTTCAAAAACTAGTTTTTTTAAAAAACCAACATTTTTAAGGAGTGACACTCATTGTATACAACATAATGTTTTTTGTATCAAGTAGAAAATTCTTTTTTTTTTTTGAATTTATATTTTTAACTATGATATATAGCACTTTCATTTGGTTTCATAGTGTTTTATTAAATATTTTTCCTTAATCAAGTTTCGAAGTCAAACCAATTACAATTGAATCATAGATGAATTGTATACAACATAACTTTTTTGGTATGTATCAAAATTCATTTTATTTTATTTTAATGGATCAAGGACATCAATACCCAGTCTTCACATAATTTTTAAAATTTTATTTTGATAATATTCTATTTTTCCACATGTGCAGAACATAGAGCTTGATTTTTTAGTGAAAAACCTATGTTTAATAAAACTAAAAAAAACATATATAATAAAACCAAAACATATTAAAATTATATTTATTGGATACCTCATTCTAAGGAATACAATGATAATTTAAAATAAATTTTAAATGAATTCATTTGATCGCCCAAAAGCTAAATCAAAAGTGATTTTTTATCAGCATTTCGATAGGTGTAAAGGAGAGTCCATTGTAGGTATGGTTTAAAACTAGCGGGGTTATATCCAAGGTGGTTTGATCAAACCCTCTTCAATTGAAATCCTTAAAATGCAATTTTTTAAGGTTTAAATCATTATATTTTCTAAAAATATGTGATTTCAACAAAAATCAGAATCTCCTAGAAATTATAAACCAACTTTGTGGGATTACCCTCCTCCATCTACCCATGAGATGCTTCCTCTGGATGGACATGTAGATGATATTCATTCAAAAAAGGAGCCTCATATTATTGACATCATTACCAAGGAATAAGAGTCTCCTACTCTTAACATTTGTATAAATGATCAAGATATAAAAAAAATTGGAGACATATCAGAAATAGATCATGAAGAAGGCTCCTATAGAAGTGGAAAATCAAAAACAATTTTCAAATGAATAATGAGAAAGACTTTTTTCTGAATAGTGAATCATCAACACCTCTTAAAGGAGCATTACAATTTGATATCTCACAAGATCAAGGCAAAGAGATCAATCAAAAATTTATCCCACATGTGGAGGATCCTATCACTTATAAAATTGGATCACTTACCTTTCTTAGGGAAAGCTATCTCATCAATAAATAAGTTTTCACTTTTGAAGATCCACCATAGATCAGAGAAGGATTAGCACTTCACTTCCAAGATAAATCATATGCTATTACAAACAAAATGTTTTTACACATGAATTATCAGGGAAGAGGATTAGACCTACAAGAGCAGGGTATCTTGGAACCAATGCAGATTATTGGAAATCCTAAGCATCAAGGTCTTGGTTATTCAATAATTAAGGGATGTAAACATATCAGTGATACTTCCAAAAAACTGGGGGAAAATTTGTCTCAAGAAAATTTTGACATAGGGAGCATGAAAAATTCTTATGATGAAACCAATGCCAATACAACAACCCACCATGTCACAAATCTTCATACAACCATCACCCCATCCATGAATTGGGACCAACATCAAAAGAAGGTTTTGAATCAAAGCACAAAGCACAAATAAAGTTATCAAAATAAAAGAAGCTAAGAATCATATCAAACAAATGAAATACATATGGATACCAAAAAATACAAAGAGAGATGATCCCTATCAAAATCCATTAGTCAAAGAAACTATGGGGAAAAATAAAAAAGGGGAACGTATCCATCAACTATGTCCACAAAGGAAAAAATAGGCTTCTCAAGCAATGTACAAATTATATTGAGTTGTTGGTCCTAATTCTATATATACTTTCGTATCCACCCATTATTGCTCATCTTCTCAAGTTTGGAGAGTCAAAGGTCCCAAACTATCAACCAATCCATCTTTTATTCCTAAACACACTCTACCATCCACACCTTCATGCATGATATCCAATTTTCACATTAACCATGTGTTGGCAACAACCCTTCATCATAAGGATTCAAAAGGCACTCTATTGTGATATGCACACAAATAAAAAGTTAACTCTGGTATCAACAAAGAAGATCATAAATCTTGAAAGTTTCTTTCAAGTGCACACAGCTTGGAAAAGAAGCTTCTTCAAGTAGGATATTAGTGGCACACTATGACATAAGAATATACATCGACACTACTAGGTGGTTCCATATGAGCTTAAAATCTTTTAGCCAAAAATCAAAAAAAAAAATTAGAAAAAGGATTGAAAACAGTAAAGAGAAAAATCATCCTTTAGTGAAAACCACTTTGGTGGCACTTTGGATAGGTACCATGATGAAAACCTGGAAAATAGGTGCCATATGTAGAATCGATCATCTACGTGCGCCAGTTCAACAGAAAGTATCTTATCACATCCATAATAAAGCCATCATTCTATCCATATCATTCATTCAGCCATGAACCATTTATCCAATCCATCTTGATCTATCTACATCCATAGTCCAAATTATCTCGATATTGATAAATTTTGGTGCATGCTTTACACTTGTTTATGCTAAACATCTCGACATGGGTCATTTTTGTTGATCCTAACCCAATGTTATCTAAGCCATGAAGCATTATCCAAATGGGAATTCTCTGTTTGAACACCCTTATCTTATCACTAGGTAATCCATATCCTTTTGTCCATCTATCTATCCAAGAATCTACCCATGGCATTCCTTGTATTGCTAGACATTGGGGGCATATATTTACATCTTGCTTCAGAAATAAATCTTGATCTATATCCTCCAACTTACGTGGTGATCAATCTGAACAATCAATATCAGTTGCATCTAATGTGTACTTTAGCATCACATCAAATCGTAACAAAAATTTTGTTCCAATTCAATCTTCAAATTCCTAATCAATCAAAATCCAATCAATCCATCATCATCTCGGGATATCCTTTCCAATCTTTGTGTTTCTTAACACTATCCTTGCATTGTTGTGTATCCTCAAAATTTTTATCATCATGAATTCATTCTCGTTTTGCTTACACACTATCCTTGCATTGTTGTGTATCCTCAACAATGTTATCATTGTCAATCCATCAATTTGATCAATCAAACTTAGCTTGGTTTTCAAAAAAATCCCAAAATTGATCACTGACATCATCACATATCCAAAACGTCAAAATCATGTGAAAGTCCAAAAACATCCAAAACATGTCAAAATCCAAAAAAATAAAAAATAGAGTAGTCTTGTCAAACTATGCTATCTCTAAGCCTCAACGTAAGCAAGGTTGATCTTTGATCATACCTCGTGACATTTTAGGTCAGTCCTTTAGGCATTTTTCGTAGCAATCTGGCAATTTGTTTTCCCATCTTTCTCATCATCGAGTCAAGTCTGTTGTCAAATGAGATACCCTAGTTCAGTCCTTTAGGCATCTGTCACAATGGAAATCCATTTGTCTCGCCGTTCTCATCATTGATTCAAGTCAATCTTCATTTGAACTATGTCATCTTTGAGCTTAAACGTAGAAAAGGCCATCCTTGATCGGCTCCCGAGACACAAAAACCAAAAACATTCATAAAATCTTGAAAATCCAAAAATATTTAAAAAATCCAAAAATCAAAATAGCCTCAAAATTTTTCGAAAGTTCAATAACATCCAAATCTTTGAAAACCCAAAATGGTGCATCTGTCTCATCTTGCTTTCACCCGCAATAATCATCATTCATAATAAATAAAACATTACCTTCATCCTTTGGTAAGGTAGTTAGAAGCAAGTCTAGCAGATTCTAAAGTGAATGCCAAATCGTCAAAAGTCTTAAGTCTAGGTCAGCAAGTCAGCAAGTTGATCAACTCAGAATATCAATAGCTTATCATCCAATCAATCTCATTAAAACTCTGATCACAACATGTCCTAGGATGCATCCTTCCCATGATGGACATCAGCGTCAGGTATCACCTTAGTTTATCCTTGGCTAGCGGTACAAAGAACATTAGCTTGTTTTTTTACTTTATCTTGGTCTTTTTGACTTATCTTATTTTCCATTCATTCCAAGGACCTCTCAATGATGCCTAAATAAAATAGGTTTAGAGAGAAAAGAATTGGGAAATCATCATTATGTTTTTATCTATTGTGCTTGTTAGACATTCTTGTAATATAACTTGGTGAATACTTGCTTTGTTAGGTCTATCCTAGCAAGGTTTTTGTATGTCAAGTGTGAACAAGAGAAATCCTATATGATTTTCAAGTTAAATTCCATCACACTAGGCGCAATTCCATCCTAGTTCTTTATACCTTGATGCATCACACCTATGTGTGTTATCAAACATAAGGAAATTTATGCTCTTTATCTCTCCCATCCTTGGATAAGAAATACATAATCATCATTCATGATAATTTCTAATAGATTTGGCTTGTTGAACTTCTTCATCTTCTTGGATTCAAGGGTTGATCCCTCTCATTCTTCTATCCTCTTTCACGGTAACATAATATCATTACATTAATGCATCCATCCTACATCCATACTCTCATTTTGCATAATCACGTCATATCATCATAGGACAACGTCATCTATCTCATCCATCTCACATGCATTGTATCTTCATTTAAGTTATTTAGGATAATATAGGTTTGTTATTCTAAGAATCTTAAAACCATCTCATTTGCATCATTATCATATAGTCTAACCATCTATACATCCATTTTAAACCTCTTTGTCGTAAGATCGACCCTCAAATTGAAATTTTCGCTCAATCTCTGGAGGGGAAATGTACTAATGTACTTCTTTCTATTGGGGCATCTGAAAAATAAGATTTTTTTTTAATTTCAATGTTGGCGGCATCATTATTTGAACCAATGAAACAAGTACATTGCTTCAAAGAGGGGAAAAATTTAGACATGCAAAATTAACAACATGCTTTGCTCATAGTTAATTAAATCATATCTATCGATCAATCAAATAAATCAAGTTTATTTGATTAATCTCCTAAGGTTATCTCTTTAATTAAATAAATCAATTTTTATTTAATTATTTTCTAATGTTTCTTCATTTAATTAAATCAAATTTATTTAATTAAATGGCTAATATCCATTATTTCCTCTCATTTTGATTTATTTTAATCCAAAAGTCTAAGTCAAAATATCACAATCAACTAATCTTCATCTTAATTAATCAAATCATGATTAATGCTAATCAAAACCCATCACATCCTCTAGATTTTCTCACTTGCTCAATAAATCAATTTATTTAATTTATTATTTCTTCTAATTTCATTCAAAAAAGGGCATCAAGATGGAATATTATTCCAAAATTTGAAAATCCCTCCAAAGGACTTGTCCTCCAACTTGGCATTTATGAGCTCTTAGATGTCTCTTACACAAGTCAACTTGGCATTAACTATCTTCTTTCATCCCCCCTAAACATTTCATTTCATCAAATTCAAATTTCAAACTTACACATGGATCAAAATGTGCTCAACCTTCCTCCTCTCACACCTTGACAAGTGGCATCTTTTCATTGGCTCATGAATGTGTTGAATCCCTCTTATGTTGTTTTTTCCTTGATGCCATCTTATGGTTATCTGGTATCTTGATGGCTTGATGGTTATCTTCTCAGATGGTTCATATTTTGGTTGGCACATTCACTTCAATGGTTTTATTTTATATTATCTTGGTGGCACTGATTGTTTAACCTCATGTGCAGATTACAAATGGTTGTCGAGGTATTCTAATTATTGGTCATTTTCTCAGGTGATACCATTCTGGTTACAAGTGATACAATTCTTGTTACATGCTCTTGATATTTACAAAAGTCTATTTTACTCATCACAAGTCCTTAAGTTTTTCATGACTTTCTAAAGTGGAAAATTTGACCTTGATGTTTATTGTTGAATATTGGTTGGCACTTTATTTTGAAGTGCACCTTATATTTCTATCGGGTCTCATCATGGTTATTTGACATGGCATAAATGTTGACTGTCAGTATAAAGCTTACCGCGCTACCGCTGGCACTTATGCCAGTGACTGCGATAGTGCGGTGAATGCCGTTAGTGGCATACATGTCTGCGACCGCCATACTGCAAGGAGTCAGGATGGTAACCACGGTAATGCAGTGGAGGCAGCTAGCGGCAAGCAAGACTATTACCACTACACCGCAGGCAGTCAGGTAGGTAGTCGCGGTAAAGCGGTGGAAACCGCCAGCAACAAGGCAGATAGTTACCGCTATACCATGGACTATCAGATGTGTAGCCGTGGTAATACGGTGGAAACCATCAGTGACAGAACTGACTGCTACCATTTTACCTTGAGCTGTTAAGTAGTTCATCGCGGTAACACGGTGGAAATATCTAGTGGTTAGCTTGAAGCTACTATTGTACCGTGAGTAGTTCAAAGGGTGGCCATGGTTGTGTGATAAGGGAACAAATGTCATTGATCTTCACACAGATTCCAAATTATTATATGTGATTTCGATTGTTTAATGGTTGTCCTCTCAGAATTCAAATGGGATTCATTTTTTGCAAAGGAATTCATTTCATTTGTTTTTGTAGTTTAGGGCAAAACATTATTATTGTTGCTCGAAGGGTTTGAAACCCTGTTGGTCGCCACCATGGATCATTAGACTCGGCCATTTCTTTGCTATCCCTGCCATTTTTTGCTGTTGTACAGCAGATCGGGAGCAGTCAGAAGCCCTGCACAAAAGTCACTCCACTTGTCTTCTTTCAGCCACAATGTGCATGCACATTTTTTGGGAGTTTGAGAGGCCATTTTTGCTCCTCTATAGGACTGGTAATCATTCATTTACAGCAACATATTTTTTTGCACGTACTCTTCTTTTGATTAGTTTGCAGATCCGTTTTTGGTCAAGCAAGAATGGAAAACATTTTTGTTCTTCTCATGAAAATTCTGGAACAACATTTGTTTTTGAGGGTTCTCATGTCAGTTATTTTAAGGATCTGGGTTGTTTGGTTATGGGTAATGATAATTCCATCGAATCTTTGCATATGGTTATCTAGGTTCTTGGATAACGTTTCCTTATTTGTCAGATCTCCTTGGGTATATGCATTCTTCATTACTTCATGTGGCTAAAAATACTTATGATGCATTACTAGTTCAGTCAAGGAAAATGGTTGTCATTTTAGTTTCAAATGATGTGATCTCACTGTTTTTGTTTAAGCACTGTGTGCAGGCTTCTGGTGAAGACATGCTCAATCACTCTTCTATTCTGGGTCATTGCTATCCTATCCTCAATAGAAAGAAAGAATCTCTCTTTTGTGAACTCTACAACATCAGATCTAACTTGATAGTCATTATGTAACCTCAAATACAACCTCGCAATAACCTTCTGGTATGTGAAATTCGAGTAACAGTTGTAATACTTAAAAAAGTGTAATGATGTTTTTCTGAAAAAGGAAAAATAGGGGTATTACTACAGAGAGTTCTGAAAGTCTATTCTATTCTTTGGATGCAAAAATTTGAAAGACATAGTGTGTATTCAGATTTGGTTTTTTTTTATGGAAAAAATTTGAAAATCAAACAGTGAAAAAGAAAGAAAGCATGTATGATTGAAAAATAGTTTGATGAGACTGTTTTGTAACTGTGTTAAGATTTTCCTCAAGCTCTCTTAAGGCTTGATAATGGGTGGAAGACTGATAAGTCACTCTTGACTTTTGAGTGTTGTACAAATTGTCCGTCAAGAGGCACTTGACAGAAATCAAGTGAAACAGAGAGATCCTCTATACTATTGTATGTTCTATTAAAAATCAGGAAAGGAGTTGGTGCTCCTTGAGATTGGTGTCTCTAAACAGAGGGGTTGGTGCTCCTTGATTTGGTGCTCAGAAATCAGCCATTGAGGCTTTGTCAAAATAAATTATTGAAATGAAAGCTTGAAAAAGGCAGCAAGTTCAAGAGTGGTTTTTCTACCCCAGGAGGGTTTTCCACTCAGCATATCTTGTGTCTATTATGTCTCTGTGATTTTTTGTTTCAGCTCTTTACTGCTTCAGAATGCAATGTTACATTACTCATTTCAGTTTATTTGATTACATTCAAATACATGAATGACACTATCATTGAAAAATGAGAACATATGTATCGCTCTTTTCAGTTTCAGTTTAAAATATTTAAGAATTTATAAACACTGATTCACCCCGCCCCCTCTCAGTATATTTTTACTCCAACAAAATGATCCCACATTCATCCAAATATTTCAATATTCCAACCTTGAATCTATAAATGCAAATAATTTCAACACACAACACTACAACACAACTCGATCCAAAATATTATCGTTTGCACTATCACTTGTGCCTTGGCATCTAAGATGATCAGGGGTTGGGAAAGGGCTCCTTTTTCACATCAAGGACCACCAATACCTCTATGGGATTGAAGTTTGAGTGGTTTAGGAATATTTTTCATATTCATCTTCCTTTCATCTTCATTTTGTTAGTTTGATAATGTGGTTATTTCCTTTACATTGCTCAATAATTTCATAGGGAAGGCTTTATCTCATTTGTTCAATATTGATTGATTTAACTCATATTTGTCAATCCTTGATTGATGTAGATATTAGTCTTCACACTTACAATGCAACAAGAGCATGGGAAGAGGTAGTGATGTAAAGGATGAAGGGATTTTTTGGTATAGAAGATTGTAAAATAGGTAGAGTTGTAAGATATTATTTCAAACTCTCGAAGTCCCATTTACAATCGTTGTTCCAGTCGAATTTTACATCCTTTTTGAGGAGGTGTGTAAAAGGAAATGATTCATCAACTAGGGATAAGACAAAATTATGGATAGCTTGAATCATTTCTTGTAATGTGCATAATTGTGAAATTTCAAGGAGGTGTTATGTTAATTATAGTGTTAGTTATAGTGTCCACCTCAATGCCTCTGTGAGATATGATAAACCCTAAAATTTTACCACTATCTACTCCAAAGACACACTTTTTTGGGTTAAGTGCATTTTATACTTATGCATGCACTCGAAGATTTTTCGAAGAACAACTACATTATCTTGTCGGGTTAAGGATTTACCTAGAATGCCATCAACATAATCTTCTAATATTTTATGTATATAATAATTAAATATTAATGTCATTACTTGTTGATAAATAACACAAAAATTATTTAATAAAAAAGGCATCATAAACGAGTAAAATGTTCCCCAAGAAGATGTAATGGTTGTCCTATATTGATCTTGTGGGTTGATGAATATTTGATTATATCTAGAATATACATCCATAAAGGATAAAAAAGCATGTCCAGCAGTTGAGTTCATGATCATGTCGATGTTAGGAAGAGGAAAGTCATCCTTATAAGAGGCTTTATTCAATTCTTGAACATTTATGCATATCCTAACATGATTATAAGGTTGAGCAATTGTGACAATGTTTGATATCCTAGGAGATTAATAAATAGGTCGAATGAACCTGCATCAAGGAGTTTTTCAATATCCTCTTTAACATGTAAGGCTATCTTAAGGTACATCTTTTGTATCTTTTGGTGAATAGAGTTAGCATTTTCAGCAAGGACAATGTTATGGGTGACTATCTTCGGATCTATTTTGGGCATATCAGAATATTTCCATGAAAATAGTTCAGGAAAAGAATGAAGCAAGGTTGCAAGATCCTCTTTTTCTTCATCATCAAGGCACTTCCAAATTTTAATGAATTTGTCTTTATAATGTATGTCCATTGGAATGTCAAGGATATCCACTAAGGGGAGTGCATTTGACTTAGGAATTTATGGATCATATGGTTTTTTGCTTGTGGGAGTTTCATTAATGTCAATAGCATTGAGCTTAGAACTTATCATAGCACAAGAGGCATGTCTCTTGGAGATAGAATTCATATCCAAAGCACCTAACATGTATTTCAAAGCTTCATCATCATCAAGATAGTCGAAGGGTGGGGAATCCATATCAAGGAATTCAAGATGTTTGAGCATAAGATTGGTTCTTCGTGCACATGTGATAGTGTTGATGTTGATGGAGGGTCATTGATTTCATTTTGTAGTTTTAGAAAAGGAAAAACCTAGACCAGTCTTAGTTTTTTTTATATTAGGTCCAATGAGAAAGCGAATTCCTTGCTCATGCTTTCCACATATTTTACCATTATAGCCTAATTGTTTCACAAGATCATGGCCTTTTCCATAAAGTCTTTCCATTTCCTATGGGTTAGGTGGTTGTTGATAATCTATCTCATCAAAATTTGTTATGTATGTTGCATTTTATTCCAAAGGAGATGAGGTAGATACATGAGGGAAGTTTTTTCTTCATTCTGGGTAAAGAGGACCATTGTTTGTTCCTATTTTTCATCCTCTTTTTGTCTAACAATATACGCAGCCATAAATGAAGGTGTGAATTATAATGATCTCCAATCATCACCAAGTAAGTTAATTTTTTATTTCTCTTATGGTTGATTCTTCTCAAAAGAGGCGATGTTGGAGGTAGGAATTAATGTGTTAAGAGGACTTGATGTTCCCTTTTCAACTTGTAACCAACTTTCAGGCTCAAGATCTATGTCAATTTGATCAAATTTGTTATTATAGACATATTTAATTTTGCGATCAAGGGTCGATGGTACCATGTGCATCTTATGAATCAATGGTCTTCCCAAGAGGATATTATAGAAAAGGTCATAGGGCATGACATGAATAGGATTTTCCAACATAACCATTCCAACGGTAATAGGTAATGTGATGATGCCAAGGGGTTTCTTTGTAGAATTGTCAAATCCTCTAATGGATAAGGAATTAGATTTGATTTTTGATTTATCCACACATAATCTATCAAGAAGCTTCACACTACCCACATTAAGGGAAGAGCCATTATCAATGAGGGTCTTTTTGATGCCTATCT
Organism: Sequoiadendron giganteum; assembly: GCA_007115665.2. NCBI lineage: Eukaryota > Viridiplantae > Streptophyta > Pinopsida > Cupressales > Cupressaceae > Sequoiadendron > Sequoiadendron giganteum. The sequence goes on along the minus strand of CM021102.1, from coordinate 161,403,392 downwards.
GATCATACTGGGCTATTATCATAAAAGCTTCATTTTTATTTCATAGCTCTAAGGTAGGGATCTTAGGTTGGTAGAAAGTAGTTTCTACATTGGTTGTATTCATTTCTTGTAGGAGAGCTGCTAGATCACTAGTATCCATACTAAGAGGGACCACTATCTGTTGCAATGTCATTCGAAGCAGAAAATGATTGGGGATGTTTTGGAGAAGATCCCAAAGGGATATCTTGGTGGCAATATTCTTAAGTTGTTCAAGGAGATTATAATCCCAAATTTATGAATTGAGATGAGGGGCCATAAGTAAGATGGGGTTGGATAATGGTAATTGTGTTGAGTATAATGAGTATGAGCCACAGTATTGGGCTTGGGTGGGTAAAGGGTAAATTCAGGTTTGGATGGGGGTTGGGGTTTATGGGAGGGTAGTTAGAGAATTTTTTTAGGTTGAATGACATTGACATATTTTGTTTGAGGTTTCTCACTAAAAAACCTAAGTGGATGAGTTAGGTGAGATGAAATTCTAAATAAATTCATCTAATATACCCATATAATCACAGCTAAAAGGTTTGGAAAATAGGCTATCCATGGTGGGTTTGGGTTTATCATCACAAACCTTAGTGGATGAAATTTGTGAGAGGAAATCCTATAGAGATTCATCTAAATTATCCAATTCATCACTACTAAAAGGTTTAGATGGTATATTTTTCCTATATTGAAGAAGTGTGTGGATTGTTTCATGTGATGTTTCTATGGTTTTTTTTTTCATGTTCGAATGAAGTTTCTTTAAAAGAAATATGAATTAATGTGGAAATGAAACTTGCAAAGATCTAATTCTCTTCATAAATTCCATCAAAGTAAAATATGTTTATGCTAATTAGAATCATATAAAAAAATTAACTGACTATAAATAGAGCATCAATTGAAACAAATAGAAACTTCAGAAACTAGCAACGAAATGTAGAAATCATTGATGTAAAATGAGAATTGGGATTAGGTCGCCCAAGGTGGTGAGTTTGTCTAAGTAGGAATATTTTTAACTTTTTTAAATTTTTCTAATGAAAAATGATGTATTTTGACCTATAAAGTGCATATCTAAAGAATAGATTCAAAATTAATCTATTGTTTAAGTGTATGAAATCCTAGGATGTAACTTTAAACAATGCAACATAAAATGCATTAATAAATAGAAGAGGTTCCTAGCATGTAAGTCCAAGATTAATCATAAGTAATATGTTTCTAAATGAAGGTTCACCAAAATAAACCACAAAATTTATGTTGTGTTAAGGATGGGTTCTCTTCCACTTCTAGGGTTTTCCACCTAGAAGGAAAAAGAGTTTTCCTTTGCGTACATAAATATTAGGATTCATTCAATATTAAGGTTGGATATGATTTAAAATCCTATATATGTAGGACTCTAAATGTTCTATTCTGGTGAATGAAACTACTTATTACATGCAAGCTAACAAAATCTACATTGTTTGAAAACACATGATGTTGTGCAACAGAGGTGAAATAAAGACTATACAAGGTAAGATAGCATAACAGTCAAGAAACGTGCACCTGGAAATTGATGTGGATCAAGATGAATATTTTATAAGCCTCTGGAAATCTAGAGAATTTGATTTTTATGCCCACTAGGACACTTATGCCAATTTTGGTAAATTTCTCTGGGCTCCATTCCAACCAATTGGGTGCTCCAATCTACCAAAATATTTGACAAAAGCCTGTAGTGGGACTAGGTGGCCACTATTGGTGACCTAGTCCCTTACACCTTTTTGGGAAATCAGAAAGTGGAGTCAGAGGTCTATAGTTTTCACTTTGCTTCTTCACGAAAATCTGGGCTCAGATCTATGAAATCACCTACAAAAATAAAATAAAATTGGTTTCTAATGTGGGGTTTGTGTTGTTGAGATGCCTATTTTTTATTCAAACTTTGAAAGAGACAAGAAATCTCCATAAACCCTAGCCCTAAGTGTGTCTAGAACTAGGAAAATTTGAAGTAAGACAAAACCCTACTCTAATGGGCTAGAATAAGATGCATGCATGAGAATTTGAATGATTTTAGGCTTCAATCCAAGAAACACTACAACATTACAAGTGAGTGTAAGTGAAATACAAATAGGATGTAAACCTTAAATATGAAGATATAAAGAAAATGGAAGATGGAATCACTTTGAAAATAAGTCTTTAGGTGTGATTTGGTGGCTTGTTGCACTTCCTCAACCTAGATTTCTCCATGATTCTCCATAGGAATCCATGATAAATACTTTGAAATGTGAGATCTTGACTGAAAAGTGAGCATGAAGACCTACAAAAACCCTAGTTTACTGCTCTAAGCTTCAACTTTCTTTTAGAATGAGAGATGAATCTTCTTGTGGATGATATTCAATATTTGATTCTTGAGTTGTCTAGTGGAAAAATGACTAAAATAAAATTGAAAGAATGACTTGGGAATTTTTAGCAAGTGTGACATTTTCTCGCTCAAAAATGAAAATAACCCTAAAAAGGACTAGGTCACCACCTTGGGTGACCTAGTCCCACTAGGGGTTTTGAAATGGGATTGATGATTTTGGAGTGATTTCCGTGTTGTTTTTTGGGACTTGTATAATTCCTTAGGTAAAATAGGCCTCAAAGAAAAGAATAACGAGTCTTAGAGGCCTATAAATGTTATCTTAGGAGGGTGATTGATGCAAGGCTACCTAATGTAGGACTAAATTAGGCACAAAATTATCCTTTTCTTCAAAGGTTTACAATTTTTGGCAGCACACTTTGTTTAATTACTTTAGTCACCATAATACTTAAAAATTAGTGTGTTATGTTAATTTAAATCCTTACATGGATCTAATATCATTAAATCATAAGCGCATTTAAGTTAACACAGCATATTCTAATCAAAATTTAGTATCTAACTTAAACAATAAATGGTTTGATTACATCACATAAAACATTAAATCGTGGAGGCGTTTATTAAATATTGTTGCAAAGGATATTTGATAAATAAAATTGACATTTAATTAAAAATAAAATAAAATGATAATGTATATATAACCATCAAGTGTTGGGTACATATGCATCAATGAGTACAATTCTAGTAAGGTCTATGACTAGTGAACCCCTTCGGGGTTCATGACCTCCGCGCTCATCATGAGACAATCGTGTGAGATCTTGATCTAACTGAGTCTCTCTATAGAATATCTAGCATCAATAATTCCATAACTTCTCACACAAGAGCCTCAACATGCTCTCGGTTAATGCATTCCTTGTATTCCTATATCCTCATGACCTCCTCCAATAGACTCAAGACCTCTACCCATAGGTCACTCTCCACCCTACTATCGATGGTACCTAAAGAAGATAAAACCACTATGAGATGTGTATGGAGCTCATTGGCATGACTAGTGGCACTTTGATAGGATATACCCAATCTCACCATAGGCTAAAAAAGATCTACATGTGAATCCACCAAGGGTGGGGGCACATACTCCTTAAGGACATCATCCTGAGGATATAGCAGAGGCACTAGTGTTGTGGTGACTTGTTGATAAAGTTCGTGCCACTCCCATGTAGATCCTAAAAAATTTAAATCATAAAGAATATTAGTAACCATCATTATCATATGTATAAGGAAAGTGCATAAAATATATATACATATAGTGAAATAACATAAATTATCCAAATATTACCTATATCACTGGTCTACCAATTAGGATATGCCCATATGATAGTGGTCCCTCGCTATGTTGATGATTTAGGTGGTTTTCTACCACTAGCCTGCCTATGCTCCTGTGTATGAAACTCTAACTTCACATCAATAGATGGTCTGGCCAATTTGATAAGGGGTATCTTCACACTATCAGAGGTCAATTGATCCTCCTCTATCTTAGTAGTGTTCTCACTCGTGGACTATGCATCATCTTCATCCTCATCAACCTCCTCCTCCTCCTCCTCATAGTCCTCATCCTATTGCTCATCTACATCTGTAAAGATGTTAGGTGTAGAAACATCATCATCGATGGCTACATATATTTCATCATCATCTATGTCCCTTCCATGATGTATAGTAGGTCCAACAAAGCCCACAGGGTGATGGAAAGGGAACATGGGTTTTGGCCTCCCTATAGTCCACCACTCCTTGTAAGCCTAAGTGGTACATGTGTCATCAAGCTCATAATATGGGGGCATATCAGGGTCCTCATCATTTGACTCACTAAAATTGTATAAATCATCCCTTGTGAGATGGTTGTCATCCTCGGGATTGATGGCACTACATGTTGATTATTAGAATGATGGTCTAGAACATGGAGCCACCTAGGTATTCCAAAATTGTCTCATCACCCTATCATAATAAAATTATCTGACCACATAATCAAGTCATCCTAGTAGAAATTGATCCATCTGTAGTCTATGCAGCTCATGTTGGTGATCCACCCACAACTTTATCCACTAATAGGGCCTCTAGGAAATATCATCCTCATCTAGCCAGTAAAGAATTAATCCTCCAATATAATAAATCTCCTCTTTCCAAGGCCATCTAAGGGGTAGCTAAAGACTCTTGGCTCACTTACAGCCACTATAAGAGGAAATCTAGTGGGCCTAGTACATGTAATGTGCTCAAAGCACCATGTCTATAGTAGAGTACAATGTATGATGCTCTAGAGCTCTTAGGAGGAAATTTGACTAAGATCATAGTATAAATGAGTAAGTATACTATGATCCCATGCATAAAAATTCTATTTCTACTCCATCTCTTTGATAGTGTGGAGTAGAAAACCATCTAAGTGTGCCCCTCAACCATCTCGAACCAATGTAAATTCCACACTAATGATCATGATCCATTGCAAGAGTGGTGACCGTGAATTAAGGAGCCATTTAATCTTCACACATGGTATGATGCTTGAGCATCACATAGGTTGCTCTACACAATAACATATATCATCTCTCATTTGTAAGAAGGATCTGGTAGTAACTAGTTGCACATGCTCACAATGAATGGGGATGAATAAGATGTTGTGAATGTCCTCTAGTGTTGTGGTCATCTCTCCTATGGGAAGACACAAGTAAATGTACCTGCATCTCATCTCTCTGCTAAGGCCAGTAACATGTTGTCATGGTACCTCATAAGTGGCATGAGTTATACCTAAAATAGACTAGCCTCCTATAATAATTGAATTTCCTCCTTTGATAGCCAATTCACTGACTCACGAAGGAAGAAAAATTGCTTCCCCCAAGATGTTGTCTAGCTCGAGGGGGCACCTAAAAAAATATATATATATATTACATAAAATAAGTCCTAAAAAAATCAATCAACATCACTAGAGTTGTTCTAAGATGATTTTTAAACAAAATGGACACCTAGACCATTTCTAGATGAAGGCCTGGGAAACTATATCGTTGTTGGACATTTTACACCAAAGTGGATGTTTTGCATCAAAGTGGGATGCTTTGAGCCAAAGTGGATGCTTTGTGCAAAATAGGATTCTTTGCACCAAAGTGGGACACTTTTTGACAATCTATTCTAAGGTCATAAAATTACTCAAATTACATGAAAAAGTACAATACAAGTATGAAAACAAATAAAATGAATAGAAAAAGTCACTCATCATACACCAGAGGATGCCCCACTATGCATCGCCATGAACCAGGTCCAATCTCAGATTCTTGTAAATCTTGTGGCTTGGCATATCACTTACTCTACACCAAGCTAAATTTGCAACAAGGTAAAATTCAAATGAATTGTCAAAAAAGTCACTTTCAATAATATATAGTAAAACACTAATATATAAAGATTATTAATTTAAAAGGGAAAGTTCATTAAAATAAACATATTGGGTGATAGATGACTCTATTTTTTACATTGCTTGTTGTGTTGGATTCATAATTTTTCTCCCGTTTTCATCAACTATCTATCATTATGTGGTATGGTACTTGGAAATGCCCTAATATACGACTTGCATAAATCTATGTGGTTTTGTGCTCACCCTAATACCACCTCCATAAAGAAATTTGAATTAGGGGGTATACATCTACCCTCAAACTCAATTCTCCATAGAAGTTTGATAAGAGGATTTTGGAGTGTCTAATGAATATGTGTTGCAGGATGCAGTTCCTAACATTGTATTTTTGTAGGTATCTATAGTGGGGGCTTCATTCACCCTAATGAATCCATATGAATATCATTTTTCCTAACATATATTTCATTTAGCTTGCATATTCATTTAGTATCATATGGAAACTAAAGTGAGGGCTAAATGTAGTGTCAAAAAAAGTAATCCTTTTCCCAATTTATTTGAAGTAATTGACACATAATTAAATTAATTATTCTTTGGAGTGGTGTTGTAAGGTGTTGTACACACTCACATCTCTCTAAGGTCCTTAGTTAAAATAGATTTATATTTCAGATTTTACAAGAGTATTGAGTAGTGTTATAAGATATTTTCACACTTTTCTAAGGTATATTCATCTATTTAAGCCTAATGGACCCCTCTTGTACTTAAATTAGGTCTTATTTACAATGTTGTAATGTGTTTAAACACACTTTCACATCTATCTAGGGTGGTATTAATTAATGGTGGTTAATTAGACTTTATTGCCCATGTAAATTCAAATTCAAGCCTCTAAATTGCATATCCTAAAGATCAATCCCAACACCCAACAATTAAATGACATAACCTTGAATGTGGAAAATTTTATGTCCTAGAATGTGTGCCAAGACCAATAAACCACTAAGGGAAAATGAGTCCTCCCTTAACAGGAACCCAATTTCTTGGCATATTCCAATAGGGTTTTTGATCCTTTTTTCACCCCTAGAGCTTGGTCTTGGAAAGTGATCTAGGACCCATTCGCCCAAGGTGGTGAATGGGTCATCCCTTAACAAGGACCCTCTTTTCAAATTTCATCTTGGTGGGATTTTAATTAATTTCATTTCCTAATTTGAGGTTCACCTGAATTATTTGAATTTTGGGGTTAAATATCTAATTAAAGTATAAATACAAGGTTATTTTGACATAATCTCATCTAGCAATTTTCTAAGAAAATCTAATGGAGAAAACTAGAGAAAGATTAAAAGCAAGCAAGATAAAGAACTCAAACAGAAGTTAATTTTGGACCAACATTTCAAGATACTCAAGCTCATTTTGTATCCAAGATCAAGCATTGTTGAAGGTTGATCATAGATTCTTATGGATAATCATGAAGGTTTATAGATGTTGGGAGATGCAAATTTAATACAACCAAGCTGAAGGAATTGTTTATGGAGTGATTCCATCTTCTATAATCATCCAATTTTCATCCTTCAAGTGTTTTAATATTTTTGATTCATTGGAGGGATTAGACATCTTCTTTAGTGAGTGATTTCTATTGTTCATATTGCATTCAAGGATTTTATCCTAACATAGTCTAGGGTAAAATTTCTTTTAAATTCTGTTAGATCTTAGTCTTAGACACACTTAATATTGAGATTGCACACACTATTACATGTTTCAAATTTTTAACTTAATTACCAACAAGGTGTTTGACTAAGGAATGTTGATAATACGTGCAACAAAGAGTTTATAAGAGATATGATTGTCCCTTTACCACCATACCATAGAGCCTCTTATCGATTGCAATGGTAAAGTAGTGAAACCACCATACCATGGAACCTGTTCCCTTGGGTTGGGGTGGTGCAGTTACCGCCATGTCGTAGGTGGTCACTGGGTGTTCGACGGTAGCACGGTGAACCCTTTTAGTTTGGTGGTTGGGTAGCTTACCGTCATACTATAGAGTGTCTCTTTGATCATAGTGGTTGCATGGTTGAACCACCATACCGTGTGGGTGTTCAAGATATGGCTCGGTAGTGCAGTGTAACCTACTATATCACGGGCACTTCTTAGCTATGCAGCAGTAGAGTGGTGGACACCGTGATACTATGGGAACATCTCAACCACCAAGTGGTAGAGCGGTTACAACCACACTATGCGTGTCTTTGGCTTTTTGAGCGGTAATGAGGTAAACCGCCACACCGTGGACCTTGTGGAATGCAAAGTGGTAGTATAGTAGAAAGAACAGATTTGTGGATTTGTTAAATACTGAGGAGTATGTCGATCATTGGAGGTTGCTGCTAACTTCGAAGGTGGTCATTGAGATGACTAGGAAGTTCGATGTTTGGTCTATGTAGGAAGTTGAAATGAACCGACTCTACAAAGAATGAATCACTCATGGCAGTTGATATACATTGCAACAGATAGGAAAATTAATGGGTTCGATAGTTGACAGGTAGTTGATTGATGAGTTATTAGAATTCTGAGAGTTTTCATTGTATCTTGCAAGAGAGCATTGTAATAGTGTTAATTTTTGTACAAGGTTGATCACGAAAATGTTGTTGCTATAAATTGACAATTGAAAAAGGATTTTGTAACTTGTATGTAAATTTATTTACTAGAATATAGGAGATTTTCTTTGGTGTGCTGCATTTTTCTCCCGTAAGGGTTTTCCCACGTAAATCTAGGGTCAATTGTGTTTGAGTTATTTTTTTGTTTTGTTATTTATTTCATGAGCAACTTAATGAACTTTAATTGTAAAATTTAGAAAGGTATATCTCTATTCTCCTCTAAGTCTTGGCATTAGAAAAAATTGTACACAATCGAGTTTTTCCTAACAAGTGGTATCAAAGCCTAGCCAGTTGTGTTATCCTTGTGGTTAGGTTGGTTTTTTGTGTCAATTTTTATTCAGTGGGTGTTTTGTAGAAGTCTTGAAATTTGTCTAATTACAGATTGAGATGGCAACAACAAGTACATCTAGAAGGATTGAAATGGATAAATTCAATGGAAACAATTTTGAGTTGTGGAAACTTAAAATGGAAGACCTATTGGTGGATCATGATGTTTGGCTTGTTGTGTCTAGAATGAAACCTTCTCACATAAAGCAAGAATATTGGGATCTCGAAGATAAAAAATCAAAAGGGTTGATAAGATTATATTTGGAAAACTCAATTCTAATGAATGTTCATGAAGAGAAGATTGCTTCTTCATTATGGAAGAAGATTGGAGATATTTATTAGGGTAAATCCTTGGTAAATAAATTATTCTTAAAGAAGAAGTTATACTCTTTGAAAATGAAGGAGGGGGAATTTGTAGCTGATCATCTGAATACATTTAACACACTGATTTCTCAATTAACATTTGTGGGTGTGAAGATTTATGATGAAGATTGTTTTATGTTATTGTTAGGTTCTTTTCCTGATTCTTGGGATCACTTGGTGATGGTGATTAGGAGCATGACAACCACTTTCAAGATGGAGGATTTAGTTGCTTCTTTGTTATTAGAAGAGATGAGAAGGAAATATTCTAAGATGGTGAAGGAGGCTCTTATTCTTTGAGGAAGATCAAAAGAAAAAGGCAAGAAGAAGGAGAAGAAGTCCAAATCAAAAAAAAAAGGGAGATCAAAGTCTCCTAGTAATAAGTCCAAGGTGAAGTGTTGGAATTGTGGGAAGCCTAGTCACATCTGGAAGGATTACAAAAAGGAGAAAAAAAAGTGGAGGAAGAATTATTTTGATAATGATTCTTCTTAGAGCGATGTAGATGCATTTATTGTGGCCTTGGCAACTCAGGCACCAAATGTTGTTTGGCTGATTGATTCTAGAACATCTTTCCATATGACATCTCATAGAGATTGGTTTATAAAGTATGAAGAATACGATGGTGGAAAGTTGTATCTCACAAGAGATTCATCTCTTGAGATATTTGTTCATGGAAGAGTAAGAATTAAGTTTCCTGATGGAAGAATTAAGGGAATCGATGGTGTAATGCATATACCAAGTTTGGCTCAAAATTTATTTTTTGTAAGAAAGTTGAATGATGTTGGAGTGTAAGTCTCATTCTCTAGAAATGACTGTAAAATGACTAGAGGCTCAATGGTGCAGGCTAGGGGTGCCCAAATTGGTACTCTGTTCAAGCTGGATGCACTGGCTATTCAATGCATTAGTGTCTCTGCAAAGTCATAGAAGGATATTTGTAAAGAGAAGAATGAAAATTTTCCTATTAGGGAAAATTCCTTGGAAGTTAAACTTCCAGTAGAAAAGACTATGCTCTGGCATCAAAGGCTCGGTCACATTGGTCAAAAAGGTTTAAAATCATTGAAAAATAAAAACCTCATTGAGGGGCTTGATGATTGTAACCTAGAATTTGAATTTTGTTAACACTGTATATATGGTAAACAATATCGTGTTTCATTTTACTCTAGTCCTTATAAATCTTCTGGTGTTTTGGATTATATTAATTATGATATGTGTGGTCCAGTGGATGTTCCTTCGTTATAGAAGTCTAACTATTATGTTTCTTTCATTGATAATTATTCGAGAAGGGTATTTCTATATTTTTTTCTTTTAAATTAGAAGTGTTTAGTCATTTTAAGGAATTTAAAAACCTTGTGTAAAATTAGACCAAAAGGAAAATAAAGTTTCTAAGGACTGAAAATGGTAGTGTTTTTTGTTTTGATGACTTTGAAAGGTATTGCAAAGACCATGGGATTAAGAGGCATAAAAAGATACCTTACACTCCACAACAAAATGGAGTTGCTAAAAGGTTGAACAAGATGTTGATGGAGAAGTTAAGAAGTATGTTGAGCAATTTCAGTCTGGAGCAGAAGTTTTGGGCTGAGGTTGTGGCTATAGCATTTTACTTGTTGAACCGATCACCTTCATCAACACTTGTTGACAAAACATCTATGGAAGCTTGGTCTGGTAAGAAGCCCTCTTTGAGACATATTTGTGTCTTTCACTCTGAGGCATATGTTTATGTGTTAGATGTGAAGAGATATAAATTAGATAATAAAGATAAAAAAATGTATCTCCATTGGGTATGACCTTGGTGTGAAATGATAATAGCTTTGGAATCCTATAACTAGGAAGGTATTGCACAAAAGAAGTGTAATCTTCTAGGAACTAAAATCTTCTTTAGTGGATCTACAATCAGGGATGAAAGAAGAGGAAAAGAAGAATGATGTTGTTGAGATATGGGTATGTGCAGGATCATGATGGGCCAAAAAGTGTCAATATCTAAGTGATATGATGGCCCATGTGGCTGACAACTTTTGTTTTACCCAAAATTGATGAAATGAAAATGGTTTTTAAAAGATATTCTCATCTTTCCACCAATATAAATTATACTTTACTTTGAATTTAATAAATAATTATTATTCATTTTCTATTTTAATTACAACTAAAGTCCCGATTGATAGGAAAATTGAAAAACATCTATAGATTTCAAAAGGTATCAGTTTTTTTAATACGAAACATGCATCACATTCTATGCTATGCATACTTTAGGATTAAAAAAAAAAATTGAATTTCATGAAGTTTTGACCAAGTTAAGGCGGTTAGACATACAGGTTTTTACATTTTTTAAATATTCGTAATTAAAAAATCATAATTAATTATTTACTTTGAAAAAATTACAAAAAAATATGCATCACATCGGGACATGAGTCCCCTACTTATATCTAAAATCTTATAAAAAAATATTATGATTTTATTGTGGTTAGGGTTGTCAGATAGACACCTACTTCTTATTTTTTCTCTGAAATTTAAGTACTACTGCATTGAAATTTCAAATTTTCACCAAATATATTTAAAAGAAAAAAAAAAACGTAGTAGTTTAGAAACTACATTCAATTTTCTACAGATTCTATTCTTACATATTTTTGAAATAATATAGATAACTTATTCAAATTTTTACGGCAAGTTGCCTAGCTTTGATTTTCTGATTTTCCATGATGATCTTGCACATACACATACCTATAACTCTAGAAAAAGAGGAAGAACACATTGAAAATGTACTTTAAACTGAGGATAGTTCAAGCAGCTCTTAGAATTCTGAACAAGAAGAAGAATCACAACCTTAGGCTCAACCTATAAGGAGGTCTACATGTGAGAAGAAACAACTAGATAGGTATGGATTCTCCATGTTAGTTTCTAGTTGTGCCTATACTTTGATTAATAACACAGATGACCCTAAGACTGTAAAAGAGGCAACTGAAATGTGTGATTCAGATTCCTGGTTGGAAGCCATGAATGAAGAAATGTAATCATTAACAAAAAATAATATTTTGGATTTGGTTTCATTTCCCTAAGGTAGAAAGCAAGTGGGATGCAAATGGGTTTTTAAAAACAAAATTGGTCTGGATGGCTAGGTAGAGGGAATTGATTATGGGGAAATTTTTTCTCCTGTATCAAAGCTGACATCTATCAAATTTCTTTTGTCACTTGCAACAACATATGATTTGAAGATTGAATAGATGGATGTGAAGACAAAATTTCTTCATGGTGATCTTGAAGAAGAAACTTATATGTCCCAGCCTGAACACTTTGTGAGAAAAGGTAAATAAAATCTGGTTTGCAAGTTGAAAAAATCTTTGTATTGTTTGAAACAATCACACAGGATGTGATACCAAAAGTTTGACACATTTGTTTTGTCATTGGGATTTGTAAGATCAAAATTAGATCATTGTATGTACTACAAGAATGAAAATGATCAAGTTCTTATTAATTTCCTTTATGTTGATGATATGTTGTTCATAGGAAATAGTAAGTTAATGATTAATGATATAAAGTCTTAGTTGTTTGCAAAGTTCAAAATGAAAGATCTTGGTGTGGCTAGGTTTATTATGGGGATGGAAATAACTAGGGATAGAAAAAGCAGAAAAATTTGGCTTAGCCAAAGTAAGTATATTAATACTCTTCTTGAAATATTTGGTATGAATGATTGCAAGTAGCTAGTTTTTCAAGTTTTACAAGGAATGAAGCTATCTATTGAAGATTGTCAAAAATATCCTATTGATATGGAGGAAATAACCAAAGTGCCTTATGCTAGTGTAGTTGGAAGTTTAATGTATGCAATGGTCTGTACAAGGATATACATTTCCCAAGAAGTGTGAGTTCTTAGCCGATTTATGGTGAATCTAAGAAGGACACATTAGGATATTGTGAAAAGAGTGTTTAGAGAGATGAGGGGAACTTTGGGATATGCTTTGTGTTACCATGGGAATTTGGTTGTATCACAAAGGAATCTCAACATTCATGGATATGTGGATTCTGATTGGGCAGGGGACATTGACAGTAGAAGATCCACCACTGGATATTATTTAATGATGAATGGTGGTGCATTTAGTTTGATGATCAAGCGGTAGGCTGTAGTTGCTTTATCTACTAAAGAGGTTGAGTACATGGCATAAATTCATGCCTATAAGGAATCCATTTGGCTTAGAAGGTTGTCAATTGATACTTGTTTTGATGCAGTGGGTGATCCCACAAAGCTAGTTTACAATTTTTTGGAGATTCTGATTTTTTGTGAAATCACATATTTTTTAGAAAATATAATGATTTAAGCCTTAAATAGTTCCATTTTAAGGATTTTAGTTGAAGAGGGTTTGATCAAACCACCTTAGATCAAACCCCTTTGGATAGAACCCTGCTAGTTTTAAACCATACCTACAATAGAGTCTCATTTACACCTATCAAAATGCTGATAAAAAATCACTTTTGATTTACCTTTTCGAGGATCAAGTGAATTCATTTAAAATTCATTTGAAATTATCATGGTAGTCCTTGAAAGGAGATATCCAACGAATATAATTTTAATATTTTTTGGTTTTATTATGTATGTGTTTTTTAGTTTTATTAAACATAGGTTTTTCACCAAAAATCAAGCTCTATGTTTTGGACATATGGAAAAATAGTAGATTATCAAAATAAAATTTAAAAATATGTTGAAGCTCGGTATTAATGTCCTTGATCCATTAAACAAAAATTTGAATTTCAATACATACTGAAAAATTTATGTTGTATATAGTCCGCCTATGTTTTAATTGTAATTGGTTTTACTTTGTAACTTGATTAAGGAAAAATTATTTAATAAAAAACAATGAAACCAAATGAAAGTGCTAGAATTCAAAAAGACAAGAATTTTATCCTTCATACAAAAAAAATAATGTTGCATACGTTGAGCATCACTCCTTAAATTTTTTTTTTCTTAAAAGCTAGTTTTTAAAGGAGACAAAAAAATAAGTGCAATCTGATTCCAAATAAAATTGATTTTTTTTTTTAAGAATCTATAGACAAAATTCCTCATGGGTTAGCCACTATAGGAGCCCGATAGGAAGATTTAGTTTAAAAAAATTAGTTCGGTTTCTAGTTTGCCCAAAAATTGTAAACCAGTATTGTGGGATCACCCAAGGTAGAGTACTATTTATTGTGACAATCAGAGTGCCATTTGTCTTGTGAATAATCCAAATTTCCATGCTAGGATGAAACATATCGATGTGCAGTATCACTTTGTTCAAGATATGGTGGAGGATGGAAAGGTTTGTTTAGATAAGGTTGATACTCTAAAGAATATTGTGGATGCATTAACAAAGCCAGTGAGCACGAAAAAGTTCAGATGGTTGGCAATTTCGATGGGCTTTGCGGTCCAGATTATTCAATGACTTTAGGTATTGAAAAGGGTTCATTGAGTGCTTCGTCAAGTGGGAGATTGTTGAGAATACATGCCTCAAACTCACTAGTTGAATCCCTAATTTTTTCATTGAGCAACAAAGAGTTTATAAGAGTTTTAATTGTGCCTTTACCACTATACTGCAGCATGACTTATTGTTTGTAGCGGTAAAGCGGTGCAACTTCCATACCACAAAAGCTCTTCCCTTGGGTTGTGGTGGCACGGTTACCGCCATGCCATAGGTGGTCATCTCGTGTGTGGGGGTAGCACGGTGAACCCTTTCACTCTGGTGGTTGGGTCATTTATCATCATACTATGGAGTCTCTCTTCGATCATAGTGGTTGCGCGGTGGAACTGCAATACCGCAAGGGTCTTCAAGACATGGCTTGGTAGTGTAGTGTAACCTGATATACCGCATACACTTTTTGGCTATGCAGCGGTAGAGTGGTGGAAGTCGTGATATAGCGAGAACATCTTGATTGACAAGCTATAGAGCGGTTATCACCACACCGTGGGTGTCTTCAGTCTCACGAGCGGTAACGAGGTAAACCGCCACATCGTAGACCTTGTGGAATGTGAAGCGGTAGCGCGGTATAAACAAAAGACACACAAATTTGTTGACTGTTGAGGTGTATGTCGATCATTGGAGGTTGTTGCTGACTTGGAAGGTGGATTATGGGATCATTGGGAAGTTTGAAGGTTATTATGTGTAGGAAGTTGAACCAAACCGACTATATAGAGAATGAAATAGTCATGGAAGTTGATATACATTGCAATGAACAACAATAATAATGGGTTGGATAGTTCGATACATAGTTGATTGATGAGTTATCACAATTGTGAGAGTTTTCATTGTATGATGTAAGAGAGAATTTTAACAGTGTTAATTTTTGTACAAGGTTGATCTGGGAAATTTTGCTGCTATAAATTGACATCTGAAAAAGGAGTCTATAACTTGTATATAAATTCATTTACTGTAATACAAGTGATTTTCTTTGGTGTGCTGGGTTTTTCTCTCATAAGGGTTTTCCCACATAAATCTGTTGTCAATTATGTTTGATTTATTTCTCTATTTTGTTATTTATTTCATGTGCATCTTAGTGAACTATAATTCTAAACTTTAGAAAGGCATATCTCTATTCTTCTTTGAGTCTTGGCATTAGGAAAATTTGTTCCACAATTGAATTTTTCCTAACAAGTGGTATTAGAGCCTAGCCAATTGTGTTATCCTTGTGGGTAGGTTGGTATTTTGTGTCAATTTTTGTTCAGTGGAAGTTTTGTAGAAGTCTTGAAATTTGTCTAATTACAGATTGAGATTGCAATCACAACTATGTCTAAAAGGATTGAAATTGAGAAATTCAATGGGAGTAGTTTTGATTTGTGCAAACTTAAAATGGAATAAATTTTGGTGGATCGTGATCTTTGGCTTGTTGTGTCTAGAACGGAACCTTTTTTCATGAAGCAAGAAGATTGGGATCTCACAGACAGAAAAAAAAAAGGGTTGATAAGACTTTGTTTGGTAGACTAAGTTCTCTTGAATGATCATGAAGATAAGACTGCATCTTCATTATGGAAGATGATTCAAGATATTTATTAGGGTAAATCCTTGGTAAATAAATTGTTCTTAAGGAAGAAGTTATACTCTTTGAAAATGTAGGAGGGGCCATTTGGCACCGATCATCTGAATACGTTTAACACATTTATTGCTCAGTTAACATCTATGGGTGTGAAGATTGATGATGAAGATTGTTCTATGTTATTGTTTTTTTGTTTGTGAGATTCTTGGGATCACTTGGTGATGGTGATTGGGAGCACAACAACCACTTTCAAGATGGAGTATGTGGTCACTTCTTTTTTATCATAAGAGACTAAAAGGAAATCTTCTGAGATGGCAAAGGAGGCTCTTATTGTTTGAGGAAAGTCAAAAGAAAAAGGCAAGAACAAGGACATGAAGTCCAAATAAAAAACAAAAGGGAGATCAAAGTCTCCTAGCAAGAAGTACAGGCTGAAATGCTGAAATTATGGGCAGCCTAGTCATGTCTGAAATAATTGCAAAGAGGAGAAAAAGAAGTGGAAGAGGAATTATTCTGATAATGATTCTTCTTAGAGTGATGCAGATGCCTTTATTGCAGCCTTGGCAACTCAGGCATCAGATAATGTCTAGCTAATCGATTCTGGAGCATCTTTCCATAAGACATCTCATAGAAACTAGTTTACAAAGTATGAAGAAGGTGATGGTGGAAAGGTGTATCTCACAAGCGATTCATCTCTGGAGATAGTTGGTTGTGGAAGAGTCAGAATTCAAATTCTTGATGGAAGAATTAAGGGAATTGATGGCATAATGCATATACTGGGTTTGGCTCAAACTTTACTTTTTGTAAGCAAGCTAAAAAATGATGGAGTGTGAGTCTCATTCTCTAGCAATGATTGTAAAATGACTAGAGGCTCGGTGGTGCTGGCTAGGGTTGCCCAGATTGGTACTCTGTTCAAGATGGATGCACTAGTTGTTCAATGCAATAGTGTCTCTACAAAGGCACACATAGTTTTTCGTAAAGAGAAGAATGAAAATATTCCTATTGGGAAAAATTCCTTGGAAGTTAAACTTCTACCAGAAAACACTATGCTCTGGCATCAAAGGCTGGGTCAAATTGATGAAAAAGGTTTAAAAGCCTTGAAAAATAAAAACCTAGTTGAGGGGCTTAATGATTGTAACCTAAAATTTTAATTCTGTGAACACTGTATATATGGTAAACAACATCGTCTTTCATTTAACTCTAGTCCTCATTAATCATCTAGTGTTCAGGATTATATTCATTATGATGTGTGTGGTCTAGTGGATGTTCCTTTTTTATCGAAGTCTAAGTATTATGTTTCCTTCATTGATGATTATTCGAGAAGGGCATTTGTGTTTTAAAAAAAAAAGTAAATCAGAAGTCTCCAGTCATTTTAAGGAATTTAAAAACCTTGTATAAAATCAGACTGGGAGGAAAATAAAGAGTCTAAGGACTGAAAATGGTGGTGATTCTTTTTTTGGTGAGTTTGAAAGGTATTGCAAAGACCATAGAATTAAGAGGCATAAAAAAATACCTTACACTCCACTCGAAAATGGAGTTGCTGAAAGATTGAACAAGATGTGGATGGAGAAGGCAAGAAGTACGTTGAGTAATGTTGGTCTAGAGAAAATGTTCTCAGTTGATGTTGTGGCTACAACATGTTACTTGTTGAATCGATCACCTTTGTTAGCAGTTGTTGACAAAACGCGTATGGAACCTTAGTCTGGTAAGAAGCCCTCTTTGAGATATATTCGTGTCTTTGGCTACGAGGCATATGTTTATGTGTTGGATGTGCAGAGATCTAAATTGGACAACAAAGATAGAAAAATGTATCTTCATTGGGTATGGCCTTGGTGTGAAATGATACAAGCTTTGGAATCCTATAACTAAAAAGGTGTTGCACATCAGAAGTGTAATCTTACATAATTTGAAACCTTCTTTAGTGGATCTGCAGTCAGGGCTGAAAGAAGAGGGAAAGAAGAATGATGTTGTTGAGATACCTCTAACTCCAGAAAATGAGGAAAAACACATTGAAAATGTACCAAAAACTAAGGAGAGTTCGAGCAACATTGAGATTTTTGAACAAAAAGAAGAATCCCAACCTTAGCCTCAGCCTATGAGGAGGTCTACATGTGAGAAGAAAAAAATAGATAGGTATGGATTATCTATGTTAGATTCTAGTTGTTCCTATGCTTTGATTACTAACACAGATGATCCTAGGACTGTAAAAGAGGTAATTGAAATGTCTGATTCAGATTCTTGGTTAGAAGCCATGAATGAAGAAATGACATCATTAAGAAAAAATGATACTTGGGATTTGGTTTTGTTTCCTGAAGGTAGAAATCTTGTGGGCTGCAAATGCGTGTTTAAAAATAAAATTGGTTTGGATGGTTGTGTTGAAAAGTATAAAGTGAGGTTGTTTGGGAAAGGTTATTCCTAGGTAGAGGGACTTGATTATGGGGAAATTTTTTCTCCTGTAGAAAATCTAACATCTATCATATTTCTTTTATCACTTGTAGTAGCATATGATTTGGAGATTGAGCAGATGGATTTGAAGATAGTGTTTCATCATGGTGATCTTGGACAAGAAATTTATATGTCCTAACCTGAGCACTTTGTGAGAAAAGGTAAAGAAAATTTGGTTTACAAGTTGAAAAAATCTCTCTATGGTTTGAAATAATCACCTAGAATATGGTACCAAAAATTTGACACATTGTTTTTGTTATTGGGATTTGCAAGATCAAAATCAAATAATTGTGTGTGCTACAAGATTGAAAATGATTGGGTTCTTATTACTCACATTTATGTTGATGATATTTTATTCATAGGAAATAGTAAGTTAATGATTTCTAATCTAAAGTCTCAATTGTGTGCAAATTTTGAAATGAAAGATCTAGGTGCATCTAGGTATATTCTAGGGATGGAAATAATCAGGGATAGAAAAAAGCAAAAAACTTTGGCTTAGCCAGAGTAAGTATATTAATACTATTTTGGAAATATTTGGTATGAATGATTGCAAGGAGCTATTTGTTCCATTTTTGCAGTGAACAAAGCTATCTATTGAAGATTGTCTAAAATATCCTACAAAGATGGAGGACATGACCATAGTGCCTTATGCTAGTGCACTTGGCAGTTTAATGTATGAAATGGCTTGTACAAGACCAAACATTGGCCAAGTAGTGGGAGTTATTAACCAGTTTACGGTGAATCCTAGAAGGATACATTGGGATCCAGTGAAAAGAGTGTTTAGCTATCTGAGGGGCACTTCAGGACTCTCAGAATTCATGGATATGTGGATTCTGATTGGGCAGGGGATATTGATAGCAAAAGATCCACTAGTGGATATTTTTTCATGATGAATGGTTGCACAATTAGTTGGATGAGAAAGTGATAGGCTATAGTTTCTTTATCTACTATAGAGGTTGAGTACATGGCAGAAACACATGCTTTTAAGGAATCCATTTCACTTAGAAGGTTGTGTTCATAAATTTGTTTTGATGTAAGGAAGATTATTATTTATTGTGACAATCAAAATTCCATTTTTCTAGAAAAAATTCCAAATTTCCATGCCATGATGAAACATATCGATGTGGAGTATCGCTTTCTTCAAGATATGGTAGAGGATGGAAAGGTGTATTTAGATAAGTTTGATACTCTGAAGAATGTTGTAGATGCATTGACAAAGAGAGTGAGCATGAAAAATTTTAGATGGTGTGCAAGTTTGATGGCTCTTGGGGTCTAGATTATTCAATGACTTCAGGTATTGAAAAGGGTTCAGTGGGCTCATCGTCAAGTGGGAGATTTTTGAGAATACATGCCTCAAAATCACTAGTTGAAGCCTTGATATTATCACTGAGCAGGAAATATTTTATAGGATTTATGATTTTTCCTTTACCGCTATACCATAGAGCCTCTTATCAGTGGCAGCGGTAATGTGGTGAAACCTCCATACCACGAAAGCTCTTCCCTTAGGCTGCAGTGGCGCAGTTACCATCATGCCCCAGGTGGGCATCAGGTTTGCGGTGGTAGTGCGATGAACCCATTGAGTCTAGTGGTTGGGCCGTTTACCATCCTACTGCAGAGTCTGTCTTTGATTGTAGCAGTTGCAGGCTGGAACCGCCATACTATGAGGGTGTTCAAGATATGACTTGATAGATTAGTGTAACCCACTCTACTGTTAGCACTTCTTAGCTATGCAGTGGTAGATCAATGGACACCACGATACCATGGGAACATCTCGACTAACGAGCGGTAGACCAATTACCACCGCACCATGGGTATCTTCGGTCTATCGAGTGGTAATGAGGTAAACCACCATACTGTGTAGCTTGTTGAATGCAAAGTGGTAGCGTAGTATAAAGAATAGAACAATGGATTTTTTTACTGGTGAGGGCTATTCCAATCTTTGGAGGTCATTGCTAACTTGGAAGGTGGCAATTGGGATGAGTGGGAAGTTCGACGGTTGTTTTTGTGGAGGAAGTTGAACCGAGCTGACTATACAAAGAATGAATCAGTCATGATAGTTGGTATACATTTAAATGAACAAGAATAGTAATGGGTTGGAAATTTTGATAGGGAGTTGATCGATGAGTTATTAGAATTGTGAGATTTTTCATTGTATGTTGTAAGAGAGCATTTTAATAGTGTTAATTTTTGTACAAGGTTGATCAGGGAAAGTTTGTTTCTATAAATTGATATTAGAAAAAGGAGTCTCTAACTTGTACATAAATTCATTTACTATATAATACAAGTGAATTTATTTGATGTGGTGGGTTTTTCTCTCGTAAGTCTTTTCCCACGTAAATCTGATGTCAATTGTGCTTAAGTTATTTCTCTTTTTTTTATTTCTTTCATGTGCATCTTAATGAGCTGTAATTGTAAACTTTAGAAAGGCATACCTCTGTTCTCCTCTGAGTCTTCGCATTAGGAAAATTTGTTCTGCAATTGAATTTTTCCTAACAAGGAAAACCCCTATTCACCAACAAGATACCATATTTATTTTGTAGGTTTTAAGAAGATCCAAATTTTGAAACAAGAAATTCAAAGTGCAAGGAAGAAGAGAAGAGATGGAAGTTGTAACCCAGATTAAGATATTTCCAGAAAACCCTAGCAAGATCCATTCGCCTTTGAGGGCGAATGTGGCCATGTTAGCAACACAAAAAATTTAGATTTCACTAGGTGCAGATCATCCTTACCTTGTTCCTTCTGAAAAGTTATTTTTTCCTTCTATTTTGTGTTCAATTTATGCATTTGTGTGTTACACTTAATATTAGGGTTTATTCATTAGCCTAATTTTTTCTCTCTCAAATTGAGATCTACCTCACCACTATGTCCTTGCATAAAGGAAAGGGTGCAAGATCCCTTAGTCTTGATTCAATTCACCTATTGGGTTGATAGCTATTTCCAGATATTTGGATCTCATCTTTTGAAAGAAACACCCATATAGAGAAAAGGTGGATTGGAAACATTCTTCTCCTCCCAATTTCTCCACGTTTGGTTACAAATCCAAATTTGTGGAAAAGGTAAAATTTGGTCATAATTGGCATGGATTTTTTCTATTTTACAATAATCTACAAATGTGGTGGGGGTATTTTTTTTCAAAATGGCCATTTTAATTTTATGTTTTTTCATTTTATTGAGGTATGAAAGGCATACTTTATCTATGTCTTCATTATACACCTCATGAAAAAAACTTGTAATGACTCAAAATAGTAAGTAAGTTTGTAAATGCACTAATATAAAGTTCCAAAAAAGCTGAATGAGTGTTCCTTAGGGGGAAATTTTATAATTAAACTAAATTATAAAGTGTAATGGCGGGTTATGTACTACCTTGACTTGCTATCAAAGTAATGGATCCTTGTGATTCTCACCTCATGCATGTGTTTCCTTCATTTTCCATCACAATAATGGATCCTCATGATTATTGCCTCATGCATGTGTTTCTTGATGCACAACCTTTATCAATTTATTGTATATCTTTTGGACCTATTTGTGGGTCTAAATTCTTGTGCACACTGTGTTTTCAATTTTTTCCCCTCTGCTTACACCTCTTCTTTTCAGAATTAATTAGGACTATAACAATGTTATTATAATTTTTATTTCAATGGATCATGATTCTTTCTATGGAGGAGTGGATGAACCTTCTACTTTTCCATGGCTCTCATAGACCTTTTGTCTTTCTCTCATATCAGGGACTATTTTTAGTAGACCATATTTTATGAATTTATAGTACTTATGTAGAGCACCATGATGCATATTATAGTAGTGTAATACATGTCACTCTTGCATTTATTGACCATACTAAAAAATAATAGTTCTATCTATATTTTCAACTTCACAGGAATCTATGTATTCATAGTTGAGTATTGTTCCATATGTTCACTCATGCATCATTTTGTATCTCTTATATTTATCTACATTTATTGGAGGTTTGTTGATTCTAACAAAGACTAGTTCGTCTTCGACAAAGTTTACAAATTTGACATGCTTTAGGAGTTCTCCATCACCATGTTTGTATCATCATGGGACATATTTTTAGGAGGTATTATCCTTATCTTTCTCTTTTTTGGAGAGGAGCTTTGTTCCCATTGGGCTTTCTCCCTTTTCTCCATTTATAAAAGATCATTATTGTAAATGAGTACCTTACCATTTCTTGTTGTTGGGACTCATTTTTTTAGTGTTTAGCTGACTCCCTAAGTATTGCTTAAGGGGTGTTAGTCTGAAAGGAGGTATTATTCAGCTAGTTATCTTTTAGGCAACTTCGTAGACTCCTATTCACACTACACTTAAGTTTACTTAGAGGAATTTTAGAGTTTTTTCTCACCACATGTGGTTGAGACAAGTGTTATCGCTTTGTGAGACACCTCTTGCATGGTCACTTGTCACTCACTACAACACTAGTCATGTGAATTAAAAAAAACTTGTGTTCCAAATTTGAAGGGTTAGACAATCTGTCGGTGTTTCTCCAACAAATATTTAGAATTCCCTAAAGGATTTCCAACCCTTATATTTAAGAATTACCAAGGCTTGTGGCCAGCTAATAGCTAAATATTTCCATACCCTTACCCCTACTCTTTAGGCTCTGTAAGACCAAGGAGGGTATTCCTTATTGTTTTCATTTGATATTTAATACCTCAAGAACAACTCAACATGCAGATTTGTTCCTACTAAGTGAAAATAAACATTATTCATCAAATATTTGGCTGAACTTTGAGAAAATATCCATCTAATGCTAGGAAATGAATGATACTTTAAGCACATACTTCATAATTTGAATATTTAAATCATTTGTATTTTTTTCTTCTTTTGAATCCCTAATCTGGTATACTACTAGCTAAAATTCTTCATTATTATCCATGAATGGACTAGTACTTCATCAATTGGGAAAATGGAGTCAAACATGCAATAGCAAGTAATATATCAATTAATGAATCTAAAGTGTGTGGCCTATTATCATAGTGCTTCACAATATGATAACTCATAATGCCTGGAACATACTTCTTACAAAAATCCTATGCAACTCTTTACAAATCTATGACTCCCTTCAAGAATTTAATTAACTCCTTGAGTTAAAGAAAAAACAAAGCCACACATACAATTGACCCATTGAAGAGAAACAAAAAGACAATTTATATTTTCATTCATAATTTGCAAAAGAGGATATAGAGGAGAGTATTGTTTTAGATCTTAAGATTTGTTTTGATATCAATAATTTCTATAAAACCATTCAAGATTACTACATATATACCCCTACTCATGACAATGTACTATTTTATTCATTGATCATTTACAGTATGCTTCACATATGAACTAAATTCTACCCAAATCATCTTGAGACTTCAAAACTCGACCTTTGTAATGAGCCTTGAAATCCCTTTTATAGACTAAGAGAAATAAGCATCATGAAAATTAGAGTTACATTTCAAAATGCATTTCATTTCAAAAAAAATTTCTAACTGCATTCTCTAAATTCCCTAAATGGTTATATGAAATCATTTACCAAACAATGGAATCAAAATTCACACTACCTGCCAAAACTAGCTGATGCTGCCATAACCACCACATGATGTCATTCAGCCTTTGTAATCCATATTCACTAGTGAAAAATTTCATAAAACCAATTGATAAGAATCCATGTAGACAAAGGAGACCAAGAAAACCATCATGATTCACATTATCATCAAAACACAAAAACTAGAACCCAATATCAACTAGAGAAAACACACACCCACCTCACATCTTAGCAGAGTTTGAGAAGCCACCTCTTCATCCTTATCAACATTCCTATTAGCAACATAATGGGTATGTCCACACGATGCTTTCATAGAAATTGGGGAAACTAAGATCACTTCTTCATTTGCATAAGCCAATTCGATTAAAGCCTTGAGATATAGGCCATAACTAGTTAGTTTCAACCTCACTATTTGAGAAATCATCAGAAAGCTTAATGGGTGAGTGATGCTTTCCTAAAATGTCCCGATGATACTTTTCCTTCATCACCACCTTCTTCTTAGATTGGTTAATTTCCTTTTTTTTTCCCTTAATTCCTTCCCCAGATACAATTATTCCTCTTAAATGATAAGTGTGTCTGAGCAAACTTTGTGGAGGCATCCCACCACCCCTTGTGCCTTCCTGTGGATTCACATGAATTTCACATACACCCTATTCAGTCATGGAGGAACCATCCTAAGACTTCAAGAGATCAAATCTCTTTGAGTGTCTCATAGGGCTAGCAGATGTGTTGAATCGTCTCATTTTAACCAAACAATACTCAAATTCATCAACCATTTCACACACTCTCAGCAAGCTCACAATTCATGAAGATAACAAGTGGTGAAATAAATCAATCTACACGCCACATTAAATAGAACAATTGGAGCATATGTCATTAACATTCGAAGGGAGTTTGCACAAGTGAATTGGCAAATTATTTCTATGTGAAATCTTGACCATTTAATATTGGGATGCATTAAAACCACATAAAAATCCCATACATCTGAAAAAAATAATTATGCCCACACACCAGGATCAAATTGAATAGCCTTGTGTTTATCGTTCCATTAATGATCACTTGCATGATATAAAATATGATTTTTTTCCTACAATATTTCTCAAACACAAACAAGCATTAGCATTGTTAGTAAACTTAAGCAAACCAAATCAAGCATCCCTATGAAATACTTGATCATGATACCAATTCAAACAAGATAAATGGAACAAAACAACTAAATGAAAGCATAAGAAAGCAATATTAAACTCTATTCAATAGTGTGAGTGGTGCTCCTTTGATGTGGAAAGGATTCCCTTTCCCACCCACTTGATAAGCTTCAAATGTGATAGAGATGCAAGCTCCTATAGTGTAAAATGCATGAGACTATCTAGATGATAATGAAAATGCTTAAGATTGTAGTTGGATTGTGGAGGAAGAATGCCTTGTATTTACAGATTAAAGAGTTGACTATTGGAGAGATGGGAGGAATCTAGGCTTAAACATGAGCCAATGGAAAGGTTCCACTTGTCAACATGCTAGTGGAGGAGGAATGAGCACATTTTGGAGAAAGTGAAAGTAAATGTAATTGGGTGGATTTTAAATTTGAAGGATGGCTTTCAACGCATATGGTTGAGACATTTTGGGGGGAAATTTATCTAGGAAAGAAAGTAAAACAAATGGAGTTAATGAGGGAATGTTCCTTGGGAATATGCATTGTGAGGGAAAATAGGGGTAATTAGATAACTAATTATAATTAATTTCATGTGCAAGTGGGTGGGTTAGTCAAGGGTTTAGGTTTGACCTAGGTTGAGTCAAAACCTAGAGGATGAGTAGTTAAGATTTGAGGTTAATTAATTCAGATTAATTAACTTGGAGGAATTTGAGGGATTTATGATATTTGTTTTAAATAATTTTTATTTATTAAATCAAGTAACAAGATCTTGAAAACTTAATTAAATAATCTTATTTATTTAATCAAGTATGATGCACCTTAGTGAATTAATTAATAAAGGAATTGGATTTTAATTATTGATGTCTACATTTTGTTGCTCTTTGAAGCAATGTACTTGTTACATTGGTTCAAAGAATAATTATGCCAAGATCAACATTCATTTTTTTATTATAATTTTGGATGCCCCAACATAAAGAAGTACGTTGGCACATTGTTCCTTTGAGAGATTGATCAAAAAGTTTAATTTGAGGGTCTATATCACAACAAAGAGGTTCAAGATGGGTATATGGATGGTTAGACTAACAAATCTATATGATAATGATGATGCAAAAAAGATTTTTGTAAGATGCTTAGAATAAGAAATCTATATATCCTAGAAAACTTAAATGATGATGCAATGCATGTGAGATGGATGATGTTACTTATTACAATGATATGTATGAATATTCAAGATAGATGCATGTTATGATAGAATTTTAGTGTGAAAGAGGATAGAAGAATGAGAGGGATCAACCCTTGAATCTGAGATGATACAAAAGTCCAACAAGTCTATGAGTTGTCGAGACTTTATTAGATATGACAATGAATGATAATGATTTATTTCTTATCCATGAATAGCAGAAGTAAAGATCATAGATTTCCTTATGTTTGATAACACAGGTTGATATGATGCATCAAGGTATAGACAACTAGGATTATGTTGTATCTAGTGTGCTGGACTTTGACTCAACAAACAAATAAGAGGATCTTGTTCACACCTAACATACAAAAACTTGGCTAGGATGCACTTCAAAAGTTTCAAACATCTTAGACCAAAGCATGGAAAGATGTAACCTATCAATGCAATAGTCAACAATCTATTCAAAACATCTTCCATACATACCTAACAAAGCAATTATTCGCCAAGGTTATATTACAAGAGAATCCAACAAGCATAAAGGACAAAATATAATGATCAATTCCCCAATCCTTTCTCTCTAAATCATTTTGATTAGACATCATTGAGAGGTCATTGGAATGTGAGCAATAAGATAAATCGAAAGAAATGATCAAGAAAACAAAGAATTTGACGTTCTTCATACCACTAGCCAAGGGGATGTGTTTTGTTGAGGATAAGAATCCAAACTGATTTTGCCAAAAGATAATGCCCATTGTAGGAAAGATGCATTCTAAGACATGTTAGTGGATGGTGGGAAGTTGATAGGTTGTCCGAAAATTTTGTTGATATAAGGCTGATTGACATGTTTTCCAAAATGATCAAGAGTTTTATTTTGCATTTAAAAGTTTGTTGTTTCAATTTTGATTTTGTGTTTGAAGATTTCTTTTGTTGATTGTTGTGGTTGTTTCTATTTTTTTTCGAAAGGATGAAGTTGATGTTTGACTTATTATAAGCGGATGTTTATTGCAGGTGAATGTCAAAATGGTATGGATCCACCTTTTTGGGATTTTTGAATGTTTTTGGTATTTTGCAATGTTTTGAGGCTGTTTTTGGTATCTTTTAAGATATTTAACAGATGTTTTGATTTTTTAAATTTTCTAATTTTTTTGGTGTTTTACGATATTTCATGAATGTTTCTGGATTTTGTGTCTCAGGGCACATCGATGCTGGCCTTTCCTATGTTTAAAATCTGAGACGGTGTAGTTTGGGTACCATGTTTTTTTTGACATTTTTCTGACTTTTTGAGAAGTTTTTAGATTTTTATATGTCTTGGATGTTTTTGAATTTTTTCATGATTTTGATGATTTGGATATGGATATGTGGTGATATCAGTGCTCTATTCTAGGATTTTTTAGAAAAACAAGCTAGGGTTAATTGGTCAAATTGAAGGATTTGTGATGATAACATCATTGAGGATACACAACAATGCAAGGATAGTGTTAAGCAACACGAGGATTGGGAAGGATATCCCAAGATGATGATGGATTGGTTTGATTTTACTAATCAAGATCGATGATAATAAATTTTTTGAGGATACACAACAATGCAAGGATTGGGAAGGATATCTCGAGATGATGATGGATTGATTGGATTTTGATTGATCAAGATTTTGAAGTTTGATTTGGAACAAAAAAAATTGATGATTTGATGTGACATTGAAGTACACATTAGATGCAACTGATATTGATTTTTCAGATTGATGTTTGACAAAAGATAAAGCTTGATAACGAACATTGTCTTATCAAGATATTCCATGGGCTAGTGATTTGGATTTTTTGCTCACAAGTGCTTGACCAATTTGATTTGAT
The DNA here is from genome assembly GCA_007115665.2 of Sequoiadendron giganteum. Taxonomy (NCBI): domain Eukaryota; kingdom Viridiplantae; phylum Streptophyta; class Pinopsida; order Cupressales; family Cupressaceae; genus Sequoiadendron; species Sequoiadendron giganteum. The sequence continues at coordinate 161,375,192 of CM021102.1, read as the reverse complement.
TTTTTTCAATGTTCGGATCACTACATAAGTTGGAGGATATAGATCAAGATTTATTCCCAAAGAAAAATGTAAATATCTTCCCCTAGTGTCTAGCAATGTTTGGAATGCCATGGGTGGATGGATAGATATGGTAAGCATGCAAAGGATGCAAAGGATAATCTTGTGATAAGATAAGGTGCTTGAATAGAGGATGCTCATTTGGATAGTGCTTCATGGTTTAGATAATATTGGGTAGGATAGGATCAGCGAAAATGACCCATGTCAAGATGTTTACAATAAGCAAGTGTAAAGTGTAAGTACCAAAAAATTTCAAGATCAAGATAATGTGGATGATGGATGCAAATAGATGAAAATGGATTGGATAAATGGTTCATGGATGAATAGATTTATTATGGATAAGATGGATGGGATAAAATGCTTTCACTTGAACTAGCACACGTAGATGCTTGATTCTACACATGATGCCTATTTGATAGGTTTTCACCATGGTACCTATCCAAAGCGTCGCCCATTCAGTTTTCATTGGAGGAATTTTTGTTATCTTTACTATTTTCATGATTTTTATTTTTATTTTCATTTTTTTGGATTTTTATATTTTTGGATTTTTTTTTTTTTGGATTTTTTGTTGAAAGATTTTAAGCTCATGTTGAACCACCTAGTACTACTGACATTGATGCTTATGTCATAATGTGCCACTAATATCCTTATTGAATAAGTTTCTTTGCCAAGATACCTGCACTTGAATGTAACTTTTGAGATTCCTGATCTACTTTGTTGATACCAAAGTTAACTTTGTCTTTATGTGCACATCACGATAGAGTGCCTTTTGAATCCTTATGATGAAAGGTTTATACCTATACATGGTTAATGTGAGAATTGGATATCATGCATGGAGGAGTGGATGGTCTTGTGTGTTTAGGAACAATAGATGGATTGGTTGACAACTTGAAACCTTTGACTCTCCAAACTTGGGAAGATGAGCAATGATGGATGGAAACGAAAGTGTGCATGGAATTAGGACTAACTGCTCGATATACATTGTATGTTTCTTGAGAAGCTTTTTTTTCCTTTTGTGGACATATTTGATGGATACTTTACCCTTTTTCATTTTTTCCCACAGTTTCTTTGAATACTAGAGTTTGATAGGGATAATCATTCTTTGTATTCTTTGGTATCCACTTGTATTTTATTTGTCCTTCATGCTTCAGTAGTTTTTTCTCTTTGATGAAATTATTCGTTTCTTGATTCAAATTTTTCTTTTGATTTTGGTCCCTCTTCATAGATGGGGTGATGGGTGGATGAATATTCGTGATGTGATGGGTTGTAGTATTGGAATTGGTTTCATCATAAGGATTCTTCGTTCTCCCTATGTTGATGTTTTCTTGAGATGAAGTTCCCCGCAATATCAAGTGGGAGCATGATTGTTATGTTTAGATCCCTTAATTGTTGAATAACGAAGGCCTTGATACTTAGGATTTCCAATAATATGCACTAGTTCTAGGATACCTTTTTCATGTAGGCCTAATCCTCTGCCTTGATCATTCATCTATTCAAAAAAATTATTTGCAATAGGATATGTTTTACCTTGAAAACAAGGTACTAATCCTTCTTTTCTCTATAGTGGATCTTAAAAGTTCATAGCTTCCTCATTGATAAAATATCCTACCCTAAAAAAGGTAAGTGATCCAATTTTATAAGTGATAGGATCCTCCATTTGTGAGATAACTTCCTGATTGATATCTTTGGCTTGAGCTTGTGCAATATTAGATTTTATTGCTTCTTCAAAAGTTGTTGATGATTCACTATCCACATAAAATTATTCCTCATGATTCATTCTTGATATGCTTTCACATGATGTTGCTAATTCACAACTTCTATAAAAGCCTTCTCCATGATCTATTTCTGATGTCTCCACGGGATATTTCTTATTCATAGATTTTGTAGAAGCTTTCTTGATGATCTATTTCTAATATGTCTCTAGATTTTTCTATATCTTGATCATGTGTACTAATGCCGAGTAGGAGACTCTTGTTCCTTGGTAATGATATCAAGAGTTGAGACTCTTGTTTTGTATGAAGATCATCTACATGTGAATCCAAAGAAAGCATCCCATGGGTAGATAGATGAGTATGTGCGATATGGATATGATCATCATTTTTGATATCTTCTATAGATAGGAAAGTTCCCATTAGATCATTGTAGTATTGTGGAGATAAAAATTTTGGATCTTGGTAAATGTTTGAATTGCTTTTGACATGATTTTGATCACATTCTTGGCATGGTTCATTTTCAAAGGATGGATTTCTTACAAAGGATTCTTGGACATCATCATTAGGCATGGGAAGTGGCTCAATATCCTCTTGATCTTTGAGTGGATTTGGGTCAAGTGTCGAGTTGAGGATTCCTTTAATATATGCAACCATGAAGGAAAAGGATGTCAATATGTCTTTGAAAGGACCATTGCTAGACTTTGGTAAAACATGTTGATCATACTTTGGAATAAGTTCAAGATTGAGATATGTCCTCTAACTTATTAGGTGATGTAGAGACATTTTCAACATAATCATTGGTTGATAGATTGTGGATCATGTCGATAGGATCAAATAATTCTAACACTCCTTGAAATAGATCATTGTTTGAGAGGTTTTGATCATGACTAAAAAGTGACTCTTGATTTATTATGATTTGATCATTGAGTGAGGTGGAAAAATATTCATGGTGCTAATTTATGGATACATCTTGATCATTGTTTTCAACAATTGTGGTGGAGAGATTGTCAAAAATTTCAAGCATAAGATCAAATCATGTTAACATTTCTTGAATTAGATTATTTTTGGGTATTTTTGTTGGGTTTTGATCATGATTGAAAAGTGAATCTTGATGTATGTTGATTTGATCATTGGATGAGGTGGTAACGTCTTAAAGGTGCTCATTGATGGATAGATCTTGATCATTTTTTTCAACAATTTTGGAGGAGAGATTGTCATTGCTATTGCTAGTGGTTGAATCTTGATCATTGTCCCCAGTAGTTTTTATTTTTTTTATCAATAAGGTATTGGACCATATTTTTAAGTTGAATATAATTTTATGTTGTATGTCCTTTTACTTCGTGAATATCACAAAGCTACTCCTCGTTATACCCTAGTGGTTTAACTTGGGGCTCTTGATAATTCTCATAAATGGGTATTTTAATGAGAATTTCTTGTATCAACTATTGCATGATCTATTTGATTGGTTCCACAATTGGTGTGTATTTTTGTTTGTTACCTTGTGAGATTTGTACTTTAAATTGACCTTGTGGTGATTGATTTTGGAGATGCAGTGATTGATCTTCAAGATGTGGAGGTTGGTTTTGTTGTTGATGTTGTTGATCTTGATATCTAATGTCTTGAGATTGGAGATATTGTTCTTGATGTTGTTTTGGAAACAACTCAATGCTTTGATGATATGGTTTACCCAATGGAAGAGTGTATTGATTTTGGGGTACAAGTTTCTCTTGGCACAAAGAATCAACTATTTTGGTAAGTGTATCAATTTGATCTCACAAAATTTGATCTTGACACCCTTGATATAGTTAATTTGGTTGTTGAGCAAGCATATTCAAACTGTATACTTGTGGTGTTTGTATGGGATCATGGAGAAATTGATTTTGAACATTTTTTTGATTTGGGATAATGTTTAGATTTGGCATTATAGGTTGAAATTGAACATTGTTGAGGTTGGGAATCATATTTCTTTGATTTAGGTAACCTTGATTTTGCATGGTGTTACCCTGACTTGGACTAATACATGGATTTGTTAACATATTGTTTCGACTTTGAAAAAAAATTGTTTGATTCAAAAACATATCTATCCCAGATTTTACCAAGTGTGGATTTGAAATGTTCATGTTTGGTAAAATTATACCTGGGATAGTCAAATTTGGAGTGTATGGATTTGGTGGGATAATGTTGTTTGGAAGAAGACTCATGCATTGATCGGTTTGTTGATAGATTTGTAAGTTTTGAATTTGAATTAAATCTACCATCGATAAAGGTGGTCCAAAATTTATATTAGGAAAAATCACATTTGTTGCATCATTGAGGCTTGTAGGAGGTAATGATCCCATGGATGGATTGTATAAATGCGAGTTTTGACAATCAATTGGTATCATAAGGCCTTGATATTTTGGTTGACTTGGATTACTCATGATGTATGAATCAAGTTTATATTCCATGTTCCTCTTGTGTTTTTACCTTGTTGACCTATAAGGAATTTATGACCAATGATGAGATGAAGGATGAAAGGTGTGAATGATATGGGTGCTGAATTTTTAGGAAACTTGGATTAATGCTAGACTCTAGGATTTTATGGATTTGGTGCTATTTGATTTGGATGATGGACTTTTAAATACCAAGATGTTGGATGTTACCTTGGGATAAACTTGTCCAAAAGGATGAAAATTTAACTAAATGTGTGGGGTAGGATTCATCCATACACACTTAGCCAAACAAAGGGGATATTAATTTTGATTGAGAGATTTACAACAATTCTAATATTAATTCTTTTTTCAAAGTTCCAAAGGTTGTTTGTGAAATGGGATTGGATTGATGTTTTGGGATTGGTGAAGTGTTTGATTTGATCCTAGATAAACCTAAGAAGACTTTGGTTACAGGACCAAGGTAGTGAAGAACATGCTTTTCTCTAAGATTATTTCAACCAAAACACCAATGTTTGCATGGAAAACCATATTACCAAAGAAAACAAGCACATGTGTGGGGTTCAATTGATTTTATCTTGACTAATGAATTTATTTTACCACCTCCACTTGCATTGTTTAGTTTTCAAACTAAATTTCCATTTCTTAACTCTTTTTCATCCCACAAGGTCCATTATGTGGAAATCAAAGAATCAAGGCAATAGTTTCCTATGTTGAATTTAGAGAGAAAAAATTGAGATATAGGCCCAAATACTTAGAAGCCTCTAAGGATAGAATCCCTAGGGAAAAGCAGTAATATATGGGCTTTTCAAAGGTATTTGCTCTTGCCAAAGGGTTTTAAATTTTGATGATTTATTGAATGTTTTTTTTTAATGTTTGAGACCCAAGCAATTTGTTTTCAAATAGACTCACTCACAATATAACATCCTAGCTCAATTGGTACATTTTTCTTAGTGGGCTTGCCTCATGCCCTTCATAGCAGAAGAGATGACTTTACATGCAACCAAGTAAAAAATATAAAGTTATGTTAAAAATGAAGTCTTAACCTCTATATTTTAACTAGGATCGGACATGACAAGTAAATTATTGGAGTCTAAGTTCCAATGCACCACTTTGATAAACTCGTTGGATGGAATATTTGGTTACTAAAGAAAAGTTTCTTAATGAAAAAAAAATGTGAAAGCTGGAACCAACACTCACCTACTTGACAACTTAAGGCTCTTCAACTATTCATGTTCTACTTAGGGCATGGGATTAGGTGCAGTCTATTGTTGGCATAGATTGATGCTAGTTTCTCATGATTTCACACCCTTTTATATAGCCCTCCGTTAAACATTCTTGCAATAAATTTCCTATGATTTTCTCGTTGTGGGATGTGTCTCATAGTAAGCCCTCTCTTAAAGGTGAATCAAAGCTATAAAATACATTTTTAGTGTTTCTCTTGCACCTAAGATCACATGAAGCACAAGGGGAGATGAAATGCACTCAAGATACACCAAAGACAAAATCACACAATTCAAACACTTGTTCAATTTAGCCTCAAAGAAATGTTGAATTCATTTTAAAGCACCAAGCTAAATGTGAGTTTGTCTTGTCCAATTTTTAGCCCAAAATTAGAGTCTAGTGGGTTTCTAAGTTCAATTTTAGTCCAACTTGGAAAAAAACTCAAAATAGTGATTGATTTTAAACCCAAATTGATCTAGTTGACCTAAAATAGAAAATAAAAGCACAAAATAGATGCCCTATCATATTACAATAATAATTAAGAAATGCTTTTTCAATTTCAATGCTCGATTCTCCAATAGATGCTACAACTCAAATCTTATTGTTATGTTTTTTTTTCACCTTGCTACACCGTCATCTTCAAAAACTTTGCAAATTAGGTATAGAAATATTCAAATATGAAAATCAAATACTGATATATTAGACACATATAAAATAAATAGATGCTAATTCGATAGTTTGCAAAAATGATCCTAACTCAATTGCCATTGCAATTATTTTTCTTTTAATGACCCTCTCAACTCTACGTGAACACTTGAATACACATGTATAACATTTTATATTAACAATAAATTAAATATAACCTAATAACTATCCTATGGAAATACTAATTTTACAACTTTTTGGTCATCTCAAAATATAAAATAAAGAGATTTTCTCATTTCCCTTGCTTTTAACCCAATTGGAGAATGGTTTTGTGACTGTGTTTAATAAGTGTCATCATGGTTGTGTATGCATCAAGAAATGTGGTGTATTGAAGGAACATGCAACATATATTAATTCATATCCAAGCATTTAATTAACAATCCCACCTCAAACATGATGTCGCGCATTTAGATTATTGTATTTTGTTCTATTATATTGACTTTAGTACTTCCAACAACATTCCAATAGTCATGTGCAATAATTCTTATGGGTTTGATAGATTCAACTATTATACCTATCACATAAGAGCTAAAAATATCAATGAAAATGTGACTATCACCAGAATTACAGGTTGGAGGAAACTTTACTTTTTCTTCATCACATGTATTATATAAATTCAAGCTCTCTTAAGCATAACTTCTCCTATTGAATCCTATTGCTTATGAAAATGTAGTCTAGATAAATTACTAAACACAGATGCACAAAACCATTGTGTGGCTCAAAATCAATCAACATCGTCCATAGATCTTCCTTTGTCTTAGCTCTAATGAAAAATGTCTAAAACAATATCTATTTGATAGAATTTGTATATGGAATTGAGTCTAAAATGACCCTTTCACCTTCTCTTCTCCTTCGCTATTGACTTGGCTTCAGAGAATTTTCTTCCAATGGATTTTCTTAGATACTACTCTCTTTGTACCTCTCAAGAGATGTCCCGCTAACAAAGCAGAGCAACCAATTATGCACATAATAGTCCTACCTTGAAGAAGGAGGATCCTTCGACTTGTACCAGCACTACGCCCATCTCAGATCCTTTGGTCATTCCTACATTCATCTTTTGGAGTTTGGAGACTGATCATCTCCCCCTCTTACGTGCTCCGCTAAATGACTTATCTCTGGTAGGTGTGTGTGCAAAATACAAAATCATATAGAAGGCATGTGAAATTCTTGATATGACGCCTTAAAGAAAATGTGGTCATTAATGAGTATCGTGATTGCAAGAATATAGTAGTGACAATGAAACATGATAATGGTTTTATTGGTGTTATTGGTGTTTTCTTCTTCTTCTTTTTCTGGTTGAATACTTGAAAAGGTGTAAATAATCATTCAAATTTTGAGCAAGGGGGCCATGGTGCAAATTTGAAGCATTTGGCTATATTTCCAATGACTTTGTGTTTCTGTCTATCGATTGGAAATTATTTTCATTTGGTTTGACGTCTTTTGATGCAAGGTCATGTGTGGAATTTGAACCAACAGAGTTGTTGCTCGACTAGGCAGGAATTTTGTGGAGGGGAGTCCTATGTGACCTTTGCTTAGGCTATAAAATGTGCTCAATGATAGCTCAACTAGCAATATTTAAGACAACCTTTTCGCTATGGAGAAAGCAAAAGAAATGCAACATTTAAGACAACAAAAAAACCATAAGAGGACTCAACATCATGATCCAAGCATGTATTTTTCAGAAGAAAATAAATGGCAGTGTGTTGATATCATGAATTGATTCACTTATGTGGACAAAATAAAGTTATCATTCCTTTTAGATTTGACAAATATTTTTTTATCAAATAGACAGTTAAGTATGCAAAATGCATTTATATCATATTGATAAGTAAGAGGGTATGTGTAGGATCATGATGGGACAAAAAGTGACAATATCTAAGTGATATGATGGCCCATGTGGCTGACAAATTTTTTCTTACCCAAAATTGATGAAATGAAAAGGGTTTTTAAAGGAGATTCTCAACTTTCGCCCAATATAAATTATTCTTTACTTTGAATTTAATAAATAATTATTATTCATTTTATATTTGAATTATGGCTAAAGTCTTGATTGATAGGCTGATTGAAAAAAATCTATAGCTTTCAAACAGTATCACATTTTTTGAACCTAAAACATGTGTCATGTTCTATGCTTTAGATACTATAGGATTAAAAAAAAAATGAATTTCATGAAGTTTTGACCATATTAAGGTGGTCAAACATACGATTTTTTATATTTTTTAAAAGATGTAATAAAAAATTCATAATTAATTATTTACCTGGAAAAAATTACAAAAAAATATACATTAGATCGAGACATGATTTCCCTACTTATATCTAAAATATTATAAAAAAAATATTATCATTTTATTGTGGTTAGGGTGGTTAGACAGACACCTACTTCCTATTTTTTCCTTTAAATTTAAGTACTACTGCATTTAAATTGCAAATTTTTACCAAATAGATTGAAAAAAAAAAAAACCTAGTAGTTTAGAAACAACATTCAATTTGATATAGATTCTATTCTTACATATTTCTGAAATAATATAAATAAATTATTCAAATTTTTATGTCAAGTTGCCTAACTCTGATTTTCTGAGTTTTATTGCCACTTAAGGGCCTATTTTTTCCATGATGATTTTGCACATACCCAAGATACAACCAACTATTGAAGGGTAGAATTTAAGGAATATCTCATATTTTTAGGCCATAAATTTCAAAGACTTAGTATTAGAGTTTGGGCCCTAAGAAACAATGATGACTATTTGCAGGTCGCTTAAGGCTATTGAGGTTTTACATTTCTCATGGGTGAAATAAGTGAGGTCAATGCTAAAATAAGATGTGGACTTCCAAGAAATTTACTACTATTCAAGGATTGATGGAAACAAATATGCAATAGGCTTTTAAATATCGCAAAAGACACCAACTTACAACATTCCTTTTAAATGCAAAACATCAAGATTGACAAATACTTGCAACAAAAAATAGTGATATGAAATACACTAAGAAACTCCCATTTATTTTTTTAAGCAAGTAAATATCCCAAACTGAAAGGAGACAGATGAAAAGAGGCTGCTATGATTATACCTAGAACATAAATTTGTAACTAATATTGTGGGACATAAATCAGTAATTTGTAGAAAAAAATGCATGAATCCATAGTAATCACCAGGCCCACGGTGGGTGTCAAAATGTGGATGTTGTTCCTGCTATCGTTCTCAAACACAAAAAATAATTACCATTTTTAGTAAACTTAAGCAAACCAAAATAAGCATCCCTATGAAATACTTAGTCATGCTACCTATGCAAACAAGATAAATAGTACAAAAAAACTAAATGAAAGAATAATAAAGCAAGATCAAACTCTATTCCATTGTTGGAGTGGTTCTCCTTTGATGTTGAAAGGATTCCCTTTACCACCCACTTGACAAGCTTCAGATGTGATGGAGATGCAAGTTCCTATAGTGCAAAATGCATGAGATTGTAGATGGTAATGAAAATGCTTGAGATTGTAGTTGGATTATGGAGGAAGAATGCCTTGTATTTATAGATTCAAGAGTTGAAGATTGGAGAGATGGGAGGAATGTCAGATTAAACATGAGCCAATGGAAAGGTGCCACTTGTCAACATGCTAGTGGAGGAGGAATGAGCACATTTTTGAGAAAGTGCAAGTAAATATAATTAGGTGGATTTAAAATTTGAAAGATGTCTTTAAATGCATATAGTTGAGACATTTTGGGGGGAAATTTTTTTGGGCAATAAAGTAAAAAAAATGGAGTTAATGAGGGAATATTCCTTGTGAGGGAAAATAGGGGTAATTAGATAATTAATTAAAATGAATTTCATGTGCACGTGGGTGGGTTAGTCAAGGGTTTAGGTTTGACCCAGGTTGAGTCAAAACCTAGAGGATGACTAATTAACTTAGATGAATTTTAGGGATTTATGATATTTGTTTTAAAGAATTTTGATTTATTAAATCAAATAAGAGGACCTTGAGGACTTAATTAAATAATTTGATTTATTTAATCAAGTATGATGCACCTTAGTGAATTAATCAAATAAATGGATTTATTAGATTAATAAAGGAATTAGATTCTAATTAGAGTGGAATGAGATGCATGATATGGATTAAGATAATTTTCATGTCTACACAAAATGGTCACATACTTGAGAACTCAACTTTGAATTCTAGCCATTGGTCTTGATTGAAAATAAATCCAACCGCAGACCCCATTCATATCGCTCGTCACTTGTTCATCAACATTGGGTAGTCTAAACTAGTGATTTCCTTACCAGTAGTGATGGGGAGAAAATTAGCCCAATGGTAGTCATGGTTTCCTCCCTTTAAGGAAAACAAATAACTATCGATGGTGAAAATTATAGCAATGGCCAGATACACTTAAGTGCATCGCTCATCACAGGTTTCTTTTTGGGCGGTGATCTTGGAACATGCAATGAGTGATGGAATTAAAATAGATAAGGGAACAAAACATCGCTCATCATGGTTTAGACATAGGATGCTTTCAAGGAGACATGCAATAAGCGATAGACCGCTAGGAGGTAGGACGTAAGTGGCAATAAATTGCAGCTGGGCTTAAGTTGTTGTTAAAAGGAACTTAGGCTCGATGGGCAACATTGTATTTGGGGATAGTCAACAATGGGACTAAATACCATGAAATGCAACTAATTCAAATGGTTACCAAATATAGTCGGTCAATGTAAAATCATAAACCAAGGCCAACCAAGGGAAAAAAGTGAATAGAACCATAAAACCAAGGCCCTAATGGCAGCAAGACATGAGCATCTATATTTTCACCATGAAACAAAATGGGACCATAAAATTTTTAGGGTCCCATCAGTTGTTCCAACTGGGGATGTATGTATCTTGTAGGCATAGTGAGATATCAAATCTTAGGTAGAAGCAGACCAACACACAAGGACCAAAAACTAGGAGCTTACCCAGATAAGACAAGCATACACAATAGAAAGCAAACACACCAACCCTATATACAATAGTTACAAAATTGTACAATATACCTCCCTTGTAGGAGGTCTCATCCAATTCCACAAAATGTAAATGCCTTGTTAGTTGTCAATATTAATCTTTGAGGGCTTGTTTGAGGTTACGTGGCATGAAATATTTTTACTTTGTCTCCTTATGCATATGAGCATGTTATTAAGATAGATTTGAGGACTCTATTTTTTTTTGGGAATAATACATTGATTTTAGGATTGGATATTTTTGTCTGATCTTAATTTAGTTAGAGATTCTTCTATCCTAGTTGGTCTATCGATTCAAATTATTTGTTTAATCTTTAATTCTAGTGGTCATAATTTTATAAGGATTTTCGTTATTGGATTTTAACAAGTAGATCATCTTAGTTGTCATATATTGATCACTTAGAGGTGATTGTGTAAGGAAATACACAAAGAGTCTTGTGTATATTTTTTTTTGAAAACCACCTAATATCTTCATTCTTGGCTAAAATCCGAAGTGAAATAGAGCCTCACTAGTAATTATTTCAAACCGTTTTGTAATATTAATGATTCTAGAGATATGTAGAAATACTTAAAATTGAAGTTAACAATTTGAATCCATAATGGAAAGATTGAGAATGGTATCATGATACATCATTTCCTATTTATAAATATTTTAAAGGGTATGCTTGGATCTCCCTTGGGGATTCAATTTTCCATTCATATGCTAATAGTAAAATAAAATAATTTTATTTCTACCTATTTAATTGGAAAAGGAGATCCTAGGTCTAATGTACAGATCACCAAAATCAAACTCTCCAAAAATTACTAGGAGAATCTCGACCCACAAGGATATGAGATTTACTAATAGCCTAAAAAATGAATCAACCAATCTTGGATCTAGATTCTCTTTGTTGGGGGTGGTGAGGTTATTGATTGAAAATTGATCTACTTATGTAATTAAACAAACTAACATTTTGAGATGAATTATGATAGATTGAGAACACAAAAAAAATAATGTTCTTGAAATACAGAAGGTAGACACTAATGGACCAGATATTTGAATTTGAGATAGTTTTGGGTGGGATAGGGTGTAAGGACACCCTGGACAGTGGAATTTATTCCAAAAATTGACTTCAAAAGCCTTAGGTCCCTAGTTTGTAGCTCCTTCATTTGCAATTTAGTTATCAGATCCTTGTGTATTATTTAGATAATATAGATTTTGTATCATGTCAACTTGTAGGGTCTTTATGGATGAATGAGGAAACTATCTTCAACCTTCCTCCAATATTGTTTAGATCTTTAACCTAAACACATAAACAAAGGGGAAGGGTTATTCCATATAGGGTCTTTCCTTAGTCAAACCTCATGTTGGTATTTCTACCTCCACAGTAATAAAATTGATAAAATGAGTGTCCTTTTAAGGGATAGAGGCTAAATAATAAATAAATGATGAATTGAAACTTTGCTACAATTCACCACTTAGATCTGATCTCTTGGATGGATTTAAGTCATTCTCATCACTTTCAAGGATTCCTTGTTACTTGAATTCATTTTATTTTAAGACACACAAGAATTACTACTCAAAAATGAAATGCATATTATAATGACCTAGATTTCTTGTTGGGAGATTAAATGCTAATAGATCCAAAGATTACAATGATTAATTCTAAAATAAGAAACAATCAAAATCAAAATTTTTTTAAGAATGAATAAGTAAACATAATTGATAACTAAACAAATGGATTGAAAATATTTCCTCGAATATGTGTTCACTCCTTCGAATTATCTTGATTGCTCTTCTCCATTTTGTTGTTTCAGTATTCTTGCCCTCAGATTTTTTAGTATTGATGCAAGCATAACTTTGTTGAGTGTCTAAGAAAAATATCAAAGATAAGTTTCTTCTTAAAAGTGTATGATTTCAGAAGGAGGAATAATGATAATGACAAGCCATTTTATAGATTTTGGGTTTTCGAATGATTGGATTAGATTGAAAGAGAGATTGACGGATGAGATTGATGAATGCCATGTGATGTGAGTTCTGTGTCAGATAAAACATGAGTTAGAACATGAGTTAGAAAATATTGTAGGATAAAGTTTAAGTTAAAACACAAGTTCAAGGTCTTAATCTTCAGTTAAGAGTCTTCAAAAATAGAAGTAATAGACTTTGACTGTCAAAGCAAAAGTTAGAAGTTGAAGAATAATGCATTCAAATGCAAACATGAGTTAATTAATTAAATAAAGATATTTAATTAATAAAAACATAATTTGCATATGAGTTAGAACTAGTTAATTGACTAGTTCTGACAGAGAGTCCTCTCGTAGAGACAATCAGATGTTGAATCCGAAGATAACTGAAGAACTAAAAATAGATCTTGAGTTAGAAGGTGAGTGAATGATTAGTCAATTGATTGATAGAAGAATGTGACATAAATAATTAAATATGAATTGAATTTTAATTTAATTCAGCATTCGAAAGTGAGAGCTTTAATTAAATAAATAAAGATAATTTATATAAGTTGACTATTATAAAGGTGGAATTGAATAAATTAAATAATAAATATTTAATTATAGATAAAGTATCATAAATGGGGAAATTAAATAACAATTTATTTAATTAAGAAGGAATAATTTATTAGTTAGTGAGATAAATAAACAAATATGATTTATTTAATTAATCAAGTTGAATAAAGGTTATTTTTGAATTAATGAAAAAGAGGTATTTAATTAATAGAGGAAATATGTGTTAGAAAGGGTAATTAAATAATTAACATTTTTTAATCATGACTATGGATAATAGAAAATTATGTCGAAAGTGGTGTTCATAGGCCTAGACCAATTTTTGGTGACTACAGTTTGCCTCTCTTTGATAAAATGTTGTTTCAGCATTGTGTCAAATAAAATATGCCCCGATTGTGCCCTAGTATGAAATAGGTTAGGGTATGCCCCCTCAAAAAAATTTACAATTTTTGAAAAATTCCAAAAAAATTAGGAAATATTCCTGATAAGTCAATTTGGCAATCATAAATGCTATGGTGTTGATGAAATTTAAATTAGATGTGATACAGGTGTGTACAAGTTATTTGAAGTTGAAAGGTTAAGCGACCAATAGAAAAGGTCAGAAGAAATGCCACCCAAACCCTAGCTATAAATAAGAAATAGGCTGAAAACCAATTGAGTTGCCCCAGAAAGAGTTTGGAAAACTGAGAATTTTCTCTAACTAGTGGAAGAAGATGGAACCCATTCCCTATGTTGCGCATCGAGGATATAGGATTCAAACCTTCAAGCGGCCAGCCGATAAAGGACCACCAGTATGTACCCAAAAATGAACTCTAGAAAATTGTTTTTGCATGTATTTTTAGGCCTATTAAAAATTAATTAGCATATGCGGTCTTTCAGGATCAATGCATATGCCTTCGTATTCGCTACATTTGATTGCAAAACGATGCATGTGCTAAAACACACTTAGGATAGGTTAGGAATTTTTAGGAATCAACACATTTTTTTGAAAATGCATTGCATATATAGTTATGGAATGCATCTGCATTAGGGCTAAATACATGTAGGGTAGTGAACCACATGTGCATTAGTGAAACACAATTGCATTAGGTAGACAAGCATAGAAAATGCACCACATTTGGTTTTTTCCACCTCATTTGTAGAAGGTAGAAATAGTTGTGGTAATGTGCAATGCATATGAAATATGCAATGCAAATAATTTTTCATGCAACGCATTTGTAAGAATGCATTACATTTGTTAAAGTGAGCCGCATTTGGCTAGTAAAATTTTCTGAAAAAAAAAATTCTAAGGAAAATTTTTGAAATTCTTGACATCGTGGTTGAAATGCAAGTTGTATTAGATCCTATATATACATGGGAGACATGTCCTGACATATTCAATCTAAGAGATCATCTAAGTAGTGTACAAATACGAATCTTGTGGAGACTTGGTCTATGTTAGTGTCTTTCGATGCCCACCATTTGGGCAAACAGGGGGATACTTACCCCTTTGTGCAATTGATGGCACTCTGAGACATCTTCATTTCATTTTCTAACTAGGGAGGTGACTGTCATATTCAAGGATGTGTATAGGATACTTAGATTGCTAGTTAGACGAGAGTGGGTGATGTACGATACCCAGTGCGGATTGACCGAGCTAGCTAGATTTTATCGCGTTGACAATATTAGTAGGCTCGGCATTGAGCATTATGAGATCAGATGGCTGGTGTTGGCAGATAGATATGAGATGATTGACTGAATATTATGTAAAATTATAGGTGGGATAGTATTACCAGATTGACGGGGTCATAGTTTTCTAGTTGGATGGGGAGAGATATTAGTGGGTATGCTAGAGAGAGAGACCATGCATGCTTGGGGTTCATGTCTATTAGGGATGTTATATTTCCATTTACATGATATTGCATAACGAGACGCACAGTCGATGAGTTGTGGGACAACTTTGTTGATGGTTTGGGCATGGGAGAGGATAGCTATGTTTCATCCTCCTGTTATTGTAGAGCGGTGGGAGAGAGCTCTGTATGGTTTCCAGTACATGAGAAACATCACTCAGAGCCATGTGGGAGATACTAGATGTTGGAGACATGCACTTGATATCTTAGATCAGTTCACTTGGACACCATACCTGGACTATGAGGAGTGGTTTGATGAGGATAGACTTTTTTTCATTTTGTAGAGAGACACAGTACATGATTGGGAGGACTATTTCGAGTGTACACATTATAGAGAGACACTTGCCAGATATGGTTTTGAGATAGTTTAGCGAGGTGCAAGATGACCCTCAGAGTAGAGAAGAGTTTGCTCATTCATCTAGAGAGGTTCCATATTGGGGGCCCATTTTTCTTGTGGCTACCGTAGAGGCAGAGATATAGGCGTTACATCCAATATAGTGGGGATGGAGAGATGAAGCAGCAGATCAAGGGATGACAACTGCATATGACGCATGGTGGGTGAACCATCATCTGATTCCATACATAGATCCAGATCAGTCGAGACCAGTTGACAGACGAGGCACATGACCGAGAGGACGACGGAGAGGTAGAGGTGGTAGATTTTGAGGGAGGAATGATTATGGAAAAGGCAATATGCGAGGAAGAAGAGGACGGAGAGGGGGTCAGGTTGGTGGAATTTCACTTATCTCAGTGGTAGTGGTAGAGGATGTATCAATGTTGGACATCAGAGGTGGAGCTGATAATCAGGGCGGAGATGAGCCTACTATAGAGGAGGTAGTTGTAGAGGAGTTAGCCGATGTGGATATTGGGGGAGAGGATGTTGCAGAGGATGTGGATATGGATATGGATATAGACCCTCTAGGTATTCTGGCAGGATATGGGGAGGATGATGTTGAGGAGGAGGCACCGATGGAGGAGCAGGAGAGAGAGCTCAGAGATCAGATTGTGGAGGGGAGATGGGAGGATGATGCCGCTAGAGATGGTGATAGGGAGGCCATGGAGGATAGACTGAGACTGATGACATAAGAGCTTGATGCTATGCAGATAGAGAGAGATACTGCCCATCCAAAGAGAGACAGTTCCTGTGTAGACAGAGATAGTGTCCGTGTAGAGAGAGATAGTGCACTCATGGATAGGGATCAGGCCCTAGGTCGAAGACAGGAGACCGACCAGTCATTTACAAAGGTCAGACGCCTAGTGAGTGGGTCTTCATCTTATGGCCTGGTATGAGAGTTAGTCAAAGCTGTGGAGAGAGCGTCATATTACAGGGACTTACATGAGTCTGTGGTACCATCAGAGAGACAGGCTCCTCACTTCTTAGAGGTTTGCAGCCATAGCTCACAGAGTAGGAGTCATACCGGGACACAAAGTACAATGGGTGTGGTAGGACCACTAAGGACAGGTCCATATGATAGGCCTTCCACCTCATAGAGAGCACCTCTGAGGCATTTTCCACCACCTTCACCATGGGATACTAGTGCCAGTGGGACACGATGATATATTGTTATATATGTAGACACTGTATTATGATCAGAGAGCCTACAAGCTCATTTTGTTGATGGAGACATTATGACATTGTAATGTGACACATTATTTTGAGCGATATATATATATATATATGATTTTGGCGGCTTCTATTTGATATGTAGTTCTATTTTATGGTGATGCATTTTCTTCTATATGATTATGTTTCCTAGATGATGTATGCATATGTGTTATGAATGAATGTTTCTACATGTGATGAGTTTATGCAGTTTTTGATGTTATGTATATGTGATGGTGAAATGTACATCTGTAATGTTTCCATTATGTATGCTTATGGGATGCCTATTATGCAATGATTTCATAAATATGTTCCTATATGTTTGAGATGCAATGTAACTATATGAAATATTTATAGAATTTATGCAAATGCAAATTATCTAGTATTGTTGTTGTGTCACAGGACTTTATCATTATGTCAAAAAATAAATGTTAGCATGAACGAATTCAAAATATTAGTAAGAAGTAATGAAGGTTGATTGATTGGAAAAAATATGATCGTCGATATTTTTCCACACATGCTATGCTTTCTTTTTATCATCATTGGGTGGGACATGACACAAATTGATAGTACACACCATGATATGAGATATACCATAGTGTACAAAGTCATGCATCTGTGAAAAATAGACAGTCGTAGACAAGGAGTGTCTTAACTCATACTAAGGACAAGATTGACCCAGTCATGTTGTCTTAACAAACCACAAACAACAACAAAATAAAATATTGTTCATGAGAATTCATTACTCCTCTAAATCCTTTTAGGACATCCTTGAGAAAACTAGTAACATGACTCAAAAACCAATGTTAAAAAGATAGTTGATAGACAACAACCAAAGAAAAAAGAATCTTGAGACATTCTTGCTTCTCTAAATCTTTCAAGGGACATCCTTGAGAAAGCTAGTAATTGGACTAAATTCACAAATTGATAAAAATATAAGACAAAATAAGCTATAAAGTCATAAAGCCAAATAAAAGTATTTGCCGAAACTTGATCTTGTAGGATGGTTTGATTGTTTGATATAGCATAATGTGAGGGATGACACATACTGCAATAAGATGTTGAGTCTGGTTTCGACTTGGTGACTATTTGTATAAGGCATGATAAATCCTGGTTTTATAAAGACATGTGCCATATAAGACGTTGGAGCCTGATAACGTTGATGTGACAAGCTACATGAGACTATGTCAATTTGATGTCTGTTCACAAGAAAGACATATCTTGCAAAGACATAAGTTGATCATTTTGACAGTGTGTTTCATATTGACTTGATGACTATTTGAGATGTTTCCTTGTTGGTGCATGACTTTTTTTGATTCCTTGACTGATTAAAAGTGTGTGTGTGTATTGATAATAAATGACTTGAGATGATACCCTAAAGTACTGACCTAATGCAGCTAAAGACATGCATCTAGGTTGATGATATGCAATATGTGTGATAGTGAATTGAATGTGAATGAACCCTATTGGACTGAGTGAGCGTGGTTTCGGGATCTCATCAATTGATTAGCCTTGCCTACATTGTACATGTAGAGACCTCGTAGTTCGACATGACCAATGACTTTGAGTGTACAAAGAGTCATGATTTTAATGTGTGTGATACATGACAAACCTAGACAGATAGACCTAATGCCTCAGGGGCACATCAATTGATAGCCTTGCCTACATCCCAGTCACAGAGCCAACATATTGCGACTATGTCTATGATTGACTTGACATGACTGACACTGTTTTTGGGATTTTCTGACATGTTTTGATTTTTTTCCAAGTTTTTTGAAGTTTTCTAATGTTTTTGGATTTTTCAAGACATTTTCCGGTGGTGCAATGCTATGTACAAGGTCTTCATGGAATAGAACAAGGATTTTCCCCCAGTCGAGAATAAGACATGTGAGATGGAGTGGGGAGTGTGACAAAATGGACATTTAGATGTCAATCGTTCCAAGAAATGGATAGGACAACAATTTATTATGAGGGATGGTGAAAAGTCTGATTGCAATGATGGTATACGGAAGAGCGATTTTGACTACACATGGCGCCAATTTGTCGGGTTTTCACCATGGTACTTATCCATAGCGCTAGTAAAGCAGTTTTCACTATTGGACGGATTATTTTTCTTTACTATTTTGTTACTTTTGGTGTTACAAAGACACCTGTTTGCTAGGTTTTCATCAAGCTAACCATTTTTTTGTAATATTTTTGGTTAAGACAAGGAACTCTCATAAGCTACACATAGAACCTTTTCAGATGGAGGTTGTTGATTGGTGACAAAAATGGCTCTCCTTCAAGAGTAGAGAGTCAGTACGCTCCTGATCCAAAAGCTGCTATGACAATATAAGGTCCTAACTAGTTAGGTTCAAACTTTCCTAGCTTTTCAAGTTCATCTTGATTCTTGTGATTCTCCATTAAAACCAAGTCACCAATGTCAGTCTCTATTTGGAACTTTCCTATTATAGCTTCGACGAAGATGATTTTGATATGCTTGCAATTGGTCTAGTGCTTTCTGTCTTCGTTCATCTAGTAATTCTAGCTCTTGTAATCTCAATACACGGTATTATTCACCATCAATGTGACCTTTCAAGGACACCCTTAAGGAATGAATTTCAACCTCAATAGGTAAGATAGCTTCGGATCCAAATACTAGGGAATATGCAGTGGCACTAGTGGGAGTACAAATGCTTGTACCATAAGCCCATAAGGCAGGATTTAGCTGTAGGTGCAAGTCATGACAAACATCATTGACAGTCTTCTTTAGGATTCTAATAATGGTTTTGTTAGATGCCTTAGCTTGGCCATTACCTTGTGCATAATATGGGGTGGAAAAATGATGTTTGATAAGGAACTCTTCACATAGATGGCACACTTCTTGGTTTTGGAATGGGTGACCATTGTCTGAGATTATGGATTGGGATACACCATGCCGACAAATGATATAGTTTAAGATAAACTTGGATATTTGTGTGCCGGTGATGTGGGTCATGGGAATAGCTTTGATCCATTTGGTGAATTACTTGGTGGCGGTTATGATGAATTTATGGCCGTTGGATGATGGTGGGTGTATCTTACCTATGAGGTCAAGTCACCATTGGGAAAAGGGCCATGGTGACGTAATCAGACGAAGCTCCTGTGTTGGTGCTCTTATCAAATCTCCATGTCTCTAACACTATCTATATTTCTTTACAATGATATATGAGTCTTTATCCATTATAGGCCAATAATAACCTAATCTCATAATCTTATGGGCTAAAGTAGGACCACTCGAATGGGATCCGCATATACCCTCATGCACCACTCGCGAAGTTGTTTGTGCTTATTTAGCATCAAGACATCTCATTAGGGTGTTATCTAAGGTACGTCTATACAGGGTATCTCCGATGATGGTGTATCTAGTTGACTTATGGATAAAGGTTTGGCATTGGTTATTTGACAGGTCTAGAGGTAAGGTTTGGTCAATTAGGTAGTCGAATGTATTTATACAAATTGGAAGTAGGACCAACAATTGTACACACCATTGTAGAATTGAGGACATTATAGGCAGGGACCAACAACTATTCAACCAAAAACTCAAACTTAGGTACATTACTCGAAATATCCAATAAGGAACCCACGATTTCCATACCATTTGCAGCCCTGTTTTGAATACATGGGATGTCTTGAAAGGAAATATGATCAAATTATTGCTTGCAACTGTCAGCCATGTTCTTGTAGGGGGCAAGTTTCTCATCCTTAGTCTCATAATCATCATTTACTTGCCGGACTACTAGCTAAGAATCGCCAAAAATGTGTAGACTTAATCTTCCATTGTGCTTCCATTTTTAATCCTATCACTAAGTCTTCATAATCTACTAGTTTGTTGGTGCAAGGGAAAGAAATCCTGAATGATTTATGAATGGTGTCGACTTGAGGTGTAACAAATAGAATACCTTCTCCTGAACCATGTTGTGTATGTGACCCATCAAAGTATAATTTCTAGTTTGTTCTAGTGTCAATGTTAAAGATAAATTCATCAAGAAAATCCACCACTAAAGGATAGTCTGCCTTCATGGGTGCATCTGCTAACTGATTGGTAATCACTTGTCCTTTTATAGCCTTCCTCTCCACATATTGGATGTCATAATCACTAAGTATCATAACCCATTTAGACAATCAACCCATTAATGTTGCCTTACTTAGGAGATATTTGAGGGGATCAATCTTTGCGACCAACATCATTTGGTGATTGAGCATATAGTGTCATAGTTTTTGAGTAGCACAGACTACTGCAAGATAGGCATGTTCTATGTTGCTATTGTTTAATTAATATCCTACCAAGGTATGACTCATGTAGTAGACTACTCTCTCATGACCTTGATCAGCGTGTTGTGTGAGAAGAGCTCCTAGTGCTGACTGAGTTGTTGAAATGTATAGTATCAACGATTTTCCATCTGTAGGTGGCATTAAAATAGGTGGAGTGAGAAATTAATCCTTGATTTATTGGAAAGCTTCTTGACATTTAGGTTTCCACACAAATGGTACTCCTTTCTTGAGTAAATGTTGAAATGGGTGTATTTTGTCTGTAAGTTGTACAATGAAACGTCTGATGGACTGTAATATTCCCTGTAGTGTTCTTAGTTGACCAATGCTGATAGGAGGAGGCATTTCAATAATAGCTCTTACCTTCTATGGATATAATTCAATGCATATTCAGGAAATGATATACCCTAACAGTTTCCCTGATTTCACTCCAATAACATAGTTCTTCGGATTTAGCCTCATGTTGTAATTCTCTAGCCTCTGGAATATCTTGTCTAGAACCTTCAAATGATCTGCCCTTATTTTTTATTTAGATATAAGGTCATCTACATAATTTTCCATGAGAGTGTGTACAAAGTCATGGAAAATCATAATCATTGCTCGTTGATAGGTAGCTCCTGCGTTCTTAAGCCCAAATGGCATAACATTCTAACAATATGTGCCCCATGAACACATGAAAGTTGTCTTGTGTTTCGAATGTTCACAGGTAGTTTTGAATTTTGACAAATGCAGTTTTTGTTTTGATAGATGTGGCTCACAGTAACATTTGCGACTCAGAATAAGTACTTTGTGAATCTAACCTAGTTGATAGACACATGCGGTTTTTCCTTTTATAGATGCAACTTGCATATACACATGTGACTCAACATTTGACAGTTGCACTTCATAATCTTGAATTGTGTAAAAGAGAAATTCTTGATAGACACATGCAGCTTTTCCCCTAACAATTGCGACTCGCTAGGACACATGCGGTGTTAAAATTGATAGTTGTGACTTACGATGACAGTTGCTTTTTTTTTAGATTGTTTTTCCAACTAACTTTGTTTTGTTGATCAAGTGTTTTGATGAATATACCAAAAAATAAGCACATAAATCAATGTATTTTCAATTTGTGATGACAGGACTATTAAGACCAAAAACATTTACAACCTAGGCTTTGTGGATAATACTTGTTGAATTCTTACTTGGATTTCTCTAGCTACGCATATTCAAGGCGGATGACTAGTAGCTTGAGCCCATTGGCTCCCCTCCACAACACTCACTTATATGAGGCAACCAAGCTACTGTAACGATGAAACTCCCATGGCATACATCTCATCTTCACACATAAACCATAAGAATGTAAGATGAATCCATATGTCTGACCTACTACACTAGCAAATAGATGGGATTTTGGCAAATCTACAACAAGATGTTGAGTAAGGGCATTCCGTTCGTGGGGCACTATTCAACTTTGGTGAGAGACCATTTGTGCCCTTCTTGTCGGAATAGTGAGTGTGATTCTAGGGGCTTTCCCCAAGAATCCACTGTTATATATCAGCTGGAAGTCGCTTGGCATCTAGCATGCTACCGATCTGAGTCGCCTTGGGGTGAGTACTTGGGAGATTAAATGCTAAAGGCTGCAAAGATTACAATGATTAATTCTAAACTAAAAAACAATATAAATCAAAAACAACAAAGAATGAATAAGTAAACATAATGAATAACTAAACAAATGAATTGAAAAAATCTCACTACATATGTGTTCACTCCTTCGAATTATCTTGATTGCTCTTCTCCATTTTGTTGTTTTAGTATTCTTGCTCTTAGATTTTTAGTATTGATGCAAGCATAACCTCGTCGAGTTTCTAAGAAAAATATCAAAGATAAGTTTCTTCAAAAAAGTGTTTGATTTTAGGAGGAGGAATAATGATAATGATAGGCCATTTTACAGATTTTGGGTTTTTGAATAATCAGCTCAGATTGAAAGAGAGATCGACATATGAGATTGATGAATTCCATGCGATGTGATTTTTGTGTGACATAGAATGTGAGTTAGAACATGAGTCAGAAAAGAGTACAAGATAAAGATTAAGTGAGAACGTGAGTTAGAATAGGAGTTCAAGATCTTAATCTTCAGTTAAGAGTCTTCAAAAATAGAAGAAATAGACTTTGAATGTCAAAGACAAAGTTAGAAGTTGAAGAATAATGTATTCGAATGCAAACATGAGTTAACTAATTAAATAAAGATATTTAATTAATAAATACACCATGCATGTGAGTTAGAACTAGTTAACTGACTAGTTGTGATAGAGAGTCCTCTCGCAAAGACAATCATATGTTGAATCCAGAGATAACTAGAGAGCTAAAATTAGATCTTGAGTAGGAAGGTGAGTGAATGATTAGTCAACTAATTGATAGAAGAATGTGACTTAAATAATTAAATATGAATTAAATGTTAATTTAAT
>CM021102.1:161231230-161351260 GCA_007115665.2 Sequoiadendron giganteum | reverse complement strand
TCTTATTTAGAAAGCCTTATGCCAGTGATATGTTCCTAAAGAAAGCTAACTCATGATAAGGGGTTTCCTCCAATAAAAAGCCACATAACTAGACAAAATATGATCACATGAGGGATCGATGGATATAGGGTTGGTATATATCCTTGCTAATATATAATATTATTGAGCTCGAAATTGACATCATTCCCTTAGATACTCGTAGAAATTAAACATAATGAAAGAGTGGCACATTAAGATAACAAACAAAATTTTGGGTCAACATGAAAGAAACCTAAATGTCTCCACACCTTACATTGTCCACAAAAGGAAAATGAAAGACAAAAAAATGCTTACGACATAGAGGGGAATGAATGTACAAAAAGATGAATGTCACAACAAATTTATTTCATTTGTATCCTTTTGCCAACAAGGATAATAATGGAAACCAATATACAAAGCACAACATGGGATATTTAATTTTTAAGAAATTATATTAATTTCATATAAATACCAAGTCATTTCATCATTTAGAAATGAAGTTGAAAACTAGAGCCAATTATTCAAATCATTGGTGATGAAGCACTTTTGGAAGCAATTATTATCAAGTCAAGATTAGTCAAGAGTAGATTTATTGTAGAATAATCATATAATTTTTTATGTTAGTTTTTTCATGTTTATGTTATCATTTGTTTGTTAGGACTAACCCTTGTACGTCTTCCAAAAATCAAGCCAATTTGCAATCAAGAATTGAGGTGATATGCATAACTTCAGTCCTTCAAGGAAATTAGATTTGAATGGTGAGTTGTATTCCATTTTTGACTCATCATTAATTTTTCATTTAGACTCTATCGTTGAAAAGGATACACTCTCTCTTATAAATCTTCCATTGTGGAGGTGGAAATACTAACATGAGGTTTGACTGAGACAAGCCCCTATATGGAATAACCATTCCACTCTCTTTTAATTTCCATGTTACAGATATGAATAATTTTAGATGAACATGAAAAAGTATTTATTCATTGTTGCATTCAAACCCTAGAACTTGGCAAGATATAAAAACTTGATTATCTCATCATTCGACGAACATCCGATAGTGAAACCTTGAAGAAAGAAGGCTATGATCTTGATCTTGAAGAATGTGAATTTAGATTGAAAATTTAGTTACTAGGACATAGTCGACCTAAGTGTCTTAGTCCTTCAAATTAAAATTTATATTAATATGGAAGGTGTACAAAACTCTACTCAATCATTTTTTGAACATCAAATTTATCTGACTTTCCAATTTTGTTGTTTTTACATTAGAGTGGTTCATTTTAATCATTCGTTAGTTGCATCATTTTGTTTCATAAAAAATGATTTCCAGGTCCCTAAATTCAAATCCTAGGATTGATTCACTTACCTTTAGGTTGTGAGTTAATATTTTATCCTAGTTGTTCTTGAGTTTAGTGATAAGAGAAAACCACAATTGTGGAAAAAACTTGAAATCCTAAGGTGAAAATACTTAAGCATTCACTTTTACACCTTATCAATAACCACTTTTAGAAATAATTTGAAATCCAATCTCATAACACTTTTCTATCTCCGATATAGGAGTCTTGTCTAAATTATTATGAGAAGAATTGATTGTTTTGTAGGAAAGAAAATCCATTTTAGGTGTTGAAGTGTTAATGTTACACATTTCCACCACACAAGAGATGAAATACAAAGAGCCATGATCAACATAATGGGATGATGTGTTTGTACTTTTTGATGTAGAAAATTATTGAGAAAATGAAACACAATACATCTTAGGTTGAGATTGTGAGATTTCACATTCTCCCACAAAGAAGGGTGTAAAATCTAATGAGCCTCAATGATCAACAAGATGCGTACTTGAAGATGAAGCATTATTTTCATAATTAATTGAACTAGATCGTGTTGATGATAATGAATGAACCTTTTTTTTCTCACACTTGTATGATGAGATTTTAGACATATCGCTTAAAGTAGGTGTAAGACCTAAAAATACCACTTATCACTATGAGAGTTGGAAGTATTATGTGCAGCTTCAACTTGTAAATTATAAATTTCTAAATTATCTTTAATAGTATGTACCTTGTTATTATATTCATACTTCATCTCATAGTAAAGAGTATGTGACTCCCTTCATGGCATGAATCAATAGTCTACAAGGGATAATATCTTGGATGAAAGAGGTTTTCACGTGACATGGATAAGGGTAGGAAAAATCACGCATCCTAGACCTTAATGGGTAGCGTGATTGTCCCTAATTTTTTCCTACCAATATTATCGAATCCACAAATAGAAAGTGTGTTGTAAAAAAGTGTAGTCTTTGGCACTTTTTCACTCATTTTAGCCTTTTCCCTTGGATTTTAGCATTGTTTTGCCTTGATTCAGTCTTGAAAGTTTGCAATTCAACAATAATCTAGCAGTGTTTTACTAAGGTGTCCTGAAGTGTTGTAACACATCTTCCCACTTTTCTAAGACCCTTTCAAGACAATTCACCTAAACAACCCCCTTTTACCCCTTTCCAAGCCTTGTGTCAAGGTGTTGTAAAGTGTTGCAAGGCATTTTCACATCTTCCTAGGCTTATCATCCACTAAATAACCCTTTTCTTATGTTAATATGGTCCCTTAATATAATTATAGGCCCGACTTCAATGTGTTTCAGGAGGCAAGCCTAACACACATCATTAATCACCATTTTATTCCCGACCACCACTTGGATTTTATCAAATGGACTAGGTCGCTACCTTGGGCGACCTAGTCCCTTTAGGCATAAAATTCAAAATTAAAACAATTTCTTAACATGAATTTGCCTCCAAAACCCTAGTTTTGGCCTATCATGTGACATTTTTGGGAAATTAGGGCATATATTGTATAAATAAGGGTTTTCCCCTCATTTCAAACCCGGAAAAGTCTCATTTTTCACCTTCATTCAATCTTCACAAGAACTCTTGCACTCAAGCTTCCCAAGCAAGCAATGAAGCACAAAGGCATCTCACACAACCTCCATTGAGACTCGTTCTTTCATGTTTCAGACTTCAACAACAAAGGATTTGGTGAGAATTTTAATTTTTTTATCATTCAAGCATCTCTCCTTTGGTTTCTATCTGATTTGGGTTTAGTTACTATCAAAGGGGTTTGACCCCGGAAACCCCTATTCCCTAACCCAAATATTCTCTTTGTCTTTCCATGTGTTTTGTAGGTTGTACTCATATTTAGCAAGATTCATAGTATTGGAGAAAGTACAAACATTTCATTCAAGTCACATAAAGACATCAAACCCTAGGAAGAGCAAAAACATAAGTTACAAGTCATTTTTAGGAGATTCAGACATGGACTGTTGTAGAAAGGGAAAGTACCAACTGGGACCCACAAAATCAGACCTTCGGGCTTTTGAAAGTACTAAGAGGACTAGGTCACCACTATTAGTGACCTTGTCCTAGTACTGAGCCTGAAACAATGTTTCTTCATTTTCAGGTACCCTTTTCCCTGAAACCTAGTCTAACAAAGTTTCTGGACAAGAGGAATAGGTCGCCCAACTTGGTGTAAATGGCCCTCTACTGATTTTAAGTTGATTCTAGATCATTCTAGGGCTTCTCATTTCTAACATTCCATTTCCAGGTGCACAATTATGAAATTTCTAGTTTACTTGAACCATAATTGCATACATTTAGGGCATATAGTTGAGCTTGCATTTAGTTACATTTGCTTTGTTTACATTTCATAGATTAGATTAGTATCATTTCATTTCAGCCACACCTCTCATACACATATCACAACCTAATCCATCCTTCCTTTGAATGCAACCATAAAAAACCATATAACCATCAAGCAAAAATAGAGCCATTCCTACACCAATTGCTCCTAGGTGAAAAACCCTAGGGGACTAGTAGAGGGAATCATCTTTCCCTCTTATTAGTGCTATAGATATATATTTTTGGTGGCTCAAAATTATTATCGAGTTTTATAAGATTCCTATCCACACCAAGCTTACCTAAATTACCAATGGTACAAAAAAATATTATTAAGAGTATGTTTAAGCCTAGTTTTATTAATGAACAAAAATATCATTAGAGTCTCATATTATTTTTGAATCTCATAGTGAGATAACTCACTTTAAGATCAAAAAATTCTAATCTTGTTGTATTCATAGAATCCAACAAGGCTGCCACATCATTCAGTTTAAATAATTATTGATGCTAATACTTTTCAAATCCTCTTTGAGAATCTTGTGTTATGAGGGATAATTTTGAACCAAATCCCAAAGAGAGAGATTGGTTGGAGTATTATGAAGTTTCTATAAAAGATCATACTATTTGCATTTATGTTAAGGAAGATGAGGTGTATGGGCAAGACATGGTTTAGGAAATAAAATATAGGCTGGAATTTTATTTGGTTGTTTATTATTTCAAGTATTATATATGTAAGTTGATAACTTGGTTGTAGCAATACATGTTGGAGCACATGATTACTTTGATTGAGTTATTTTGAAAATTTTATGATATGGCCAGGGCATTTAGATTGATTTGTAGGGATTCCTATAATAAGATGATAATTAGGAGGTTCAGTAATGAGAGGTTGTCCAATAATCAATTAATGTTTTACAATTTCAAATGAGCTAACTACTTGTTAACGATCTCATGTTGATGGGGGATCTAATGTTAATTTGGAATCTATATCTATGTAAGCCACCTTACTATCATTTCAAGGAGGAAATGTATAAGAAATTAAATCCTCTCAGACTAAGATATGCTTCAAAGTAGAAGAGATAATGGGAGATGGATCAAATAAAAATAACAATAGAGGAGAGAGAAACTCATTTTCACATGCTTGTAAGAAAATTTTGTTAAATTACTTAAAAAAATTGACTATAAGATTATAATTATTATAAAAGAAATATTTTTTGAAGGAAAATATTTTATATATATTCCTTGGATCAAACTAGTAATACACATCAAAATCAAACAATTTAAGGACTGGTTTCTGAAAACTAAAATAGGATCTGAAAAAAGATCACATATAGGGTTTTATAGAGAAAATATAATCACAAAATGACTAGATAGGGGTGTCGGCTCCCTATTCTAAAGGAGTTAAATTTTTGTTCTTTAAATAATTTAAACTAAACAATGTTTGAAAAGCTAAAGTTGTAGAGGCTCAAACTTGGATTAAAATAGATTATTGGAAATGTACAAAAGCCTAGTTTCTCCATATGAATACATAAGCATGCATTAAAAATTATATTTCTAAAACAATACAAATTATTCAATTGATAATTTTTATAAGGGTATGTGTAGGATCATCATGAAAGAAACAAGCCCTTAACTGGTGAAAAATTCAGAAAAATCAGAGTTAGGCAACTTGACGTAAAAATTTGAATAAGTTATCTATATTATTTCAAAAATATGTAAAAATATAATTTGTATAAAATGGAATGTAGTTTCTAAACTACTAGGTTTTTTTTTTTTAAAGGAAATCTATTTGGCAAAAATTTGAAATTTCAATGCAGTAGCACTTAAATTTTAGGGAAAAAATAAGAAGTAGGTGTCTTTCTAACCAACCTAACCAGAATAAAATGAAAATATTTTTTTATAAGAGTTTTCATATAAGTAGAGAACTCATGTCCCAATGTGATGCATATTATTTTCCAAGTAAATAATTAACTATAAATTTTTTATTTCAAATTTTTAAAATATTAAAAATCGTATGTGTGACCACCATAACTTGGTCAAAACTTCATGAAATTCATTTTATTTTTTTTAATCCTATAGTATGTGAAGCATAGAATGTGATGCATGTTTCTAATTCAAAAAATGTGACACCATTTGAAAGCTATAGATTTTTTTCAATTAGCCTATTAATCAGGGCTTTAGTCGTAATTCAAATAGAAAATGAATAATAATTATTTATTAAACTCAAAGTAAAGAATAATTTATATTGGTGGAAATCGTAGAATATCCTTTAAAAACCTTTTTCGTTTCATCAATTTTGTGTAAAAAAAATTTCATCAGCCACATAACCTACACATACCCATCATATCACCACTTTTTGGCCCATCATGATCCTGCACATACCCATAATTGAAAATACTATAACTAACTAAATTTAACTTGACAACACTAAAAGCTAACACCTTTTGATTTTTTAGAATTAATAAGAAATATGCAAATGCTTGATTTTTTAATTGTTTTCACTAAAATAGACTTGCAATTTTGAAAAATGAAAGAAACCTAGGATCGTATTCAAATTTATTAATGAAATAACTAATATCTAAGCCCTAAACAAATCTTAAATCAAATTTATTTTATTTTTCAAATTTTCACTTTAATTCAATCACTAAGATCTTTAATTCTTAAGGGACACAATAATGCAAATGCTTCATTTTGAGAATAAAAAATGAAAATTGACAACAAGATTCTCAAATTACGTGGGTTTTTAAATTAATTTTTAAAATTCATGAGCTACAAAATTTAGAAATTTACAAGCATAGGACATGTCAAGTTCACAAAAATGTGAAGTAGGACATGATATAAAATGATGTATAAGTATTAAGTACCAGGTGGACGAAATCATTGATTCCAATCAAATTTATTTGAATAGTATTAATGATAAAAGGAAATAAGTTAGTCTGACTAACCTAACCAAAACTTTCAAATATTCACCAATTTGTTACCAAGTCAATCATCCAACTTTGTGTAATGTAGTGATAATATTGAAGACGGTGGTGATATGTCCAACATGATACATACAATTGAATTTCAACCTCATAGGGGTTGAGCCAATTTGTTCCAAGATATTTATTTTACTCATGATGGTGCATCCATATAGGAACCTAATGGTCCTCTCTACAGTATCAATTGTATTTATGACAAACCCTCAAGGAGAATATTCCTTGATCTTGTGTGTTTATACAATGTGATCACTAAAGATTTTTTATTTTTGCATGAGCTTTACAAATAAAATTATGAGAAATAAAAATCATGGCATAAATTTAATGATGTTTACGTTCCACTTGCGATAGATTCAATAACTCTTCCACTCATAGTTGGACCAAAATAGTTGGATTTCTCATTCACCATTATCCCAATGTTAAATGATTTTGATTTGAAGTTAGTCTATTCATGGGTACACTCAATGAATGTGGTCCTATTGGTTATACATAAATGCATAAAGTTTCCATTTGAAAATTAAATACATATAGCTTTTCACAATCGATTTAAACCTTTAACTTTTCAAGGAATTTTTTCATTAGATTATTTTTCTCCTGAAGCTATTGAACCTGTTAGACCTCTAGAAGATCAATTTTTCGTAGCATATCAAAAGTCTAAAGCTAAAAATATAGCTGATTTGTCCCCAATTAATATCCCACTTGAGGTTACTAGGCCTACTAAAACTTTAATGAATGTTTCTCCTATCCCCAAAATAGTGGATGAACCAAATTTGGAACTAGGTTTCTTCCATTAATCACCTTGCATGTATGCTATGGTTTCACCTCCACCATCGTATAAAATTCCAAGAGATAATAGTGTAGTGTAGAAAATTATACTCCTTTCTAAGTGAAAGTACAGTTTCACACTTAGTTTAAAACTATTTTAGTGACCTTGCATTTGTGCATTTTTAAACCTCATTAATGCGACACTAATACCCTTTAGTATGCATCCCAAGGCCTATTTTATTTATTTCCTAACACTATAACCCGCGTAAAATAAATTATATCAATCAACTTAATTCCTTGAGATAAATTAGGTCTTGAGCTTTTAGGTCAAGATAAACCCAAGTTTAAACATGTTTTTGGCAACATTTTAAGGTCCTAAATTCAAATTCTAAGTGTCATATTTTGAGATCTAATAAATGAGAAATTAGTAAGGAAGCCTATAAATCTAATTCTTTCAATTGTTTTTCACTAAACAAGAAAGAGATTAACATGAAATTACAAGGATTTATATTCAAGAGCAAGGAGAAATGAATGAAGCATTGAAAGTTGAAGTCTTGGAGCAACATTCCATTTTTTTATACAAGTCTTAAAGCTCATTTTGTCAATAAGATCAAGCATTATCAAAGATTGATGATAGACACTTATGGAGGATCATGATGGATTCTAGGTTTTGGGAGATGCACCAAGCCATTCAACCAAGTCCAATGACTTGTTTCCTAAGTGGTTCTATCTTCGATTATCATTCTAGTTTTTTCCTAGAGGAAGCTATATTTAGATTTGTCATATATTAGGATGATTTGATGTCTCCCAAAGGAGGTCTTTGTCACTATTCATTGTTTAATTTAGAGATCATTCTAACACATTTGAGTAGGGTTTCTTTGCATTCGATCTCTCATACTCTTAGACACCCTAAATATTAGGGCTTGCATACACTTTCATGTTTTAGATTTATACTTTTCATCAAGGTTTAATTACCAAACTACGATTTTGATTGAGGCAAAACCCTATCCACCACCAAACAAGATTTTTTATTTTGTAGATTTGTCACAGGTATATATTTGGGATTGAAGGTTCAAAGGTACAAGAAACAACTGCAATTACATGAATTAAAACTTAGATTTAGATTTTTTTGAAATAGGAGACCTAGAGACATTCAACCATGGGAAAATGAGTCACTAACAAGCTTTCAAAAACAACATTTTATTACAGTTACACATTGTTATCCTTTCTTAGATCTTCTATAAGATTATTTGTCTCTCTCAGTTTTATGCTTAATCTAAAAGATCCAACTATTAGATTGCATTTTGGAGTTGATTTTCAATTTTTATTTTTTCTCCCAAAAGTGTTGTTTGACCTTGACCTCTATTCTTCATGCATAAGGAAACTTGAAGATTCTCACATTGGGTTGATTCACCTAAGGTTTTTTAACCAATTCATAATGGGGATATCATTTCATAATAAATGTAGGAGGATATGGTCTATTTTCATGCTTTGGACTTACCTTTCCATTTTGGGAAACCCTATTTTCTTTCATTTCAGATAGTATAATAAACTCTATGCCTTAAAAAGAAAAACATGTTTATGTACCTAAGAGCATGTTGATCTCCTAACCTACAGGGGTCCCTTCAGTTCCTCATCTAAAGGAATAAAAGAAACTTATATTGGAACATACCTTAGTTAATCCTTTGAAAGATGAAACTCATACGAGAAGAAACAGAAGTGATAAAGAGCACAAGGATGGATGTCATGACATAGATTTCCAACTTGCTGGAAAGAATAAAAATTACCAACCACCAATCCAAACCAACTTAGATGAATTACCTCCCACCTATCCATCCTCATCATCACCTAGTACCACTCCACCACCCTTGCCAAACTATGTAATTAAACCTTACATATTTTAACCTAAACAAAGAATGAAGAGTGATCACATGGATGGTATTATTCATAAACCACCTATTGTGATAAACTTGGATATTGAAGATGAAGAATTCAAGATAGAGGATCAAGTGCATAGCAAATTATCTCTTTTATTCTGCAAATCTATGGATTTAGATGGGAGAAACCATGCTAATCCTCCCAAGGAGAGAGATCTACCATGTGTTGAACCCGTTGATACTCCTTGTACATTATTTTTTATAGTCCCTTTTGGCATATTATTTTCATTTCATTTATGATGAGTAAGATTGGGATGTAGATGATTTTCTCTAGATCAACTCACATGCATGGTACCCTTTGTGTATGTTTTGTGTGTTTGTTTATATTTTCTTGCATGTGATGTGATCTCCCTTTTTTTTTTCTTGGCATATCTTTATGTTTGTGTGTTTTCTTTTGATGACCCTTTTTTTCTTGTTGGCAAAAGGATACAAAGAAAATGAGTCTGTCATAAAATCCATCTCTTTGTATGTCCATTCTTTTTGAAGCCATAAAAAAATATTATTATCTTATTTTTTCCTTAGGGGGATGATGCAAGGCCTTAAGACATTGATGTCTCTTCCATATTGACCCAAAATGTTTATGTTTTCACTTTTATATATATATTTATTCTAACGTGTTCATAGTTTCATGAGTATCTTGGAGAATGATGTCAATTTCAAGATTAATCATATTATATATTAGTAAAGATTTATATTAACCCTAGACTCGTGGATCCCTTATGTTTTATTTGTTATCTTATTGTGTTACTTTACCTTTGGAGCAACTCCTTGTCATGAAATAACTCAATTGGGAACATATCATTGGCATAGGGTTTTCCAGTAAGCTCGCATGGCTATTGTTTTCAATATTGTATCTATCATCCTACTTCTACCTTAAAGAAATTGCTCACAATTGGGGTGTAGTAATTAATTTAAGGTGGGGGCATGCATTCCATCATGTGCTTTACTTTGTTCACAAATGATAGACTTATGATATGTTGGCTTGGCATTTTGATAATTTTTGTGTAGCACCATATCCAATTTATTGGGACTATAACTCTTGGTATGGTTGACATCGAATCACACCTAGTCAAAATCACTCCTTCCTAGCACTTGTATGTTTCTCATTTTTCTACTTATAGAAAGCTCACTTAGTGATTATCATACTCCATTATCCTATGGTGATTTAGTTCATGGTTCACCTATAAAATACAAAAATTTGTTAGCATATGAATCATGAGTGCATTAGGTATGGATCCTAGTAAAAATTACTAGTCCATGATTGCCATGCCATCCTTCGCATGTGTACATTGTGTTTACATATTGTTTGCATATTGTTTTCATTATGTTTGGATCTTATTTTATCTTTTCATCTATTTTCTTACACTTTTTGTAATATTTTCATCATGCACGTTTATTGTGTTGCATTACATTTCATACATATGTGTTCCATTTTCCTCATTTTGTCTTAACATAGGATCGTGAATCATGGGGGCTAGTAAATTCCCTAAATTCAATGTCATCCTATCTCATCAATATTTGGATAATTAAATCAATCTTGACATATCCATACTTTAGTGTGAGTATAAATGTAAATTCATACTCTCACTAAAGTGTGGGCTAAAAATAATATAAAAATTGTCACCTTTAACAATTTCATGCTAGATTTTTCTCCCCCTATGCACTTTTACCTATTATAAATTGTGGTCACTTTTATATATATTATTTGAAAATCAAACATGAAAATTCAAACTATGCATTTAATATTTTTCCTCCAACACTTTTTGCCTCAAATTTGAATATGTCAGTGGACAATTTATTATTTTGATTTATAATTTTAAATGTTGGCCATCAATATTTTATTTCTAGGATATTAGAAGAATTCCATATAAATACATAGTATTTTAACAATTTTAAATAAGAAGAAATATATTGAGAACTCAATTGAGAAAATAAAGTGTCCTAAGAGCATTAAAGCCTAGTAAAGAGAAGAATTATCAAGATTATTGCAACATTTCATCATCCAAGCATCATGCCATATGTTATGTAATTATACCATATATTTTTTATGCATTTTATTTATGTGTACTAATACTTGTAGGTCACCAAATCAAATTAAATCAAGTAAAATTGATTCTAGAAGGTGATGAGTGTGAATTCATTCCATCAAGGAGATCTGATCTAAGTGGTCAGTAGAAATAATATGTCAATCCATTACTTATTTATTAGTTAATCTTTATCCATCCAAGGATACACTCTATCTTTACCATAATTTTCCATTGTGAAGGTAGAAATACCAACATGAGGTTTGACTAAGGTAAGCCCCTACATGGCACAATCCTTCCTCTCCTCTCATATGTGTAGGATACATATGTAAAGTGAGTTGAAGGAAGATTGAAGGCTACTTTCTCATTCATGCACCCTAACCGTACAAGTTGACAAGTCATGGAATCTTCATTTTTCTCATCAACAGATGAAGTTCTGACAATAACACTCGAATGATAAAAGCTATAGAATTGTGTCTCAAAGCTTATATTTTAGATCTAATAAATGAAGAAGATATTACAGGGCATCCTTGCACCCTCGACCAATAAGATCTAGCTCAAATTTACATGACAAGTGCATCATTTTCTACCTTCCTCATTTTTGGGACTAAAATTTTGTTATTTGCATCTAGTTCATCATAAATCATAATATACCACTATATTTGCATAGTTTTCATAGCTCTATCATTGTATTTTCAAAATTTCCATTCAAATTCACATCGATCGCATCAATCACACCGCCCTAAACAATTAGATTAAAGCTTCGATCTGTCATTAT
Source organism: Sequoiadendron giganteum (assembly GCA_007115665.2). NCBI lineage: Eukaryota > Viridiplantae > Streptophyta > Pinopsida > Cupressales > Cupressaceae > Sequoiadendron > Sequoiadendron giganteum. Next base: position 161,339,105 of record CM021102.1, on the reverse strand, counting down.
CGCTCTCCCTAATAGGTTTGTAGCCAAGTTACTCTTGAGGTCATCTTTAAAATTAAATCAATCCATTTTTGGGGAAGAGGCTCTTCATTCATTTCCCCACCAAAAACATTCCCTTCCCACAATTTCTAGCACTCAACATATAAGATCTAATTTACCTTCCTATAATAACAATGCCATTAACTTTACTATACAATATGTTCAATTATATTATTGATCTCAAGGATAAAATTAGAATTATCTACCACTTCACATAGCTTGCTACTTGATACTTTTCGCTCTCTACACATTTTTTTTATACTTGCGTTTAGAAGTTTGAGAAATCCAAATCCACTTTTTCAATGCTAAAACCATTGATTTTTTATTAGATGGATGATGCCTGACATTTTCCTTTAGTTTAATGATTCAAGTTGAACACATTAGACATACACACAATTAACAAGATTATTTTGTTGTTTCAATCACAAAGAAATGGGTAGCTTCTATTTACTTTACACATAGAAAATAAACTTGAAACCTCCATCACAAATACCATAAAAGGCAAAAAAAAAATACTTCAAATCCATGTAGAAATTCTCCATTATCTATTGTCTATGTAAACCCCATAGAAACATCACATATTTTTATTCAGACCAAAAAAAATTGTCTACACATGTTGTCACACACTCCTTTTGGAATGACTTATACAAATATCCCATTGATAGCATATTGGACAATTAAGGTTCACTCTTAGATCTATACTATCCCATTGATAGCCCATTACTAATGAGAATTTTCCATGTCAAACCAATTGCACATACCCCTTTTAAGAACAAGTAAACACCCCTCCACATGCACACACATATTCTTATGCATATGCTTTAGACTAGTGACTAAATGACACCTTAAATTATTGTTGTCATGAAGACACTTATATAACATGCCACATTTTCTACCACATGACTTGAACAATGCAGTATAAATTTTACTATGTAGCATAACAAACAATTAATAAATATGTATATTAATACACAACCTAAGTATCATTTCTCTAATGATTCATAACCCAAAATAAATAAATAAAATAAAATTTAATTTAATTCAATTTGGATATTCAACCAAAACATCACTATGCATATTTTCTTGGGCAAAGAAACAAAATATAAGGGAATGATAACTTAGTAAAGCGATTAAATAGGTCCCACCGAATAGTCTTAATTGATTGTTTATTGTAAGAGCACCAAAAGACTAAAGCTGGGATCAGATCCAAACCATAACGTAACTGTTATTAACAGGTACACCATATAAATTGTATATGTTTTGCAAAACGCACTTAAAACCTCATTAATTAATAACCCTTTACTTATTATAGCAACACTTTCTTAATGTTTTACACACGTAACTTCTGGGACACCATAGCAAAAGTCTGTTGAAATATTTAATATATCATTCATGAATCATATTTAAGATGCGATTAAAGTGAACGTACATATCCTTGATACAAGTTGAATATTACGCAGTCCAGATAGATGGGACGGAATAGATTACTTTAATCCCTGTCAGCACATATCAGGAAATATCAAAAATATGTAACAGTGTCTGGAGTTTCCATGGCGGAAAATCTTAGTTATGTGCGTTGGAACCACAATAACTCTATGCAGCCTTGCTTTATCTTTTGCAGCATTTAGGATCTTTAATGTTGCCTACACAGCTAGTACACGATGCCAACAGCTCCACAATTTCAAGCAGATTCTCAATTGATTTATTGTCGGTCGTGCCTGCATTTGTATTCACCTTTTGCTTGAGGATAGATCGAGCAGAGACAGCGAGCGAAAACATAACGTTGAGCACGAGCAGTACTGACATAATTTTCAGAAGCATTGATCTCGCCATACTAACTCGCAGAACGAATCTTAAGCAAAGAAACGTGTTCGGCTTACAAGTGAAGAAGGAAAAGACAGGTGAATATCTTGCGTGATACAGAGCAAAGATCGCGAATGATATGGATAAAGAAAGTATATCGTATTTATAGAGACTGACGACGGCGTGCAAGCGTTTGAATGGGTCAATATTCAAATTCGCTGAAGAAGGGTGATATTCAAAGTACAAGAATGGCGCGTTCAAGATGCAGCAATTCACGAGGCGGCAAATGGACTTTCGCGGTCTTCAAATGTGATTTTATTTTAAGAAGTGTAGCACAAGAATGGCAGATTTTTCTTGGACCAAACATTAAAAGTATAATTTCTTGTAGATTGTATTCTTGTTTTGACCTTTTCCATTTTAGAACTCATGCTATTCAACAATTAATTTTTATTACACTTTGTTTAAGTTTAAAAATTTATTCAAAGATGGCTTCCCGGAGACATAAAATAAATAAACCTTTCAAGTTCAAAAGTTCCTCTTTAAAAGTACCATCAGAATTATGAGAATTTGGTTCATAAATACTTTGGTGAAGCTGATCTTGAATGTGATTCATCAATGAATGAGTGTGTTTTATGACAAAGTGGTATTATGACAAGTAAACTAGAGTAGAAAGGATTCAATTTTAAAAGAAAAACCTTAGAACATCATCATAAGAAGTACCATAAATTGATAGAACTTCCAATTGGACATCTTAAAATATCCACCCTTAAAGTACTTTTCATGAAATATTTTTAATGTGTCCAAGGATGAGCTAGTCATGGCTCTAGTGTTTTCCTTAGGCATTTCCCCTAATTGTATTCCTTTGGAGTTGGGAAGCACTTTCCATTGTTTAGCTTCGATTACTTGTTCTTTAAGTCATTGTTCTTTCGATTACATCTTCGTGTCTCTTGTACATAAAATCTCCACCCTTGGGGTGCTTTTTCTTGTAACATTTTTTTATGTATGGAAGAATGAGCTAGTTATGGCTTTTATCTTTTCCTTAGGAATTTTTCCCTAAGTGTATTCTGATGGGACTTTTAAAATTTGTCAAAATTTTGCCTTTTTTTGGGCGTGTCTATTCATCTTTCATGACTGGGGGTCTAATGTTTAGCGTTTAGGGTTTTTCTACCCATGCTGAAATTAGCTTTTATCAAATAAACCCTCACGTTATAATTTTGTGTTGACCTATTATTATGGGTTGCCGGTCTTTTTAGTCGTTCAGTTGAGCCTTATCCGTCATGTTGTTACCAACCCCTTTACCCGACCTATCATTTTTTTCTCAATGTTTGGGTTTTAATATTATTTTCACCTAAAATGAGTGGGTTTTCCCAATGTTTAGACTTTGGCCTAAATTTTTGTGCCTCTGAGAGTCTTTTCCCATTTTTCTAGTCAGCCCCACTATTATAAATAACCTTTTCCCATGTGTAGATTGGCAGGTCGTCGGATCATAGAGTAAAAATCTAGAATGTTCCTCGTAGACCTCGCAAGGTTTCTTGCTGACATTACTAAAGTGGTGCGAGGTATGTGAGATGTTGCCATTTGTCGCATACTATGGAGTGGGGCATGTCCCGATGCACCGGCGATAACAAATGGGTGTCAAATCAACAATGGATGTTTAATGACAATGATTAATTACAACCGTCCCTCGCCAACCTCGCACAATTGGATTAATTTTTTTGAAAGTGTCATGAGGTGTGCGAGCTGGTGACACATTGCCTAGATCTACAGTAGAAGGTGGTTGGATTGGGCCCACTACTAGTTCACGTCTCTCTAATTGCAGGGTATGTGATTGGATACTGGGTTTACTAGGTGGTAACGTGGGTTTTCAACGATCTTTGAATCGATCTAAGTCATCCAACATGCCATGTCCTTATCACATTGATGGTCTAAATTCAAAGTTTTGATCCACCCATGTGTTGACTATTTGTTCTCTACAAGTTACATTCAGTAATGGAGTAGGTGTTTTAATGGATCTCATCTTGATTTTCATGTGTGTGAGCGGTATTCACTTGGTAATCATGATGGGTTGTATGTAGTTTTCCATGGGCTTGGAGATATTCTATGGTTGCAACGTTAGCCCCTAATCGGTCGCTTGCTCGTACTGCAATTGGAGAAATTAATATTCTTTGCACCTGCTTGCTTGATAAATGCCTCCTAATTGCTCATTAGAATCATTGTATTTTTTAGTTTGTGTTTATTTGCAGGTAATTGGTGTTCTTGGTGAGTGTTGACCTTGTTTATAGGATGGATAAGTCGATGGTTCTTATTTTCCCATTATGAAGAAGCGCCAGGATGGGCACAAAGAATTTGCAGCGAGAGGAGAAACCAATTGAATAGAGTATTGTACGTGGTGTTTCTGGGGCAGTTGTTGAGGGTGTTGGGTTTGTCCCAACTCGAGCTTGAAGTAGTTCCTGCCTCAAGAGAAGGGTCATACAAGTTGAAGTGGCAGATTATCCAATAATGAGGGAATTCAAGGATGACCACAGGTTGGCTAGGGTTGAGACGAGGTCTGGATGTTACGAGCCACCTATTGAGCTTTCTATTGGCTCTAGTGGTGAAGGGTCCAAAAATTATTTGGACTATCGTAGTTATCTTGTGGCCCTGACTTAGATGGTGGGAATGGATGAGGAGGTCCTCACAGCTTCTCGAATTGTTATGGTGGCATTGTGTGCTAATTTTGGGTCTGGTGTTGATGCAAACAAAGGTAAAATTATGGCCTCACTTAATACTAAAGTGAGAACAAGGAGTGGTCGCCTCTATCAGGGTTGTGTGGTTGTTTATTGTTCAAGGTGATGATATGGTCGCAAGGGTTGTGCTTCTATTTTTGGTGTTGTTTCTACTGTTCAGGTCGAATGTGGACGTGCACATGGGTGATGCGGTGGATTTTGTTTTGTTCGGCTAGTTATAAGGGTGTAACTATTTTGAGTCCTCTGTTTGTGGTATGGTTACTTTTTGATGATGGGGAATTTTAAAATATAATCCAAATTTCATTTGGTAAAAATAAATTTTTATTGAAATCAACAATTGAGCCTGATGCTTCTTGCTCTCCTAACCTATAAATGAGATTTCAAGCCTCATTGTTTTGCTTGGATTTTTCAAGTCCTAAAGTTTAGGTGGTGTACAGTTGGAAAAATGATGGAGTATCTGGAAGGTTTTAGCTAGTACATCATTCTAGGTTGGTTATGTACATAAGATAAGCATACTATGCTTTTGTAATTACTGATATCGAAAGAAATCTAAAAAATTTAAGACAATTTCTCTCATTTGTATATATGACAGATTGTGAATGAAGTTATCAATGATTGCTCCATTCATCTTCAATAGTATATTTGAATATGTGATTCATTTTATTCCTTTAACTTAATGATTTAATCAAATGCTTGAAAAGAAATACAAATATGTGGTAATATGCTTAAGATATGTGAAGGAGTATTTTTTTGAATACTGAAAGTCTAATAATGTAAGACATTATAAAGATAGTTCAGGAATATCAGGGTTATGTTTTATGTGAAACCCACCCAATTGAATGAGGCACTGGTTAATTCATTTAGGATCCCTTTTAATGTACAAGACTGTCACCCTAAATGTGTTGGTTCAAAGTCACAACATTTTAAAATCAAATTCTATCTCTCTTGAGATGCAAATCTCACATTAGGTCATTTTTCCTAGCTATAGATAGTTGTTCTTACTCTGTGGTATGCCAAAACTCTAGTAGATGGTATCTAGGTGCAATGATAGGAATGTATCAGTGTATAGAAGTTCTCTTGAGCCATGAAGCATTTTTTTTAACACATATAGGAACACCCTCCTTGGTTTCACATAGCCAAAAGTGTAGGAGATCTTAGTCTTTGACTAAATCTTGTCAATTGGCCACTAACTTTAAAAATTATTAAACATAGATTTTGCAACCTCTTAGAGAGTTTCAAAGATTAGCTGGAAAAATAAAACACCAACATATTCATTTGGAGTTGAGATGCACTTTTAATTCTTTACCTTCAGTGACTTGTTCTTTCAATCATTATTTTGTAGGTTGCATCTTTGTGTCTCTTGTACCATTTATTAATGGGCCTCATCACTTTTCCTCTTTATTTCAATAATTCACTCTTTATGTCTTTTCCTTCTCTTGATGATGGTGAGAAGTTGGTCTTAGTAATCTTTGATGAGTTATTAGTTTATTAAAATTTTGAAATTTTCTTGTGTACCTTTGTTATTGTTGCATCTATGTTCTTCTTTCACTCTCTAGGTAGGTATTTTTAGACCCATTATGCTCCATGTATCAATTTTGCATCTCTTTGACATCCAATTGTACGATAATTATGTATTTCATCTTCATTATATGTTGTCTTCATATTAGCAAGAGAATTCTTTATCTTAGCCTCAAAGCATCTATATGATATAGTTTATAGCACTAACATGGGTCTTGTCAACAACCTTTTACCCTTTATTTGCATGTGTTTCATCCCTTTTCAAAATTTAATATTCACATTTTATTATCCTACCTCATGTTTGCATCAAATTGTGAAATTATCTTTTCTATGTCACCTCTTTCATTTGAGTTGTCTCTAAATATTTCTTGTGTGTTGCTTTCAACACATTTAACATTGAGGTGGCCCTCTTCTAAATTGGATTGCTATATTTTGTTTATAGTTCCAAGTTCTTTCTTTACAAAAAAAATCACCTATTGATGTGTGATAAGATTCAATGAATTATACACATTTCTTCAATATGTGATTCTCCTATGTAATGTATGTCACTTACCTATAATACGATTAGTCAAAGAATGTGACTAAGCATTTCATCTCATCAATTGTCAATATTTTTAGTGAAAATTTTCTACCAATAATAGTTTGTATGTGGTATTCTCTCCAAAACATCATGTAGGCTCTTTGTAGCAATATGTGCTAGATAATGTTAACTCACCACTTAATAGAATGTGATATATTAATAATTATTTTCTTAAATAAAACTAAAGAAATCCTAAAGAATTTTTGAGCAAGTTAAACACTTCTAGAAAATGAATTGTTATTTCAATACTTTTGAGCATTTGAAGCTATCCACCATTATTAGAATGAAAGAAATGAATAGGATATTCTAGCTCTCAATTGTCAATAGATTCACTTCAAATTCTAGAATTCACTAACTCATTTTTCTAAGGTTGTGTGTCAAGTTAAAATTAGTGATTGTGTAATTTTAGAGGTTTTTTTTACTTAGTGCAACTTTCATTGTCCTAAAATTTGATATAACAAGGAAATTATATGTACACTAAGGTATATCCAAATTAATTTCTTCATTCTATAGCGTAAAAAAATTTCACCCTTCAATGTTTCACACTAGGTTTTCCATCCCACTATGTTCTTGGACCTATTATGCACTAATTTCCTATTTTTTATAAACTTTATTTTTAAATCTTCAACATGGGAATTTAAACTATGCATTTAATGTTTTTCCCCTCACACTTTTAATTCCTCAAAAGTAGTAATCATGGACTACGCTCTAGACCATTTATGTTGGCCCCAAATTTGAATATATCAGTGTTGTTAATTTATTATTTTAATTTCCAATTACAAATATCTGCTAACAGTATTTGAATATTAGGAAATTATAATTATTACATATAAATACATAGTATTTTCGCCACTTGAATAAGCAAGCAATTTTGAAGAAGAAATTAATATTATTAGAAGCATTCATGAGTAGTCGAAAGAAAAATTATGATGATTATTGCATAATTTTATCATTCAAGCATTATTTTATGCCTTATGTAAGTTTTTCGTATGTTTTGCATGCATTTTGTTTATGTTTAGTTATACTTGCAGGTCGTCAAATAAAATAAAATCAAGAAACAATTGATCCTTGAAGGTGATGAGTTTGACTTCAATCCCTCAAGGAGATCATATTTGAGTGGTGAGTTACAAAAAACTATTAATTAATTACTTATTTGTCAATTATCCATTATCCATCAAAGGACAGACTCTCTTTTATCATAATTTTCCATTCTAGAGGTAAAAATATCAACATGTGGTTTTATTGAGACAAGCCCCTATATGTCACAACCCTTCCTCTTCTCTCATGTGTGTAGGTTGTAGATCTAAAGTGAGTTGAATGAATATTGAGGGATATTAGTTCAATCATTCACTCTCAATGTACAAGTTGATAAGTCACAAAATCTACATTTTATCATCAACTGATGAAGTTTCAATAATAAAACCTAGGTGATAGAAGTTATAGATAGGTTCCTTGAAGCCTACATTTTCAGATTTGAGAAAAAGGAGATCAATCTAGGGCATATTTCACCCTAGACAAGAAAGATCTAGCTCAAACTTACATGTCAAGTACATCGGTGTCCACCCTTCTCATTTCTAGAACTTAAATTTGTATGTCTACATCTAGTTTGTCATAATTCATTTTTACACTGATAACTTGCATTAGGTATAAATTCAAATCTAAAAGTGTTCAAAACATTCATTTAGGAATTTTCATATACTAAAAAAGTGGAAAAGTGCATTGTTATTGTTGCAAAAACCATACAAGATTTCAATATTTAGTTTCTTCAAGGTAAGATCAGTCAAATTCGATACTTTAAATTCTAAAAATTATATTTCCAAGTTACATTAACCATTAGGGATTTTGAAAATTTATTTCCTAACCATGTTTCATATTATAAAATTACAAAATCAATTGGATTCTAGAAAATCATTTACTACAAAACCTTTACATTCACATAAAATGACTCTTAGACACTATATAACATATCAAAACTTTAATTTTAGTAAAAGAACCTTTCCATTATAGGGTGTATTACACTCTAGATCAAATAGTTTTATCTCAAATTTTGATCACAAACTTATTTGTGTGTTTTGTATGAATTTTCTTTCTGATTTTATACTCTTTGTGGTTTGTTATGATTGTCTTGTACCCTTATTGTATAGTGGTCTTATTAAAGCATTGTGGAACACATATGAGCCTCATGACCTCATTTCCTAACGCTAATATATCCTTGTGAGATGATGTATTAGACTTATGGCATCCCATACTATAACTACATCTATTCTGGAGCCTAATTCCTCCAACTCTTTCACACAAGGTATAGTTTCAATCCAATCCATTTTGGATTCTATTCATCACCACAGATAACATCTAACCACTTCACAACCTAACATTTATGTGGACTAAAACATAATATAGATACAAAATATGGTATGATAATCATAGACTAGTAATCTCTACAAAAATGTTACTAGGATCCTTACCCAAGTTATTCAATATTCATAAGGTAACAAAGTTCGATGTTTTCTAGGTGAACCATAAACTAAAGCATCACAAGCTAGTGAAGTTAGATATTCACTAGGTGAGCTTTCTAAAAGTAGCAAGATGAGAAAAGAAATGAGGGCTAGTGAGGACTAGTTTTCACTAGGAGTGATCTCTTGACAACCATATCAAGAATTATAGTCTCAACAATTTTGATAAGGAACTACACAAAATGATCAAAATTTCCAAACCAATGCATAAAATAGTATAATGTGTGGGAACACAATGAAGAACATAATGTAATGCATACCCCCACCTTAAAGTAGTTTCCAAACCCCATTTATGAGCAATTTATTTAAGATAGAAGTAGGATTATAAGCACAATATGATATGGTCATGAGAACTTTATTGGAAGAACCTATGTGACTAATATGTTTCCAATATAGTTGAGTCATGAAAAGGGGTTTCCCCCAAAACAAAGTCACATAACAAGACAAAAATATGACACATAAGGGATTTGTGGCTTCGGGGTCAGTATATACCTTTGATAATATAAATATGATTATGCTCTGAATTGACATCATTCCCCAAGATACTCATGGAGGTATGAACATGATGAAATAAATACACGTAGAGATGATAAAAATACCTTTTGGTTCAACATGGAGAAGACATAAATTCCTCAACACCTTGCATCATGCCAAAAAGGAAGACACAAGTGTAATGACAAAAGAATTACTCCTTAACATGACCTTTATTTAGTGTTGCAATGTGTCTAACACATTCACATTAGGTCTGGGGCCCTTTTTAACTGAATGAACTAAATTGATACCTTATTTAGAGTGTTGTAAAGTGCTGCAACACACTCTCACACTTTTCTAGGATTTTATTCAATAATTTGGCTCCTTTATGCTTTACTTGACCTAATTTTGCATCCACAAGCTTCGATTAATGCATCTTTCTAAGACAATCCTGACATAAATCAACATCCAATCATAATTTAGTTGTTTTTAGGTTGTGTAGCCCAAATTTAGTGATATGGGACTCATATGCCACCTTGGGTGTATGAGTCCCACCTAATTTTTTATGTCCCAATTTGGATTTCGCATCATTCTAGCCATTTTTAAAAATGTGTCCCATAGTTATGCCTAATAGGACTCATATACTACTTCTACTGTATGAGTCCCATGTGGCCCAAAATCAAAATTAATTAAAATTCCTTGCAATATTTTACTATTCTAGATCTAATGTTGACTTGCACTCTTGTACTTTCAGTAAATTTGGTATAAACAAGTATAAATACAAGGTTATTTCATTGATTTCCTAACGAGCAAGTTGAATAAGAATTATTATAGAAAATTGGAGTTCATGAGAGCATTCAAGTATTTACAAGACCATTGAAGAGTCTTCAAGGGAATATTATCAAGTGATTTAGAGTATTATTCAAGCATTAAGCATCATGTCAAAGTCATCATGATTCATGTTTACTTTTGAGTTAACAATTGTGATATAGGGTTCCATGATTCAAGCTAGCCTTCAAGTCAAGATCTACTACACTCAAGCAAGAGTCTAGAGAACTATGTCCATTGGAGCCACTTCTTACATGTTTGAAACACTTTATTGCTAGGGTTTGGTGAGTTACAACATTAAATTTTATTCATTCATCAGTCCATCTTATTTCATTTCATTATAAGGTTTGATTACCAGAACGTGGTTTGAAGAAGGAAAACTCCTATCCACTAGCAAAACAACATTTTTTCCTCTCTTTAGTGTGTGATTTGTAGATCTAGGTGTGGACATAAAAATTTGCAAATGGTTAGCATAACTCTAACATCCTCATAGAATAATACAACATTCTTGAAAACAAATGATAAAACCAAATCAAGCATTTAAAGAAGACATGAAATATACCTATTCTATGATGGATTGGTGCTCTTTGAATATGTGAAAGAGCCATTTCCCAATCCTTGCCAAGCTAATTAGATGATAGACAATGAGATGCTCATGAACTCAAGTTGCCTATAATGAGGATGCTCTAAAAATGTAGATGAAAAATGAGAGAGAACGCATTGAATTTATAGGAAAGATTGAGAGAGGATAAACCAAGATTAAGCAATGTGGGACTAAAACCAAACAAATGAGAGAGAGCCACTTGTCACAATGGGATTGGCCCATGCTTGTGCAAGTTTTGGCCAATGTGCCCATTTCAAATTTGAAAATGGCAATAAATGAATATGGTTGAAGATTTTGGGGGGAATTGTGTTTGGCCAAAAAATTCAAATAGGGGAGTTAATGAGGGAATATACCTTTGTGAGGAAAATAGGTGATTTAATAAATAAATTTAAATGATTTACTATGCAAGTGGATGAATCTAGGGGATTTAGGTGATATAAAATTTGATTTGAATTTTTATTTTTGTTTTAAATCAAATGAGAGGAAAATGCATATGACTAATTTAATTAAATCAGGAACTATACGAGATAATTAAATAATTTAATCTATTTAATTAAAGAGATAAGCTTAGTGAATTAATTAAATTCGTTTATTTAATTAATGGATGAAATAATGTTAAATGAAGCATGATTAGATGCATAAGGAAATTTTCCATGTCTACATTTTTCCCATCTTTGAAGCAATGTATTTGTTGTATTGATTCAAAGAATGATGTTGCTAATATCAAAATTAAAAAAAAAAATTGATTTTTTTCAGATGCCCCAGTGAAAAGAAATACATTAGAACAATGCCCTCTCAAGAGATCAAGTGAAAAGATTCGATTTGAGGTCGATCTCATGACAAAGAGGTTCAAAATGAATGTATGGATGGTTAGTCTATATGATCTATATGATAACTATGATGAAAATTAGATGTTTGGAAGATGCTTTAGAATAAAAAATTTATATTATCCTAAACAACTTGAATGATCATTCAATGCATGTGAGATAGATGTGATGGATGATGTTGTCCTATGATGATATGACATGATTATGCAAGATGTAAGATGGACGCATTGTTAGCGTGAAAGAGGATAGAAGAATGAGAGGGATCAACCCTTAAATCAAAGAAGATGCAAAAGTCCAACAAGTCCACTAGTCGTTGAGACTTTATTGGATATGATGATGAATGATGATGATGTATTGCTTATCCAAGGATGGGAGAGATAAAGAGCATACCCTTATTTATGTTTGATAACACACATAGGTGTGATGCATTAAGGTTTGAAGAACTAGGATGGCGTGGCACCTAGGGTGATGGAATTTGACTCGTCAAACAGATAGGAGTACTCTTGTTCACACTTGACAAACATAACCTTATTCAGAATGTAGTTCATATGTTCTAGAAATCTTAGGTTAAAACATGAAAACAGAAAAGCCTTCGTATGTGATCAACAAGACACCGAAAACATCCTCCCTATAAACAAAAAAAAGTACACATGACGAAGTTATTTTACAAGAATATCCAACAAGCACAACAGATAAAAAGATAATGATTATTTCCCCATTCCTTTCTCTCTAAACTTGTTTTGTTTAGGCATCATCGAGAGGTCCTTGGAATGAGAAAAAAATAAGATAAGTTAATAAAATACCAAATAAAGGAAACCAAACCAAGTTATTGTTTTTCATACCACTAGCCAAGACTAACTATTGTGGGGTACTCAACACTTATGTCCATCCTAGGACATGTTGTGATCAGGTTTTTAGTGGAACTAATTTGTTTGATAAGCTATTGATACTCCAAGATGACCAACTTGCTGACTCCCTGATCTAGACTTTCAAGACTCAGACTATTAGAGTGTTCACTTTTGAACCTGCTAGACTTGCTTCTGAATGAATTACCAAAGGGTGAAGGTGATGATTGATTTTATTATGAATGATAAAATTTGCAGATGAAAGCGAGATAAAATGGATGCACCATTTTGGATTTTTTAGATATTTTGAGGTTGTTTTTGGTATTTTGAGATTTTTTACAAATGTTTTTGGTATTTTCACATTTTTCAATGTTTTTGGTATTTTCAAGATTTATGATGAAGAGACTAACTTAGGGACCTATCTTAGGGGTCTCGGGAGTTGATCCATAGATTAAGCTTTCCTGTGTTATACACACAAAAAAATATATATATATTTTTTAACCTCCACCACTAGAAAGAGCATCGAAGCACCTTTCCGACGATATCTCATTTTTGAAAAAAGGCCTCTTTTTACAAAAGTTATGCACGTTTTCGTAAAACAACTCTGATTGGCCCAATAAGGCCTTTTGTAGCCCTTAGGGGCTAAAAAGAATAGGCCCCTAGTCCTATGGCGATTAGGGGCTAGTGACTAAGGGCTGGAGATAGAGCTCCTGGTCACCCATGTGACTACTTCTGGAATATTAGTTGTCGGTAGGGGATGGCACTGGCACCTGGTCGTCTATGTGACCATAGCTAGGAAAGATAAGCTTGAGGGGGCTGAGAGGTGGAGGTGTAGTAGTGTGTGCTGGTGGTGGCCACCAGGTGGCGCTACTATGGCCGCTTGGTGATGTTGTCGTTTGCTTCGGCCATGGTTTTTCAATTGCATTTTTTATTTTCCTTTTTGGATTTTATCAAAAATTTGCTTCGAACAGCATGTTGGGAAGGCTATATGACTTCACTGGCAAATTTATTTTGCATTTTTTTCAATAGGTCCAAAATCGATGAAACAAAAGGTGTTTCTAAGGTTTTTGGGCACTCTAAACACGATGGAGATGTATGTTTGGCCCAAAAATGCACAGAAAAATTGCCTACCCCTAGATGCACAAAGAATGAGCCTAGCTTGAAACCCTTGCACACAAAAAGATGATGAGAGATAATATTTTCAAATCATGAACTAGAAGCCACAGATCTAGAGCTCTAATACCATGTAGACGTTGATAAATATCAACCTCATAGTCCCCAAGAATCACATGCATGCAATCACCTATCACATGCAACAGATATTCAAAACAACCGACAAGAGATGTTATGTAAACCCTCAAGCAAATATGTGCAAGCTAAAACCATAATATGATTATTGAATAATATGAGAATTAAAATGTGATGAATCCTTATGAGGAGATCAAGAAAACATAAAATTAGGAAACCCTAGTGTGCACACTTAATAATCAATAAATAATTATTAATGTGCCTAAGTTTAGCTTAAGCAACCTAAAGGAATAAGTGATTTAATTAATTAACCAATATGATTAAATTAATTAAGTATAATAACCTATTACTCTAACAATTTGGTGGGTTTGTTGGTTTGACTGAGCAGGTGAGCCACTAATCATAAGTAAGGCGGAATCCTCGAACAACATGGGTAGCCTTGTTATGGTATCATCATCGTCACTACTAGCGTAGACATCAGTGATGTCAAAGGTGAAGTTGTCAAGCGGGATGCATGTGCATACAGGTGGTCTAAGGGTGGTTACCGGTACCTAAGGGGAGGACCTGACTGCCCTACTGGGAGTACCTTTGCCACGTACGGTTATACTTGGGGGAGTACATTCAAGGCCAAGGTTTTGCTTTCTTCTTTCTGCAATGATGGGCTCTAACCATCCATCATTGTTCCTTCCAAGGCTTTGGTTTCTATTATAGCCCATACCAAACATCATTTGCTACCTTCTATTAGTTTCATCCATGGGTAGGTGGGGGTGGGACTTTCATCTTGGTATAATGTGTTTCAGATGTCTCCCTCATCCACATTTTCCCAACTGAGATCCCCCTAACGGCAGAATCTAGAAGGGTCTGCCCTAACAATGTGGACAACTATTTGAACTAGTTGAGGTTGCCCATGTGACCTAGGAGATTGTGGTAACTCTCCTACAAAAAATACATTCTTCTTCATTTTGTAGTCTCCACATCCATTGTCCTGGATCATGTTCTTGATGTCAAATATGTCAAGGATGGCGGGTGTCTCTGTCGCAGAAGTGGAGGTGAGATTAGGTGGGTCGATGTATGTAGTGGATGGGCCTTCATCATTTTTGGCACTTCAGAGATTTTATAAAAATTGGCTTCTAAGTTTTTGCATTAGACGAATGGTTTGAGATCCTCGTGTATAGTGAACTCCTCATTTTGGTGCAAGAACTTGATGCATTGGTGATATGTCGAGGCCACTCCTTTCATTTTGTGGATCCATGGACGTCCTAAGAGGATGTTATATGGTAGGTCAAGGTCGAGGACCTGATAGGTAGTCTCCATGGTTGTTGGTCCCACTTGGATTGGGATTTTAATAGTGCCCTGAGACACTCTTTCTTGATCATCATATTCCCTTATTGTGATACTTTTGTTCTTGTTAATGGAATCCTCGGCAAACCCCAAGTTCTTTATAAGCTTGAGAGAGAAAATATTAAGTTATGCACCTCCATCCACCAAGACTCTTGTAACTTTATTTTTGTGGACCAACACTTGAAGGTGAAGTGCACGGTTATGAGATGGCTGTGGGGGGAAGTCTTGATCCAAGAATGTTAGGAGATTTTGGGTGACGATATTTCCAACCATAGCCTGAAACTGATCTATGTCAAGGGTGGCAAAGACGGTGGATGTTGCTAATGCTTCATCAAGAATGTTCCTATGGGCAGCAAAAATTTTTAATAGCTCCATGATGGAGATCTGTGCGGTGGTTCTCTTGAGCTGGTCAATAACATTGTAATCATAGGGAATGACTCTTATATTTGAAATTGGGGTCTTAGATGACTGTGATGCCCTTGCAATAGTAAGCTTTCTGCTATGTGTGGTGACTCCACAATCAGTGTCGGCTCCTCTGACGTTAATGACAATGACCATTTCTTCTACACATGTGCCAATGTCTTCATAAACAAGGTTTGTGCTAGCATAATTTTTTCTTACATTTGTTATTTCCTTGATTATTCCCTTGATTATGATTTGGCATTGGATTGGTGTATATCTTGAGGTCTTGATTACTGGCCTATTGTTCGACATTGATGATCTTGTCCTCAATGAGATCCTAGATGATGTTTTTCAACTTCATACAATTGGTAGTTGTGTGTCCCTTGACTTTGTGAAAGTCACAAAGGAGGTTTTGATTATATCATGGTGGTTTCACCTACAGTTTGCTATAATTATCATGGGTGGGGACCTTGATGATGTTCTCATTGACCAAATTTTTCATGATGGACTCGATTGACACCCCAAGGGCTATGAATTTTAGTTTAAGGGGGATCTTGTTTCGTGGAGGTGGTCCTCCTTGATTATTGAGATTATTGATTTAGTTTTGGGGTGGTTGGTGGTGTACCACATTTTTTTGCACGTAATTTTGGTTGTTGTTCTACGGTTGGCGATGTTGCATTTGATTTTTTTGCTTCGGGGCACTGATGACAAATTTGGCATCTACTACACCATCATTGGTGACATTTCGATTCTTCACCCATGTGTGAGTTTTGTCATTGAAAATAGTGGGTGGGCGACTATCCTATTGTTCATGATAAGTGGGTGTGCCCCCTTGTGTAATGAGAGCTCATTCAATAGTGAGCACCTTGAAGGTTAGTTGATCATACGTAGTGATGCATTGCATCTTCAAATAAAATTCCAACGATTTTTCTATATTGGCGATGATGGTACAAGATTGTTGCTTTTCTAGCATGGCCCACTTACTTCTATTAGCTTTCACTCACCATTGTTGGAGAAAGGCAGTGAATGATTCTCCCTTACTCTATTTGAGTGCCGAGAGTTCTTCCAAACTAACATCCACATAAATGTTGAATGCGTAATTTTGGAGGAAAGCATATTTGATTTCTTGAAAGGTTTTGATTCTTGTAGGTAGATGAGAAAACCATTCCATAGTTTCACTAGCCAAGCTTCGAGGAAATAGCCACATTAGATATGTGTCATTGTAGGCGACTTCCATGCAATGTACTTGGAATTCCTTGATGTGATCTTCAGGGTTTCCTATTCCATCATATTTATCGAATTTGGGGATTTTAAATCCATTTGGGAATGGTACCATTGCAAAGCTTCTATCAAATGGATAAGGGAATAAGTTGCTCAGTGTCCTGACTGTCTCCCTGGATTGAAGATCTAGCACTTTCTATGAAAGAAGTTTGATTTTTCCCATCACATCACCTTACAGATTGGGAGGTGGGGTGAATATGTTATGAGGTGTGGGATTGATAGATGGGATGTTGATGTGGTTTTGTTGCAAGATTTGTTGAGCAAGTGATGCCTATGCTTGTTGTTGAGCCAACAATGACTGTTTTGGTCCTTCTTCTGCTATTGCACCAACAACACTTGTTGTTGACCTTGTTGTTGCACCAACAATGCTTGTTGTTTGTTTTATTGTTGTTCTAATTTGTAGTCTTGCAAGGCTTGTTGATATGCTTCTTGTTGCACTTGCAATTTCACTTGGTATTGTGCTTGCGGTTGTGCTTGCTGAGATTGGAATTGCACTCGTGCTTGAGCATGTGCTTTTTGGATTACTTGTGCAATTTGAGTGGCATGTGCAGCTTGCGCAACTTGTGCAGATTGAGCAGCTTGAGCTGCCCATTGTGGTTGCGCTTGTTGAGCGGATAATTTTGTAACTTGCTAGTTTTGAAGTCCTTTTTGTTGGGTAGCTTGTTGAGAAGCTTGCAACATCATGTTGAATGAATTGATTGTGTTGTGCCTTGGTGGTAATGGCAGTGGATTTTGAAGAACGCCAACCATTGTGATGAGTGGAACAACCATGTTAATGATTGGGGTTTGAGTTATGGATGGTGTGATGGAGGTGCTCGATCCCTAAGAAACCATGCTTTGAGGAAGGGTGGACGTACTGATTGTTGTAGTTGCTTGGACGATTGCCATATGTTGTTGTGATACAAATGACATAGTTGGTGGATTTGATGAGGTGCTTTGATTTGAATAGTTAATGGCGGGAAGTGGAGGAAGACCCAACCTGAGTGATGATGTAGATGAGAGAAATAAGGGTGGAAATGGGTGAAAGACGGGTGGTGCAATCCCTAAAAGTGAGGACAAGGGATCCAAGACTCTTCCTTCTCCAAACAAGTCACCTTCTCCTTGTGAGATAGGGAGAGAATTTTTCATGTTGAGGGGATAATCCGGTGTTGCATGAAATAAGAACAAATTGGTATGATCATGAAACATGAGTGGGACGTAAGGGTGCAATGTATTTACTGGGATAGATTGTTCTGATGTGGTTCATGCATTTAACTCTCAACTATTCACAAGGCGATGTTTTTGAAGTTCATGAAACATGGCACTTCCTTTGTTAACAACCAACAGGGTTAAAGTGATAGATGATATGATCTGGGGGATGTCTTGAGTGGGAGCATGGAGGCAGATGAAGGTATGATTCGAAGAGACTCTAACATGTATTGGGATGGATACAACTTTAGCATGGCACTGATAATTCAGTGACTTTTGGGATTTTGCATCATTTCTAGATTTTTTGATTGTGTCATTCCATTGACAGTGATGTCCTCAATATGACCCTCCTCTTGATAACTTTCATGCATTTGAGGCGGATTGATTGGGAGTTCAATTATTATTGTTGGATTGAACATTGTTTCAGTTTGGCTTAAATCACTTGAAATTGATGTTTCTTTTTTTTTCTCCATGTTCTTCTTGTGTTGAGATCGAGTTTGAACCATAAAATGAAGATCAATTTTCAAGAATGTAAGAGATGGACCTCTAATCCTTTAGATCGGTCTAAACCTTAGGTTCAAAGAAGCGAAGAACTAGGATAATTGAAGGATCAAAGCGATGATGAGGATGAGATAAATGGAAGATGAGCGATATGGATGAATGGAACTCTTAAAGAAAATTTGAAGAGAATTCTAAACTTTCTAGGGCTTAATTTGATTGATTGTGATGGATTGATGGTTTGACTAGGTGTGTTAAGTCAAAAACAATGTGATAAATGCACTTGTAGATCCTAGGAAGTTGTGTTATCCTAGAGTGGACTTGTACATAAGACGATGGTTCGACTAAGTGTGTAAAGTCAAACGAGGTGATGATTTGATAATTTGGCTAAGTGTGTTAAGCCATATAAGATGAACTCACAAACCCTAGGAAGTTGTGTTATCCTAGAGAAAACTCATGCACAAGATGATGGTTTGACTAGGTGTGTTAAGATAAAGTGGTTTTGATTTTGCCTAAAATTTTAGCATAAAATATGCTTACAAAGTTTCCAAGAGTTGTTGGTGAGGTGACTTTTGACTGATTTGGATGGTTGATAGGTGGATGAAAGTGACTGATTTTGACCCTAGAATTGACCTAGATAACACTTCTTCTTACAAGACCTTGGTTTTGAAGAACATGCTTGACTTCCTAAGTGAGAAAAGTAAACCTTTCAAAAATATCAGGATTTTGTTGATAATAGAATGCATACAACTCGGGTTTATTTCTTGAAGCTTTATTGTAAAAGTTGTAAGCCAATCTTTCTCTAAATTTGAAAAATTTCTCAAGGCACTCTTCATGAGCTTTTAGACTAAGCTTCTTGAACTTTGTTTTTGGGATTTTGACCTTTCGGGAAATCATTCAGACAACACATGTGAGGTTCAATTTATCTTTTATTTTTTTAGTGAATTCCTTTTACCAACAGAACCTTCTTGATTTTGTTTTTAAATTGTATGTCTAATGTCCCACTTTTTTTTTCATCCCATAAGGTCCATTATGTGGAAATCAAGGAGATTAGGGTAAAATTTTACTAAGTTTAACCTTAGTGAAAACAAATGATGATAAAATTCAATCACATAGAAACATCTAAGGATATGATCCGTAGGGAAAGCAAGAGTACTTAAATCCGTCAAAGATATTTGTTTCTTCGAAGGGGTTTGAAATTTGGAGTTCATTGTGAATGTTTTTTTTTCAATTGTTTTGTTGACCAGGCAATGCATTTTTTATTTCCAAGCATATTTACAACCCTAGGATGGTAAGACAATATTTTGTTGGGTTCCCATTTGGACGAATCCAACAACGTATATTCTGTGTGGATGACTAGATGCTTGACCACACTAGCTCCCCTCCACGACATACACTTCTTGGGTCAGCCAAGTATCAGTACCCATGAATCTCCCATGGCATACATTTCATCTCTACAACAAAAACGCATGTATAACGTGGGGCGGCTTCAAAGGACATGACCTTTTGCACCAACAAAATAGATAAGGATTTGGCCTTCTAAACAAGGGTTTTAATTTGGAATTTTCGTTCATGCAAGCTGACCCATGCAGAGAGAGACCATTGCTTCCATTCTCATCGGAACCAACCGTGTGATACTATCTTTTGTTCCAATACCCACTTTTATCTCCTAGCTGGAAATACACTTGGCTTTGCTTTGTTACCGGTTGGGTCATTCCCTTGGGTGAGTAATTTTTTCCACAAGTCAGGCCCTCTAAGATAAAAAAAAGTGAGTAAACATATTCATAGCTCGATCAACCTTCATTTAGAAACAAAAGGAGAACATTCGCAATAAGTTTACTCACACTCACAAGATGTTTTGTTCAATTTTAAGTCCCCAAATCAAAATGTGAAGGCAACTTTTTGAAAACTTAATATCACCAAAATTCTTTTGATTCTCAAGATAGATGTGAAGCGGGAGAGAAGCACATACACATTTTAAATGATATTAACTTGTGAAAAGGATAGCAAAACATGAAAAACACTTGTTCATTTTAGACCTCAAAAGCAATGATTTTGATTCATTTTAAAGCACCAAAATGAGATGAGAAGTTTTTCTTGATCAATTTTAACCCAAATCAAAATCTAGTAAATGTCTAAGGTTCTTTTTAACCAACTTTGAAAAAATGAGTGCTTGATTTTAAGCCCAAATTGGAAAGTGATTTGGTTAAAAAAAAAAAGAAGGGTAGAAAATGAATGCTCTAGATTGTTGAAACAAGCATTAAAAAATTCCTTTTCCAAGTTTCTATTTCAAGAAAATATCCAACTCCACTTCGTTTACCTTTGTTTTCATTTGATCCCAAAGTCAAAATTTTAACACCTTTGTTTAATTTGGATGCTCAACTTCTAATGCCAACCTTGATGTCAACCTATAAAAAGTTCAAAATTAGAAACTTAAGAATGAAATTCATCTCAGCAAAATTAATGATAATTTATCATAATGAATACACAAAACAAATGCACTAAAATGATAAATTTTAATGCAAAAGTTCCTCTTTGTGAAAATTTACAAGATAAGTCCAAATCATGCCTTAATGATCTCCTAAATGCAGAATAAAATCTTTATCGATGATTCTAAGAGAATGTGACCCCAAAAATAAATAAATTTAAAACTAGAACACATTGCTGGCATAAGTGACTTTTCAGAGATTTCAATAGTATTGCACATAGCTTGGATATGAAAATTGCATAAAGACGTGTAGATATCCAAATTTCATCACTTCCATATGATCAAAATCGTCTACTTTATATTCATCTATTTCATTAAGAGTGATTAAATAATTTTTTTAATCATTATTTCATTCTTTGCCTAAGGTTCATAAAGTATGTAATTAAATAAATTAAATACTTTACCTTACCCCCTTTTGTTCTCTAAATTAAATAAACATGACAAATTATTTAATTTATTCATTTAACGCATTTGGATTAAAAACCAATTTTTAATTCCTCTTTTTCTCTCTCCTTGTCACATTCTCCATAACCCTCTTTTAATCTAGATTAAATTAATTAATCTGTGATTAGGATGTGCACCACTTAATCAAGATTAAGTGTCACATCCTCCATAATCTCCCACTTGTCCCTAATCTCTCATTAATTATCCTAATCCAATGTTTGCACAACCTTAATCAAAATCATTAGCCACATTTGGCTTACCTTTTCTAGTCAACCTTCCCACTTACCCTTTTTAGCCTGGACTCCCTTCCCCATGTGAATTTTTAATTCACATTTTATTCTTCCAAGGTTTACCGTATCCCCATGCAAATACGACATGTCATTTTACATGTGCCCAAGCCTTCTAGAACCTTGGACTTATCACATCACCCACATGTTACAAATCTCCAGATTTTTGGAGACCCTCTCTTATCCACTAGATTCTTCCGATAATTGTGAATTTTTAATTCACTTTTATTCCTCCAAGGAATCTTCTCATCCCCCAATCTACTTGTCCTTCATTCACCTCATGTACTTCTCTTACACCTCATTTCCGCATCACTCCACCCTAAGACATCTCAAATTCCACATGTCAAGATGTGAGGGCTTGTGAGTCCTCAACTCACCGCAGCCCCTCATCTTAATCTTGTTGGATCAATCTCAACCATTGAATTCTCTAGAGAATTCCAACTATCCTATAAATATCCCCTCATTTCTCCCATTTTAGGGATCAAGTCTTTTGCAACAAAACTCTTGCAAATTTGTCATTCAAGCTCTCATCTATCATAAGCACTTAGCATCATCTTGCATCTTGCATCCACTTCACTTCATTGTCATCCAAGGAGCACACAAGACTTCAAAAATCAAGGGCCAACCAAGGAAGCAACAACATGAAGGTATAAGAAGCATTCCATTTGTTTTCATCTTGCTTTCATATTGTCCATCTTCTTAGGCTAATCGTTGAGGTGCCCTTTTATCTTGTTACTTCTTCTCATTGCATTATTAGTTTTCTATCTAGCATCTCACATTAGGAGTAGCATTTTAAAGGGATCACATTTCTGGCATGCCCGGTGGGACCCACAAAGGGGTGTCTTTCTTTTACATTTTATGTTGTTAGCTTGTTTGTAGATTCAGGTCGCAGAGGGGAAAAATTTCCCTTCCGGACACTGCAGAAGGGCGAACTTTCCCTCTCGGATGCTGCAGAGGAGCGAACTTGCCCTCCCGGATGCTACAGAAGGGCAAACTTGCCCTCCTAGATGCTACAAAGGGGAGAACTTGCCCTCGTAGATGCGACAAAGGGGTGAACTTGCCCTCCCGGATGTTGTAGAGGGGCGGACTTGCCCTCCCAAATGTTGCAGAGGGGCGAACTTGCCCTTGATATTCAACGTTTCTGACTGTTTTCTGCATAAGTGTGGACACACCTTTGCTGTTCAATGTTTTTGACTATTTTCTACAGAAGTGCGGACATGCCCTCCCAATTCAGCATTTTTCACTGCAGAGGGGTGGATTTTCCCTTAACAGTACATTCGAGAAGGTAAAAAGGTGGCATTTTAGCTTCATTTTCTGTCTCTTTCTTTCGTTGTTTTGTGCTCTAATCCATTAATCCTATTTGTTGGTGAGTGAAGTCAGATTCCTTACTGATATCTTGAGTATTTTGCTGCAAATTACAAAAGGGCAAAAGATAAACAGCTAACATTTGCTTACAGGGCCTTTGTTTTATTCTTTGGAAATATTTTCTTGCTGCTTTATCTATTTACCTAGTATAATTAGGGGAAAGTAAATTGGCTACTTGATGTGTTTGTTTTATTTGTATTACCCTAAGGGGACATTAATTCATTTTCATCTTCTCCCTTTGCACTTTTGTGCGGATCCAAAGGGGGTAGTTGGAAACGGTTAGTGTTTTCTTCTTAGAGGGACCTGCTTGGTGATTTCATCACCCCAAGGGATGATCCGATCCATGTGTACCGACAGGGTATATAAAGGGGGAGAGCCAAAGTTGTACCTCAATCCAGTTGCATCATAATTAGCGAAGTGTTGATGCTAGGGTGATACCTAGATAGACGTGAAGAGTTGGTTCGAGCCTTTCAGTATCTCACTAGGGTTCCCGACTCACGCTTGTCACAGATTGGTGTTCACGGTTTGTGCCTCACATACCGAACGTATATCAAAGACTCCTTAGAAACTTTGTCCATCCTAGAGTAAGACCTTTGCTGGCCATACCCCTTAACACTAATCATAGGATTGTGCTTGTTTAAAGTGTCTTTCTGTGAAGAACCAGTGAATTTTGATAAGTTAAACTATCATTGAATCATTTTAAGTCTTTGCCAAAATCCCTCATCCAAACCAAGTTGCATTTTCCACTGCAGAGGGGCGAACTTACCCCACTGTTTCAACATTTTCCACTATACAGGGGCGAACTTGCCCCATTATTTCAACAGTTTTACTATAGAGGGGCGAACTTGCCCCCCTGTTTCAGCATTTTTTCTACAAAAGTGCAGATACGCCCCTGCCATTCAACGTTTCTGACAACATTACTATAGAAGTGCGGATACACCCTGCTGAATAGGCAATTTCACTCATTTGATCATTTTAAACCTTTGTTTGACCATTTGATCATCCTAACCACTCATTTGACCAATCCAAACCTTCATTTAGCCATTCCAAGCCTTTGTTTAACGATTCCAAAATGTCCGTTTACGACATTCACATTAATCATTCCACCATTTGGGATACCCATCTTATCGTAAGAACTAAACATCTTCAACAACACATCTCCCATTTTCATTCATCATCATCTCTCAATGCAAAATCCCTTAAATCTTGTTTTGGGAGTTATTTTCCTGAATTGACCAAGGTGTTAAGTTGATCATTATCCTACATAATCAATCCTTGTCTTCAACCTAATCAATCCACTTCTATCTTGAGGAAGATTTGTGTTGTAAGTCAATGTCATTGGCCCAAATCAATCCCCTTCCATCTCAAGGTGGATTCGGTGTCGTGATCATCGATTTAGCTAGCTCAAATCGATCAACCAACATCATAAGTCACTTAGGGTGATTTCCAAATCAGGTTTTAGGATCCCCTCCAATCAAATCCAATCATCATTTGATCCAATCACAAATCCAATCATGAATTCAAATCATGATTTGATCCAATCAAATCCAATCATCAATCCAAATCATCATTTGATCCAATCAAATCCAATCATCATCCAAATCATGATTTGGTCCAATCAAATCCGATCATCAATCCAATCATCAAATTGATGCATCATCAATTGATCCAATCAAATCCAATCATCAATCCAATCATCAAATTGATATATCTTCATTTGATCCAATCAAATCCAATCATCAAATTGATATATCTTCATTTGATCCAATCATCATCCAAATCATCAATTGATCCAATTAAATCAATCCAAATCCAAATCATCCAATTGATACATCATCAATTGATCCAATCAAATCAATCCAAATCCAAATCATCAAATTGATATATCATCAATTGATCCAATCAAATCAATCCCAATCAAAATCATCCAATTGATACATCGTCAATTGATCCAATCAAATCAATCCAAATCCGAATCATCAAATTGATATGTCATCAATTTATCCAATCAATCCAATCTAAATCCAAAATCATCAAATTGATATATCATCAATTGATTCATCAACTTATCCAAACAATCCAAAACCAATCTTATCCAATTGATCTAAACAATCCAATCTTTATCCAAATCATCAATTGATCCAACAACCAATCTTTATCCAATCATCAAATTAGTTGATACCTCATCAATTAAAGTATCATCCAATCCAAAACAAACTTATCCTATCATATCCTTTGATCCAATCCAATTCTAATCTGAGCATTAAGTCCATCATCCTAATCTAAGATTTTATTCAATCCCAATCTGAGCTTTCATCCAATCCCCATATGAGCTTCCAATCCATCCTAGTTCTCTATACATCATCTTTTCTTTCTTGCTAAATTTGTATCCATCATGAGTCTTTATCCCCCTCTCACACTACCAATAATAGTAGTCAAGGGGAATCCTAACTCTATTGATGATGATAACAAAAATCTTGTTGATCATGAAGATTGTTATATAGATCCCCTTGATGCTATCATTTCTAGTAAGCTCTCTCCAATCGCCTCCCAAAATCCCACTACTTCTTCGAACTATCCTACCATACCTCTATCCACATCTAATAACAGTTCTTATGCTACCCTTAACAAGGGATATCCAACATCCTCACCATCGACATATTCATCATGTCCTCCCTTTCAACCTCTATCCTATCCAACATCCACATCCTCTTATCCTTATCATCATGAACAATCCCAATACCTTTACCTTCATCCCACATCCCAATCTTCTCATCCTAATCCAACACACACACATTCCTATCACAATCCCCCATACCAATATTCCTCCTATCCTAATCCACCATCTCAATCCTCTCATCCTAATCTACCATCCATATCCTCCTATGCCAACTCACCATACATTTCTTCCTATGGTGGTTCACCACCTCAATCTTCTTGTTCTAATCCAAAATCCACACCTTCCTATCAAAATCCCCCATCCCAATACCCTTACATTAATTCTGCATCTCCCCATTCTAATCCTTCATCCACAGCTTCCTACTATCACTCACCATCCCCATCTTCCCAGTCTAATCCAACATCCACATCCTCCTATGTCACTCTCCCTTTTCCGACATTATATCTTAATCCTCCATCTCCTCCAACCACTCCAAGTCCCCCATATAGTCCCATCCACTCACCTAATCATAATCCTCCATCTTCTCCTAGTTCTACATCTAATCCTCATCCACACATCCCCTCATATAATCCTCCATCTCCTCTTAGTCCTCCATCCAATCCCATCCACACATCTAATCCTAATCCTCCATCTCCTCCTAGTTCCAAATCTAATCCTCATCCACACATCCACTCATATAATCCTCCAATTCTTAATCCTAATCCTCCATCTCCTCTTAGTCCTCCATCCAATCCCATCCACACATCTAATCCTAATCCTCCATCTCCTCCTCGTACTCCATCCAATCACATCCCCACGTCTAATCATAATCCACCAATCCCTAATCCTAATCCTCCATGCATCCCTATTCCTCCATCCATTCCCATCACTCTACCTAATCCTACATCCCTTCCAAATTTCACCCAAGGATTCATGGAAGAAGAGACACCATTCCCTCCCACTCTTTCATGTACTATCACTAGTAATGAGGCCCTCCACCATCCTACACCTATCCCTCCCATCACAATTCCTAACATTGTCCAAATGGTTGAGCTGGTCAAACCAATCGAATCCATTAAATCCCTAGCTTCTACTCCTAGATCCACCCAATCCATTGAAGACATCCAATCCCCTCCTCCCACTCCTAATATTCACAAACTTCAATCCCATAACCTTCATGAATCCTCCATCCTCCTTTCTCCCCCAATTGAGGCATCCCTCCAACACTCTTCCACCATCATACATCCCATACAAGATTATTCATGCCAAGAGCTTGATCCAAAGCATACAAGCATATCCCCTTCTCCAAATCAAGATCCTCCCATCCCATCCACCCCATCTCAAGATCACATTATCTCCTCCACTCCATCCCATGATCCCATTTGCATTCAAGATCCAATCACTCCATCTCATGAGCCCTTATCATCCACTACCATAAATCTAGATCTCATTGTACTCCCCATTTCCTCTCATGATCCCTTATCACTCACTCCTCCTGATGTTGCTATCCCCTCATCTCCATCGCATGATCCTTCATCGCGATCTAGTCTTACCATCCCAATGCCACTTTTGTATCACCTTGGTAATATTACATGCATCCATGGTGGTCTTCTTGCAGAAGCAAAACAATGTCTATGCACCACCTTTCCTCCTCCACCTGCTAACACACTTGCATCATGTTTCCAAAAGAATAAGCATCCTAGCATAGATCACATGATTGAGAACATGAACTATGAAGGAAAAGGTTTAGGCCTTCATGAGAAAGGAATGTTAGAGCCCATTCAAGTCAAAGAACATCCAAGCACACATGGTCTTGGATATATCTCCCAAAACCCGCACTCTAAAGATGTTGGTACAACCTCTGTACATCCTAAACGATCCTCTTCTAAAGGCACAAGAGGTACTTTCCATCTTTCTACCAAGTCATTTGCCGCAATTCCCCCTCCTCCATCCTATTACCTCAAAACAACCATCCATCTTCCTCCCTCTTCCTCTAAATCCATTTTGGGTCCTTATGTCCCTTTATCCATCATTTCTCATCCTCCATCTACTATGGTTTCTTATATCCCTCCATCAAACCCCACACATCCTCCATATACATAGTCTATTTTGGGTCCTTATATCGCAAAATCACCCCCTCCATCTTATCCTATTCATCCTTTCATTCATCCACCCCCTCTCCCTCGTACAAAGCATAAAAATCCTACCTTCATAACTCCTAATCAGGATCAACAAAGGCACATACCTACACATTCTCCATCTACACGTAATCCCTATAACCCTACCTCCATCACTCCACATCATCCATCTCCTCATACCTATCCCATTGCTACTAAAAGCACTTTTGGATGCCAAAGCAACAATACATAAATCCAAACATCCACATGAATCTAAAGTTCCTCATGTCCCCTTCAAAAGACATGTTAAAGAACATAAAAATCAAATCCAAAATCTCAATCAATCCAAAAGGCCACAAAGGCCCGCCAAAGAAAAAATGTACCATACCTTAAAATGACACGTGCATAATGACATCCAAAGTTTCTATTCCTCCATCTCCTAAATCTGTTTTGGGTCCTTATGTCCCAAAATTCCCTATCCCAATGCCTCCATTAACGCCACATTATCCACCCATCAACCCTCCTATCATTTCACATCTACCACATGTGCCAATGTTGGTCCTGAACACCTTCCCCCATCATAGATCCACTCCATCATTCCATCCATACACTTTCCAACATCCCATCCACTATCCCCTCTATCTCCCCCATCAAATCCCTTTAATCCATCCTCTTGCATAATCCATGCATTCTAATAAGTTTGTACCAACATCCGATGGTCACTTTACACATAGTCTCTTATTACCTCATATGGAACTTGATGCTTATGTCTTATGAATCCATATCCTCATCCATCTTCACCTGTATCCTAGTCAAAAAGTCAAAAACTAAAAAAAAAACAGTAAAGAGAAAATCATTCGTTCAATGGTGAAAACTTGGCAAACAAGTGCCTTGGATTAGTACCATGATGAAAACTTGGAAAATGAACATCATGCGTAAATTCCCCATCTAGCCTCCTTCCATGATTGGGGACAACATCCACTTACACATTCCTTTCCTCCATCTGCTACATCTACCTATCTTCCAAATCGTATCCATCCTATCTCATTTATCCCACTCCCTCCATCTCCATTGTGATCTTGATACATGTAGGGGAAAACCTATATACATGCTTTGGCCACCTCTTGGCATATATTCCCCTCATCCATACACTATCATTTCCTTATCCACCTCTCTCTATCTCCCATTATTCGTACATCCTATCCACCTCTCTCTATCTTCCATTGTCCATGCATACTATCCACATCTATCTATCTTCCATTACCCATCTCACTCCCTTATCCACCCATCCTGCTATCTCTCTTTCCTCGTCATACATGACACATCTAGAGTGGGGGAATCTCCTTATTTATGATTGATTCCTTGAAGACATTGTCCATCCATCCCTCCAAGTAATCATTTCCATCTCTCCATCCTGCCCATCCTTACCTCCCCATCCATTTATCCATCTAGTCATCCCTTCCATCTACCAAATCCTTATCTTCCTATACTCCTATCCTACTAAAATCCATATCCGTTCACTCCTTTATTTCCCCATCTTTCTCTCTTCCATCCCTCTTTCCTCATCACACATAACACATCTAGAGTGGGGGCATATCCTTCTTTGTGTCTTAGTCCTTGGTGACACCACCAATCCCCCCATCCTTATCTTCCCATCTACCCATCCACTAGTCCTTTTCCATCTTTTCATCCTTATCTCCTCATCCATTTATCCATCCAATAATGCATTCCATCCCTCTAATTTTGTATCCCTCTACCCACCTATCCTCACATCTTTCTATCTCCCCATCTTTATCCATCCATCCATCCATTTCCTTCTATCTCATCATCCCTTATCATTGGTATCTAGCTATCGGCTACCCCCATGAAATCCAATGCCATTCTATCTCACTATCATCGTTCCTATCTATTTCTCACATCTTTACAATATCCTCTCAATCTTCATCTCATCTATCCACTTATCCTAGCATATTCTTATCCATCCATCCATTTCCCTCTATTATCCCTTGTCTTTGGTATCTAGCTACCGGCTACCCGCATGCAACCCAATGCCATTCACCACATCATAATTCATCCCTCCTATCTATTTACCACATATTTCTCATATCTTCATCACTCATCTATCCATCATCTCACCTTTCGAATTCATATTCTAATGATCTAAATTACCTATCCCATCCCTGAGCTTCACATCCTACATATCTTACACATATCAACCATCATCCTTTCGAATCCTGCAAGTCTATCTTGTCTCACTGTATCGGGTCCATCCTTTTATCCATTTATCCTAGTCATCTCATCATCCATCATCTATCTTTGGCCTTGTGTCTAAATACGTTGCCCCTACACTTTCGCGTAGGCACGGTCGATCATTTGATTCGCCCCCGAGGCTCTGTCTTTTGTCTGTCGTGTCCTCTTCCATCGTTTGTCTTTGGCCTTGTGTCGAACTACTTTTCCCCTGTGCTTTCACGTAGGCAAGGTCAATCATTTGGTCCAGCCCCTGGGCATTTTTCCATCTGGTCTTTTTCATCCATCGAGGTCTTCCTTGTCCTCTTTCCGCTTTTATCCATGATTTTTTATCCTAAACTACGAGGGCTCTGGGCTTTCACATAGGCAAGGTTGATCTTTGATCAACCCTCGAGCCCCTAGGTCCTTAGGGTGTGTTAGTCCTATTGTCTTGTCATCTTGTTATCTTGTCGTGTCATCAAGTATGTCCCTACCCTAGCTAGTGCTTACAAACAATGGTAATCTATATCACAAGATCCAATCGGTTCCTAGTATCCTACGTCATGTCGATCTTTTAATTTACTATCCATCATCAGTGTCAACAAGATGTATTATTCCTAATAGACCTCATCAACCCCATCCATCATCTTGATCCTATGGCAAAGGACATTTGAAATTGATTGTGATCTTTTGATGCTTTTGGCTTTTGTTTATCATTTGAGCTCCCTATCATCACTTTTCATGGTCGCTTTGATCCATCATATCACTGTGTGCTTTGACTAGTCCAAATAGGGGCATATCTTGCTCATTTCTTTGTTTCTATCTTCTTGGTTGTCCCACATAGTACCCACCAAGATCCCTGAGGTCTTGTGTTGCACTGGGGCATCCTTTTGTGCTTGTGGTTATTCCAATACCTGGATCAACCAAAGTCATCACAACTTTGGGGTGTTGGGATAGCCTTCTTTTATGTTGTGTTTGTTTTATGCATTAGACACTAATTCATCTTGGTTTACATACCCTGACACCTAGTTTCTTATGCTATAGAAAAATCAGTGCTCCAACGATGGAAAATTGCATTAGGATTGCATTTCCTTTTCCATTCCATCATCTTGCATGAATCCCTCATCCTCTCATCCATCAAAATCCCTCACCAATCCATAATCCTTCATCAATATCCCTCCCCTATCCATTTAATCTCTTATCTTCATCTCTTCAATCTTAGAATACTATCACTTAGTTATTCTAAACATCTTGTCCCCCATCATTTCATTTAACCATCTTGCCTCCCCATCCGATCCTCATCCATTCAATCTAGCACAAATCATCTCATCACACTCTTGGTCTTGTTCCCAGCCTTGCATGTCTGAAAAAGTATGTAAACTAGTGTGTATCCGCCCTTCTGCAACAATGCATAGGGTGTATCCGCAGTTCTGCAACACTCAAGAGGGCGTATCCGCACTTGTATAGAAATTGGAGGGCCTATCCGTACTTCTATAACACTCAAGAGGGTGTATCCACACTTCTGCAGCAATTGGAGGGCGTATCCGCACTTCTGCAGCACTCAAGAGGGCGTATCTGCACTTCTGCAGCAATTGGAGGGCATATCCACACTTCTACAGCACTCAAGAGGGCGTATCCACACTTCTATAGCACTCTAGAGGGTGTATCCACATTTCTATAGCTTGATTGGGGGTAACATCATCTATGTCGTCGACTCCACTTTTCCTCACCTTTATCTCCCATCACTTATCATCATTTTTTATCCATCAACTTACATCATCATCTTCATATCCCCTTTCATCACCTCATCTCTAATATTTTCTCCCATTCCTTACTCCCTCATCCATCTCCTGCCCTCGGTCATGGGGCAGACCCACCCTTCGCCACGGGGCGGACCCGCCCTTCGCAGCAGGGCAGACCCGCCCCCTATTAGGGGGGACCCGCCCTCGGTCGCAGGGTGGAAGCGCCCTCAATCGAGCGGCGACACCACTCCCAATTTGGTAGCGGCCCTGCCCCGTGCTAGGGAAAACTTGCCCATTTCTTGGGGTGGACCTGCCCGTTCCTGGGGTAGATTTTCCCTTCTGCAGTGATGTAAATCCACCCCTCTACAACACCTTTTTTCCTTTTTCTTCTCACGGCCGCCATTTGCAAACCGTGTGTTGGATTGACTTCGTTCAAAAGAGAAAATTGCTTAATTTCTCATTCTCTTTCCAACCATATGATTTGTTTCATTCCTATCAAGAAATTTTTTGGGACCCCTCTCTTTTCCCTCCCTTTTTAAGGGGTATTTTTTACCCCTTATTTATCTTTTTTTTCCTCTGATTAATCTCTTCTCTTCCTAGGGCCGCCATTTGCACCCCATTTGTCGGATTGACTTCGTTGAAAAGTTAAAATTGTCTAATTTTTTTCCCTCTTTCCAACCATCCCATTTGTTTCTTCCTATTGAGAAGTCGCTTAGGACCCCTATTTCTCCCCTGTCATCCTCTCGAGGGGGCATACCCTTCACATTAATCTATTTTCTCGGCCGTAATCAACCCCTTCTAGGATTGGGGCATATTCATCCATTTCTCTACTAATTTGGATAGCTCAGGTCCTCCTCCCCACACTGGGGCATCCTCTTTCGGTTACTTCCTCTATAGAGTCATCTACACTTTCTTTTCTTTGAAGCACGGTTATTCTAACAGTACTTCAAAGAGGGGAAAAATGTAGACATCCAAATTTGATCACTTCCATATGATCAAAATCGTCTGCTTTATATTCATCTATTTAATTAAGAGTGATTAAATAATTTTTTTAATCATTATTTCATTCTTTGCCTAAGGTTCATAAAGTATGTAATTAAATAAATTAAATACTTTACCTTACCCCCTTTTCTTCTCTAAATTAAATAAACATGACAAATTATTTAATTTAGTCATTTAACCCATTTGGATTAAAAACCAAGTTTTAATTCCTCTTTTTCTCTCTCCTTGTCACATTCTCCATAACCCTCTTTTAATCTAGATTAAATTAATTAATCTGTGATTAAGATGTGCACCACTTAATCAAGATTAAGTGTCGCAGCCTCCATAATCTCCCACTTGTCCCTAATCTTGTGTTTGCACAACCTTAATTAGAATCATTAGCCACATTTGGCTTATGTTTTCTGGTCAACCTTCCTACTTACCCTTTTTAGCCTGGACTCCCTTCCCCATGTGAATTTTTAATTCACATTTATTTAACCAAGGTTCCTCTCTTCCCCATGTGAATTTTTAATTCATATTTTATTCTTCCAAGGTTTACCCTATCCCCATGCAAATGTGACATGTCATTTTACACGTGTCCAAGGCTTCTAGAACCTTGGACTTGTCACATCACCCACATGTGACAAATCTCCAGCTTTATGGAGACCCTCTCTTATCCACTAGTTTCTTCCAATCATTGTGAATTTTTAATTCACTTTTATTCCTCCAAGGAATCTTCTCATCCCCCAAGGTACTTGTCCTTCATGCACCTCATGTACTTCTCTTCCACCTCATTCCCACATCACTCCACCCTAAGACATCTCACATTCCACATGTCAAGATGTGAGGGCTTGTGAGTCATCAACTCATCATAACCCTTCATCTTGATCTTGTTGGATCAATCTCAACCATTGAATTCTCTAGAGAATTCCAATTATCCTATAAATACCCCCTCATTTCTCCCATTTTAGGGATCAAGTCTTTTGCAACAAAACTCTTGCAAATTTGTCATTCAAGCTCTCATCTATCATAAGCACTTAGTATCATCTTGCATCTTGCATCCACTTCACTTCATTGTCATCCAAGGAGCACACAAGACTTCAAAAATCAAGGGCCAACAAAGGAAGCAACAACATGAAGGTATAAGAAGCATTCCATTTGTTTTCATCTTGCTTTCATATTGTCCATCTTCTTAGGCTAATCGTTGAGGTGCCCTTTTATCTTGTTACTTCTTCTCATTGCATTATTAGTTTTCTATCTAGCATCTCACATTATGAGTAGCATTTTAAAGGGATCACAAGACCAATCAATGACAAATGGAAGCCTTAAATCCAAAATGTGAATACGTGCCTAATGAATTTGGATAAATGTGTGTAAAGCTAAAGAAAACCATTGCTAGTGTACAAAATACATTCACCTCTTTTCTACGCTAGGTGTTTCTATTAAATATTATAGAATCATATATCACATAGTGGGTTCTCTAGATTTTAGCCACTGTAATACTAATCCGAATTTTCTGCTTCAAGTTTCCCTTTTACTTATCAAGTTTTTTAGAAAAACAACGAGTAATATAGGTAACCTTTGCATCATAAGATAAATAATCCACCACGTCAATTTTGATTCAGTGATACCTTGGAAACAATGAGTTAAGAAGCAGTCAAAGATACTCTACATAGTTGAGATATGCGCCTTAAAAGAAAATTGAAAGAATACATTTAGAAGTAACAAAAGACTATCAATAATAGAAAATTCAGCATTCAGTCTGTAATATCTTCAGTTCTCTATTTTCTATAGTTTCATTTTTATAGAAAATCATGTTTGGATTCTCTCTAATAGCTGATCAAGAGCTTCATCACCCTATTAGTTGTCACTACATAATTCATAAGTATAATGGTCGTACCAAATGACAAGTCACGAAGAAAATTCAAGCAGTCAAAAAAGCGTTCTTTCTCACCATAAATGATAAGTACAAGGGAAACTCATTGGTAAGAAGATTGAATCGAAAATTCAATAGGTAAATGTCCCCTCTCCCCCTAATCTCATTTTCAATAAATGTGCATGACTTTAAAGTATTTTAAGTAGGAAAATGAGGGTATGTGCAGGATCATCATGGAAAAAATAGGCTCTTAAGTGGCAAAAAAAACATAAAAAATTAGAGTTAGACAACTTGGCGTAAATATTTGAATAAGTTATCTATACTATTTCAAAAAAATGTAAAAATAGAATCTATAGAAAATTGAATGTAGTTTCTAAACTACTAGACCTTTTTTCTTTTTTTTAAATCTATTTGGTGAAAATTTGAAATTTCAATGTAGTAGTATTTAAATTTCAGGGTAAAAATAAGAAGTAGCTGTTTGTCTAACCACCCTAACCGCAATAAAATGATAATATTTTTTTATAAGCTTTTAGATATAAGTAGAGGACTCATGTCTCGATGTGATGCATATTTTTTATAATTTGTTCCCAAGTAAATAATTAATTATGAATTTTTTATTACAACTTTTTAAAAATATAAAATCTCGTCTGTCTAATCACCTTAACTTGGTCAAAAATTCATGAATTTTTTTTTTTTTTTAATCCTATAGTATGCAAAGCATAGAATGTGATGCATGTTTTGGATTCAAAAAATGTGATATCGTTTGAAAGTTATAGATGTTTTTCAATCAGCCTATCAATCAAGACTTTATTTGTAATTCTAATAGAAAATGAATAATAATTATTTATTAAATTAAAAGTAAAGCATAATTTATATTGGTGGAAAGCTGAGAATCTCCTCTAAAAACCCTTTTCGTTTCATCAATTTTGGGTTAAAAAAAAACTGTCAGCCACATGGGCCATCATATGGCTTACATATCGCCACTTTTTGGCCCATCATGATCTCGCACATACCCATGAATTTAAATGCATCTATGGATATGCCAAGATGGAAGCTATTTTGAAGTAGTTCAAATCATAACTGTTAAATGGATGGCATCATAAATTCGTTACAAGTACCCTACCAAACATGGACATGACACTTTGCAAACATAGAAAAGACACCTGAACTAATTTAAAGACCAACAATTATCTATGATTGTAAGTCATACACCAAATGCATGCATTTTAGAAAATTTTTTAGCAACCTTCCTACTAGAAGATTAAAAATAGTGATAGAAAATGAGCTACCATTGATCGAATTTAATGATATTGTTTGTGCCCACAGATCAAAACCATTCTCATTGGAATTTGACAGACTGATTAAGAAAATACTGAACACAGAATCTAAGTTATGTATCATTGTCCCAAGATGGTATTGGGATTCAAAACTTATCTAAATAGCCAACAAACTATGTTATTGTCCCACCAGATACATTTAATCTCCATTAAATAGATGAAGACTTTGTAGTGGAAGGTAACAAATAAAATAAAATAAAATGAAAGGAAACTATGCACCAAAAGACTGAATATTGTGAAAATATTTTTTGACCAGAGTAACAAGCACACTGGAGGAGCAAGGAACACAAACAGCTGCGGGCCTCTATTGGAAAATATCTGTTGAATGTTGCATGATTCTTATCAATGTCAAGAAATAATTACTGACTGTGTCATGGTAGTAAACAAAGATCATCTTCCCTTTTTGTTCACTTAAACACAAACCTATATTTTAACAATGGAACAACAACACACCAAGATATTTGACAAGATGCATTAGACTCTCAAATATAATGTCTTAAACAAATTCATGAGTGACTTTACAACCATTCGGGCCATGAGGTAAAGTAAGAAAGCTAGCCACAGATTGAAAGTGCTAAGAAATTAAGATTATAAAACATTCAACAAGATGTTTAATAAATAGCACAACATTTTATACATCAACTCATATTCTATCTCAGCAGACATGTGTGTAAAAATTTTGATAGTACACCTCATGAAATTTCAGAAAATATTGGCATAGACATGCATGGTAGTTGCAACCTTGGCAGATTTTGAAATCTTGGAATATGGAGAATTTTAATAGCTTACCCTCCCCAACAATGATATTAGCAAAGGAAATTTTCCAGACAAACCAATATTCATCCTTGTTTCTTGATTAAAAAGATATACTTGGTGTGTTCCTACGCTTCCCAGTAGATTAAAGACAAGCAAATTCTAGTTTCTCAAACTGTGAATCTTAGTGTTTGTGGGTCAAAATAAATGAAGGCAGTAAGCATTCCTATTTTTATGAACAATTTCATAGCATAACCTGCCATAAAAATGCTATATCCTACAATAATGCAGATTTCCTAAAAAATTGCAGTTATTGAAGTTTATGCTGCATCTTGCCATAAAAATGCCATCTAATTTTTTCTTCAGAAATGTACCATTGCGCCCACAGAACTTGAAACTCTTAAAAAAAATGGAAAGATAAAATGTTGATATAAGGATTGGAAACATAGTCATTAGAGGTTCCAAATACAGTGATATGAAGTTGAAATGAACTCTTATACAATTAAAATGCCTTCACTATGGTAAAGCACAACCAAATAAAATTAAAACATTGACATATAAATTTAGAATGCTTCCCTCCAACAATCCAAGTTCAACTACAAAGGTTGCCACACCATTTGCATCCAACATCGATGATGGATTTTAATCTGATGAGAAAGCCTTCAAAACAACTTGTTAGAGATGAAAACAAAATTGTCAAGGAACTAAAACAATAAATTTCAAAAGGTGAAATTACTATTTTAGACACTAGTCCACACTAGCAACTATGCCAAAATACAGTGAATGGGATTCACAGAGTAATGGAGACGTCATCATAAAATCAAGAATGTTATTCGGAAGTGAATTTTACTTAGTATTAGATAGTGCTATGCATGAACACTTAGGGCTTGAAGGTAGTGAAGAATATACACAGATAATATATATTTCAGACTGATAATGATTTTTTTTTAGATCCATATATGACTATGCTATGAAAAATAAAATTTCTATCAGCAATGCCTACTAACCGACTCTTAAAAAAAGAGCAACAAAGAAAACAAGGACTGATTATAAACTACTAGAAATACATTCAGACAAACATAATCCAGTAGCCCTCCTTCTAGCGCCATTTTGTGGACATCAAAATCTGCAAATGGTTAGCATAACTCTAACATCCTCATAGAATAATACAACATTCTTCAAAACAAATGATAAAACCAAATAAAGCATGTAAGGAAGACATGAAATATACCTATTCTATTATGGATTGGTGCTCTTTAAATATGCGAAAGAGCCCTTTCCCAATCCTTTCCAAGCTAGTTAGATGATAGACAATGAGATCCTCACGAACTCAAGTTGCGTATAATGAGGACGCTCTAAAAATGTAGATGAAAAATGAGAGAGAAGGCATTGAATTTATAGGAAATATTGAGAGAGGAGAAGCCAAGATTGAGCAATGTGGGACTAAAACCCAACAAATGAGACAGAGCCACTTGTCACAATGGGATTGGCCCATGCTTGTGCAATTTCTGGCCAATGTGATCATTTCAAATTTGAAAATGGAAATAAATGAATATGGTTGAAGATTTTGGGGGGAATTGTGTTTGGCCAAAAAAGTCAAACTGGGGATTTAATGAGGGCACATTCCTTGGGAATATGCCTTTGTGAGGAAAATAGGTGTTTTAATAAATCAATTTAAATGATTTATTGTGCAAGTGGATGAATCTAGAGGATTTAGGTGATTAGGATTAAATTAATCATGATTTGATTAATCTAATAGGAGGTTAGCTGATATGACATTGATTTAAATTTTTGTTTTGTTTTTTAAATCAAATGAGAGTAAAATGCATATGAGTGATTTAATTAAATATATGTGATTTAACTAAATCAGGAACTATAGGAGATAAATAAATAATTTTATTTATTTAATTAAAGAGATAAGCTTAGTGAATTAATTAAATTGGTTTATTTAATTAATAGATGAAATAATGTTGAATGAAGCATGATCAAATGCATGAGTAAATTTTGCATGTCTACACTAGGTTGAAGAAAAATTGAAGAGAAAGTTTGGACAAAGTTATCAAAATTTTCAAGGTTTTCAATGTTGTCACCTTACGTTAGAGATCATTAGAAGACATGAACTGGTTCCAAATAAGAGTTTCAGATCCAAAAATAAATTGGAAAGGACAGAGAAGACATTGAAGAGAAGAATTAGACATTGAATTTCTAAAAACACATAGCTAGATTGATACACCACTTTCGATGTATGAGTCCCAATATAGGAAAATTGAAGATTTCAAGAGTTTCAACCATATTGCTACTGGATTTTTGTTGTTGCCCAAAAACCCTAGTTTGAGACTAATACACCTAGACTAGTATATGAGTCCTAGTGTGCTCTTATTTCAGTATATTTAATGTTTTAGAGCTCATTCCAGACCTCTTCAATTTTCCAAGTTCACACTTTTGATTTCTCACCTTTATATTTTGTTCTACATGCTTTTCTATGTCATTTAGTGATGTATTGCATTGCATTAGGTTTAAAATTTTGGACTTGTATTTAATTTATCTTTCCAAGCACTAGCTTGGTGGTGAATCCCTCTTTAGTTTATAATCATACCTTAGGACAACCTTGTTGAAATTTTTTTGATTTGGCATTGTTGTCAACGATTAAAAAACCTAGGATCTAGTTGGTTGTGTTACAGACGATATACATAAATGATCTATCTTATCGTATGCTATAAAGTTGTGTAGTCTAGATGTTATCCTTGATCCAGATGTCATAGCACTTCTTTTTGGGACATCTGTGGAAGATAGTTAATGAAAAATAATGAAGAATAATCCTTTGATATTGGCTACTATGCCTAAAGCTTATTCTTAGTATCCTTGCTATTCAAACATTCATGTAGCATGTTACAAGTTTCGGTATGTCTAATTGTATTGCTCTAGTTAATACTAAAATTGATGATGATCTAGATTTGGTCTTGGTTGTGGTGTTCCTATCAATTGATGATTATGAGATTTTGTCTTGGTTGTGTCATTCCCATCATCTCCGGAATATATCACATGTAATACAAAGCTTGCTATCTTTTGGTAATTATGCTATGTGATGAAACTATCTTATGTATGACCTATTTATGGGTCTTGTGGTAGCGTGGTAAGATCTTTATGTGTGAGATACCCTTTGGGTATGGTGAAATCATACCAAGCCTTATTGAATATTTGAAGGTTTTTCTTCAAGATGACATGTTTTGCTAGGCTGATTCATTTTCTTCCCTATATATATATATATATATATATATATATATATATGGGTATGTGCAGGATCATCATGTAAAAAATAGGCCCTTAAGTGGCAATAAAAAGACAAAATCAGAGTTAGACAACTTGACATAAAAATTTGAATAAGTTATCTTTATTATTTCAAAAAAATGTAAAAATAGAATCTGTAGAAAATTGAATGTAGTTTCTAAACTACTAGACCTTTATTTTTAAAAAAAAATCTATTTGGTGAAAATTTGAAATTTCAATGTAGTAGTATTTAAATTTCAGGGTAAAAATAAGATGTAGGTATCTGTTTGACCACCCTAACCACAATAAAATGATAATATTTTTTTATAATATTTTAGATATAAGAAGAGGACTCATGTCCTCATGTGATGCATATTTTTTTATAATTTTTTTCTAAGAAAATAATTAATTATAAATTTTTTATTATAACTTTTAAAAAATATAAAAGTTCGTCTGTCTAACCACCATGACTTGGTCAAAAATTCATGAAATTCAATTTTTTTTTTTTGAATCTTATATTATGCGAAGCATAGAATGTGACACATGTTTCAGATTCAAAAAGTGTTATACTGTTTGAAAGTTATAGATTTTTTTCAATCAGCCTATCGATCAGGACTTCATTCATAATTCTAATAGAAAATGAATAATAATTATTTATTAAATTCAAAGTAAAGAATAATTTATATTGGTGGAAAGTTGATAATCTCCTCTAGAAACCCTTTCTATTTCATCAATTTTGGGTAAAAAAAAAGTTGTTAGCCACATGGGCCATCATATGGCTTACATATTGCCACTTTTTGGCCCATCATGATCCTGCACATACCCATTTACAAAACATCTTTTTTTTACCAAACATTAAGTGTGGTGTGTGAAAACAATGATAATGTGTGAAGGATTATGTAACAAGAAATAGAGAAGGAAGTGGAGGAAAGTGTCAAGAAGAAGTAATTTGTATTGCAAAATTTTTGCAAGGAAAGTGGGTAGAATATTATTGACCATATTTTCTGCAAACAAATGTTGTGCTCTTAACCAAAACTAACTTCATTCATATGTAGATGCAACTTCATCCATTCATTTTTTTTCTATTTGGTAATCAGATGTTTTATATTAATCATGCAGTGAGGCCACTGATAGTGAGGCTTACCAGTAGTGAGAATTTTGGTAGTGATCCATTGTAAAAATCACCTTAACTGGTGTCACCTTAATCAGTCTTTTATAATTGAGAATTATCATTCTCTCTGGTTTTTCCCATGTTGGGTTTCCATGTAAATTTTGGTGTTCATTATGCATGGTATTGTTAAGTGCTTTCATGTTCATAGATTTTTTAATTATTATCTGATTGATTTAAGATTGCTCCAGATTAATTAAAGGAAGTAAAAGTTTTTTATGATAACTGAATCATCCCCCCTCTCAGTTATCTAGACTATTCAACAAACCCTATTGCAATATCTCTTTCTCCTTTACATACTTTATATTGAGACCTCTAGGGTTTTCCTTGAATGAATGTTGTGAATTTTGTTGATATATTTCCAAAACCATAAAGAAACCATTTTCAATTATTTAATTTTTGTGAACCTGACAGTCTCTTAGCATATCTCTTTCCCCTACTTCACTCATGGATTGAGATCTCTAGGATTTTCCTTGAATGAGATTGAAGGAATTTTTTGTTCTATGTCCTAAACCATAAGAAATGACAAAATTTCAATCATTTCATTTTGGTGAACCTACATTTAGAACGTCTTAATTCTAATTTGGAGTGTATTATCATCCTAGATCTAACATGCATTAACTTTACATTAGGATTTTCATTAGTTAATTGGCATTATAGGGTTTCTCATTCTTACATTAGTGAAATAACATATAGGTTTCATTTTTGCATCTTCCATCATTGAATTTCAACTGAAAACTACATTTTCATTTAGTGTACAAATCATAAAAACCAAAAAGCATTAAAAAAAATTATTTTTGAAAAAAAATGTCAAAAAGAAATCCTCATTGGGACTCATAGGCCCCTCTAGGCGATTTCGTCCTAGTGAAAATTTTAAACTTGTAGACATGGAAAATGTACAAATTGATCCTATACACATGATCCCAATCTTACTAACACCAATTCATCATCAATCATCTCCTTTACTAATCAATTTAATTGGATAATCTTTATTCGATTAAATTCATCATATTTCCTCTCTTAATTGAATAAATCAAATTTATTTGATTAAGTCATCATGTCCTATTAATTAAATAAATCATTTCATTTAATTAATCTTATAGTCCCTCTTGTATTAAATAATTCACCTTATTTAATTACTCTCTAAAGTTATCTTCTTTACATTAAATAAATTAATCTTTATTTCATTTAAAACTAACACCATTTTCCTTAGTTAAATAAAGAAATCTTTATTTAAATTAATCTAAATCCATTATTCATCTCACTTTGATTTATTTAAATCCTAAAATCTAAGTCAAATTGTCAAATCTTCTAATTTGCATCTAAATTAATCAAATCTTGTTTAATCCTAATCCTAATCCATCAAAACCTCTAGATTTTTCAACTTGCACATTAAATCATTTTATTATATTTATTAATTCTTCTATTTTCTCTCAACTTGGCATCAATGAGGGAATATTCCTTAAATTCAAAAATCCCTCCAAAAGAGATGAGTACATCCAAGAAGGCATTAAAGGCCTCTTCGATGCCATTTTCCTTGAGCCAAGTGACATTTACTCCA
The DNA here is from genome assembly GCA_007115665.2 of Sequoiadendron giganteum. NCBI lineage: Eukaryota > Viridiplantae > Streptophyta > Pinopsida > Cupressales > Cupressaceae > Sequoiadendron > Sequoiadendron giganteum. Next base: position 161,296,125 of record CM021102.1, on the reverse strand, counting down.
TTCTTCTCTCCTTCCAACTTGTTATTTCACAAATTTCAAATTCCACCTAACCATATTTATTTACACATTCATCAAAATATTCTCATTCCTCCTCAAATCACATGTAAACAAGTGGCATTCTCTCATTGGTTGGTCTTTTGTCCCACATTCATCCATTTTACGGGTATGTGTAGGATCATGATGGGCCAAAAAGTGGCGATATCTAAGTGATATGATGACACATGTGGCTAATGGTTTTTTTTACCCAAAATTGATGAAACGAAAAGGGTTTTTAAAAAAGACGCTCATCTTTACACCAATACAAATTATGCTTTAAATAATTATTATCCATTTTCTATTTGAATTACGACTAAAGTCCTGATTGATATCTTTCAAACAGTATCACATTTTTTGAATCTAAAACATGCATCACATTCTATGCTTCACATACTATAGGATTAAAAATAAAATGAATTTCATGAAGTTTTGACCAAGTTAAGGTGGTTAGAAATATGATTTTTTATACTTCTTAAAAAATTTAATAAAATATTCATAATTAATTATTTACTTGGAAAAAATTTACAAAAAAATATGTATCACATCGACACATGAGTCCCCTAATTATATTTAAAATCTTATAAAAAAATATTATCATTTTATTGTGGTTAGGGTGGTCAGACAGACACCTACTTCTTATTTTTTCCCTAAAATTTAAGCTCTACTACAATGAAATTTAAAATTTTCACCGAATAGATTTAAAAAAAAATAAATAAATCTAGTATTTTAGAAGCCGCATTCAATTTTCTATAGATTCTATTCTTACATATTTTTTAAATAATATAGGTAACTTATTCAAATTTTTATGTCAGGTTGCCTAACTCAAATTTTTTGAATTTTATTGCCACTTAAGGGCCAATTTTTTCCATGATGATCCTACAAATACCCTTGCCTCTTCCTCCATCATTCTCTTATATTTATAGGAGGTTCTCATTTTAATCTAGGATCCATCAACTAAGAGCACAATCACTATAGGAATTTAGCATATGAGTTCATAAGTATTTCATATTTTGCAATCAATTTAGCTAGGTTATTTGAAAATTTCATCAAGAAAGAACAATCATCACCAACGATCATCACTTTACAGCAAGGAATTGGGAAATTTCTATTTTCCACATCAAAATTGCACCAATTCCCCCATAGGATTGAGATTTTTTTCATTAGAATAAGATTTGATAACTTTGTTATTGCTTTCTTCATTTCATTTCTTATTTTCATGATTCAAACTAATTTCATGGGGAATGTTGATCTAACTTGCATAATGAGCTAATTATATGTTTGTTTTTTGTGTTTGTGAATTTATAGATTCACCATCCTCTTTGAAGCAATCCACTTGTTGCATTGGTTAAAAACTACATTTTCCAAAATTCAAAACTTTGTTTCTGAGCTTTTGTTTGTTGTTGACAACATTCTATTTTAGTTTATAGATTTTTCGTTTCATTCAATTCATTGCATCTAGTTTAAAGTTGTCCATTGTGCGTATTTCTTAAATTCAAAATTTAATTTTGAACATTTCATTTCACATTTCTGCATAGTGTAATTACCTTATTTAGAATCTAAAATTTGCATAATACTTTCATCATGGATACGTGGTTTGGTAAGGTTTAGATGTCTTTGAAGTCTGTTGGTGTCATCCACCTCCCGAGAGAACCATCTGTAAAAATTACCTTCACGAGAAATGAGAGAAGCCAAAGGAAATTTCACAAAAACAAGTGAATAAAAATGAGATACATAATTTACATACTATATAGGCTTTTAAAGGATGGTGAAATGCAATAGGTATAAAACTTCCTGATACAGGAAAAAAAATACCTGATAAATTGAATGCAAAACTAATAAACTATTCTTCCTAAGTAAACTTAAGCAAGTAAATCGTTAAAAAACATTTACTTTAACACCCACGTTAAGTATAACTTAGGGATTATTATTATGCAAAAATAAAAATGCAATATGGGTCTTGACTACACAGCCATGTTAGGTACCCATTTACAATGCAAAATGAAATCTCTCACAACCAGAGAAAAGGAGAAAACCCATGTGGGAAAAAAACCCTCCCTAAAAGAAAAAAATAAAAAATGATGCATGGATGGAGGAATCAATCAAACCCCCCAAGGACTACATATATCATGTATATGCAATCAATCCCCCCCTCAAAAGAGGGAAAGAGAGACTATGTAGCACCCCCACAATGTGTAATCACCCACAAAAATGGTAAGTGCCTGACGACAAAACACGATTGAATATTGAAAAATAACTTGTCTCCCTTTTGGAAGACACAAAACTAAGTAAAAATGTAGTTATGGATCGCGTTCCTGATAGGAATTGAAAGAAATAAGTATGAATATGTATGATGATGTATCTAAAATATACTCATGTGCCACCAAGACCTTCAAATATAATGCCACAAACCAATAAGGAACATTCCCAATCACAATAGGAGGTGACAAACAAGGTACCGCTGGAAACTAATTCTGAACATTCTCTAGAGACTAAGATGGTTTTACAATAGTTATGCAATAACTGTCATCAAAGAGGAGAGATTACCCCTCAAATGTGTCATCCAAATCTGAAATGTGAGATTCTATGAATAATGAACCAATGTCCAACAAATAAGAATCCCAATAGAGAAGACAATTAGATACTAGTTGTGATGAACAACTAGACGCACTCGATGAATCATCAACACAAGATGAATGGTCTGACTAAATATGAATGATAGGAGCCTCAATAAATGATTCTGCACAATGAATCACTGAAGGTGAAGATACATCAATTTTCCTTGATGGAGAAGGAGAATTTGAAGAACCCTCGTCATCATCATGTGAAGATTTAAAGTATTCTAATAGTTCAAACTCCTGCATAGTAGCATGATCATAGGGTATCCTGTCTAAAAAATGAAGAGGTACAAGACAATTTGAAATGGGATCATCTGGGAATAGATGATTATTAGTATCTCCATGTATCTCCCAAATTTTAGTTCAAAGAATATGAAGAAACTCAAAATGATCAATAGCATTAAAAGTGGCACCATCAATATGTATTGCAATAACTCCTACGACATGATCCCTTTGCCAATTCCATGCAAATTTATTACTATCAATACCAAGAATGGGAAAAAGATTATATAAATGTGGCAAAAAATGAAGCCATCTGAGATGTTTTATGATACCATCTCTCCATTATTTATAGTTACACCTTTCGAACATAATCACAACAAGATGCAATGAAAATCCCATTGTCAACTACGAAAATCTCCAAAAGACAAATACTACCTTCAATAACAATTAGAAACTCTCAAATACTGCAAATGAAGCCTTCTCAAAATATTTCGAGAAGCAATAATGCAAAATAGAGGCTAAAATTAAACAAAGTTTCAAAGAGCACAACAACACCAATATTGAACTTCAACGTATTAAAACCACAACTAAACAAAAAAATATGAGAGAAATTCCTCAACCACTGCAAAGGTGACAAAAATATGTTTCCTTTAATATGTGGTTTGTAAAAATCAACCTTCATTTGCAAAAAATATGCAAAAATGAAAAAAACCTATAGAGGTACTTTTAGATTAGGCACCTGGTCCCACCATTTGACCATGTTCATCCTTGGCATAAAAACAAGTGGGCCCAACCAATCAGGCCTTAGCAAGCCACCAAAAATCTCTACCAATCTAAACCAAACTATCATGGAGGCCACATTTCCCATGAACCTTGCAAAAAATTCTCAATGCAATGCAAGTGTTGGTAGATTTAAGGAATAAATAATGTTTCCATGAAATGAATGTGGGATAAATGTTTAGAAGAAATGATCAAATAACAGTGTATAGGCCCACCTCCAAACCCTAGAAAAAATATTTGATGGAAACTTTGTATATATATAGTTTTCATTTCCCAAATCTAGTGGTCAATTTGTTGTATGGAATGATGAACATAGGTTCAAATGAATAGGTCATGGTGTGGGAAGAAGGAAGGTTCCTTCATATGAAAATTGTAGTATCTCCAATGCACAAATAGAGCTTCAAACATCACCAAATTGTGGACACCAAAATTGGGAATCACAACTGCTAAATCCGCCTCTTATCTCACAGATAGATGATAAAATAGTAGAACAATGGTGGAAAATGAACTATCGAGAGACTTTAAATGAAAACCATACACACATTAGACTACCAATTTTCAATGCCTCAGCTTGCTTCTATTTGTTGATCGGGTCCACAAATTTCAACTATCACGATTGCCTTTCCACTTTCCAAATCCACACCTTTGGATGGGCTCAATCACAATCTCTTCAATAGAAATTTGTGCCTCAAAGTGGAAAAACACACCACCCACCAATGGATTCACTACTCTAGTGAGACCATCTCCTATTGGCATCGACATGAAAATCAATAGAGCCAACAATGAAGAATGCAAACCATACATAAAGCAATTAATTCTCAGAAAAAAATTCCTTCAATGCATAATTGCGGCATAGAAAAAAGAAACACCTTTAGTGTTGCAAAAAGTTTGAGGAGAAAAAAAACACCTGTATGCTTTGAATTTGTAGCCTCGGAATGTTGAATTAATATTCCACAATAACTACACCTTTAGTGATTTGAAATGTTGGCTCTAGGAGGAAAATCATGTTCCAAGAATCAAAAACATCAATATCGAAAGACCTTCGCAGGTGTACAGTATGACAAAAAATATTGGATAAAATTTGATGATCTTTCCACATGACCAGACAAAAAATCAATAGCAAAGAAAATCACCAGAAAATCATGCCACAAATAGAAAAAATTAGTTCCATCACTCAAGAAAATAATTGAAGGCAATTTTAAAATTTAGCAAATTTCAAATGTCAAGCAAATAAATGTTCTCAAGCACTACAATGAAAAATATTAGGAAGGATTTTCATATAGTAGTCTATGATACCATGTTGGTTTCATCCACCTCCCAAGAGCACCATCTGTAAAAATAACCTTCATGAGAAAGAAGAGAAGCCAAAGGCTATTTCACCAAAAGAAGACTGAGTAAAAATGAGATACATAATTTACATACTATACATCCTTTTAAAGCCAACTAAAATGAAATGGGTATAAAACTTCCCGATATGGGAAAGAAACTACCTAAGAAATTAAATACAAAACTAATAAACTATTATTCCTAAGTAAACTGAAGTAGGTAAATGGTAAAAACCATTTACTCTTGGTGAACCTACATTGAGAACATATTAAATCTAATTTGGAGTTCATTATCATGCAAAATCTAGCTTGCATTAACTTTGCATTAGGATTTGCATTAGTAAAAGAGCATATAGCTTGCATTTTTGTATCTTGTATCATTGAATTTCATCTAAAAATTTGCATTTGCAGTTAGTCTATAGATCATACAAACCAAAAAGCACAAAAATCACTTAACTTTTTTTGAAAAATACCAAAAAACACCCTCACTAGGACTCATACGACACTTTGGGAGATTTATTTCTAGTGAAAATTTTAAACTGCATTTTCCAAGATTTAAAACTCTATTTTTGAGCTTTTGTTTGTTGTTGATAACTTTATGTTTCAGTTTACAGATTTTTTGTTTCATTCGATTCATTGCATCTAGTTTAAATTGGTTCATCTTGTGTATTTCTTAAATTCAAAATTGCATTTAGAACACTTCATTTCAAATTGTTGCATAGTGTAATTACCTTGTTTAGAATCTGAAATTTGCATTATATTTTCATCATTGATATAAGCTTTGGTAAGATTTAGATGTCTTTGAAATCATTAATAGATGTGTCAAGTTGTTCTTTTGGAAATGACCCTAATGAAATTGAACTTACTCATTCTCACTCAAATCCTAATGCATGTACTCGTCATGATGTTGACATCAATGGAGAAGATGATAGCATGAATTCCTTAACAACCTTGAAGCTAATGCATCCTTTTATCCATCAATGAAACAATCAACAACCCTTATAATGCCACCACCTGATATGTTTGGTTACTTACATCTTAAAAATAAGGCATGAGTTGAACCTAAGTTCCCTATAATAGGTGAACCTAGTTCCTCTAAGCATGAAAACACTCAACCATTCTTTGTTAACAAAGTGAGAAAAACTCCCATCAACCTAGAAGAGACATATGGAAAAGGATACACAATCTTAAGCAAACAAGGATGTGATATGTACAACAAGTAAACATGAAATTCAGTAACTCTTAGAACACATACCAATTGAAAATACTAAAGGGCTAGGATATCAAGATCCTCCCCCTAATATGAGTGTCCTCCCTCCAAAATAACAACCAATGATTCATTACGATGCTAAGGATGATAAGATCATCTTAGGTACTCCTCCTCAATATTCAACTTGAGAGGTTGGTGAATCAAGAAAAAAAAAAACCTTACAAGCTCAAACCATTACCATTCTTACATACCTAAACATAAATTGAATGATAGATGCAACACCTTATAGACATAGGTTAGCTTAAACTACCACCCCCACTAGAATAAAAATTCCTAAAGATAATACAAATTATTGTGCATACCATTGAACTCTTAGGCATCTTACTAATGAGTGTCATACTTCAATAAGGATCCTTTAGAAATCTAGAATCATAGAAATAGTCCCTTAAATCAGGACCCTTCCGCTCCTTGCCATGTAATAGTTGAAGAATAATACCATCCTCACTATTAAATGTTATAAATTTATTGTAAATCATTTAAAGATGCAAGGAGCTCCTTCCCATCACCTACCTCGACTCATTCTTGTCTTACACTAACTAGGAGGAAGAATCAGACATCCTTGTCCTAGTAATTTATTTGTCATTGTCCCTTTGTCTAGTTGTCTACCTTTGATATATAATGAACATGATTGGGATGTGAACGACCTACTTTAGATTGAATTTCATGTGCCTTATTAGTATTTTTCATTATTTTTTTTCTTTTGTGTGATTGCATGTGCGTAATGTGATACCTCATAGTATTTTGTTTGGTGTATCTCTATCTCTTTTTCACACTCCTCTATTTTCACCTTCATTCTTCTTTATGTTGTAGATATTTTATCTTTTCCTTTAACCTTTTCATTTATCTTATGTTTTCTTTTTGGGGATGACACAAGGCATCGAGACACTCATGTCTTTTTCATGTTGACCCAAAATATTTTCCTTAAAATTTTTCATTTGTCTTGTGTTTTCCTTTCGGGGATTATGCAAGGCATCAAGACATTCATGTCTCTTTCATGTTGACCTGAAAGTGTTTTCTTTGTTTTCACTCTCTTTGTGTCATTCTTCTAGTTCTATGAGTATTTGGGGAATGATGATAGTTCTGAGCTCTCTTAAAAACATTGTAGCAAGAACATAATGACCCCAAATCAATATATCCGTTATCTGTGTTTAGAGTTTCATTTCAGGGGTCCAAACCCCTTTTGTTTTCATGGAGTATCTTGATTTGGAAACATATGATGTGGCATAGGTCTTTCCAAGTTAGCTCCCATATCTTCTTGTTAGCATTTATCATTTGATACTTTAAAGTAATTTCTCTCAGTATGGTGTTTAGAAATTTATTTAAAGTGGGGTAGACATCGGCATTTCTCCTTACTTCATGTGATGTGTCTTTCACTTTGTGGTAACATTGGGTGTGATTTCCTTCAAGAGCATGATCTCTCTTACCATATTCCTCTTAGTAGCTTGATGTGACACACTGCATCACCTAAGTTATGAATATTGTATTATTTGATTGGTCTTCTCTTGGAGACATTAGGCACAATGTTCCCTAAGTTAAGACCTCACATGAAATAAGAATGACTCATTTGAACGATCTTTACATTTTTCATTTACAAAATTTCGGTTATATGGCCACCTTGCATAACACACTTTTCTTTCCTAGATGGTGCCATCTTATTTCTTCATGAGTTCCAAGCATATGAATCTTTTCTTGACTCATGAAGCTCGATTTCCATTGTTACATGGAGCCTGATCAAAGTTATATGGAGGTACAACTTTTGTACAGTTTGATGGGAAGCTTATATGAGGCATGAATTTTCCTTATCCACTTGCGTGTGTGTGTGAGCACATATTTTCCATGTGTGTATGTGTTTCACCTTCTTGGATTACTCACCTAACAGATAGCCTGAAGTTTTATTACCTCAGAGTGAGTGCATTTTTTGGATAAACAAGTTATATCTAATCTACATTACAATGAGAAAATGATCGAAGCTTGATCCACCCCTCTTTTGTTTTATTTTTTTCCTCTCTTTATCTTTGGTAGTGTATGCTTGTGCCTTGATTTTCTCTTTATATCATTTTCATGTGTGTTCCTTTATGCCTATGTTAATTTACCATAGGACCTTGGTCCTTAGGGATTGCATAACACTCTTGATCATGGCTGTCTTATCTTACTAGCATTGGTGAATTTGGACCCCTCTTAATGCGTTTGGGTCTAATTTAGTGTGAGTTGGAAGAAATTTCCTCCTCTCACTAAAGTGGGGGCTAGATGTAATGATGGGAAAAGTACTCCTTACATTGGCCTTGATTTAGTGTTACAATGTCTCTAATATATTCACATTATGTTGTGGGCCCTTGTGAAATAAATGAAAATAGTTCATACCTTATTTAGAGTTTTGTAAAGTGTTACAACACACTTTCCCACTTTTCTATGGTTTTATTAAATAATTGGGCTTCTTTATGCTTTAATTTTCCTAATTTTGCATCGACAAGCCCCATTTAATGTATCTTTCTGAGGATAATCCTGACATAAATCAATATCCATTCATAATTCAAGTTTTTTTAGGTTGTTTGGCCAAGATTCAGTGATTTGGGACTCATACGCCACCTTGGGCGTATGAGTCCCACCTAGGTTTTCAGGTCCCAATCTAGATTTTTCATCATTCTAAGCATTTTTGCAAATGTGTCCCATGGTTATGCCTAATGGGACTCATATGCCACTTCTAGTGTATGAGTCCCATGTGGCCCAAAATCAAAATTATTTCAAATTATTCAAAGATTTTATTCTACTAGATTTCATGTTAGCTTGTAGTGTTGTAATTTTAGTAAATTTGGCATAAACATGTATAAATACAAGGTTATTTCACTCATTGTACACTAAGAAAATTGAATGAGGATCCTTATAAAATAATTATGTTTACAAGAGCATTCAAGTTTTTACAAGATCATTCAGGAGTCTTCAAGGGCATATTATCAAGTGATTTAGAGATTTATTCAAGCATCAAGCATCATGTCAAAGTCATCATGCATCATGTTTTTTTTTTAGCTAATAATTGTAATGTAGGGTTTCATGATTCAAGCTAGCATTCAAGTCATGATGTACATCTATTGGAGCCACTTCTTACATGTTTCTAGAACTTTATTAGTAGATTTTGGCGAGTTGAAACATTACATTTTCTTCATTCATCATTCATTCATCTTATTTAATCTCATTACAAGTTTTGATAACCAAAATGAGGTTTGACCAAGGAAAACCCCTATCCACTAACAAATTTTTTTTTTTCCATATTTTTAGACACATTAAAGAGCATGGTTAGAGAAATTTATCAAAGTGTTCAAATTTGTCAAACTTGTCACCTTGCATTAGAGATCATTGGAAGACATCTTCAAGTTGCAAATTAGAGTTTTAGATTTGGAAATCAAGTGGAAAGGATAGAATAGATATTGAAGAATAGAATCAAACTAAAAATTTCAAGAAAACACTAATTGGACTGATACGCAACTTTTGGCATATGAAAATCAATGTAGGAAAGTTTGGAGATTTCAAGAGTTTCTAGCATATCTCTACTCGATTTGTTTTCCTACCTAGAAACCCTAGTTTGGGACTAATATACCCAAACTAGTTTATGAGTTCCATTGTACACTATTTTTAGTATTTGTAGTGTTTCAAAGCTCATTCCAGGCCTCTTCAAGTTTTCAGGTGTACACTTTTGATTTCTCACCTTTCTATTTTGCTCTACATGCTTTTCTAGGTCATTTACTGAAGTTTTTCATTTCATTAGGTTTAAGCATTTCGACATGTATTCCATTGATCTTTCCAAGCCCTAGCTTTGTGGTGAACCCCTCTTTAGTTTATAATCAAACCCTGTAGACATGAAAAATATATTGACACATTTGATCCTAATTACTAATGCCATTTCTTTCTGAATCATCTTCTTAACTTTAAATCACTCTCCATCCCTTAATTGAATAAATGATTATTTTTCTAATTAATTCATTCTCTCATGTTAATTCAATTAATCAATCTGATTTAACTAACTCTATGTCTCTATTTGATTAAATAATTCATGTTATTTAATTAAATCCCATAATTCATCCCCTTATATTAAATAAATTAATCTTTATTTGATTTAATATAACATCATTCTCCTTAGTTAAATAAATCAATTCTTATTTAATTAAGTCTAAACCATTATTCCTCTCAACTTTTATTTAAATAAATCATAAAATGTAAATCAAATTTTTCACATCATCTAATTTCCTATTAAATTGATCAAACCTTGATTAATTTAATCCAAATCACAACAATCCTCTAGATTTTTCAACTTGCACAATAAATCAATTTGTTTGATTTATTAATTCATCAATTTCAATTCAAAAGGGCATCTTTTGTGGAATATTCTTCCAATTCAAAAATCCCTCCAGAAGGGGATGGGTACTTCCAACAAGGAATTTAAGGCCTCTTATATGTCTTTGGCCTTCAACCAAGTGACATTAACTCCATTTTCCTTCCCTCTAAACATGTCACTTTCAAATTTCAAATTTGAATCTCATAGCATTTATCATGCACATTGACCAAAATATGCTCATTCCTTCTCCAATTAGATGTGGACAAGTGGCCTTCTCTCATTGGTTGGTCTTTTGTCCCACACTCACCCAAATCCTTCAATCTTCAATTCTTCAAATCTATAAATAGAGGCCTCCTGTATTGCCATATCATCCACAAATTGATTAAAATTGCTATACTCAACTTCATCCTCTAGCATATATACTTTCATCCATTTTATCAAGTTCTTAGCTAGGTTATGTAGGTTTTTCATCATGGAGCTTGATTGAATTTGCATCAAAGTGCATCACTCAGAAACATCGCATCATAGGAGTTCGGAAAGGGGAAATTTCTACACATAATTGGAACCAATTCCCCCAAGGGATCAAGTGTTTCCATTATTTAAATTAGGATTAAACTTAGTTGCTTGCGTTTTTCTTCATTCATTTCCTAATTTGAATAGTTGTAGATGGATTTCATGGGGAATCCTTTTTCTTTCTTGCATTTCAATCTAATAATGTGTTGGTTTTCCATGTTTGTGCAAGTATAGGATCTGGGTTCAAAGTTGTCAAAGTTGTCACCTTGCATTCGAGATCATTGGATGACATATTTATGTTGCAAATTAGAGTTTCAGATCCTTAAATCAAGTGGAAAGGATAGAGTAGAAATTGAAGAACGAAATCAGACTTCAAATTTCTAGAAAAATCTAATTTGACTGATATAAAACTTCTCGCATATGAGTCCCAATATAGCCAAATTTGAAGATTTCAATAGTTTCCACCATATCTTTGCTAGATTTTTGTTCCTACCCATAAACCCTAGTCTAGGACTCATATGCCCAAACTGGTTTATGAGTCCCATTCTGCCCTATTTTTAGTATTTTTAGGGTTTTAGAGCTAATTTAAGGCCTCTTCAATTTTTTAGGTGTACATTTTTTATTTCTCACATTTCTATTCTAATCTACTTGCTTTTCTAGATCATTAAGGGAAGTATTGCATTGCATTAGGTGTAATAATTTGGACTTGTATTCCATTGATCTTTCCGAGTCCTAGCTCTGTGGTGAACCCCTCTTTAGTTTATAATCAAACCCTGTAGACATGGAAAATATACCGACACACTTGATCCTGATTACTATCATCATTTCTTCCTGAATCATCTTCTTAACTTGTCATCGCTTTTCATCCCTTAATTGAATAAATAATTATTTATCTGATTAAGTCATTCCCTCCTCTTAATTCAATTAATCAATTTGATTTAATTAACCCTATGTCTCTATTTTATTAAATAATTCATTTTAATTAATTAAATCCCTAAGGTCACCCCCTTAAATTAAATAAATTAATCTTTATTTGATTTAATCTAACATCATGCTCCTTAGTTAAATAAATCAATTCTTATTTAATTAAGTCTAAATCATTATTCCTCTCAACTTTGATTTAAATAAATCATAAAATGTGAATCAAATTTGTCACATCATCTAATTTCCTATTAAATTGATCAAAACTTGATTAATTTAATCCAAATCAATACAATCTTCTAGATTTTGCAACTTGCAAAATAAATCAATTTATTTGACTTGTTAATTCATGAATTTCCATTCAAAAGGGCATCTTTTGTGGAATATTCTTCCAATTCAAAAATCCCCCCGAAAGGGGATGGGTACTTCCAACAAGGCATTTAAGGCCTCTTACATGTCCTTGGCCTTGAGCCAAGTGACATTAAATCCATTTTCTTTCCCTCTAAACATGTCACTTTCAAATTTCAAATTTGAATCTCATAGAATTTATCATGCACATTGATCAAAATGTGCTCATTCCTCCGCCAATCACATGTGGAAAAGTGTTCTTAACTCATTGGTTGGTATTTTGTCCCACATTCACCCAAATCCTTCAATCCTCCATTCATCAAATCTATAAATAGAGGCCTCCTCTATTTCAATATCATCCACAATTTTAGTAAAATTACTATAGTCAACTTAAGCCTCAAGCATATATTATTTCATCCATTTTATCAAGATCTTAGCTAGGTTATGCGGGTTTTTCATCATGGATCTTGATTGAATTTGCTTTAAAGTGGATCACTCATCAACTTTGCATCATATGAGTTCAGAAAGGGCCAATTTCTACACATAATTGGCATCAATTCCGCCATGGAATCAATTGTTTGCATTGTTTAAATTAGGATTTAACCTAGTTTCTTGTGTTGTTCTTCATCCATTTCCTACTTTGAATAGTTATATATGGATTTCATGGGCAATCCCCTTTCTTTCTTGCATTTCAATCTAATAATGTGCTTGTTTGCAATGTTTGTGCAGGTATAGGATTGGGGTTCACATGTTAAAATTTGTTAAAGTTGTCACCTTGCATTGGAGATCATTGAAAGACATCTTCAGGTTGAAAATTAGAGTTTCAAATCCATAAATAAAGTGGAAAGGATAAAGCAAAAATTAAAGAGCACAATCAGACTTCAACTTTATAGAAAACTCTAATTGGACTAACATGCCTCTTCTACCATATGATTCCCAATATAGGAAAATTTGCATATTTCAAGAGTTTCAACCATATCTCTACTAGATTTTTGTTCCTACACAGAAACCCTAGTCTGGGACTAATATGCCCAAATTGGTATATGAGTCCCATTATGCCATATTTTTGGTATTTGAGTTGTTTCAGAGCTCATTCTAGGCCTCTTCAATTTTTTGAGGTTTACACTTTTGATTTTTCACCTTTCTATTATGTTCTACATGCTTTTCTAGGTTATTTACTACAGTATTGGATTCCATTAGGTTTAATTAGTTGGACTTGTATTCCATTGATCTTTCCAAGCCCTAGCTTTGTGGTGAACCCCCTCTTTAGTTTATAGTCAAACCTTGTAGACATGGAAAATATACCGACACACTTGATCCTTATTACTAACGCCATTTCTTCCTAAATCATCTTCTTAACTTGTCATCACTTTTCATCCCTTAATTGAATAAATCATTATTTATCTAATTGGTCATTCTCTCCTATTAATTAAATTAATCAATTTGATTTAATTAACCCTATGTCTCTATTTTATTAAATAATTCATTTTATTTAATTAAATAAATTAATCTTTAAATCATTATTTAATCTAACATCATGCTTCTTAGTTAAATAAATCAATTCTTATTTAATTAATTCTAAATCATTATTCCTCTAAAATTTGAGTTAAATAAATCATAAAATTTGAATCAAATTTGTCACATCATCTAATTTCCTCTTAAATTGATCAAACCTTGATTAATTTAATCCAAATCACTACAATCCTCTAGATTTTTCAACTTGCAAAATAAATCAATTTATTTGACTTATTAGTTCATGAATTTATATTCAAAAGGGCATCTTTTGTAGAATATTCTTCCAATTAAAAAATGCCTCCAAAAGGGGGTGGATACTTCCAACAAGGAATTTAAGGCCTCTTACATGTCCTTGGCTTTCAACCAAGTGACATTAATTCAATTTTCCTTCCTTCTAAACATGTCACTTTCAATTATCAAATTTGAATCTCATAGCATTTATCATGCACATTGACCAAAATGTTCTCATTCCTCATCCAATCACATGTGGACAAGTGACTTTCTCTCATTGGTTCATATTTTTTCCCACATTCACCCAAATCCTTCAATCTTCCATTCTTAAAATCTATAAATAGAGGCCTCCTCTATTGCAACATCGTCCAAAAATTGAGTAGACTTACTATACTCAACTTCATCCTCAAGCATATATACTTTCATCCATTTTATCAAGTTCTTCGCCAGGTTATGTAAGTTTTTCATCATGGATCTTGATTGAATTTGCATCAAAGTTTATCATTCATCAACATTGTATTATAGGAGTTGGGAAAGGGCCAATTTCTACACATAATTGGCACCAATTCCCGCATGGGATCAAGTGTTTCCATTGTTTAAATTAAGATATAACTTAGTTGCTTGTGTTGTTCTTTATTCATTTCCTATTTTGAATAGTTGTAGATGGATTTCATGGGGAATCATTTTTCTTGCTTGCATTTGAATCTAATAATGTGCTTGTTTTCCATGTTTGTGTAGGTATAGGATTGGGGTTCACATGTTGAAAGTGTGCACCCTAATTTCAAACATGCACATAATCAACAAACAAAAATAATATTAGATCAATAAGCAAGGTGAAACAAGGATTCCCCATGAAATCCATTTACTAAACTTAGATAGAAAGGAAATGAAGAAAAAATGCAGTAACCAAATTAAATCTATCTAAACTAAGAAAACTCTTGATCCCATGGGGGAATTGGTGCCAACTAATGTGTCAAAATTGGCCCTTTTCCCAACTGCTTAGTTGTAAATTTTGATGATGTGTTGATAGTTCAATCTCCTTGATGAGACTTTAGCATAACCTAACTATGTAATTGTGAAAATGATGAACATACGGAATGAAATGCACAAAATTGTCTCTTAATGTCAAGATCATAACTTTGCATGAGATTGTAGATGTTGAATGAGAGGAATAACCTTTCATTTATAGATTTCCAAATTGGAAGAATGGTGGATTTGGATGAATGTGGGATCATTCAACATCAAATGGCCAAGTTCCACTTGTCAATATGTGAATGGTTAATGGTTGTGCACATTTTGGCCAAAGTGCCAATAAATGCAATTAGGTGGAATTTGAAATTTAGGAAATGACATGTGAGAGGGAAAAATGAATGAAATAAGTGCCACTTGGCTCAATCCACAAGGACATGTAAGAGGATTGAATGCTTTTTTAGAAGTACCCATCCACTTGGACTTTTTGAATTCAAACTTGAGGGAATATTCCCTTTTTTATGCCATGTGAGGGAAAATAGAGATTTAATAAATGAATTAAATCTATTTTCATATGCATGTTGCATTCTCTAGAGGATTTTAGTGATAGGGATTAACTTAATCGAGATTTGATTAATTTTAATGAGAGGTTAGGTGATTTGACCATTTTGACTTAGATTTTAGGATTAATTTAAGTAAAAAATGAGAGGAAAGATTAATTAAATATATTTTTTTATTTATTTAACTAAAAGGGGAAATGTTATTTTAAATTAAATAGGGTTTAATTGATTTAATTTAATAAGAAGACTTTAGAGACTTTAATCAAACAAAATGATTTATTTAATTAAACCAAGATATAAGGTTAATTATTTAAATTGATTAATTTAATCAACAAAGGAGAAAGGCTTAATCAAATAAATAATGATTTAAATTAATTTAAGAGACAGAAGTTTATGATAATCTGAGAGTGTGATTCTGGAAGAAATGTTGTTAGTAGTCGAGATCAAGTTCGCCAAATTGAATCTATATATTTTTCATGTCTACACAAAGTTGTCAATGTTGCCACCTTGCATTGGAGATCATTGGAAGACATCTTCAGGTTGCAAATTAGAATTTCAGATCTATAAATCAAGTGAAAAGAATAGAGAAGACATTGAATAGCATAATAAGACTTCAACTTTCTAGAAAGCTCTAATTGGACTGATATGACATCTTTAGGTTACAATTTTCTGCTTTTTGAGCTCTGAGTTCCCATCAAGATGGCACAATGGCAGCTTCCCAGGCACGTGTCAGAGAGAGTATGAGTGCACCAGCAACTAGTTGGCACAGGACCCACAGTATGTACCCCAATCCTAACTTTTAATTTACGTGCATTAAAAAGCGTTGAAGTCACTTTTAGATTGAGCGGCATTGTATAGCACCGCTGAAAGTGCTCTATCGATGTCACATAGTTCTATATTGGACCGCATATGCAAAGAGCATTACATGGCATATTTAGGAAATTAGGGTTTGATGGTCAAACTTAATAGCATATGAAAATCCAACCGCGTGGTGCAATTTGAAACTAGGGTTTTTGACCCAAAGTCAGCCGTATATGCAAATTGGACCGCGTGGTGTATTTGAGAGTTTAGAAAGTGGAAAAACTCCATCGCACAACACAGTTTGGAACTTTTCAAACTAGGTCGCATTTGAAAACAATGCCGAATTTTTTGTTTTAAATGCCGAAAGTCCAATGCTAGAGGCAATTTTTTTTACGGGACTTTGACGTGATGGCCTTTGTGCAGGAGGATCTTCATTTACTTCACTCTGAGGGAGCACACATGGCCAGTGTTCCACATATTGCAGGGTATGCATATTTTTCTTCTAGAGCAGCTTGGTATTCTTTGTCTTTAGTACATCTCATATGTCCCTCCTATTTGGGCGCACTTAGGTATGATGACGGCTTTGGTCAAGCGGTGGGATAGTGAGACTTTTTCCTTCCATATTCCCACTTGTGAGGCCACCATTACTCTCCAGGATGTCTAGTGCATCCTCAGACTAGCTATCCATAGAGCCAGAGTCATTTACGATCCAAATACTGGTAGGGACACTTGCTAGGATGTGATGGGGCTTGATGAGATTCATTTTTCTGATGGGAAGATTGACTTGGAGAGATACCATGGTAGGGTGGGCACCTATAGGTTGATCATTACGGCTATTATTTCTAGTCTTGTGGCACCCGATTGGTGGGGCCAATACTTCAGTTTAGGCTAGGGACTGGCATGGGAGAAGATGGTTGTCCATAGGGAGTTCTTTGCCTGGGGACCAGTATTGGTTGCCTCCCTATACAACGACCCTCATGAGTTTGCATATCTAGATAGCAAGTCCCTCGGGGCTGGAGTTACTTTGTTACACATCTAAGCCTGAGAGTGGATTCTAGTGCTCCATTCAGATGTCAAACCAGTCATCCTTGATATTGATGACCTCGTTGTTTGGCGATATGGTGAGGCAGAGATCCATTTTACCCATACTGGCACAAGTGGCCTTGCCCACTCGCGACGAGTTCTCGATGAGATGAGAAAGTTCATTTGGAGGCCTTGGATAGGCATAGATGCATGGTATGATGATATACATCAATTGTTTTTCATGTGATAGGACATATGGATGCAAGGTCAGGAGCATACCATGATAGAGTAGTATCTCCCAAACAGGGTGGCCCGATAATTTGGAGAGATGCAGGATAGGCCAGATGATCAGTATGTAGCGATCTTTTCCCATACTACAAAAGAGATGACATGGGGCTAGCCCATCGTGATAGTTGAGGCAGTATCATCCTTTAGACATTTGGTGGCCCGAGCATGGTTGTATGATCAGGGGCCAGCAGATGTAGGGGTGACTTCGGCGTACAAAGCCTAGTTTAGACCTTCCTTGAGATTGACATTTCTCAATGTAGTACTCCCACGATGGAGACCTAGAGGCAAATCAACTGATAGGGGGCGGAGGTGGCAGAGATAGGGGCAGGGAAAGAGGATGAGGTGGACCATTTCCTCACTAGAAACCTCCTAGAGATCTGACATAGTAGTCACCTCCATGGGTAGGGGCGCAAGTCGATAAACTGAGAGATTGGGGCAGAGTAGTCCCACAGTAGCAACTAGCAGCACAACCAAATCATACAGATGTGTTGATCCAGCAATTGCAGGGTCAGATTCAGGTTTTGAGGACAGAGAGGGGTGAGGCTAGGTAGTAGGTTGTGATAGTTACTGCCGATAGAGACTAGGCTCGATTTGAGAGGGATAAGGAGATCGGTCGACGAAGGTTGTTGGAGAGTACAACTTCATCCTCTTAGGGTCAATCAGTTTCTTTATGGGCATAGAGAGGGGTAATCAGAGAGGCTGAGTATTATCGACAACACTATAGATAGGTAGTTCTCATAGCATGGCGAGTGCCAGACTTCTCTCAGCAAACAAAGATGAGGCCCTAAGAAGATCACAATGAGAGGTAGGTGAGAGAGGGGAGAAGCTAGCAGGGCTAGCCCTTTTATCATAGACAGTTACCATTTTTTGATTTATGGGCCTCGATTACTTGCCTGTTTTTTGTACTATGTACCTTGATTGTGCACTTGATCTGATTTTGTATCATGAAAATATATTCCTTGATGATATATATAAGATGGTTCGCCTTTATGAAATTTTTTGCAGTGTATGATTTTTATTTCATAATTTCCGATATGCTATGAGATGTTTCTATTTTTTATGCTCATGTGATATGATGTATGTTTCTAATGGATGTACTTATTTTTTTATCTTTTTCATGTATTTTTAATGATGATCCTATGAATTTCATGTATGCTAATAATGGCGTATTGATGTGCAAATGCTAATGGATGTTAATGATTATGTATGATGCAATATAATGATTTCTTAAGATGCTTCGAATAAAAAATTTATATTATTCCTCATAGCTTAAGATAATGATATTGTGTGATATGTATTTTATACTAATGATCTAGTGAATGCAGGAAGTATGCTTTGGTGATGTTCCAATTTATTGTCATGATACCCTATTAGTATGGGAAGAAGATAGAAGAATCCTAGAATCAACTATACCTTACAAGTTTTTAGGCATAAAACCTTTTGTGATGACAGTTTCTCATGGGATCCTACAAAGGCTGCCCTTTTGGTGTTGATAGTTGATATGCCCCTGATTTATAGCTTGAAGTGATGAAGAAAGGTCCCAAGCAGTTGGGCTCAAATTTTCCTTTCCTATTTGGGTTTGACATGTTCCTCTAGTTTTCTTTCAGCACAAGTTCACTGACTTGGAAGGTGCGTCGCCTAATCTTCTTGTTGTAGTTGTGATTTAGATAGTTTTGGTAGACTTGTAGATGGTTGAGGGAATCCATGCACCATTCATGTAATAAATCCAACTCATTCACTCGCGAGACCCTATATTCTTCATTTGTGATGAGGTTTTGCAATGATATTCTCAGTGATGGGAGTTTGATCTCAATTGGGAGGATGGCTTATGATCCATAGACCAGGGAGAATGGGGTGGCACCTATTGGAATATAGATGCTAGTGCGGTAGGCCCATAAGCTGGGATTTAACTGTATATGTCAATCACGACCAGAGTCATTGACAATTTTCTTAAATATTTTCAGAATGGTTTTGTTGGTAGCTTCTGCTTAGCCATTGCCTTCGAGGTAATATGGAGTAGAAAAGCAATGTTGGATTTTGAATTTTTTGAATGTCACATAAATCTTGATTCTTCAAAGGTGTCTCATTATCAGAGATAATCAATTGGGGGACACCATATCGGAAAATGAGATAGTTTAGGATGAACTTGGATATCTACTTTCCTGTTATGTATGTCATTGGAATTGCTTCGACCCATTTATGACATAATCTATGGAGATGATGATGAACTTATGCCTGTTGGATGTGGTGGATGTGATTTTACCTATGAGATCGAGCCCCCATTGTAAACAGGGCCATGGTGGAACAATAGGATGGAGTTCCTGAGCTAGTGATGGATCAGGTCTCCATGTTGATGGAACTGTAAAAACTTTCTAGCAAAGTCATGTGCCTCTCTGTCCATTGTTGGCTAGTAGTGCCTGGTCTTAGTAACTTCTTGGCCGAGGTCATACCTCTCGAGTGTGAACTACAAGTGCCATTATGTACCTTAGTCAGAGTATGCAGGGCTTCCTCATGTTTTAAGCACCGTAATAGGGTTTAGTCAATGCTCCTATGAAAGGGGGCTTCCCCTAGGATAACAAAATGTAAGGACCTTTTGACAAAGGTTTGTTTAAGGTTTGGGCTAATGTCAGCTGGGAGGATTCCTATTCTCAGGTAGGTGTAGATTTTGTGATACCAGAGATCACCAGGAGCAATGGGTTCACACGCATATTCTGGCTCTAGTACCTCAAAAGTGGGTACTACAAGATGCTCTATCAAGAATTCATTTTTTGAGACATTGCGAGGGATATCTAGTAAGGATCTAATTGTTTCCATGGCATCAACTGCTTTGTTGTTAGCCCTCGGTATCTTTTGAAAGGTGATATCAATAAATGATTCATTGAGGCTTTCTACTAACTTCTTGTATGGTGTGAGCTTATCATCCTTAGTTTGGTACTCATCGTTGACTTGGTTGATTATAAGGTGTGAATATCGATAAATGTTTAGTCTCATAATTTACCATTGTGTTGCAATTTGAGACCTGTGGTTAAAGCCTCATACTTTGCAATGTTGTTGGTATAGGGGAATGCCAATTTGTAGGATCTAGGTATACAATCTCCCTATGGGGTGATGAAGAAAATGCCAACTCCTGATCCATGTTGTATGTGTTAACCATCGAAGTATAGTTTCCAATGATCGACTATGCTAAGATTAAAGATGGACTCATCTTAAAATTCTGATATGTGTGGATTCTCTAAATGGATTAGACCTTTTGCCAGTTGGTCTATAATGACTTGTCCTTTGATTCCTTTTCACTCCACATATTCAATGCCATATTCCAATAGTATTATGACCCACTTAGCCATCCTTCCTGTGAGAATAGCTTTTGAAAGTAGATAGTTTAGGGGATCTATCTTAGCAATGAGTTTGATTTTGTGTGCCAGCATGTAATGTCAAATTTTTTGTGAAGCAAACACTACTTCTAGACAAGATTTTTCAATGAATGAGTAGTTTAACTCATGGCCAACCATTGTTCTTCTAATATAATAGATTTCCATTTCTGTGCCATTTTCATCATGCTGAGATAAAAGAGAACCTAAGGCTACTATTGTTGCTAAGATATATAAGATCAGTGGTTTTCCTGCAATGGGTGGCATTAATACTAGTGGTGTGAGTAGATATTCTTTTATTTTATCAAATTCTTGATTGCACTTGTCATCCCACTTGTAAATAACTCCTTTTTGGAGTAGATGTGAATATGCAACCTATTTGTTTACCAACTGTGCTATGAATCTTCAGATGGATTGGAGTCTTCCTTTTAGGTCTCTGAGTCATTTTAGTGTCCTTGGTGCCTCCATGTTGAGGATTGCTTTGACCATTGTGGGATCCACCTTTATTCCCCTCATCAATACTATGTATCCTAAAATTTTACTTGATTGTACCCCAAAGACACATTTGTTTGGGTTGAGCCTGACCTTGTACTTCTCCAGTCTGTCAAAAATGGAACTTAGGGTTGCTATGTGATTTTGTCTCTTCTTTGATTTAGCCAATATATCATCCACATAATATTCAATAGTTTTGTGTATTGTGTCATGAAAGATTAGTGTTATGGCCCTCTAATATGTAGCCCCTCCATTATTTATCCCAAATAGCATCATATTCAAGCAGTAGGTGCCCCATGGACATGTAAATGCCATCTTATGTTGATCGTCCTTTGCAATAATTATCTTGTTATACCAGGAGAAGCCATCCATCAGTGATAGCATCTCATGTCTGGCTCTGATGTCCACTATCATATCAATGTTAGGTAGTGGAAAATCATCCTTGGTACATGCTTTGTTGAGGTCTCTGAAGTTTGTGTAGATATAGATTCCCCCATTTGGCTTTGTAACTGGTACAAGATTGGATACCCATTTTGGATAGTCGATTAGGCATATGAAGCTAACATCCAGGAGCTTTTGTAATTTTACCTTGACCATCAAGGCTATCTGGGGATGCATTTTTCTTAATTTTTGTCTTACTCGGTTTGCTCCAGGCTAAACAACCAATTGATGAACCAAAAATTTCAGATCCAGACCTGGCATGTCAGCTTAGGTGCATGCAAAATTTACCTTCCTTTCCCTTAGAAATGCTGCTAATAGTTCTTGTTCTTCTGTCAAAAGTGAATCAACGTAGAAAGTGATTTGTGGTGTTGTCTCCATTCCTAGGTTGACAAAATTACACTGTTCTGCCAAAAATGTCGATTTATCCTGATGTAGTGTAGTAGGGGGATATTTAATCTCTCATCTTCCGATACCTCAAAGAGATTTTCACCATTAAATACATCCTTTATTTTTACTATTATTTTGTTAGAGAGTGCCATAGTGTGATTTTCACTCAATAACTCTAAGCTTATTCTCATTCTTGTTCTTTTGCAACAGAAGGACTCAATAATCTCCCTGGAATATGCTTATGGGTCCAATGTGATGTTGAAACCAAACTTGTGATCCCTACATGGAACTGCATCCTTTAGTCCCATGAATTCCAAGAGTGCCTCATCATTTTTGAATGAGTCTAGAATTGATGGTCTTCGTTGGTCATAGTCGATGAGCTGAGGGTATACTAAGTTGATTTTGTGGGTTCATTGGTTTGACTCGGTGGGGAGGCACTAATCATTAGTAAGGAGGAATCCTCAAACAACAAGGGAAGGCCAGCTATGGTATCCTCATCACCAGTACCGATGCAGACATCAGTTATGTCAAAGGTGAAATTATCTAGGGGGAGACCTGTGCATACAGGTACTCAAAGGGTGGTTGTTGATAGTTGAGGAGGGGGGCTGACTACACTACTGGGATTACCTCTACCATGTACGAATATACTCAGGAGGGTACATCCAAGGCCAAGGTTTCTTATTCTTCATTCTACAATGATGGGATCTAGTCATCCATCACTATTTCTTCCCATGATTTTGTTCCTATTGTAGCCCATACCAAACATTATTTGTAATCCTCTGCTAGATTTATCCATGGGAAGAGTGGGTGTGGGCCCTTCATCATGGTATAGCGTGCTTGAAATTTTTTCCTTATCAATATTTTCCCAACTTAGGTCTCCCCAAGAGTGAAATCTAGAAGGGTCTGCCCTAAGGGTGTGGACAAGTGTTTCAATTGATCAAGGTTGCCCATGAAACCTAGGAGATTGTGCTAACTCTCCTAGAACAAACACACTCATCTTCATTCTATAGTATCTGCACCTGTTGTCCTGGATCATGAGCTTGATTTTGAATATATCAAGTATGGAAGGTGTCTCTGTCACAAAAGTGGAGGCAAGGTTAGATGGATCTATGTATGCAGTGGATGTGCCTTCATTAGTTTTTAGCACATGGGGGATTTTTTAAAACATGCCTTCAAAGGTTTTGTAGTAGGAAAATGGTTTTGGATCACCATGTATAGTGGTTTCCTCTTTCTGGTACAATAATTTGATGCATTGATGAAATGTCGAGGCAACCGCCTTCATTCCGTGGATCCATGGGCATCCTAGGAGGATGTTGTATGGTAGGTCGAGGTCAAGGACCTAACATGTGGTGTCCATGGTGGCTGGCCCAACTTGGATTGGGATTCTGATAGTGCCTTGAGACACTCTTTCTTGATCATCCTATGCTCTTATGGTGATGTGCTTGTTCTTGTCAATGGATTCCTCTGAGAGTCCCAAGTTCTTTATAAGTTTGACAGAGAAAATGTTAAGGCTTTCCATCCATGAGGACCCTTTTAAATTTATTTTTGTGAATCAACACTTGAAGGTGAAGTGCGCGATTATGAGATGGTTGTGCGAGGAAATCTTGATTAGAGAATGTAAGGAGATTTGGGGTAATGATATTACCAACCATAGCGTAAAACTATTTCATGTCAAGGGTGGTGGAGATGGTGGATTTTGTTAATGTTCCATCAAGGATTTTCTATGGGCAGTGGAAATTTTAAACAATTCCATGATGGAGATTTGGGTGAGAGTTCTCTTTAGCTGGTCGATGACACTATAGTTGTAGGGAATGCCTTTTGTACTTGAAATGGGGGTCTTAGATGGTTGTGATGACCCTGAGATAGTGAACTTTCTGCCATGTGTGGTAACTCCACAATCAACGTTGGTTCCTTTGACATTAATGACCGTGACCATTTTGTCCACACATGCGACTATCTCTTCATATACGAGGTTAGAACTACCATAATTTTGCTTCCCTTTATTTTTCCCCTGGCTATTTCCTTGATTATGATTTGGCATCGGATTTATGTATATTTTAAGTTCGTGGTTTCTAGATGGCTATTCACCATTGAAAATCTTGTCCTCAATGAGTTCTTGGATGATATTCTTTAGCCTCATGCAATTTGCAGTTGTATGTCCCTTGATTTTGTGAAAATCACAGAGGAGGTTTCCATTGTAGCATGGTGGTTTGGTCATGAGTTCCATGTATTTCTCAGAGTTGGAGATTTTGATAAGGTTTTCCTTGACCAACTTGTTCATTATGGATTCAATTGATTATCCAAGAGTCGTGAACTTCTGCTTGGGAGGATACTTTTTTTGGGGAGGTGGTTCTCCTTGATTGCCAAAGTTATTGATTTGGTTGTTAGGAAGTGGTTGTTGTTGTGTCATTGTATTAGTTTGCACATTATTGTGATTATGATTTTGTGGTCGGTGATGAGTTTGGATGTTCTTTTAGGAGCATTTATGACAACCTCAGCATCAACCATGCCGTCGTTTGTGATATTTTTGTCCATCCACTATGTTCGAGGTTTAGCGTTATAATTTTTGGATGAGTGGTTATCCTGTGGTGGAGGAAATGTTGATGCACCTCCTTGTGTACTAAGGGATCTTTCGATATTGAGCACCTTTGGGATCAACTGATCGTATGTTGTGATGAATTTTATTTTTATGTAGAACGCCAAGTTTTCATCTAGATTGGATATGATTGTGCAAACTTGTTGTTCTTCTAGCATAGTCCACTTTCTTTGATTAGCATTGGATCACCATCTTTACAAGAAGGATGTGAAGAGCTCTCATTTTCTTTGTTTAAGTGTTGACAGTTCTTCTAAACTAACGTCTACACCCATGTTGAAAGCATAATTTTAAGGAATGATTTCCTGATTTCCTTGAATGTTTTAATGCCTATGCGTAGATGAGAAGACCATTCCATGGCAGGACCGGTCACACTTTGAGGGAAAATTCGCATTAGATATGTGTCATCATATGCGACCTCCATGCAATGTACTTGAAATTCCTTGTTGTGGTTTTTAGGGTTTCTCATTCCATTTTACTTGTCAAATTTGGGGATCTCAAATCCCTTTGGGAATGGTACCATTGTGAGACTTCTATCAAATGGATAAGGGCACATGTTTCCCAGTGTTCTGGTTGTTTGTCTTGCTTGGAGATCCAACACCTTTTGTGAGAGCAATTTGATTTGTGTTGCAACATTGTTTTACGGATCAGGAGGTGGGACAAATGTGTTTTGGGGTGTTTGGGGTGTTTGATTGATGGGAGGGGCACTGGTGGGAGTCTGCTACAAGCTCTATTGGGTGTTTAAAGCCTGTTAATATGCCTCCATTTGTGCTAACAATGCTTTTTTTTTATCTTGTTGTTGTTGTTCGAATGAAGCTTGTTGTGGGTCCAGCTGATGTTGTTCCCATAAAGATTATTGTTGGTCTAACTTTTATTGCACCAACAAAGCTTGTTGTTGGTCTAGTTGTTGTTGAGCCAACAAAGCTTGTTGTTTATTGTTGTTGTCCCTGAAAATCTTACAGGGCTTGTTGGTATGCTTGTTGATGAGTTTCTTATAGTTGTGTTTGCACCTGTTGAGCCTGGTGTTGGGCTTGAGTTTGAGATTGTTCTTGTTGGGTTGCTTGCACGACCTATGCAGCTTTTTGGGCTTGTGCAACTTGTTGGCTAGCTAGTTGTGCTTGTGCTTGCTGAGTAGCCTATTGTGCAGCTTGTTGGTTTTGTTGAAGTACCCTTTGATGATTGGCCTTTTGGATGACCTGAATCATGGTGATGAATCAACTCATCACATTAGCTTTTGGTGGGACTGGTGGTAGATTGGGAATGGTGCTAACCATTGTGACAAGCGAAAGGGTTGTGTTGGTGGTTGGGACTAGAGTTTTTGGTGGTGTGGTTGAGATGCTCGGTCCTTGAAAAGGTATGTTTTGAGAGATTTGAGGACCAACTGATGTATTGGTCATGGTGGCTTGAGTGGTTGCCACTTTTTGTTGTGATGTTGTTGGCAAAAGGAGAGGATTCAATGTGATGCTTAAATTGCCCTGATTTGAGAAACTAGCGGTTGGTAGGGGGAAGACCCAATCCAAGAGGTGATACGGATGTGAGCAGTAATGGATGGAAATATGATATGCTCCCCTAGAAGAATAATGGGTCAGTGACTCCTACTGTTCCGAACAAACCACCTTCTCCTTGTGATAGAGAAGTTTGTATGTTTAATGGATAGGCTGGTGTTGAATGGAATGAGGATGAATCTACGTGATTATGGAAAGTGAGAGAGACGTATGGGTGTGATGGATTTATCAGGATAGAAGTATCTAGTGTCGTGTTGATATTTACCTCTCTACTATTTACAAAGTGATGCTTTCGTAATTCATGTAACATGGCACTTCCTTTGTTTACAATTGGTGAGTTTGATGTGATCGTCGACATGGTTTGGGGAACTTCTTGAGTGATATTTGGTGTTGACATTCAGTGTATGCTTGTAATAGGCCTTTCCATACTGGTGCCTACATCAGGGTTAGAAGGGAATTGGACCCCTCCTTTCATTAAAGTGCATATGTATAGAGAAGGATTAAGTTTAAGCATGTCATTGAAATTTCTATGATTCTTTGGATTTTGAATCATTTTAGTTATCTCATTTTTTGTCATTCCCAAGTCTTCCTTGATGATTTCCTCTTCATAGCCTTCCTCTTGAGGATTTTGTTATGGTAGAGAAGAGTTGTTTGGGGGATTGATTAATCCCGTAAGGTTTACTTCAGTGGTTTCTTGACTTAAGTCACTGGAAGTTTATATTTCTTTGGTGTTTTCTATGTTCCTCTTGTGTTGTGATCTTGTTTGGACCATAAAATAGAGATCGTTTGATCTTAATCTTTAGGCCCAAAAGAGGAGAAGAACTAGGAGAGTCCAAGGATAAATAAGGGGTGGTTGGGGGGATGAGATAAAATGATGAGGTGAATGAGTGAAACTTTTGAAGAACCTTGTAGGGGTAATGCTAAAAAAAAATAGGGCTTGGATTGATTTTGACAATTTGACTAGGTGTATTAAGTCAAACAAGATGATGGTGGACTTGTAAACCCTAGGAAGTTGTGTTATCCTAGAGAAAAATCACACAAGAGCATGAATTGGCTAAGTTTGTTAAGCCAATCAAGGTGATCATGAACTAATAGACCTTAGGAAGTTGTGTTATCCTAGAGGAAACTCATTCAAGAAGATTGAAAGTTTGACTAGGTGTATTAAGTCAAACAAAGTGATGTTGATTTTTCCTTTAAGTTTAACATGATTTTTTTAAAGTTCCCAAGAGTTTTGTTCGTGGGATGAAATTTGATTGATGGAGAGATGGATGAGAGTGAAGACTTTGATCCTAGATGTTGACCTAGACACGACTCTTTTTTACAAGACCTTGGTATTAAAGAACATGCCTTACTTCTTATGTAAGAAAATAAAACCTTTCAAAAAGCTCTCGATTTTGTTGGTAATAGAATTCATACAAACTTGGGTTGTTCTTTGAAGCCTTCTTGTAGAAATTTTACACCAATCTTTCTCTAACTTCAAAAATCCTTTCAAGACGCTCCTCATGAGCTTTGAGACTAATGCTTTTGAATCTTGGTTTTGGGATTTTTACTTTTTGGGAAATCATTGGAGACAACACATGTGAGGTCGAATTTTTCCAATTATGAATGAAATGCAGCTATGTTGGAAAACACACTACGCTATGCAAATTACCTAAGAAATGTATATTAAACTAAAAAAAAAAATAGGAGATGAAAGGGGCGCACCTTAAAATGAGTTGGAAACATGATTGGTCGCCACAACTGACGAGAATGTCCCTTTTGTCTTTTCTAGAAATCTGAAGGTGGAAATAGGGGTTGTTGATTGACACTTTCTGCTCCTTCAAGTATCCAATCTTGAAAGTAAAGATTATGGTCTGTAGAGGTCTTCCAAACTTCAACTAGTGTTTCTTCAACCTTAGTGAGCTTTGATTTTTTTTGAATGATCTTCCACCTACAAAATACCTAAATCTGAAAAAACACACAAAGAGAAAGAAGAAATGTTTATTGTTATAGTATAGGGGCTTGCCTTGGTCAATCCCCTTTGTAGATAATCAAATCAAATGATGAAACAAGACAAGAAAAAATGCAATAAAGAGTGATGGAGTTGTTACCTTGCCTTGATGATTGGTATTGAGTTGTGGCAATGGAGGATTCAACACTTGAGTGCTTCAGCAATGATGTCTGGTTGACGTAGAATTTGAAACCCTAGATTGTTTGAGAAGAAGGAGAGATAGAGAGGTGAGAGGAATTTGTGTTGAGAAAAATGTGTGGTGCTTAATGAGGGTACCTAATGATAAATTAGGTTTTTGGAGCTTATTTATACAAGTTATGCCCTAATTTTCTTGAAATAACATTATACAAGCTGACCTTAGGTTTTTAGAGACATGAATCCTGAAAGAAATTAAGTTTAAAATGTTATTTTAAGCCACATGGAACTAGGTCACCCAAGGTGGCGACCTAGTCCACCTAGGAATTTTTGAGTGTTTTTCGATAATTAAAATATGATTATGTTTGTCAGGGTTTTCTAATTAAAACACACTAAGATAGGACATATATGAGGATTAAGGGGTCATTAGGGGTTGATTAAGAAATGAAAAGATTAGGAGAGCATGAAAATGTTTTACAACACTCTACAACACTTCATAAAAAGTCTTGTAAATTGGTAAAAATGGGTTGAAAAGGGTCCAAAATCCATAGGAAAAGGTCCAAATGAGCGAAAAGTGTCAAAGTCCTCACTTTTTGGTGACACATTTAGCCCCCACTTTAGTGAGAGGATGAAATTGCTTCAAAAGCACACTAAAGTAGCTGGATGGGAGTGGAAAATGATGAAAAAGAAGAAGAATGAGAAATATGAATGAGGTTGTCAAGCCCCAAGGATTCAAGATTGTAAGTCAACTCAAAATCAATGCAAAATACATTCAAGGGTGAATGCATTACAACAAAAAAAGATACATGATCATGCAATGACAAGGATTAGGAGTGAAGAGAAGGGAAAGGGTGAAAAAGATGTACTCACTTTGGGGCCATAAAACATCAGGTTGTCTATGGGATGAGATGTCCCAAAATGTGAGAAACATACACACAGTTGGTATGTACTCACAAAGGTGGCTATGGGGAAATTCATGCCACTTGTTTGGCTTCCCACTCAAACCATACCAAATTTATACCTCGTGATAACTTTGATAAGGCACTGCAAAATAAAGTGATGTTTTGAAATGATGTGTTTCAAAGGGATTTTTCTTTGTTCATGTGATGTCTAATCTTAGGGAAAATTTATGCGTAATGTGTCAAGAGAGGAAAAGTGAAAATGTACTCATCTTGTATGCAATAGAGGCAAGGGATCATCTTGTATGCAGAAGAGGAAAAATGCAAATGTCTCATCCTGAACAATATTGTGTGTAATGTTTTCAAGAGAAGAAATCACAAGAAAAGGGCAGATAGCACAATTAAATGCAAGTGGTGATGTATTCCCCCACTTTAAATGAATTTTGGAAAACCATACTATAACAAATTACTTTAAAGTATAAGAGGAGGTGGACATGAGAGGTTTTCAAAAAGCCCTATTTCGAGTCATATGTTTCTTAAAAGCTACATCCTAACAAGGAGTGTATGTCACATGCTAGTCAATCTTAAGACATTTCGTCCACATCCCAATCTTGCTCATATATATTCATGAGAGGTTAATGACAAGTCATAAGAAACAAATACAAGTGAAATATGAGGGTTGAAGGCTTACTAACCACTTGCCCCCACTTAGTGTAGGACAAGAGTGAGTTGGAGGGAGTGAGGGGATGTAAGGTTGAGGGAAAATCAGGATCTATTAAAGGAAGGGGGTGCCACAAAAGAAGGAAGAACAAAAAACCACTTAAGATGTTGGATGTTACAACTCAAGGCCTTCCACTCATTGGTGTGATGACCATGAAATTGATGGTAAGCACAAAAGGATTTTTTTTTAAAAAAATTCTTTCAAGTTTGGGGAGGAAGGGAGATCAAGTGATCTTGGAGGAATCTCAACAAGATGCCCTCTTGATCGAGGGAAGAAGGTGAGCCTTTGGGTGGAAAAAAGGAGGGATATTTCTTAGTATGGGATGGTATACCTACGCAAGTCTCTTTAGATTGCAAGATTTTGTAGACTCATTTGGAGGAGTGTCTAAAATATGAATCAAGAGGAGGTTGTGGGCTGAAACTGGTAATAAGCAAATAGTCCTTTTTTGATGTTAAATGAGTGCTTGGGAAGGTTGGGTGAGTGGGGTGATGAGGGATAGAGTTGGTGTTGGAGGAAGGTTTGATGGTCTCAATGAGAGGAAAAAATCCAAAACCATGAATGGATATTTGCGTGATAGGCTCAATTGGGTTGCAGATACCTTGTTCGTGAGCACCACAACCTTTTCCACTATAGCCAAGTTGTTTCATGATCTCATAACCTTTACCATAAATCTTTTTCAACTTCTTTAGATCAGGTGAGGGTTGGTTGTGTGCTTCATTGGATGAATTAGTTGAGGTGGATGATATCGAAGGATCGACCAATTCTTGTGTTAACAAGATTGTGTTTCCCTTTGGAGAGTCATGGTTTATGATCTTGGATTCTCCCATTATGGGAGGGTTGAAGTCTAAGGAACCCCAATCATCATATAAGAGCTTCGTGATTGGCTCAATATTTTTTTGGTGTGCAAGTTCCACTTGGGTAGTTGGTGTTTAGGTGTTGAAGTGATTCTCTTTGAATTTTTTAATGTGTAACCAACTACTAGGTTCTCGATAAGCATCGAGTGTGTACACTTTATTGTTAAATATGTACTTCATCTTACGATGAAGAGTGTAAGACACTCCATTCATAGCATGAATCTATGGCTTTCCTAAGAGAATATTG
Source organism: Sequoiadendron giganteum (assembly GCA_007115665.2). Lineage (NCBI taxonomy): Eukaryota > Viridiplantae > Streptophyta > Pinopsida > Cupressales > Cupressaceae > Sequoiadendron > Sequoiadendron giganteum. The sequence continues at coordinate 161,264,749 of CM021102.1, read as the reverse complement.
TATGAACCTCCTACAACATAACATGAATTATAGTTTCTAATGTGGCCATTCTAGCTATAAGAGAGATAGTGATCACGCCGAGCAGTTTCTTAGAGACATTGTCAAATCCTCTGACAAAGAGATAATCAAGTTGGATGTGGGATCTATCCATGCCAAGCCTATACAAAAGACTCACACTACACACATTATGGGAAGAGCCTGTATCTACAAGTGTTCTATTTATCCCTTTTGTTTTTTATTGAGATATTATCATGAATGCTTCATTTTGTTTTCGTACATCCAAAGGAGGAAGCTCACTTTGGTGAAAAACAATATCAGTATTTATTCCATGGATAATAGTTGATATAGCATTTGATGGCTCATTAGAAGGGATGGGATCTTTTTGTAATGCTTCTTGCGACATGTTGTAGTAGAGAGGGGAAAATTGAATAAGGTCCCATAAGGATATTTTAGCGGAAGTATTCCTTAGTTGATCAATAAGGTCATACTCCCTAAGGAGGGAATTTAAGCGAGGGGTATAAAGAAGAATGGGAGGATTAGGTAAAGGTAAAGTAGTGGAGGGTGACGGTTGGGAAAGTGGGTTGTTGTGAGTGTACTATGTATGAGCAATGATATTATGACCTAGTTGCTGCAACACATTAAGGGTAGGTGGGAAAAGGATGAATTCAGGTTTGGGTTTGGTTGAAGGGGGGTAAAGGGTGAATTGAGGTTGAATAATATTAACATCATTGAGAAAGGAAGAGGCCAAGGGTGTCTCTTGAGTGGCTTCTAAGGATGTAATATTATTAGTGTTATGATTAACTATGTTTATTTTGTCATGGTTAGTAAATTTTTTTCCACTAAGAGAGGTAGGAGGAGAGAAACAACTAGGATTCTCATAACTCTCATTAATTGGTTCCTCTAACCAAATATCTTCATCACCAAGGGGAGAGATATTAGGAGAAGAACTAATATGATTGTTAGGAATGTACAAGGTTGTTTCTTTGTCCACTACAACATGCTCATAGGGAGAGGGGAGTGAAGTGTGTGTAGCATGTCAATTTATGTAAGCTACTAACATTGTTTGAATACAAATGAAAATTATATGTAACCAATGTATACAAAATTTCAGCAATATAAAAATTTTATATGCAATAATACAAAACATTTTTATCCAAGGCATGCCAAGATTTAAGAATGTAAAGAATGCACATGCTACAAGGAAAAGTACTTTTAACAAACTAATGCTAATTTTTATGATTATAACCAGTGTATATGAAAAAGTGAAAATTACTTGAATAAATGAGTTGCAAAATTGTAGAAAGGGAAATATTTTCAAATCTAATGAAGGAATGATTTTAAGAATGACTACCGAAAAATGGTGTTTTTGAACTTGGAGGAGAAAATCTATGTTCCCCAAAATTTCTAGACTTATAGTATATGATACCAAGAGCCTAAGGAAGCACATAAATGAGGTTTTTGGTGTTGTATCAGATAGTGAAAAATTTGGATAGGGACTAGGTCGCCCAGAATGGTGAATTAGTCCCAGTTAGGGTTTTTTTCAATATTTTAAAAAAATTGCAACTATTCTGGATGGGTATGATGTTGGATTACAAGAGGAATAAAGGTAGGCCCAAAATTTGGAGGAATGGCAATGATTTGAGATGCAAAAATGCAAATTATATACACTTTTATGTATGCAAAAAAAAACAATGCAATCATGCAATACAATGCAAACCTAGGATGAAGAAGGAATCTAAATCATAAAAGAAGGGTGCAAGGATTTTGGGTTCACCAAAATGAACCACAAAAAAAATATACAAGAAAGAAGGGAAAGAGGATTCCCCAATGAGCCTCTAGGGTTTTTCACCCTAGAAGCTAACTTTTGGATGAATGTCTCTCTTTCAACTAATGATATGCTTGGAATTCATTCAAAGGGGGTTAGGGACTTACTGTGAATGTGTGTGGAGTTCCCTAAATGTAATGCATATAAAATGAAAGCTAATTATAAGTGAAATGTAACTATATCGGAAAACACACTATCTTAGGCAAATGACCTAAGAAATGTAAATTAAACTTAAAAAAAAAGTAGGAGATGAAATGGATGCACCTAGAAATAACTTGGAGACATGATTGCATGTCGAGGATGTTGCTGGATTTTGAATCTAAGCCTACTGGGACACTTACACCATTCTCGATGACCTAGTCCTTTCTGAGGTGATTTCGGGAAATTGACTTGAGGCTTATTTCAACCAAATGGGTATCTGGATCCACAGAAATCTCTGGAAAATATGCACTTTGGGACTATGTCACCATAACTAGTGGGAATGTCTCTTTTGTCTTTTCTGGAAATATGAAGGTGGAAATAGGGGCTCTCGATCCACACTTTCTGCTCCTTTAGGTATTCGGTCCCGAAAGTAAAGATTTTGGTCTATAGAGGTCTTACAAGATTCAACTAGGTTTTCTTCAACCTTAGTGAGCTTGGATGATTTGTTGAATATTCTTTGACCTACAAAATACTTAAATCTAGAAACACACACAAAGAGAAAGATTCAATGGTGATTCTTAGAATATAAGGGCTTGCCTTAGTCAAGCCCCTTTATAGATGATCAAATCAAATGATGAATTAAGGACTGATAGAATTGTTACCTTTCCTTGATGATCGATATTGATTGTAACAATGGAGGATTGAACCCTTGAGTGCTTCAACAACGATGTCTTGTTGATCTAGAATTTGAAACCCTAGCTTGCTTCAGAAGAAGGAGAGATAGAGAGGTGAGAGGAATGTGTGTTGATCAGAATGAGTGGTGCATAATGAGGGTACTTAATCAGAAATTAGGGTTTTAGAACATATTTATACAATTTATTCTCTAATTTTCTTGAAATATCTTCATACGGGCCAACCTTAGGGATTTAGAGACATGAATCCGAAAAGAAATTAAGTTTAAAATTTTATTTTAAGCCACATGGGACTAGGTCACCAAAAGTGGTGACCTAGTCCACCAAGGAATTTTTAAGTGTTTTTCGGTAATTAAAATATGATTATTATTTTTGTCGGGATTGTCTCATTAAAACACACTAAGATAGGACATATATGAGGATTAAGGGTTCATTAAGGGTTGATTAAGTGATGACAATCCTAGGAGAGCATGAAAATTCTCTACAACACTTCATCAAAAGGCTCCAAAATCTATAGGCAAAGGTCAAAATGAGCGAACAGTGTCAAAGTCCTCACTTTTTGGTGACATAAAAGCATGAATATGAAAAAATGGAGTAATGGAATAAGTTACCTTGCCATGATGAGAGGTCTTGTGTTTTCAAAACAATCAACCCTTGAATGCTTCAGAAATGATGTCTTGTTGACTTGGAATATGAAACCCTAGTTTGTTTGAGAAGAGGAAGGAGAGATGGAGAGGTGGAGAAGAAAATTGATGGTGCATAATGAGGGTACCTAATGAGAAATTAGGGTTTTGGAGCTTATTCATACAATTTATGCCCTAATTTTCCAAAAATAACAGCACACAAGCTGACCTTAGGGTTTCAGAGACCAAAATCTTGGAAGATTTTAAGTTTAAAATGATATTTATGCCACATGGGACTAGGTTCTTATTTATGTTTGTTAGGATTGTCTTCATAAAACACATTGAAGTTGGATTTGTATGTGTTTTAAGGGGTCATTTTGGCATAATAAGGTGATGATTAAGTGATGACAAGAGTAGGAGAGTATGAAATATTTTTAGAACACCTTACAATACTTCATCACAAGGCTTGGCAAGATGTAAAAATAGACTAAAAAGGGTCCAAAATTCATAGGCAGAGGTCCAAATGAGAAAAACAGATCAAGGTATACACTTTTTGGTGACACATTTAGCTCCCACTTTGGTGAGAGGATGAACCTACTTCAAACTCACACTAAAGTAGCCACATGATTCAGATGGTGAAGAATGCAAAAGAAGAAGAATGAGAAAGATGAAGGAGGTGGTCAAGCCCCCAAGGATTCAAGATTCTAAGTCAACTCGACATTAATGCAAAAGGAGTTCAAAGGTGAATGCATTACAATAAGACAAGATACATGATAATCCAATGACAAGGATTAGAATGAAGAGAATGGAAATGGTGAAAAATATTTGCTCACTTTGGGGCAACAAACCATTGGGTTGTCTACGGGGTGAGTTGTCCCAAAAGGTGAGAAACATACACACAATTGGTATGCACTCAAAAATATGGCTATGGGGAAATTCTTACCACTTATTGGGCTTCCTACTCAAACCATGCCAAAGTTATACCTTGTGATAACTTTGATAAGGTGCCACAAAAGAAAGTGATGTGTTTCAAAGGTATTTTTCTTTGTTCATGTTATGTCTCATCTTAAGGAACATTATGCGTTATGTGTCAAGAGAGGAAAAGTGAAAATGTACTCATATTGTATCCAAGAGAGGAAAGGGCTCATCTTGTATGCAAAAGAGGAAAAAAATGCATATGTCTCAATCCTAAACAACATTATGTGTAATGTTTTCAAGAGAAGGTATTGCAAGAAAAAGAAGATTGCACAGTGAAATGTGAGTGGTGATATATGCAACCACTTTAAATTAATTAGGAATCATCGTACTATGAAAAATTACATTAAATTGGAAGAAAGGAAGAGGACATGAGAGCTTGTTCATAAAGACCTAAGCCGAATCATATGTTTTTGATAAGCTGTGTCATGAAGATAGGGTGTATGTCACATGTGAGTCAACTTAAGACATGTCGTTCAAATCCCAAGCTTTCTCTTATATGTTCATGAAAGGTTAATGAAAAGTCAAGTTTGACATCGACAAGTGACATACAAGGGAAAAGGCTAACTAACCTCTTGTCCCAAATTAGTACAAGACAAGAGTGAGCTAAAAGGAATGAGGGAATGCAAGGTTGATGGAAAATCAAGATCAATTAAAGGAAGGAGGTGGCCGCACAGAAGGAAGAACACTAGAATCCTTAAGATGTTGGATTTTACTACTCAAGGCATTACAGTCATTGGTGTGATGAAGCTCAGCTCGGTGATAAGCACAAAATGAATGTTTGTTGAAAATTTTCTTTTGAGTGTGGGGAGGGAGGTAGGTCAAGTGATCTTGGAGGACTCTCAACAAGATACCCTCTTGATAGAGGGGAGAAGGTGATCGTTTGGTTGGGAAGAAGGAGTTATCTTTCTAAATAGAGGATTTCATACTTACACAAGGCACTAGATATTGTGACGTTTCATATACTCCTTGAAAGGAGTGTGTAAAATCCGAATCATAAGTGGACTGCATGATGCCATTGGCTTTAAGCGAAGATTCCTTTGTTGGTGTAAAATGATCACTTTGGAAGGTAGGGGTAGAAGAGTGATTAGGGATAAAGTTGGTGTGGGAGGAAGGTTGGATGGTCTCAATTAGAGGGAAAAATCCAAGACCGTGATTGGATGTTTGCGTGATTTGCTCTATAGGGTTGTAGATACCTTGTTCATTAGCACCAAAACCTTGTCCACTATAGCCAAGTTGTTTGAGGGTATCATAACCTTTACCATAAATATTTTTCAGCTTTTTTGGATTGGGAGATTGTTCATCATGTGTTGCATTGGTTGAGGTAGTTGAGGTGGATGCTTCAGAAGGATCACTCGAGTCTTGTTTGGAAAAGATTATGTTTCCCTTGTTAGAGTCTTGGTGTATGATCTTGAATTCTCCCATTAAGGGAGGGGTGAAGTCTAAGGAACCTCGCTCATCATATAAGATCTTGGTGATTGGCTAAAAATTTTGTTCGTTATTTAGATGTATGGATTCCACTTGGGTGGTGGGTGTTAAGTAGTGAAAGTGATTCTCTTTGGATTTTTCAATGTTTAAGCAACTGTTGGGTTTAGGATCAACATAGAGTGTGTACATTTTTTTATTATAGATGTAGTTCATGTTTTGATGAAGTGTTGAAGGCACTCCATTCATAGCATAAATCCATGACCTTCCTAAGAGAATATTATATGAAACCTATTGAGGCATAACATGGATTGTAGTATCTAATGTGGTCATTCCAACTATAACAGGTATAGTGATCACACCGAGTGATTTTTGAGTGACATTCTCAAATCCTCTAATAGAGAGAGAATAAGGTTGGATGTGGGATCTATCAATTCCAAGCCTATCCAAAAGGCTCACACTACACACATTAAGGGTAGAGCTTGTATCTACAAGAGTTCTCTTTATCCCTTTTGTTTACTATTGAGAGATTATCATGAAAGTTTAATTTTGTTTTTGTACATCCAAAGGAGGAAGGTCCAATTGGTGAAAAACAATATTAGCATTGAGTTCATGAATAATAGCTATTGGGTGATCCCACAATAGTGGTTTATAATTTTTGGCCAAACTGGATACTGAAATTATTATTTTTTACTAAATCTTCACATTTGGGCATCTATAGCAGCTAAACCGTGAGGAATTTGAAGATGATGAAAACTATAGTCTCATCATATTTTTTCTATAGTAACTAAAAATATTTTTTTCAATTTTTTTGGAATCAAATTGCACTTCTTTTTTCATCTCCCACAAAAACTAGTTTTTTTCATAAAACAATATTTTTAAAAAGTATTTCAAATAGTATAACATATAAATTTTATTCCATGAAGGATAAAATGCTAATTGTTTTGAATTTAGATTTTCAAATCCAATATCTAGTGCTTCCACTTGGTTAGATAGTTTTTTATTGATAAGTGTAGTGATTTATAGGTATGGTTTAAAACTAGTGAGGTTCCATCCAAGGGGGTTTGATCTAAGGTGGCTTGATCAAATCCTCTTCAATTAGAATCCTTAAAATGGAACGTTTTAAGGCTTAAATCATTATATTTTCTAAAAATATGTGATTTCAGCAAAAAATAGTTCCTCTCAAAAATTGTAAACCAGCTTTGTGGGATCACTCTACTATTTCATTTGATGGATCATTAGAAGGGATATGAAATTTTTTTAGGGCACTCTACTTCTTATTATAGAAGTGGGGAGAGACTTGAATAATGTCTCATAAGGAATTTTTGTAGGAGTATTCCTTAGTTGGTCAACAAGGTCATACTTCCTAAGAAGGCAATTGAGGCGAGGGGCAATAGGTAAGATGGGAGGATTAGGTAGAGGTAAATAAATGGAGGTTGGTGGTTGGGAATGTGGGTTGTTATGGGTATAATGTGTATGAGAAATGATAGTATGATGTGGTTCCTGCGATGCATTAGGGGTAGGAGGGTAAAGGATGAATTCAGGTTTGGGTTTGGGTGAATGTGGATAGAGGATAATTTAAGGTTTAATAATATTAACATCTCCTTGGGAAGGAGATTCAATTTTATCATTTGATTTCATCATGATATCCTCTCTAGGAAGGGAGATTTTAGGAGAACTACAAACCTCATGTTCATGATATTCAAATATTGGTTCTTCTAAAATGAACTCATCATAAGTAGGGGAAGGATAATTGATGGGATGAGCATGGATGGGATGAGAAGGAGAGGTTTCTAGTCTATCAACAAAGGTCTCATTCTCTTGTCTCATAATAGCAAACCTAGTAAGAGAGTGACAAGGAAGAGGTTCATCACATGTCATGGTATCCACACAAATAGGGTGGTCATCATGGGAAGGAAAATTATGAGTTTTTTGAATGTCCATGTTGGGACCTTGTTGTTCAAATAGGTCCTTCAGAATTTTAGTAACATGAGGAAAGAGGGAAATAATATTAGAGCTCTCAATCATGGGATTCCTTGAACCAATATATCCATCTGAAAAATATGTTTGTCATGATTCGTTTTGATAATATCTTTATTCACTCAAGCATTTTCACAAAGAGGGGAAGCTAGAGGATATGAAGGGAGACTAGGTAGAATGGTGGAAATTAATTCCTTGGGTATGGTTATACTATCATCCCAAAGGGAATGAGGAGAAGAAAAACAAGACCATCATAGCATTCAATGATTATACCTTTGTTTTCCAAGATACCTTCATCACTAAAAGAAGAGGTATCATGAGACAAAATGGTTATCTAAGTTTTTATTTTCTTCTAACACATCATTCTCAAAAATAGGAGAGATAAGAGGGGGGTAAGTGTAAGATAAGTGTTAATGTTTTCATCCGCTACCTAGACACTCATAAAAAGGGAATGTATTGAATGAAATTTTAATATGGTTGAAGAGTTTAGAAACAATATAAAGAAAAAAGAAAAATATAAACATGGTTGAAGAATTTACAATGCAATATAAATACTTAAAAGGAAATACAATTTTTAGATGACAAAGAAGGCAATTTACTGATTACACTATCAATGATCTGAAAATGAAAGTCTGTAAATGCAAAATTGAAAATTTACAATGCATGAAAAGAGCTAATTTATGTTAATTTTGATAAAATACATGTAATAGAAACACAACCTATTGATACAGGTTGATAATGACACAAAATAGAAGCTCAAAAATAAGGTTTTCATCTTTGTAAAGGGCGGTTTCAAAAGCCTTAAGCGACTAGGTCGCCTAGGATGGTGACCTAGTCCTCCTGGTGATTTTTTTGAGTTTTGAAAAAAAAAATTGATGGATTTAGATGGTTTTTGTGCTATAAAATGTAGATCCATGAATAAATTGTACAATTTCAGACAATGTGCAATGATTTAAATTCAAAAAATGCAACCTAGAATAAACTTTGACTAATGCAAATTTTGAAACCCTAGGATGCGACTTCACTAATGAGACATGAAATGCAAGTTGGAATATAAACTAGAAAGGAAGAGTGTAAGTACATTGGGTTCACCAAAATGAACCACCAAAAATTTATGCGAGAAGGGAAAGAGGATTCCCTAATGAGCTTCTAGATTTTTTCACGCTAGAAGCTAACTTTTGGATGAATGACTCTCTTTCACCTAATGATAAGATTTTGGTGTTCACTTAAAGATGATTGGATTGGGGGTTATGAGGTGTGTGATATGTGTCTATCTAAGTACAATGAACTGATAATTAAATTAACTATTGAATACAAACTACTCAAATCTAAGTGCTAGAAAACACATGATGATATACTAACAATCTAAGAAATATAAACAAACAAGTACAAAAATGAAGGGAAAGGAAGGTGTGCACCTAGAATTGGAAGAGGATTTCTTTGGACGTCTAAATTTTTTTTGGATTTGATGTTGATCTTGAAAGGGATAGTTATGCCAATCTGGGTGAGTTAGTCAAAGATTCCCGAAAATTGGTCTGAAGCCTGTTTCTACCAAATGGGTGTCCAAAAATGTAAAAAATACAAAAAGAACTATCCAGAGGGACTAGGTCACCATTCTTGGTGACTTAGACCTCTTCAGGATTTTAGAGTTTCCAAAGAGGAAACAAAAGCCCTAGGTTTGCACCTAGGTTCTTCAAAGTTTCTCACTTTTGAAACTTTGATATTTGGGCCTGAGAGTGGTTTTTGTTGGATGATTTGACCTTGAAAGAAAAGAGAGGGCTTCAACAAGTCTTCAAGGTCTTCAATGATCTTCAGAGTACCTGAATCTTCAAACACACAAGGCAAGAAAGATAAAAAAGTTGATTGTTAGGGATTAGGGGTTTGCCTTAGTCAAACCCCTTTTAGGTAACTAAACCAAAATGAAACAAAAATGTAAAGAATTAATATGAAACAATGAATCAATAGAATAATTTACCTTTCCATGATGAGAGGTCTTGTGTTGTTGCAACAATCATCCTTTGAATGCTTCAGAAATGAGTTCTTGTTGACTTGGAATGTGAAACCCTTGCTTGCTTGAGAAGATGGAGGAGAGATGGAGTGGTGGAGAAGAAAATGGATGGTGAATAATGAGGGTACCTAATGATAAATTAGGGTTTTGGAGCTTATTTATACAAGTTATGCCGTAATTTCCCCAAAATAACACCACACAGGCTGACCTTAGGGTTTTAAAGGCCAAAATCCTGAAAGATATTAAGTTTAAAATGAAATTTATGCCACATGGGACTAGGTCATCCAGGTTGGTGACCTAGTCCACTTGGGCATATTTCATTATTTTTCGGTAATTAAAATTTTATTATTTATGTTTGTCGTGATTGTCTTCATAAAAAACACTAAAGTTGGATTTGTATGTGTATTAAGCGGTCATTTTGGTATAATAAGGTGATGATTAAGAGATGAAAAGTGTAGGAGAGTATGAATTTTTTTATAACACCTTACAACACTTCATCACAAGGCTTGGAGAGATGTAAAAATAGACTAAAAATGGTCCAAAATCCATAGGCAAAGGTCCAAATGAGCGAAAAGTGTCAAGGTATACATTTTTTGGTGACACAAAAGGAGATGAATTTATTAAATAAAATTATTTATTTAAGAAGAGGAACATTAGGATTAATTAAATAAAATTGATTTATTTAATCAAAGAGGAAAATTAGGATTAATTAAATAAAATGATTAATTTAATTAAAAGAAGATGATGATTTAATCAAATAAGCTGATTTATTTAATTAAAAGATGAAAATTGATGAGTTAATTAATTAAGGACTATTCAATTAATTGGCTAGTAAAGAAGTGATTAAGGAAGAAATGATTTTAGTAAATCAGGATTGAGTGTATGATATCAATCAAGATATTTTTGGTGTCTACACTTTCCTTTCCAAGTATGGCAAGAGAAATCTCATTAACAAGCATGATAGTCATCCTTACAATATATTTCCTAGATATGAGTCTCTTAGTGCAAGAGAATGAAAATTTTGACACACTCCATAGTTCGAACGCTCTAATATCTCTTCTATTTGTGGGAATGAAGTGTTAGAAGAAGATGCAAGAATAGAAAATCATGATAATCATAGTTTCTCTTCTCCTCATATCTCTCCTACATGTGAAAAAGATATTTTGGTGCTAGACGATGCATCCATTGAGAATAATGACAATTTTGAAAGATCCTCTTATATAACCTCTCCTACTTTGGAAGATATTATGGCACAAGAGAATGAGATGAGAGGAAAAATTCTTAATATCACTCTAGCTAGTTTAGATTCATCTCCAAACTCCTCCCCTATTTGTGAGAAATCATGGCAATTATTTGTGAGGAGGATATATTAGCATTAGATGATCAAATATTTAAGACCTATGACAATCCTGTTTATTTTTCTTCCCCTATTTTGGAAGACATTATTGGACAAATGGATGTAATAAAAAATAATCATGATAATCATACTTGTTCTTCTCCTAATGTCTCTTATACTTGTGAAGAATATATTTTTGGATTAGAAGAACTATTCATTGAAATTCATGAGAATCTTCTTTCTCCCTTTCCTAATGTTTCCCCCATCCAAGAATACATAATTGAGAAAAAGGATCCAATAATTGAAAAACAAGAATGTGATACTTTTCCTTCTCTTAATGCATCCCTCCTTGTGATGAAGGTACTCTACAAAACTTATTCATGGAATGTGATCGACATCTTGTTTTCTTCTCTCCTAAGAAATATCTTATTAAGGTAGATAACATGTGGCAAGAGAATGATAGGGTTGATGCTTATCTTTTAAACAATAGGGAGGTGACTTTAGACACCCCATTACGAAGTGATCATGAAAATAAGGATAAGTATCTTGAGGTTATGCACATTATATACCCCTTTAAGTACTCTCCTTAGCCTAAACTTATCATTTATCCACCCTCTCAAAAACCACAAGTTCAACAAAAACCCATCCTTATCCTCGAACCAATTAAGAACAATGTTTCATAGTAATCGAGTTATAATGTTGTTTCTCATACATACAACACTAAGAAAAATCCAAAACCAAGACAAAAACCTTCAACATCCCTCATATTTCCTAATAATATCTTACCAGGTCCCCCTATTTTACCTTCACAAAGTGGAAATAAGTATGATCTTGTTGAACAACTTAAGAATACTCCCACAAAGATACCCCTCTAGGACAAGTGATTTAAAATTCACATTAATTATCAGACTATGCCTCAAACAACCTTGCAACAAGTTTTGGTCCCCTGTAGTGCAAAAATGAATGACATAGCAATGATGATTCAAGAAATAAATACTAACATTGTTCTCCACCAAAGTGAGCTCCCTCCTTTGGAAGTGAAAAAATAAAGTGATGCTTTCATGATCATAGCTCAACACAAGATGGTAGGGATAAAGTGAACCCTTGTTGACAATGGATCATCCATTAATGTGTATAGTGTGACTCTTTTGGATAGGCTTCGTTTCAATAAATAAAACATTCAACTCAGCTATTTATGTATTAAGGGATTTGACAATGTCAGAAAACAACTACTTGGTGTGATCCCTTTGCCTATTATAGCTGGAATGGCCACATTAGGAACACTGATCCATGTGTTATGCCTCATGATATTTCATATCATATCATTTTAGGTAGACCATGGATTCATGAGATGCATGCAATGCCTTCTACCCTTCATCATAAAATGGAATACATCTACAACAATAAAATGTGCATATGTGAAGTCGATCCCAAACCAAATAGTTATTTGAATATTGACAAACATCAAGTCAATCCTTTGAAAAAATTAACACCAACTATACAATTCAAACCCATGCAACAAAAAGACAAAGATAAGCATATTGAGCAAATAAAAAAGTTATTGGAAGATGATTGGGGTTCCTTAGACTTCGAACCAATATTCATGGGAGAATACAAGATCATAAACAAAGAGTCTAAAATGGAAATATACTAAGTAGTAATGTCAATAAAAATTTTTAAGACCCTTCAAAAGCATCCACCTCAATCACTTTAGAAGAAAAATAAAATTATACAAAAAAATTGATGAAACTGACTATCAACTACCACCGAATCCAAAATAAATGAAAAAATTTACGGAAGAGGTTATGAGCTTATGAAATAACTAGGATACAATGCAAAAGGATGTGGTTCTAGAGAACAAGGTATTTGTATCCCTATAGAGCCTAACACACAAGAAATATCATGTGGTGGGTATGTGCAGGATCATCATGGAAAAAATAGGCCCTTAAGTGGCAATAAAAAGATAAAAAATCAGAGTTAGACAACTTGAATAACTTATATATATTATTTCAAAAAAATGTAAAAATAGAATCTATAGAAAATTGAATTTAGTTTCTAAACTACTAGACCTTTATTTAAAAAAAAAAAATCTATTTGGTGAAAATTTGAAATTTCAACGTAGTAGTATTTAAATTTCATGGTAAAAATAAGAAGTAGGTGTGTATCTGACCACCCTAACCACAATAAAATGATAATTTTTTTTTATAATATTTTAGATACAAGTAGAGGACTCATGTCCCAATGTGATGCATATTTTTTTATAATTTTTTTCCAAGTAAATAATTAATTATGAATTTTTTATTACAACTTTTAAAAAATATAAAATCTCATCTGTCTAACCACCTTAACTTGGTCAAAAATTCATGAAATTCAATTTTTTTTTTTTAATCCTATAGTATGTAAAGCATATAATGTGACGCATGTTTTGGATTCAAAAAATGTGATACCGTTTGAAAGTTATAGATGTTTTTCAATCAGCCTATCAATCAGGACTTTATTCGTAATTCTAATAGAAAATGAATAATAATTATTTATTAAACTCAAAGTAAAGCATAATTTATATTAGTGGAAATCTGAGAATCTCCTCTAAAAACCCTTTTCGTTTCATCAATTTTGGGTAAAAAAGTCGTCAGCCACATGGGCCATCATATGACTTACATATCACCACTTTTTGGCCCATGATGATCCTGCACATACCCTGGTCTTGGTTTATTCCTTTCAAAGAAATCAACCCATAAAACATGCCTTCACTCAATATCAAAACTCTCAAAAAGGATTCCTCTAAACCAACTTTTAGAGTAGTGCATCCTGAATTGATAGACACTAGTGGTCTTGATTATTATCCTTTGAAAGATACAAAACAAATAAATAAATCTTCACTTAATTTCAATGTCATCTCGCAAAATGCTAATGATTTGAATTCGTTAGATTTTACACCATCCTATATAGGAAAGAAAAACATATCAAAATCTAAAGAGCCTTGTGTAGGTATGATAACTAATACTAAGAAAGACATATCTTTGTTGCAAAAAATGAAACATCCTCTACTTTTTATCAAGAAAGTATCTTGTTGAGACTCTTTCGAGATAATTTTATATCTCTCCCCGCAAGAACATGAAATAAATTTTACTACAAGAGTTCATTTTTTGCATATCATAGAGTTCATGGTCATTCTACTAATGAATGTAAGGCTTGGACAAACAAAATTAAATATCTTAAGGATTGTGGTGCTCTCGCTTGGGTTGAAGCACCTAGTTCCTCTTTTCATTTTGGCTCATCCTTGTCCTGCACTAAGTGGGGGAAATGGGTTAGATATCCTTATCCCCATATGTCACTTTTTATTGTCCTTTCTGGCCAGTTGATTACCTCTCATGTACACAAAAGAGAAATCTTGGGATGTGGATGATATGCCTTAAGTTTTCTTGCATTCGGCAAAGTTATTCATGATGTAAAATTTATCAGAAACATATGAATTGGCATAGGGCTCTCCAAATAAGCTCCCATTTCCTCTTTATTGTTAGCATATATCCTTTTCTACTTTAAATAAATTTCTCATAGCATGATGTTTAGCAATTTATTTAGAGTGGGGGCATACATTGGCATTACTTTGGAATTATCTCATTTACATTTTTTCCATGTTCCTTGATGTGGTTTTCTCTTTGTGGTGATATTGGGAGTAATTTCCTTCAAGAGCTTGATCTATCTTAGCATATTACATTCCTCTTGTTGGTGATGTGACCCATTGCATTCCCTAAGTTGCAAATATTTTATCCTTTGGTTTGTCCTTTCTTGGAGACATTAGGAACAATTTCCCCTAAGCTTAAGACCTTACATGAACTAAGTGAAACCGCTTCGAACATTCCTTTTTACTATTGTGTTGCATTTGCTACCTTATCAGATTCATTGGAGGTATGGCTTTGGTATGGTCTCTTGGGGGCTCACCCAGTGGACAACTAGCTTTACTAGCCCTTATGAGCATGAATTTCATTTTCATAGTGTACAACATAAGTCACTTGCAAAAATTCTTGGACAAATAGCGTAGACTTGGTCCACAACGCATTGGACAACCCGTCGATGCTTGATCTGCCACCTTTTTGGATACTCACCCCATGGACAACCTAAATGTTTGTGGCCCTAGAGTGAGTATTTTTTTTGTTTGTTTTATTTTCTTTTGTTGGGGTACTCACCCAACAGATGACCTAAAGCTCTGTGGCCGAGAGTGAGCATGCTTTAATGATGGTTAAGGCTTGATCTGACCTAAGACAAATAGTTGAGATCATTTTTGAGGCTTGTCTTTAATGATGTATTTTGAATCTTTTGGGTATGTGTAAGATCATCATGGGAAAAATACGCCCTTAAGTGGCAAAAAATTTTAAAAAAATCAAAGTTAGCTAACTTGACATAAAAATTTGAATAAGTTATCTATATTATTTAAAAAATAAGTAAGAATATAATTTGTATCAAATTAATTTAGTTTCTAAATTACTAGTTTTATTTCCAAAAAGATAAAATCTATTTGGTGAAAATTTGAAATTTCAATAGAGTACTAGTTAAATTTCAGGGAAAAAATAAGAATTAGGTGTCTGTCTGACCACCCTAACCACATTAAAATGATAATATTTTTTTATAATATTCTAGATTTAAGTAGAGGACTCATGTCTCGATGTGATGCATATTTTTTTGTAATTTTTTTCCAAGTAAATAATTAATTATAATTTTTTTATGACAACTTTTAAAAAATATAAAGGCTCATATGTCTGACCACCTTAACTTGGTCAAAAATTTGTGAAATTCAATTTTTTACTTTTTAATATTATAGTATGTGAAGCATAGAATCTGACACATGTTTTGGATTCAAAAATCATGATACCATTTGAAAGCTATAGATGTTTTTCAATCAACCTAATAATCAAGATTTTAGTCGTAATTCAATAGAAAATGAATAATAATTATTTATTAAATTTGAAGTAAATCATAATTTACATTGGTGGAAATATGAGAATCTCCTTTAAAAACCCTTTTCATTTCATCAATTTTGGGTAAAAAAAGGTCATCAGCCATATACCCATCATATTGCCACTTTTTGGCCCATCATGATCCTGCAAATACCCTTTTCATATCGGTGCATACATTTAAGAGTCTTTGAATGTCTAATTTACTGCAAGTTTGAAGCAACTTCATCCGTTCACTAAAGTGGAGGCTAAATGTAGTATAGAAAAATGTATCCCTTTATATTTCCACACATGTTTGGGGCCATCTTATTTGGTCCTATTTTGCATCCATAAGCCCAATCCTTTATTAATTTAATAATTTTTAATTATTTAATTAATCCATTTTTTCTCTTTATTCTTCCCTTAATTGATTAAATAAATTTCATTTATTTAATTACGTCACTAAATAAGCTCTTTTTTCATCTATAATTAAACAAATTCCTATTTATTTAATTATTTTCTTTTCCTTCTATAATTAAATAATTATTATTTAATTAATCATTACCATTTTCTTCTATAATTAAATCAATCTTATTTATTTAATTATTTCCCACTTTCCTTCGAATATTAAATAATTATTTTTAATTATTTAATAGTTTTTCCTTTTCCCCTACTTTTGGATTAAATATTCTTTTAATACAAAAGTTAGCTTTTTGCCCTTCTTCTATAATTAAATAATTATTTTCAATTATATAATTATCTAATTATTCTTGCCTTATTTTTTAAATAAATAAAATCTATATTTTATTTATTTCTCCTATGTTGGCCACTAAAATTAAATACCTTTTAATTTAATTTTAGCTCCTTGATCCATTATTTCTTATCTCAATTAACTTTCACCCTTGATTAAATAATTTTATAAATTTAGTCTTGGCCCTTGATCATGATTCTTATTCTATCCACTCACTTAACTCTCCTCTATAGAAGAAGACCTTCCAGCCTCATTTGAGGGCACAGAACAAGAATGTGAAGACACAACAAGAAGACGATCACACACCAAGAAGGTGATCTTACAAATTAAGAACACTAGATCAAGAGAGCATCTTGAAGAGCATTATCAATGCATTCAAGGGAATATTGTCAAAGTCTTATTGCAGCAATCAAGGATCCATTATCATGTTGAAGCTAGCATGTTGATAGAGGAATAATGTTAATGTAGCATTCAAGATCACTTCAAGTATTTCAAGATATCATCTCAAATCAAGTTAATGATCAAGAATCACATCCATGGAGATTTCTACATGCTGACCTCATTCCAATTTTTTAATATTGGTATAGTAAGTTGTGACATTGTAATGTTCACTTTTCATTCCTTCAATGACATGTTTGAATTCATTATCATGTTTCAATACTAAAACAAGGTTTGACCAAAGAAAACCCCTATCCCCTAACAATCAACATTTTCTTGTCTATGATGTCTGATTTGCAGGTAAAGGTTGAAGATTTATGAAGAGCAAGATTTGAGAAAGTAGCTTTGTTGACCGATACACATCATTTTTACCTCTCAAAAATATGGTTTTTGATTATATGTATGGTTATAGTTTAGATGTGGATCTCATATTTCCCATATTTGAATAGAAAATAGAGAATTAGTGATATCCATTTAGAAGATCCAAATTTTCTATGTTTAAACAAAATTAAACTATTTTGGTCCAACTTTGAGTGGGAGTTTTATCAAACTTGTCGTATGGTGAACTAAACCATCATGTTTTCAAAAATTATTTTGATTTCTCATAATGTTCCTTTTACAACTCATGCACAAATACAAATTCTTCAATGATCGCATTCTCTAAACACAGAGGATCAATAAGTATTCCCCTTGTGGGTTTGTCATAAATATTATAGTTAGTGATATAGAGAGGACTATCAAGTGTATTTATGGATGCATCAATAATAGTAAAAGAAATATCATGTTAAAAAGTGGTTTGATCCTTAGGATATTGAACTTTAATTTTATTTATCATGTCAAATATATCATCATATTATTTAATATTATCACTGCATAGCACGAAGCTGGATGAATGGCTTGGTAATGGATTGGTGAATATTTGCATGTTTTAGTGAGGCACCGATATTGACTTATTTCCTTTGTCATAAATTCATATCAACCAGATTTGATTAGAATCAATGAGGTCTTCCACTTGGTGCTTAAGACATATACATCATTGTGTATCATGTCTAGTTGTAAGGTAATAATGAGAAAAAAAATTGCATTAAATTTGGGTGGTAAAGGTTTACTTGTGTGAATTACCTAATTGCAGGGAGTTGAACTATGTTCTTGCTTAATAATTGTGACCTTATTGCATTAAGAAAATTAGGAAAATGTTCTAATTGTCTATCTCTTGGATTAAACTAATAAGGAGTGTTACTTGTAGCAGTAACATGTATTTCAATGTTACTAGCACTTTGAGGAGTGTTTATTTTAATGAATTTTTTCTTTTTCTTGAATTAAATGATGGTTGATTTTTTTTATGTATGGATTTAGATTGAATATTATGAGTCGATTAAGATGTTCCTTCATACTTTCTAACCAAAATTTGATAATAAAAAATATTTGTACACAAGTTTGGAAACAATTGGTACTTCATCAATAATATCTTATCTCAAATGTTAGGTTGCAAGTTTCCTATAAAAACCCTTTGAATATTAGTGTCAACAAGACTATAGGAGTTTTGTGGGTAAAGTGATTGAAATTATTCTATAAAGTTTGTTATATTTTCCTTAGGTCCTTGTTTACAATGCACTAAGTTGATTATCGTCACCTGAGGACCAATTTTTTCTTGAAGATGTTGAAGAAATACACTAACCAGTTGAGTGAATGAATCTATGGAGTTATTGGGCAATGAGAATAACCATTTCGAGGCCATATCTTTCAATGATCTAGGAAATATTTTAGCTAGGAGATTGTATTTGAACTGTGGATTTTTGTAACCTCTTTTACCTCTAGGGTTTTCCACCTAAAGGGGAAGGGACTAATATATATAATTC
Source organism: Sequoiadendron giganteum (assembly GCA_007115665.2). Classification (NCBI taxonomy): domain Eukaryota; kingdom Viridiplantae; phylum Streptophyta; class Pinopsida; order Cupressales; family Cupressaceae; genus Sequoiadendron; species Sequoiadendron giganteum. Next base: position 161,245,765 of record CM021102.1, on the reverse strand, counting down.
ATTCAATAACAAACCCTTGAGACTTCAATGCAAAGGAGACTAAAGTATGTCAAACAAAGAGTTCTTGGGGATGAAAATGGATATAAGGGGTTCACCAAAAATTTTAAACTTGGAAAGAAAAATGCAATGTGATATGAAAACGTGTACTAAATGTGATAGTGTATTTGCACAATCCATGTAGATTATTGCTAAAATTTGTAATTGAAAATTTTAGCAATAATGTACTAAATGACCTAGAAATGAAAACTACACTAAAAAAAAAGTTGTAAAATAGAAGGTGTGCAACTGGAAATTTGTTGTAGACTAGAACGAATACTAGAAATTCTGCTGAATTTAGAATTTTGACCTACTAGGACACTTTGACTAAGCCAGACGACCTAGTTCTAGATCTGGGAAACTACACTATAGCTCGTTTCAGCCAATTGGGTATCCAAACCTATAGAAAGCTCTAGAAAGCATGTGCATCGAGACTGATTTGCCACTAATGGTGACTTAGTCCATTTTGACTTCTCTAAAAATTTGAAAGTGGAAATGGAAGCTCTCGGCCTGCACTTTCTGCTATTCTAGGTATATGGTTCTGAAACTCTTCTTTTTGCAACTAAAAATGACTTTTAGTGGATGTTTTTGTTAGTGTAATTAATTAATTATTACACTAGCATAAATTAACTTAGGTTTTAATTAATCATAGTAGTCGTAAGTTGCATTTAATCATTTAATAAAGATGTTGAGATAAGATTCCCTTCTAGAAGATGAGTTGTCTTTTCTAGAACTTATCTCCATCTTGTTATCATTCCCTAGGTAGTTGGTTAGGGTTTCTTGTTGTCACATGAAGTGTGATTTGAACACTTGGCAACATCCTTTTCATTCTAGGTTTAGCACTTGCCTATATAATCAGGCATATGTTCTCTTTGTAAAATATTCATCTATCAATCAATCAATACTTTATTTGTGGTTGAATATTTCTTCAAACCCTTGTTTGTTTTCTCCATCCATTCTCTTCTTTGTGATAGGTATTCATTTGCATGCAGGTGATCTTGGAGTCTGAAGTTGGTTTTGACAACTTCTACATGGTATCAGAGCTATTCCAGTGAAGGTTCATCCCAAGATCAAGAAAGTTTGGCTAGTGAGATTCTTTGGCAAGCAAGGGTTTGTTGCAAGTCTTTTTTTATTAGAGTTGTCATCATATTTACTTCAAAAATCCAGTTTTCACTCATTTGCAAGAAAAACAATTTCTATGTTTTGTAGCCAGCATCGAAATCTAAACTAGGTATCTTTTAGATTTTGCATATCTTGCACAGATCTGGAGAAAATCGTAGTCTAAAAAGCATCAGACGTCATTTTTCTCTTGGATAAAGGTTTGAAAAAATCATTTTTTCATCTTCTGCTTGTTGGATCAAGAAATAGTTTCTGGTTTTTATTTCTAGCATCAAAATATTTCTAGGTTTTTATTTTTGTTGACAAACAATGAATTGATTTTCCAAAAATTAAATTAGAAATAAACATTTTTGCTAGAAAACCCATTTCCTGCAGGCTAAATTGAGTTTTTTATTTTATTTATGAGTATATATTGTTGTTTTATGTCATGGATACACATAATACTGGACCCCTTACTCCATTCAACTATTTTGGTTGGAAAAAACAAATGGAGATTCAATTGAAACATAAAGGGTTGTACAGGGTAACCATGGGTATAGAAATTGAACCTACAGGTGCTGCTGAAAAGAGAAAGTGGTTTAATAGATGTGATGAAGCTTATGGTACATTATGTCTTTCTCTTTCTTCTGACCTTCTTTTTCATATTGAGTCTTGCACTACACCCCATGCGGTTTGGACTACTTTGCAGTCTTTGTTTGGGAAGTAGGATACTATGAGAGGGTTTCAGTTAGAGAATGAGCTTATTGGCTTAAATCCTAGGGATTTTGATAGCATCCAAGAGTTTTTCACCAAACTCAAGTCTCTTAGATTGCAGTTGTCACAATGTTGTCTTCAGAAGGAAGACTCTCAGTTGATATTGTCCACTCTTTCTAAGCTTGGACCAAATTATTCAATTTTTTTTTCTACCTTTTATGCTACTAGGGATGCACTTGGTACTAGATTTACTATGCCTTCTTTTGATGATTTTGCATCTTCTCTCACTCGAGAGCAGGTCGAGTTGCCCAATATGGGAAAGTTGAAGCCCTCTTCATCATAGGCACTTATTGCATCACAGGAGCCTAGAGATCAGAAGGCTTCTATAGGAAAAGGAAAGAAACAAAACCAAAAGGATTCCAAATCTTATGAGCAGTAGAAGGAGTCCTCAGATTCATCATCCTCTTCTAAGGGGAAATCATTTAGGAAGGATAAGGGCCCATGTGCATATTGCAAGAGAGGACATGAAGAACATAATTGCTACAAAAAGGACATTGATGAGTTGAAGAATCTTCTTTAGAAACATCAGATTGATTTGCCTTCTAGGATGTCTGCATCATCTCCTTCCCCTCCTTCTTCTTCTTCTTCTTCTGCTTCAATACAACATGATAGGGGCACAACTGGTTTACATACTTCATCAGATATGAATGGACATGCTCTTTGTGCTTCTTCGAGTTTTGGATCAGGGAGATGGCTTCTAGATTTAGGAGCATCTCATCATATGGCTTCTACACAGTCTATGTTCACTTCCTTTGAGTCTCACACTATGTCTCCTATTTTGATGGGAAACAATACCTACATGAGTGTTACAGGGAAGGGGTCTATTAGTTTTGGGGACAACACTTTCCAGGATGTCTTGTGTGTTCCTCATTTGATGAACAACCTTCTTTCTATATATCATATCACACATGGAGGTAATGGGAGGTCTGTGGAGTTCACGCCTGATTCAGTTATCATCAGAGACTTGGAGAGTAGAGCAGTTATTGCTACTGGGGTGGTGGATCACTCATCTTAGTTGTATTCCTTTGTAGATTTTGCTACTAATGGTGCTTTTGCTCCTATAGTTGTTCATCACACTTCTAGTGTGAATCATCATTCAGAGGAGACATTTGGCTACTTGAACATTGGAGTTCTCACTTCAGATCCTGCTCTTGAGCCATCCATTCCATCTCCTTCACCTACTGTTGCAGATGTTGATACTTCTATGACTACAGATGTGGTTTCTTCTATTTCAGTGCAATAGGATCTAGTTGATCATCCATCTTTGGAGGTTCCTATTCAGTCTTCACCCACTTTCAATTCTTCATTTGTTGAGGTCACACCTGCTTTTGTGGAGACATCATGGGCTACACCTACTTCACCTTCAGAGATTGCTTTCATTGAGCCTCTTCCCTCTCACTTCTTTCAGGAGACGCAGTTTCTCTAGTTCTTTTGGGGCTACTTCATTCTGGGGGGTATCTGTGGTCTCTTTCTTCCTCTCTTCTAGGGGGTTATTTCATGTATCTTTGTGATGGATGGTGCCCTTGGGGGGTCTTATGGAGTCCTCCATCCTTCATCACTTATTTTCTCTTTTCATTCTATTTTGGGGAGGAGTTTTTCTCCCACTGGGTTTTCTCCTTTACCCCTGTTAGTTTAGTTTGCATTGCATTTGCACTTGGGTACCTAAAATAGCCATCAACTGAGACCCATCATCATCATGCATAATCACTGCATTTTTCATTTCCTCCCTAAGTTGCACTTATGGAGGGGTGTTAGTGTAATTAATTAATTATTACACTAGCATAAGTTAACTTAGGTTTTAATTAATCATATTAGTCCTAAGTTGCATTTAATCATTTAATAAAGTTGTTGAGATAAGATTCCCTTCTAGAAGATGAGTTGTCTTTTCTAGAGCTTATCTCCATCTTGTTATCATTCCCTAGGTAGTTGGTTAGGGTATCTTGTTGTCACATGAAGTGTGATTTGAACACTTGGTAACATCCTTTTCATTCTAGGTTTAGCACTTTCCTATATAATCAGGCATATGTTCTTTTTGTAAAATATTCATCTATCTATCAATCAATACTTTCTTTGTGGTTGAATATTTCTTCAAACCCTTGTTTGTTTTCTCCATCCATTCTCTTCCTTGTGATAGGTATCCTTTTGCATGTAGGTGATCTTGAAGTCTGAAGTTTGTTTTGACAACTTCTACAGTTTTGGCTTAGCCAATAGGGAGGTGACTTCAACAATCTTGTAACCTATTCTTCAATGATTTCCAAGTCTTCAAGGTACCTAAATTTGCAAACACACAAAGAGAGAAACATAAATTTTGAATGTTAGGGCATGGGGGTTTACCTTGGTCAAAACCCTTCTAGGTAATTAAACAAAATGAAGAAATAAGATGAAGCATGAACATAAAATGAAGGTCTTAGAAACTTTCCATGATGATAGATCTTGAATTTTTGTAGCAATAAATGAAGAATGTACCCTTAAATTCTTTTTGATGACTTAGAATTTGAAAACCCTAGCTTGCTTGAGAAGAATGATGAATGATGAAGAGAGATAGAAGAAGGTAGAAGGAAATAGAAGAAGAAGACCCAAAAATGAGTGGAAAAGCATATATTTATACACAATTATTCCCTAATTCTCAGAATTACCACATCGTAGGTGCACCTTAGGTCTTAGAGAATAAAAAACATCAAAATTTTGAAATAATTTTTATTTTTGAGACAAATGGGACTAAGTCACCCCAAGTGGTGATTTGGTCCCACCTAGGAATTTTAAGTGAGTATCAACAATTAAAATATATTAAACAATTTTTATCAAGTTTATTTTTAAAAAGACACTTAAATAAGGCTTGTAAGTGTAAAATGGGGCCAATTCAAGCATAAGAAAGGTGTAATTATTGATGAAAAGCCTAGAAAAGTGTGATATTTTGTTACAAATCCTTACAACACTTTTAAATAAGGCCTTGTAAGTGATAAAAAGAGGTTATTTAAGTGAAATATATTATAAATGTCCTAGAAAAGTGTCAAAGTGGGTTACAACACTACACAACACTTTTACAAGACACCATAGAATTATTATTGGTTTACAAGGGTCCAACACCTATTTTGAATGTAGTAGACACATTACAACATTAAATCTAGAAAAAACTATGCCAAGACCACAGGAAAGACCGAATCAGTGTGAAAATGTCCAAAGGATACATTTTTCTACATTACATTTATCCCCTACTTTAATGAGATGATGAACTTGCTTCAAACTCATAATAAAGTATACATTCAAGAGAGGGATCTAATTGTACCAATGTAGATGGAAAATAATGACACAGATTAAAGGAGGTTGCGCAAGCCGCCAAGATCCAAGATCCTAAGTCAAACCAACATAAGCGCAAGAGGACACACGCAAGGGCTGATTATTTACAGTAAAACTAGATACATGATCATGCAATGCAAAGAATTAAATGAAGAAAGGAATGAAATTAAAAAGGTGGATCAAGCTTTGATTGTTTGTCCAGCTCGTTGTGGATCAGATCTAGGTTGTTTGTCTAAAAATGAATACTCACTATGAGGCGACAAAAATCAAGGTTGTTTGTTGAGTGAGAGGTCTAAAAAGGTGAGAAACATACACTGTTGGCTAGTATAAAATCACACACATGTAAGTGGCTATGGTAAAATTCATGCCACTAGTTGTGCTTCTCTCTCAAACCATACCAAAGTTATACCTCCTGATAACTTTAATAAGGCACCACAAAAGAAAATGACTTTTGTAAATGATTTTTGAAATGTAAAAATGGTGTAAGGAATGTTCGAAGGGATTTTTATTAGTTAATAAAAGGTCTCATCTTAGGGAACATCATGTTTAATATCTCGAGGAGAGAAAAAGTGCAACATTTGGTTTCATCTTGTTTTCAAGAGAGTACAAGTGCAATGTTTGATCATGAGCAACATTGTACCTAATGTTCCCAAGAGTTGGAATCACAAGAAAAAGAAAATCACACAATGAAATGTGAGTGTTGATGTATGCCCCCAATTTAAAGCAGTTTCTAACAACATTACTATGAGCAATTTATTTAAAGTAGAAGAAGACACAAGAGCGTATTCGGAAAGCCCTATGCCAAGTCATATGTTTCCAATAAGCTACATCATGAAAAAGATAGTATTTCACATGTGAGTAAACTTAAGAAATTTCATCCACATCCAAAGCTTGATCTTATATGTTAATGAAAGGTTAACAACTATCCAAAAGAGACAATGGCAAGTGACATACAAGGAAAAGGCTACTTATCCCCTTGCCCCTACTTAGTGCATGACAAGAGTGAGCTGAAAGGATTGATGAGATGCATCATAGAATGAAAATCAGTATCAATTAGAGGAATTAGGTTCCCTCACATAAGGGAGAGCACCAAGCTCCTTAAGATGTTGGATTTTACTACTTAAAGCCTTACATTCATGAGTAGAATGACTATGAACTTTGTGATATGTGCAAAAAGAATTCTTGTAGTAGAATTTATTTTTAGTTCATGGAGGAAGGCATATCAAGTGATATTGGAGGAGTCTCAACAAGATACCCTCTTGATCAAGGGTAGAAGGTGTTCTTCGATCTTGTGACAAAAAGATATCTTTCTTAGTATAGGATGTCATACCTACACAAGGTTCTATAGATTATGAAATTTTGTACCCTTCATTAAAGGAGTGTGTAAAATTTAAATAATTAGTGGGTTGCAAGATGATATTGACTTTAAGTGAATATTTTTTTTTTGTTTTTGAGTGTTGAATAGGATCACTTTTGAGACCACTACTGTCTAGTAGTTCAGGATGCACTAGTGTTAAGGTTGGCTTAGAATAATTATTTGTGATGGTATTGATGTGAGATGAAGACTTGTTTATTTCTACAAAAGGACAATAACCAAGACCATGATCTATGTATTGTGTGTTAGGTTTAATGGGGACACATTTAACTTGTTCTTTAGCAACACATCCTTTTCAACTGTAACCAAGTTGTTTCATAAGCTCATAACCTTTTCCATAAATACTTTTTATTGCTTTTGGATTGGGTGGTTGTGCATGATTGAAGTTGGATGTAGAAGTTTCATTGTCATCTAAAGTGTTTGAGGTGGATTATCTTGAAGGATCCTCTTAATGTTGTATTGACAAGACTATTGTTCCCTTTCCAAATTATTTGTTTACAATATTGTATTCTCCCATGAATGTTGGTTCAAAACTCAATGATCCCAAATCATCGATTGATATCATTGTGAAGGGTTTTGAAATGTAATTTTTTATTGTTCTGGCATGGATTCTACTTGTGTGGTTTGTATAAATGTTATCAAGGTATTATCTCTATTTTTATCGAGTTGTAAGACACTATATGGCTCAAGATCAACATCAAGTGTGCACACTTGAGTTTTATAGAAGTATTTCATTTTATGATGAAGAGTGGAAGAGACCCCATTCATTGCATGAATCCATGATCTACCTAAGAGAAGATTGTATGAGAGCGCATGAGGCATAAAATGGATCAATATTTATAATTTGGCCATTCCAGTTGTAATAGGCAAAGTGATCTAACACCAAGCAGTTTATTTTCGACATTTTCAAATCCTTAATAGATAAATAATCAAGCTGAATGTTTGATCTATCAATTCCAAGCCTATCTAGAATGCTCACACTACACAGATTAAGGGTAGATATGGTATCTAAAATATTTCTCTAGATCCCTTTTCATTTATATTGAGATATCATGAGGAAAGATATTCATTTTGTTTTAGCACCTCCAAAGGAGGGAGCTCACTTTGGTGAAAAAAAATATCAACATTTATTCCTTGAGTTATAGCTACTATTTCATTTAGTTCCACATTAGAAGGGACATGGAATTATTGTAAGGAATTTTGCATCATGTTATGGTAGTTAGGGGAGACTTTAATATGGTCCCATAATGATATCTTGGAAGGAGTGTTCCTTAGTTTTTGAAGAACATACTCCTTAGGAGATGATCAAGGATCACTAGGAAAGATGGGATTAGGCAAAGGTAATGGTGTGGGGGTGGGTTGTTGCGATTATAGATTATTTCTTGGGTGATATTTATGAGAACCAGTAGTGTAACTTGGTTGTTGTGAAACATTATTCTTAGGTGCATAGAGGATGAGTTCGGGTTTTTTTTGAGTTTGAGGCTTGCGTAATGCTGGGAAAAGGATAAGTTGAGGTTCAATAATATTAACATCCCTGAGCGAGTGAGAGGCTAATGGTTTCTTTTCATCTTCTTGAAAGGATACAATATTATAATTGTCAATGTATCCTTGTCATATATCATGATATACTTTTTGGGTATGTTGAAGGATCATGATGGGCTAAAAAGGGGCGATATGTTAGTGATATGATGGCCCATGTGGCTGACAACATTTTTTCTACCCAAATGATTAAATGAAAATGGTTTTTGATGGAGATTCTCATTTTTCCACGTGAACCACCAAAAATGGATATTCTATGAAGGGAAAGAGGATTCCCCTTACTAAGGCCCCTAGGGTTTTTCACCTAAGGAGAACTTGGTTTAGGAATGACACTCTTTCCACTTTATTGATAAGGTTATTTTTGGTGGTTGCATTCAAAGGAAGGATGGAATTATTAGGGTTGTGTTGTGTATGTTGAAGTGTGGCTAAGTGCTAGAAATGAAATGAAACTAATTGAACTATGAAATGTAAGTGAAATAAAATGTAAACTAAATGCAAGCTAACTAAATGACCGAAATGTATGTAAACATAAATGAAACTAGAAAATGTAGAGATGGTACACCTAGGAAATGAAACTTAAAAAAGAGGATCCCCGAAATGTTCTAAAATCTACCTAGAATCTACAAAGGGACACTTACGCTAGAATGGGTGACCTAGTCCGTCTGTCAGGAAATTCTGCTAGATTGGGTTTCAGGAAAAATGGCACCCAAAAATACCAAAACCCTTTTTTAGACCCGATACATGGAAAATGTCACCAATGATGGAAACCTAGTCCTCCTGGTACTTTTTCAAGCCTTAAGGTCTGATTATGTGGATCCCCAGTTGAACTTTTCTTTTTTGTAGATGCTCATTTCTATATATTAAAAAAATAGCCTATAAGTTGTCCTTTTGCTCCTCCTAGGATTTTATGACTTGAGTTGACTTGAATGGAATGATTCTACTCTCTTCAATACTTTATTCCTTGCAAAATCTAAGTACACCCTACAAAACACATAAAAATACAAAGAGAATGTTGGGGTTAGGAAATAGGGGTTTTCCTAATTCAAACCGCTTTGATGGTAACTCAAACCCAAATGGGAAACAATGAAAGGAAAGGATGCTTGAATGATGAACTCAATACAAAAAATTACCAAACCTTTAGTTGTTGAAGTCTGCAACATACAAGAACCAACTCCAATGGAGGTTTCTTGAGGTGCCTTTAGTGCTTGAGTGCTTTCTTGGGAAGCTTGAGTGTAAGAGTGCTTGTGAAGATGAAAAATGGATTTTAAGGGGGGGATGAAGGTGAAAACCCTTATTTATATGAGATATTCCATAATTTCATGGAAATGTCACTTGTTAGGCCGACATTAGGGTTTTCAAGGAAAATTCAAGTTCAGAATTTTATTTAGTTTTGAATTTCAAGCCAAAGGGGACTAGGTCAGGAATAAAAAGGTGTTAAATGAAGTTTATTAGTCTTTCCTCCTAAAACACACTTAATTCGGGCCTAAAAGTACATTCAGGGGAAAAATTAACATAATAAAAGGGTTGAATTAGTAAGGAGAAGCCTAGGAAAGTGAAAATGCATTATAACACCTTACAACACTTTGGCAAGAGACTTGGAAAGGGGTAAAAGGGGGTTATTTAGGTGAATTATGTTGAAAGGGTCTTATTAAAGTTGGAAGATGTGTTACAAAACTTCACAACACTTTTTAAAAACACCGTTAGATTGTTGTTGTTTGCAAGCATTCAAGACTAAATCCAGATAAAAAAAGGCCAAAATCGAAGGGTAAAGGCCAAAATGACTGAGAGGATGAACTTGCTTAAAACTCACACTATAGTAGCCAAATCATGCGTGTTGAGTGGGATCCAATGTAATCATGCTAGTAAGGTAAGATGACTATGATCAAGAGGGATGATCAAGCCCCCAGGATCAAGATCCCTTGGCAAATTGAACATAACCAAAAAAGATCAGACAACGAGTGATGTGAAGGAGTGGAGAGAGAGAAAGAGGTTAGATCAAGTTTTGATCATTTGTCGAGCTAGTTGTTAAAATATCTAGGTTGTTTGTCTGAAAGGAAAGGGTGTACTCACTTTGGGTTGACGATACTTTCGGTTATCTATCAAGTGAGAATTCCAAAAAGGGGTGAGATATATACACACGGTTGGTATGCACTCACACCCATAAAGGTCGCTATGGGGAATGTCCTACCACTAGTTGGGCTTCCAACTCAACCATACGAGAGTTATACCTCCTGAGAGATTTGATAAGATGCCACAAAAGACAAGGGTGTGGTTCATGAGACAAGAAAATCATTGGATGCTTAGAAATCATGAACAAGGGAGAGATGACACCACATGCATGCAAGTTGTGTTATGTAAGATGGCCATGTATGCACAATGCAAAAATGCAATATGTAAAAATACAAAATGAAAAAATGGAAAAAATGTATGTTTGAAGGAGTCTTATTTAGTTCATGTGAGGTCTTTGAGCTAGGGAACATTGTGTCTAATATCTCCAAGAGAGGGAAAATCAAAGAATAGAAAATTCACAACTTAGGGGATGCAGTGCGTCACATCGGGCCACTAAGAAGAATGTAATATGCTAAAATAAGTCACACTTATGAAGTAAATTACACCCAATGTCATCCCCAAAGTGAGAGACAAATCATATGAAGTGACAAGGCTTCACTAGGAACAAAGGAAAAAAAATGCAAATGAAAAATAATTAATGCCAATGTATGCCCCCACTCTAAAGGAATTGCTACACACTGGTTTCTAAGGAATTACTTTAAAGTAGAGAATTGAAAAATGCAAAAAGAAAGAAAAGGACATGAGAGCCTACTTGAAAATCCCTATGTCAAGTGATAGGTTTCCAAGAAAATTTGTGTCATGCAAAGGAAGAATAAAAATAAATGGAAATGGGTTTCCTCCATAATGAAAAAAACCTAGCACATAAGGGTTCTTTGGATTTGGGGTCAGTATGTTTGTTACAACAATGTTTGTGTAGAGAGCGCGAAACGATCATCATTCTCAAAAATACATAGAACTAGAACAAGACACAAAGAGAGTGAAAGAAAATGAAAAGAAAGAGTTAGTTTAGGTCAACATGGAAGATACATAGGATGTCTCGATGCTTTGCATCATCCCCAAAAGGATAAAAAGAAAAAAGAGAAAAGAGAAAGAGCTTTTTTGAGTCAACATGAAGGAGACATTATGGTCTCAATTCCTTGCATCATCCTCAAATAGAAGGGAAAAAGGAAAATATTCCATTTGCATTAACATGAAGGAGAAATTGCGGTCTCAACGCCTTGCATCATCCCCAAACGGAAGGCGAAAATGAAAGAAAAAAGAGAAAAGGAATGCACAACATAGAGAAGAATGGAGATACATATAGAAGAATGTCACAAAGAGGGGGGACATCAAACATGACAATATGAGGAACACATGTCACATAAATGAAAAAATAAAATAGTATTAAGGAACATGTGCATCACTAAACAAGCAGGCCATCCACCTCCCAACCTTTCTCAATATAATATTCAGATGGGCGACTAGCGAGTGGTACAAAAAAAAATTCCCAACTAGCATCAAGGTCAATTCTTGTCATAGGATAATTGTCATGTATGCTCATGGAAGAGGAAAATATGGAATTCAAAGTGTGGGGTACCTCTTCATCTAGCCTATCATTCTCATCATCATGATCTAAGTTGATAATAATGGTAGGTCTAATGACAATATTAGTGGTAGCATGCAAGATTAGTGGTGAGGGAGGTATAGGATTAGGTTGTGGGGGTGGAGGAGGAGTGTCATCAGGCACTATTTTAGGTAAAGGTGGATCATGGTTTTTAATGTTGGCTTCATCACGTGATTGGTGAGCAAGAGCATGAAAGAGATTTCTACATTCTTTAGCTTATTTATTCCTTTTTTCTCTTTTGTAAGGTGGCATCGAGGAAGGAGTGGGCTGATCCACCATAGGTTGTTTATCATTCCTAAGGGGAGGAAGGGGGGAAACTACAAGTGGCTCATCCACTTTATCTTTCGCTTTATACACTTGCATTATGTGAGGGGGAATGATATAGTTATTTTCATGATCCCTAGGCCTCTTGGATGATGTGGAGGAGGTTTCGGGTGTGGGTTCATTAGGCATGTCAGCGTCAGGTTACAACATAGCTTCATCAAGGATAGGTGATTCTGAGGTATAATGGGGTATGTTGCAGAGAGAGAGCTTAGAGATTTTATTTTCTCTAAACCTCTTATAGGCAATGAAAAATAAATCTCATCTATGAATATCCCATTAGTGGGCTTATCATAGATTCTACTGGCTATGTAGAGAGGACCATCAAGAGGGTTTTTGAGTAAATCTTGAGATGTAAAAGTAATATCAAAATATGTTCTGGTATGGCCCTTATGATGGATGATGTTTATTGCACCCACCATCTCATCCATAGGGTTGACATTGGTGGTAGTAAAAAAAGGATTTGAATGCATATTTTGTGTGTCAACATTCATAACATCACTTTGTGAAGTTTCAAAAGCTTTGACAAAGGAAAGATTGTGTTTAGGTATACGGTCAGTAAAAATCTCTAATTTTTTGTTGGGGGGTTCCACATAATTATTACTTTTATCATTGGTACCAGAAATAGATAGAAAATCTAAGTGAATTAGTTCTTGCACAAGGTGCTTGAGATTCTTGCATTGTTTGGTATCATGTATGTTCTATTGATGAAAATAGTAGTAAGAAGTGGAGTTACAGGATGGAGGTAATGGATTATTGGGATTGGGTGCATGGACAGGAGGTAAGGATATCATTAGTTGTTGGAGTAATTCAATCATGGTTTTATGGAGGGTATCAGGTAAGGGTGTAAATTCTCACTTAGGATCCCCATAATTGAAGGGCACAATAGACCGAACAACAACTACTTGGTTATTGGAAGGTGGAGGGTTAAATTGTAAAAACCCTTTGGTAGGTTTTCGCAATGGTTGAGAGTTAGGTTGGGTGGAATCGTCAAATTTCTTAAATCTACTAGAAGTGGATCACATATCATGACAACTAGTGGAGTTGTGATAATCACAGAGCACTTGGCACAAGTGCATGAAGGAAGGGAATTACTTGAGGGTGAGCTTGTCTTGAAGACCTATGTTAATAGGTTTTCAATGAACATATTTTGTAGATGTGTGTCAGGTATCTTGACATCAATTAAGGACTAAATTGCCTGATAATGAGAGATCAAGTATTTTATCTTCTCGTTAGTGTCTTTCTTGCATCTCATGAGGTTACCCAAGGTTTTCTAAGGGTTAATATGGACTTGGAAGTGGTTGATGAAGGAATCCACCAGTTCATTTAAGGAACTAATGGAATTTTTGTGTAAGGATGAAAAACAGTTTAAAGCAGCATCTTTGAGGGTCTTAGGAAACCATTTAATGAGCAACATGTCATCAAGAGAAAATTCACTACATAAGGTAGTATAAGCATTAAAATGATTAGAAGGGTCACCCTTCCCTCTATACTTATCAAACCTAGGAATTTCTACTCCTTGTGGCAATGAGGTGTGTTGGATATCTAGGGATAATGTATTGCTACGCACGTAGTGGGTAGGTGAAGCATGTTGAATTTCGTTGATAGTGGATATTTCTTGTTGCATGGAGGTGACCATGTGAAAAATTTATGTAATAAAGGGATTGGTGTAAGTGGTATGAGGTGAAAGGGTAAATGGAAGGGATTTTAATAGTAGGGATGGTGGAAGAGGTTAAGGGATGTGATGACACAAGGGAAGTAAGAACACTAGTAGGAATTATGAGTGAAGGTACGACATTACTAATGTGTTGCATGATTATTGTCACACTAGTAAATACATAAGTGGGGATGGAAGCTATGGTTGAGGGGGAGGAGTGAAAGGTCCTCCTTGGCCAACAATAGGGGTGGGTGATTGAGATACGCTAGGTATGGAAGAGGAATTTTTTTGGTATATTTCCACTATTCTCTTCATAACACCTAGGCCATCATCACAGTCATGTAGGTGGTGAAGGCTCTCTACGGTGGGGATGGCAGTTCTAGATATGTTTTCAAGGCTTAGTTCATGTTGAAGGTCATCCAAATTAGCATGTATGAAAAATATCTTGTCAGTTGGGAGGTCATCAATTTTGTTGTCAACATGTGTGTCAACTAGGTGCAGAGAGTTGCTAAAGATGGTCTCTAAGCCTTGTGTACTATTGTCAATACTAGGAGTAGAAGTATGAGAAATCCCAAGATCTAAAACAATAGTGTTGTCTTTAGATGCCATGAGTCTAGAGCTTTGTATCACTATGGTATCAACAAGAGAACACCAAATTCTCATAAAAAAATTCCTAAGGGTGGGGTGGATGGTAATGCAATGTAAAGAAAAGAGGCTAAATTGCTTGTAACTAAAATTCTGGAACAAAAAACAGAAATGGAGAAC
>CM021102.1:161173596-161231130 GCA_007115665.2 Sequoiadendron giganteum | reverse complement strand
GATGTGTGAGTTACTAGCTCTTTGTATTCTCCATCTCTACAAAATAGAAAGGGCATCGATCACCAATAAAGCTTGTGATAGATCTGTGATATTAGTTCTCCATAGACATAAGATATTCTGAATACTTTAGGAATTTATCATTTGTTAGAGATTCAGAGTCATATTTCATAAGTTTGGCTAATAGAATCTGTTACAAATGGAGAGTGTAGATTTATTGCAGGTCTTAATTTTAAGTGGATCTTACACCATTAATAATATTCGTGTATTAGTGGGATTTACTTGTGTGTGATGCATCTTATCCATGATGACCAATTTCTTTGTGTATTAGTTGCATTTAGCCTGAAAGTTCTTTGGAATAGTATTTAAGGGTGCAATCTTTATACCATTGGTTGCAATATTTTTGAAATATTCTAAAGCCTTTTCAAATGAGCCCATTTTAGGAGTTTTACACCTACCAAATGCATTTTCTTGAACATTTTCAAAATAATTTATTCATTGTTTTTGTCATGTGTCTGCTACTAGCCCTAATTGGAAAGTTTCTAACAACCATTTAGTCACTGGTAAAAGCAACTAATGTGATACTTCTTTTGAATCTTGAATTTATGTCAGTTCAAGTGGTGAAATTATCAAAGTCAGGCACTATTTAATGCACTATTCATTTAGTCAAATATATGTTTGGTATTTTGAATGAACTGAAACTTTATAAATTTTGATGAATAACATTTAATTTTTTCTATATGAATTGAAAGGTACATCCATCGAGAAGATATTCATGAACTTTTAGGAACATACAATAATGATGAATCAATTTCTAGTCGCACACATTGATACAAACCTTTATGCACTTATCATTTAACAAGTATTGTTGACTTTTCTTTTTTTAAGTTTATTGGTGTTAGTGCTTTGTTTTTGGATTTATTTTTAAGATCTTTACGTCTTGTGAGCTGTGTTTTTAGAATTCAAATTGTTTTCCAAAATTTCATATAATTTGGTGAAATAGATTTTTCAACTATAATTTAGTGGGGGGACCTTCAAAGCTTTTTCTACATAGCCAATCATTTGTTTTCCAACTTTGGGCTGCTTGACAAGTGTAAATTTTCATAACGTTATATGCTTCATTGATTCTTTGAAATAAATCTCATTTCTAATATCTTATGTTTATAGGTGAAGGTTGACATTGGAATCGAGTGTTGGAATAAGGTGAAAGAAAAGTGAGATTGGAGTTGAAAAGGAATTGGGCATTAAAACCTGAAATTAACAAAGAATTTTTAAATGCTGAGGGCTTTCATTCAATTTTTTGTTTTAGATCAAGTCACATATTTTTGGGGCTCTAAAAAGAACATTTCAATTTTTTCTACAAAGGGCTTAAAAGGAACTTTAGGAAAAACTTAATAGATTTGGTTTGAGGAGCTAACAGTTGAGCAAGGAAATCTCCATATCTTGTTTTGGTGTTATAAAAAGAATCAAATCATTGCTTTGTGGATTTAAAATGAACATGTACTTTTGTGTCTTTTAATATTTTTTGTAAATTTGTTTTATTTAAAAAGGTGTATGCACTTCTCCTATGCCTCATGGTGATCTTGTGAAATAAAAGTCATTTTGGTGACATTAAGTTACATTAAATATTACCTCCACATTTCAATTTGGGTACCTTAAAATTGAACAAAACTTGCGAGTGTGAGTGGAGGATGCTGCATACATTCTCTCTCTTTGTATTGCAACAAAGATTGATCGAGCTACAAATATTGCTTACTTGCTTTTTTTTATCTTAGAGGGCCTGCATGGTGGGAAAAATTAATCACACTAGGGAATGACCCAACTAGGAACATGCTAAACCCAAGCAACTTCCACCTAGGACATGAGTGTAGATATTGGAACAAAGGCCAATATCATGAGGATTATTTCAAAGAGAAGGGAAACAATGGTCTCTCACTGCATTTATAGTCCCCCATGAATGGAATGCCCACATTAAAACACCTTTTTTAGGCCAAAATCCTTTCTATTTTTTGACATAAAAGGTCATGTCCTTTGAATCCGCCCCATATATACATGTGATTCTATTTTAGAGATCAAAAGTATGCCATGGGAGATTCATGGGTATTGATGCTTGGCTATCATGAGAAGTGTGTGTCGTGGAGGGGAGCGAGTGTGGTCAAGCTTATAATCATCCGCATTGAATATGCGCAACTAGATTTATCCAAGTGGGAACCTAGCAAATATTATCTTTTCAGCCTAGGGATGTGCATGCCATTGGAATAAAAAATGCATTGCTTTGATTGAAAATATTTGGAAACAAACACACACAAGGTCTTCAAAATTTAAAACCCTTTAGGGAAGAAAATACCTTTGACGAATTCAAGTGCTCTTGCTTGTCCTAGGGATTTCATCCTTAGAGGCATCTAAGTACTTGGGTTTAATCACCATTTGTTTTCACTAAATTCAACAATAGGAAATGTTTTCCTTAGTTTCCTCAATTCTCCACATAATAGACTTTGTGGGATGAGAAGAAGTTAGGTTACTTGGAATCTAGTTTGAAACTTTAATCAAAGAACTTTTGTTGTAAAAATAACTCATTAAGAAAAGTAAAGAACAATTGAACCCCACACATGTGTCCTTTCAAATTATTTCTCGCAAAATCAAAATATGGAAACCCAAGTTCCAAAGTCTTAGTCTAAAAGCTCATGAGGAGGGCCTTGAAAGACTTCTTGAAATTATAGAAAGATTGGTTTACAACTTCTACAAGAAATCTTGAAGAAACAACCCTAACTTGTATTAGTTCTATTGCCAACAAAATCCCAATCTCTTTCAAAGGTTTTATTTTCTCACATAAGAAGTATCAAGAATGTTCTTTAAAACCAAGATCTTGTAAGATGGATTTTTATCTAGGTCAAGTCTAGGATCAAATTCAATCATTCTCATCCACCTCTCAACCATCAAATCGGTCAAAAATCACCTCACCAACAACTCTTGGAAACGTTGAAAAATAATTTATGCTAAACTTCTAGGAAAAATCTCAAACCACTATGTTTGACTTAACACACTTAGTCAAATTATCCACTTGTGCATGAGTTTACTCTAGGATAACACAAATTCCTAGAGTTTATAAGTCTATTATCCAAAATAACCTTGTTTGACTTAACACACTTAGTCAAACTATCCTCTTGTGTATGATTTTACTCTAGGATAACACAACTTCTTAAAGTTTACAAGTGCATTATCACTTTATTTGACTTAACACACTTAATCAAACTATCCTCAATCAAAATACAAATCAAATCAAGTCCTAAAGTTTAGCATCTCCATAAAGATTCCTCAATGTTTTCATCATCCATATCATCCATCTTTCATTTATCTCATCCCCATCATCATGTTGATCCTTAAATTATCCTAGTTCTTCTCTTCTTTGAGCCTAAGACAAATCTAAGGGGTTAGAGGTTCATCTCTTACATTATTGAAAATTGATCTCTATTTTATGGTTTAAACTCGATCCCAACACAAGAAAAATATGGAGCAAAACAAAGAAACATCCACTTCAAGTGATCTAAGTCAAACTAAGAAAAACTTCAACCCTATGATAACCATTGACCTCCCAATAAATCCTCCTCAAATACCTCAAAATTCTCCAGAGGAAGGTCATGTACAGGACATCATTGACAATGGGATGACACAAGAAGAACTTGTAGAAATGCTACAAAACCCTAAGAATCATAGAATTTTTAGTGTCATGTTGAGGTTTTACCCATCCCAATACATGCTAGAGTTAGCAAAAGAAGGGGCTAAATTCCCTTTTGAATTTGACATAAGCACTATTATGGAGAGATCCCTCAAAATCATGCCCTCACCCGCATCCACACTTCCACTTCAAAGTGTCAATCAAGCAATCCCCCAAATCATATCATCTATCACTTCAACCCCATCGATTGTTGACAAGGGAAGCGCCATGCTTTGCGAACTCCATGCCATCAACATCCCAAATTTTTATCATGCGACACCAATCTACCCTCTAGACATGCAAATCTCTCTCCCTATCTCAGAAGGGCAGGGTGACTTGTTTGGAGCAAGGGGAATCTTGGATCCATGATAATCACTTCAAGGGATTGCACTACCTGTCTTTCCACCATTTCCACCCCTACCGCTCAAATCTACATCATCCCTCAGGTCGGGTCTTCTTCCTCTTCCTGCCATCAATCAATCAAATCAGAACACCCTATCAAATCGTCCAGCTTCACCATATATATCACAAAAACATATGGAAACCATCCAAGCAACTGCAATGATCAACACATCCACCATTCCACAAAGCATGGTTTCTCAAGGACCAAACACCTCAATCGCACCATCCATAGTTCAAACTCTAGTCATTAACATGATTTTTATGCTCATCACAATTATCGACATTCTTCCTAGTTCCCCACCATTACCACCAAAGTGAAATATAGCCAATTCATTCACCATGACATTATAAGCTACTCAACAAGATGCTCAACAAAAATCACTCCAAAATAAGTTGGCCACACAACTGGCTTCTCAACAAGCATAGGTGCAATTAGCTACACAACAAGCACAACAGGCTACATAAGCCCAAGCCTTATTACAACAACAACAAACCACACAAGATGCAAAAGCAGTCCAAGCCACCCAAGTTGCACAAGCTATACAAGTTGCACATGCCACTCAAATTACATAAGCAATCTAATAAGTGCATGCGAAGGAACGAGGCCAATTCCAAGCTTAGAAAGCACAAGCACAATTGCAAGCACAACAAGTAGCGTATCAATAAGCCTTGAAAGATAATCAATTACAACAACAATACGACCAACAACAAGAATTTTTGGCACAACAAGTGTTGTTGGTGCAATAACAACATGAACAACAACAAGTGTTGCTAGGACAACAACAAGATGACCAAAAAAAAGTGTTGTTGGTGTAAAAACAACACAAACAACAACAAGTGTTGTTGGCTCAGTAGAAAATGCAAGCATGTCTTGCTCAGCAAAGCTTGTAGAAAATTCCGACCAACTACCCACCCATTAATCCCACACCCCAAAATGTATTCACCCCACCTCCTGATCCGCAAGGTGATGTGATGACATAAATCAAACTGATCTCACACCAAGTGTTGGATCTTTAATCAGGAAAGATAATCAAGACACTTAGCAACTTATGCCACTACCCATTTGACATAAGCTTGGCAATGGTACGATTCCCAAAGGGATTTGAAATCCCAAAATTTGATATATGTCACGTGATAGGAAACCTTGAAGATCACATCAAGGAGTTTCAGGTAAATTTCATGAAATTTGCATATAATGACACATATATAATGCGGCTATTCCCTTGAAGCTTGGCTGGTGATACTAAGGAATGGTTTTCTCATCTGCCTACGAGCATGAAAACATTTTAGGAAATTAAAGACACATTCCTCAAAAGTTATGCATTCAATATTTACATGGATGTTAGTTTGGAAGAAATTTTGGTGCTCAAATAGGGTAAGGGGGAATCATTCACTGCCTTTCTCCAGCGACGGTGAGCCATGGCCAATCAAAGAAAATGGGCCATGCTACAGGAACAACAAGTATGTACCATCATTGCCAATACAGAAAAATCCCTAGCATTCTATCTGAAGATGCAATGCATCACCACCTATGATCAACTAATTCACAAGGCTCTCAATATTGAATGGGCTCTTGTTACACTAGGGGGCACACCTACTTATCATGAATATTAGGGAAGTCGCCCATCTACCAGCTACAATGATAAACCTCGCACATGGGTGAAGAAATGGAGTGTTAGAAATGATGGAATTGTAGATGCCAAGGTTTTCATCAATGCTCCCAAGAAAATTAATCAAATGCATCATCATCAACTACAAAACAATAATCAAAGTAACACACAAAAAAATGTGGTAAACCAAAAACCACCCCCAAATTAGATCAATAATCTCAATAATCAAGGAGGACCACCTCCATGAAACAAGTATCCCCCCAAACAAAAATTCATTTCCCTTGGGGATTCAATTGAGTCCATCATGAAAAATTTGGTCAATTTGAGCATCATCAAAGTCCCCACTCATGATAATTACAATGAACCCTAGGTGAAGCCACCCTGGTACAATGAAAATATCCTTTATGATTATCATAAGCTCAAGTGACACACAATTGCCAAATGTATGAAGTTGAAGAACACCATCCAAGATCTTATTGAAGCCAAAATCATAAATGTTGAGTGTTGGAGTTGAGAAGATACAACTTCATAGGAGCCCAGTGACCTCTACAAGCAAATAACCTGTTACAAGGAGAAGCAAAGAGAAGCGACAAAGAGAATGCTCAAGAATGTGCAGCAATGTATTCACTCAAAATGTAAAATGAATAATAATACAAAAGATAGTTTTCAACCACATATAGGTGAAAACCCTAAAAAGGAAAACCCTAGGCTTTTACAATAATAATTAATAAAGTAATTAATTATTATGCACCTAATGTTAGCTTAAGTGAAAAAGAGGTAAAAGGGAAATTTAAGTAATTAAACAAATATTGTTTAATTAATAAAGTAAATATCCAATTACTCTAACACCCCCCCTTAAGCTAGACTTAAGGAGAAGCTAAAACCTAGAAGAAGCTATTGAAAGCAAAAGAAATGGGTCCCAGGAACAAGGCCACCTCAGGTACCCATTTACTAAATCAATGCAAACTAAATGAAATGGGGTAAAAGAGAAAACCCAGTGGGAACAAAACTCCTCCCCAAAATAGAATGCAAGGAAGGAATGCAATGCAGTAATGAAAGAAGGATAGGAGGTGGATAACATGATACCCCCCATAGACAACTTCTATCATATAAGTATATGTACAATGGTCTCCATAGGAGAGATAGAAAGAGAGAAGAAGGCCCCCCCATAATGAAGAAACTCCTATCACAATGGTAGATGCCTGATGTAGAATCCAAAAGGAGATCCTAAAGTAGCAAATTATATTCCTCCCCTTGGGAAGAAACGGATCCAAAGGATGATGTCAAAGAAACCCTATGAAGAATGATGAACCAATCTATCTCAAGTTGTGTGCCATGATAGGATGCTGAAGAATCTTACTGTCTGAACTAAAACAAATGATGCCAAATCCAAACTGATGTGGAGAATACTGAAATGCAACCTCCGAATGCATGGATAATGGTGGGCGAACAATGATAACCTGACTGTGAAGGTGGAGGAGATGAATGTCCTCAAAATAATCCTCCAAATCTGCAATATAGGACTCCACAAACAAGAAAGATATGTCTGCAACATAAGAGTCCAAAGTAGCTATGTCTGGAAGATGTATGATTCCCTGTTGCACTGAATCAAGAACAATAAGAGATGCTTATGAAATCTTAGTTTGAAGAGTAGGAACTATGAGACAAACCTCTAATCCATCAGAACATGTAAGGGTGTCTAAATACTCAAGCTCCTCTAAAGTATCATGATCAAAGGGTGTATTCTCTCTCCAAGAAATGGGTAAGAGACAATCTGAAGTAGGATCGTCCGGGAATGGAGAGAGAATTGGGTCTCCATAGATCTCCCAAAGACATGTCCAAAGTGGGTGAGGACAATCAATGTCCGATATAGCCAACATAGTGTCATGATCAGCACTAGACAATATAAGTCCTACTATATGATTTCTAATGATATACCATGCTAATTTTCCCTCTAAAGTGGCTGGTTCAGGTATGAGATCATACAAATAAGGCAAAATATTAAGCCACCTACAATGTGTAAGTAAACCCTTCGCCCATGACTCATAATTACCCCATTCCAGAATTACAACTGAAGGGTGAGTAGAAAAACCCATGATAACTCTTCAAATGAAAAAATATGAGAAATCTGACCTTACATCATTTAGATCAAATTAATATAACCCATTCAACACAAACAAAACCCATGAAGGAGCTAGACTGACCAAGTAATTGAGCAAAGTGTAAAAACACACAAAGTTGAATAAAAAATACTTGTTAAATATTCTAATAAAATAGACTATAGATCTAGAAAGAGCATTGTAACACTTTTCCAATGCTTATTCATTTGTGCAAAACAGAGTTCGGACACAAAAGATATGCCCCCGAGAGTGAAAAACTCAAGTTATGACTTTGACTAGTAAAAAAAACTACAAAACTGAAAAATTAGAAGAAATTACTAGTACCACTAGAACGGCGCTGAAACCAGCTTTCCGGTGATATCTTGTTTTTGAAAATCCAAGAAAAAATTCCCATTTTACACCCGATTTAGTGCAAGCTGCTCCAATGTACTCAATAAAAAAGGTTCACAACCCTCAAGGGCTAAAGTCTTCGGCCCCTGGTCATGTGGACGACTTGGGGGCTGGTGCACAGGTGCTGGAGCAGAAGCCCTTGGTCACCAATGTGACCACGGGTGGGTGTTGGAATGGTCGACAGGGGTGGGTGGAGCTTAGAGCCCGTGGAGTCGGCGGAGCTCAGATGGCGGCAGAGCGGTGGGCGAAGCCGGGCGAAGCAGGTGGTGCAGCGGGCAGAGCACGGGCTAGGTGCCGTGGCGGGTGGAGCACGGGTTGGTCAGGATGGCAGGTAGAGCATGGGCTGGTGCCACCGGGCAGCTCAGTGGTGGTACGGCCTATTTGTTGCGGAGGGTCGTACAACCAAAACCCTAAAAAAATTTTTGCATCCTTGGTCGATTGTAACCAAAATCGACAATTTGACAGTCAATTTAGGGGTTTTTGGACGCTGTGAATCCAATGTCACTGTTCATTTGGGCCCAAAGTGAACCAAAAATTAGGAGTATGTTGAATCCACAAGAAGAAACCTTAGAACCCTAGATCTACTTCCAATGCAAAAAACTCAAAATAAGAACAAGCAGCTGCAGATCTGAAGGTCTGATACCATGTTGGAGTTGAGAAGATACAACTTCATAGGAGCCTAGTGACCTCTACAAGCAAATAACCTGTTACAAGGAGAAGCAAAGAGAAGCAACAAAGAGAATGCTCAAGAATGTGGAGCAATGTATTCACTCAAAATAAAAATTTGTAATAATACAAAAGGTAGTTTTCAACCAACACTTTTGTCACTTTTGTCAATATCAAAGGAGCCAACACTGATTGTGGAGACACCACATTCAATGGTAATGTAATTATTACTAGGGCACCATAACTAACTAGGACCCCCACCATAAATCAAATGTCCATCCCTAATACTTATAGGGTCCTGGACTAGTTGAAAAGAACCCCTACTCAAATCTCCATCATGGAGTTACTAAAGATTTCAGCCACCCACAGGGAGATCCTTGAGGAAGCATTGGCTTCATACACCATCTCCACAAACCTTGATATAGAGAAATTTCAAGACATGGTTGGTAATATCACCACTTTGAACCTCCTCACATTTTTTGATCAGGAATTTTTAGCCCAACCATCTCACAACCATGCACTCCACCTCAAAGTCCAGGTTCCTAAAAATAAAGTTAAGAGGGTCTTGGCTGATGGGGGTGCAAGCCTCAACATCTACTTGCCAAAACTCATATAGAATCTTGGAATCTCTAAGGATTCGATTGAGAAAGACAAAGACATTACAATCAAAGCTTACAATTACTAGGAAAGAGTGTCTCAAGGCACTATTAAACTCCCAATCCAAGTAGGGATAACTACTATAGAAACCACATGTTAGGTCCTCAACCTTGATTTTCCCTACAATATCCTCCTACGACACACATGTATCCATGGGATGAAGGTGATCACCTCAACATTCCACCAATGCTTCAAATTATCATACCAAAATGAAGAGGTCCCAATTCATGGTGACCCTGAACCTTTGGCCTATTGCAAGAATTTGGAAGCCAAGTTCTACAAAGTCCCCCAAGTCCCAAAAATTATGGAGGCCCTTCAACTTCATACATTGACCCATCTGACATTGCCTCAAATTATGGAACAAAGACACCCTCCATTCCTAGCATATCTGACATTGAGCTCATGATCCAAGATATTGGGTGTGGAGATCATATAATGAAGAAAAATTCTTTTGTTGTAGGAGAGTTACCTCAATCTGCTAAGTCACATGGGAAACCCCAACCATCTCAAACAACCTCTAACACTTTCAAGGCAGATCCTTTTAGATTCTCATGTTGGGTGCATCTAAGTTGGGAGGGTGTGGATGAAAGAGACATTTCAAGCTCACTATACCAAGATGGAACTCCCGCACCTAATCTTCCCATGGATGAATGAAGCAAGGGGCTACAATAGAAATGAAAGCCTTGGAAGGAACAATAATGATCAATTGGAACTCATCATTGTTGAAAGATAAATGAATAATCTTGGTCTTGGGTGTACCCGTCCAAGTATAACCATACGTGGTTGAGGTCTCCCAGTTAATGGAGTTAGGACTCCCACTTAGTTATCGTTAGCTAGACTACAGTTACCAGTACCCACAGGTCTACCCCTAGACAAATTCACCTTTGATATAACTGAAGTCTGTAGTAGTAGTGATGATGAGGATACCATAACTGGCCTATGCATGCATTTTGAATTCTCCTCCCTAATCATGATTAGTACTTTTTCCTTTGAGTTAGACCACCAAACTCACAAAATAAACTTGGTCTACCACCAACTCATCGACTACGACCAACGAGGACCGCCAATTTTTTGACACTTTAAAAAATGATGAGGGACACCTGAAATTCATGGTACTATGAGATATAGTGCCATACAAAGATCATAAAATAGGACTTTACATCATACTAGACACACATGCCTATTATGGGGAGACGATTGAGTACTTCAGTTGCAAAACTGAGCAATTGAGAATAATCTCAAGTTCATTGAGTGAAAACCACAATGTGGCACTCTCTAACCATAAAATAGTAAAAATAAAGGATGCATCTAATGGTGAAAACCTCTTTGAGGTGCTTGAGGATGAAGGATTCAATCTTCCCCTCACTACAATTCATCAAGAAAAATCAACAGTCCTAGCATAATAGTATAACCCTGTCAATCTTTGAACAAAAGTAATACCACACATCACTTTCTATGTTGAGTAACTTCTATTAGAAGAACAAGAGCTCCTAGCAACATTTTTAAGGGAAAGAATGGTAAAATTTTCATGGACCTACACTGACATGCCATGTCTTGACCTGGAAACTGTGGTTTATCACTTAGTTGTCTATCCAGGGGAAAAACTGGTAAGATAAAAGATGAGAAAGATGCACCCCCAAATAGCGTTGCTAGTCAAAGTGGAATTGCAGAAGCTCTTGGATGTAGGATTCATAAGGCTAATTGATTATCCTGAATGGATGTCAAATCTTGTACCTATTTCAAAGCCAAATGGGGGCATCCCCATCTACACCGATTTCAGAGACTTAAATAAAGCATGTCCTAAGGATGAATTTTTGCTACCAAACATCGACTTGATAGTGGATATGACGACCGAACACAAAATTCTATCACTAATGGATGGGTTTTTTGGATATAATAAAATTATGATAGCAAAGGAAGATCAACACAAGATAGTGTTCACATGTCAGTGGGGGTTCTATTGTTGGAACATGATGCCTTTCGGGTTAAAGAATGTAGGTGCAACATACCACAAAGACATGACATTGATCTTTCATGACATGATTCATAAGGCAATGGACGACTACATAGATGACATATTAGCTAAATCCAAAAAAAATAGGACCACATAGTAGCCTTGAGCTCTATTTTTGATAGATTGGAAAAATATAAGGTTCATCTCAATCGAAATAAATGTGTCTTTGGGGTACAATCAGGAAAGCTCCTGGGCTATAGAGTATCAATGAGAGGAATTGAGGTGGATCCTACCAAAGTCAAGGAGATCCTTGAAATGGAAGCACCCAAGACACTAAAGCAGCTAAGAGGTCTACAAGGTAGGCTCTAGTCCATCTGTAATTTCATAGCACAACGAGTAGATAAAAAGATCCCATACTCTCATCTATTCCACAAGGGAGTAGAATACAAGTGGGATGAAAAACACAAGCAAACATTTAACAAAATCAAAGAATACTTGCTCACCCCACCAATTTTGATGTCGCCAATCCTAGGAAAACCACTGATCCTATACATTTTAGCAACAATGGTAGCTCTTGGCGCTTTATAAGCTCAACACAATGAAAATGGAAGAGAGAGAGATAAATATACTATATCAGAAAAACTATGGTGGGACATGAACTAAACTATACTCCTATTGAAAAATATTTTCTGGCAGTTGTGTTTGTAGCTTAGAAATTCAGACATTATATGTTGGCTCATCAAATCAAGATGATCGCGAAGATAGATCCTCTCAAGTACCTACTCTATAAAGCCACTCTCACAAGATGGATAGCCAAGTGGTTCATGATATTGACATAACACAACATGGAATATGTAGAGTGTAAGGCCATTAAGGGATAAGAAATTGCAGATCAACTAGCAAAGGCTCCTATATATATAGAAAAACCACTAATTTTAGAATTTCCTTACGAATCAATTTTCAACCTAAGTGTTGCAGACCATTGGAAGATGTATTTTGATGGATCTTACATGCAACATGGGTCAAGAGTAGGGATTTCCTTCATAACTCCCCAAGGAGACTGCATACATAAATCTTACAAGTTGTCATTCCAATGCATGAATAACATAGTAGAGTATGAGGCTCTCATCATAGGCTTAAGGATTGTAGTACAATGGTAGATCATGGCTCTAAAGGTATATGGGGATTCTCAAATCATTATCAATTAGGTAAATAATGAATATTAGGCCAAAGATGACAAGTTAACTCCATACAAGAAGTTGGTCGAGAGCCTCAAAGAGCCATTCATTGATATCATATTTGAACAACTACCTAGAGAAAAAAACATAGCAAAAAACGTAATGACTACAATTGGATCACTCTTAGAAATTTCGTGCAACGTTCTAAAGCAAGAATTCCTTGTAGAGTAGCTTCTCATACCAACATTTGAGGTACCAGAGTCTGAATTTGTGTGTGATTCAGTTGTTGGTCTTGATGATCCTTGGTATCATGACACTTACACCTACTTAAGAATAGAATTATTTCTCGCTGATATAACCCTAAACCTTAAATGAGCCTTTGTCAAGAATTCAACCTGCTTTGTCATCCTAGGAGAAACCCTTTATCATAGAAGAATTGAAGGAACCCTTTTGTGTTGCCTGAAAAATGAGGAATCCCTAACTGCATTAACTAAAGTACACAATGGCATTTGTGGATTTCACTTCAGTTGTATGACCTTGGCTAAGAAGTTGTTGAGAACCGAATACTATTGGCCCATAATGGAGCGAGATGCACATGATTTCGTCAGAAGATGTTTGCAGTGTCTACACCACGGGGACCTTATCCATGCACCAGCTCAAGAGATTCACCCTATTGTCACACCTTGGCCCTTTTCACAATGGGGGCTCGATCTCATCAGAAAAATCACACCCACCTCATCTAGTGGCCAAAATTTCATCATCATTGCCATGAAGTACAATAAAAATTGGGTCAAATCCATTCCCATGATCTACATAACGATAAAGCAGATATCCAAGTTCATCCTGAACGACCTTATTTTTCGGTACGGTGTCCCCTAAGCTATTATCTCAGATAATGGGACACCTTTCAAAAACTAGGATGTCCATGAATTATGTGAAAAATTAAATATTCAACATCATTTTTCCACTCCATAATATCCCCAAGGCAATGACCAAGGAGAAGCCGCCAATAAAATCATCTTTAAAATCCATAAGAAAACAGTCAATGACTCTGGTCATGACTGGCATCTATAGTTAAATCCTACCTTATGGGCCTATCGTACTAGAATTCATACACCAATAGGTGCTACCCCATTCTCCCTAGTTTATGGATCAGAAGCCATCCTACCCATTGAGATCGAGCTCCCATCCCTGAGAATATCATTGCAAAGCCTCATCACAGATGCAGAATATAGGGTCTCACGACTGAATGAGCTGGAGTTACTGGATGAACAATGTATGGATGCCCTAAACCATCTATAGGTGTATCACAACTGACTTTATGGGAATTATAATAAGAAGATCAGTGTGTGAACCTCCCAATTCGGCGAACTTGTGCTAAAGGAGAACCAAAAGAACGTGCTGAATCCAGAAAGCAAAAAAAAATTGAGCCCAACTAGTTAGGACCTTTTATTATCATGGCAAGCTATAAATTAGGGGCATATCAGTTATCAACACCAAAAGGAAAGCCTCTGAAAGATCCCATGAAAAAATCCCATCTCAAAAAAATTTATGCCTGAAATATTTCTAGGTATAGAAACAAAAAATACCAAAAAAAGTAGAAAATGTCCTGAAAAAATGGTGACACTGATGAAAACCTAGTAAATAGGCATCTTGGTGACAAAAAAAAAATCCAAAAATCCAAAGAAAAAAAAAATTTAGAAAAAGAATTGAAGACAAAAAAGAAAATAATCATCCTCTAGTGAAAAACTTTGGTGGCTCTTTGGACAAGTACCTTGGTGAAAACCTGGAAAAGATGCACCAAGCATAAATAAAGCACTCTCCATCAACCAAGATCTTCACAAACTCATCCATTACATCCTACCATTCATTTGCATCTGTACCATAGCTTGATCTTGTGTTCGTATCATGTTCCAACCTAGTACTACTTGGCACATTCCTAGGGATAGTTTGTCTTGCGTTTACCAAAGTATTCTATCACATCATGTTGGTGGCATGTTTGTATTAGCATCAGATCAGATTTGTATATATTCTTATGATCTTCCTTAAAATTTAAAAAAATCCAAAAATATTCAAAAAAATCAATCAAAATTCCAAAAACATTCAAAACTCTATCAAAAATCCAAAAACATTCAGAAAATCAATCAAAAATTCAAAAAACATGGAAAAATCTATCAAAAATATAAAAAAATCCAAATCATATCAAAATCCAAAACAAGTCCAAAATAGGAAAAATAAAAAAGTCATCCAACCGAACTATGTTGTCTCTAAGCTTGGACGTAGGCAAGGTTGATCTTTGATCATCCCCCAAGACATTTTAGGTTAGTCCTTTAGGCATATGTCGCTATGGCAATCTATTTGCCCATCTATCTCATCAACGAACTACATGGTATCTGCATGTATAACGTTGGAAAGGCTAATTGGTTGATCAACTCCTGAGACTCCTAGCATAGGTCTTTAAATTAGTCTTGATGGGGCCTTTAAATTTCGAAGGAAGGAGGCTAGGGTTTTAGGGTTCAAAGTTACCCAGGGTGATGTGAATTATTAAAACTTTGAAACCCTCTTGTTATGTTTCAATGGTAACTTGCTACCGAAGGTAATCGGTCACTTAAGTGATCCAGTTGAGCCCTTTCTTTCATGCTCTTACCGACCCCTTTCACCTAGATTTTCGGTCTTTTTTAGTCACTAGGGCTTAAAATTTTATAATGTCGAGGGTTATATCGGCCGGTCCCACCTGAATATTCTAATGTCCATGCATGTTGTCTGGTTAACCGTCTGATCACGAGTTTTGATCTGGAACGTTTCTCGCAAACCTCACATGTTTTCCTACTGATGTCATTAAGAGGTGCCAAGTCTGTGAGATGCCGCCATCTGACATGTATAGAGGAGCGAGGTTTTTTCCTGAGGTGCGAGTGACTAAAAGTGGTCGTCTTTTCACCAACCGAGGGATTTAATTACAAGATGAATAATAATTGTCCCTTGCAGACCTCACATGAGCATGGTAAATATCTCAAAAGTACCATGAGGTCTGCAAAAGGGCGACACATGGCCTAATTATTGGAGCGTCAGTGCTAAATGGGACCCACTATCTAGTTGTGACCTCCTGTTTTCATGGGTTTTGATTGGTTGTAGTTTTTTAAGGCGTTGAGGCAGATTTTCAATGCTTGATTGACTCA
The DNA here is from genome assembly GCA_007115665.2 of Sequoiadendron giganteum. Classification (NCBI taxonomy): domain Eukaryota; kingdom Viridiplantae; phylum Streptophyta; class Pinopsida; order Cupressales; family Cupressaceae; genus Sequoiadendron; species Sequoiadendron giganteum. Next base: position 161,215,265 of record CM021102.1, on the reverse strand, counting down.
ATCTGAGTCGTTCGACTTGCCAAGTCCATTCAAAATCAACGATATAGTATCATAGAAATTACTGATCATCTGCATGATGAGCTTTCACACTTTGAAGCTTATTTTATTAATGGCTCGAGCATTCCAGAAGATTTCCTCTTGAGTTTCTCTAGCATGCGAATGGTTCCCTCATGATAGAAGAAATTATGGTGGCTATGCCAGCCACTTATGGCTCAAATGCTTGTTTTGCATTCAAGCAATTAATATCCCTCGCACCAATTCACTCTATAAATGCTTGCTGAAGTGACCCAGTGTTACCATTATATTTTTTGAGTTGTTTTATTTGTAGGTGGTGGTTATTCTCCTCTATTTTGTGAAGCTATGGATAAATCTATAAGGCATAGGAGTGCACGAGTAGGAGTGAGGCGGTCATTAATTAAGAAGGAGCAACCTGCTCCCAAAACACCTCAAGTAACTACTAAGAGTGTTGGGAAGAGACCAGAGAGTTGTGCATCCCCTGTGTTAATTTCATTAGACTCATATGATAATGGGTCCGAGACTGACTCGGGTTACTGGTGTTACCTAGCAGATTTGACTCAGCTCATGGGAGTGAATGAGGAGGCCGTTGTAGTCAAACCAATAATTGCAGTGCCATCGGGCCAAGTTGTTGGATGTGGCACTAAGGTGGCTGGAGGAATGAAGGTGGTTCCTCTTTTGACGGAGGCAAGAAATTAGAGTGGTCATTTGTACCGGAGTCGGGTGTCTACATAGTGGTTGTTGGTGTTGGGTCTATTGGGTGGGGTTTTTTCTGATGTTTCATCTTGTTGATGAGGACGTGTGCATGCCTAGCACATTTTTTGTTTTTCTCTGACTAGTTACTATGTAACCATTTTTTGATTCCTCAGATCATGCACCTTGTTATCCAATGATGAGGAATCTGAATTCGAATTTCATTCTAAATGAAATTTAATTTTGAAATTAACAATGTACCCTAATGCTTTGTTGCTCTCCTATCCTATAAATGAGATTTCACAGCTCATTTTTATGGTCAAGATTTTTGATCCATAAGGTTCTGAGTATGTACCGTTAGTTTTACTGGAGGATTTTGAAGGTATTATTTAGGAAATCATTCTAGGTTGGGAATAGTATGAAATTATAAGTATGCTATAGTTTTGTAATTATTGATATTGAAAGAAATCTAAAAGAATTAAGAAAATCTGCTCTCTTGTGTATGCATCATGGATTATGAATGGATTTATCAAGGGTTTGTTCATTTTGTTTCAATGGTGTATTTGGAAGTGTAACTTGTTCTCCTGCTTTAAATTAATGAGTTAATCAAATGCTTGAAAATAAATTGCATGTTTATGGTCATATGCTCAGGATTCAATAAGGAGTATTATTTTAATATACTTGAAGATCTCATAGTAGCAATGCCGAATGAATGAGGCACTGGATAGTGTTGGTAAAATTCTTTCAAGTCTAGGACTTTGGCTCTGAGCATGGTGGTTCAATATCTAAACATTTTAATGAATATCAAATGCTATCTCTTTCGAGATATAAATATTATCCTAATTTTCAGTCTCCTTGCTTTGGGACATCTATTATTATTCTTAGGTTTTCCAAAACCAAGGTAATTATTGTTTGATTGCGTGTGTGGGGATTGCATCTGTAAGAAGAAGTTTTCTTATCATTCATAGAATAATCTTATGAACACATGAAGGTTTTTCAACGTTGGTCTCATAGAGCCAAAAGTGTAGGAGATGTTGGTCTTTGACTAAATCTTGTTAGTTGGCCACTAGCCTTTGTAGTTCTTTATAATAAAGGTTGGCTACCTCTTAGATAATTGCAAATCCTATGTGGAAAAAACACAAACAAAATGGTGACTTTGTTGGGAATGAACTCAGAACTTTTGGTTGCAGATGGTACTATTGCAGAGTCATTAATGTGTTGAATTATTTCTATAACCAGAGATTCTAGATTCTTAGAGAATCACAACTGGGAAGTTCTACATCACCAGTTTCAGATGGTTATAAATTCATATCAAAGATTTGTTGTTCTCAATTTACATAGTGAATGTTTTCAACCTTGGATGGAAGTGGTTGTTGAAATGAACCTGACAATCCTATGATTTATGGTATCCTGTTGGCAAAGGATTCAAGATTTCTGGAATCATTAGATGAATGGTGGTTTTATTGGGGAGAACTTCTAAGAAAATTAAAAAAAAAAGAGAAACTAGGAACTATAGGGGTTGAAGGATGCTATCTAGAATCGTTTGTTAAATGAATTTGAATGTTAAAATCTAGATGGTAATGGATTTTGGTTTTGAAGGAGATTGGTAGTGGTATGGTATGACTCTTTTGTGGGTAAAAACCCAGAATCTGACAAGCTTTGAAAGGAATTTCATATTTATTTTAATATAATCCTCTGTTGAAGAGTTGGTGACTGTCTGAAGAACCAGTTGATGAATGAAGAAACATTCCTAGATTTATGATATTTACAGTTAGGAAGAAGAATTTAATACATGTTGCCAAAACAAAGAATTACTAGGTATTTAATCAAAACTAAACAGTTCACTATTTTTAATTGTGATGGGTGTTTGTAATTAAGGATGCAAATGCTTCCAAAATAGATGTCTAGCATCAAGAAAGGAACAATGATTAGTTTTTCCATACTTCTGATGATCCAATAACTATAAAGTCATTTGAAATAATGTCTATGATGCATCATATCTTGAAAAGCAAGGAATACTATTTGCAGTCACTAACAAAATCATGGTTGTGATATTAAATAATATGTCTGATAAATATATAATGTTAATGAAATTTTAAATGGGTATAGGTAATTTCCCATATGTAAAAACAAACATAACTATGCAAAGAGAAAAAGTTGCATTAAGCACTTCAAGATGTTTTGTAACTCAAAGGTATATGCCTTTTATTTTCAGTAATGTCAGTGGTTACCCTAATCCAATTCCTAAGAAGATTAGGAAGTATTTGCCTAAATATATAGGGAAAAGTGTAGAATCAACCTCTAAGAATTTACATCATTTTGTAGATGTAATGGGGGATTATGAAGTCAATCATGAGGATGTTGTCATGAATCTTTTTGTACAATCCTTGAAGGGTGATGCCAGGGATTGGTTTTCCTATTTTCCTTCCTATTTTGTTAATTCATGGAATCAGTTGGTGATAGTTTTTATGGAGCAATTTGGTGAACAAGTCAATCCCAACATTTTAAGAAAAGGTTTCATGGGAATTCACATAAAAAATGAGGAGCTAATCCCATATTTTAATCTCAAGTTTTCAAAATCTTTAAGAGATATCCCCAAAGAAATAATACCAAGTGAGGTTGAATGCTTAGATGTATATCTTGGTGATTTTGAGAAAAGGATGGGTTACTTACTAAGAGATAAAGATCCTCATAATTTGAGGCAAGCATATCAAATGGCTATGGAAATTGAAAACAATATGAAATACTCAATGATGAAGAGGTATCTTGCTACAAGTATTGATTACCCTAGCTTACCTAGTACTAGTAAAATGTTAGAGGAAGTTACTCAGAGCACTAATTAAGATAAGGGTATTTTAAAAACTATTATTTCTTCACCATTGCAGTGTGATAATAATGAGATTCAAGTTGAAAGTGAGTCTAGTTTGAATGATGGTTATCAAACTCCTCTTATACCAGAATTGTATGAAATGAAGAGGCAAGAGAGGGAATCACCATATGAGTTTTTCTTGAGATATTTAGAAGTCTTGATACAAATTCCTAGAAGTCATAGACCTAATGACTATGAATGCATTGATTTATTTTGTGAAATTTGTGAACCATGGCTAAGTGCTTTGCTAGAAGAATTAAAACTTTCTAATTTGGCCCAATTCATTAAGTGGATAGAAATTGCAGAATCAACCAAGAATGTACGTACACAAAATGAAGACAATGCTTGCCCTTTTGAAGAAAGCTAGATAACTATAGAGGAATTTAAGGGGCAAAATAATGCAGGATTATGTGAGACACCTATTGTATGTCCTAATCTTGATTGTAATATTCATGTCACTGAGATTTTGTTAGAGGCCACGGATTGTGATTTCAGAGGTAGTGATTGCAATATTGAGGACGGAACTAGGCTTGTCTTTTCACTAGAGTTGTATGGAAATGTAGAACCTCATGTTATTATTTTTTCCCAATTGAAGGAAATTTTTTCAAATGATAAATATTTAGAGTGTACTCCATGTATACTAGCAATGGAACAAGCCTATTGTATAAATGTTGAGGAATTTGTGGACAATGAAGTATGTGATCAAAGGAATAGTATTGAGGAAAACTAACATATTGATGAAAATATTGGTACTATTGTTTTCCTTGACTCCTTATGTGAAGTTGAGATGGATATGTTGTTACCTTCTTACATTGATATTGCTAGTGAAATGTTTTTAGCTTGTGCCAAAATTTTCACTTATAAATTAACACATACAATAGGTAATGTTGAGTACAAGGAGGCCAATGCATATTGCTCTTTTTATATTGACAAGTTTGAAATTGATCTATTTGACTCTGTCTTTGAGGATTTTCATTTAAGAATAAATGAAGAAATATAGGGGAAGGTGTACATTAAGAGGCCTAGAATGAATGTGTTTACACATTCCCTGGAGAATGATGTAGCTAGTACTATAGAAATTTGTGATGCTAGGATGTATCCCAAATTGATGGAATTGAAGTGTTGACAACCTAAATTATCTAGGAAATTCTAGGATGGGGATTCGCTAAGTTGTGTATCACCTGTGTTGAGCAATAGAATTATGGATAATATGCACACAATTTTATATGAAAATTTTTAGTTTGATGTACAAATTGATGATGATGCCAGAATGTGTAATGTTGTAGACTAGGCAAGTTATGAATGTTTCCACTTCTCATATTAATTGGGCTAGCATCCTATGAGTTATGATCAGCGGTAGAGTAAGGTGAAATGTTATCAAGGTCATATGTTTCTTTTGAAGTTTTGGAACAGGATATGGACTGAATTGATGCAAGGGACTATAAATAAACATAATGATACTTCCAAACATATTGATTATCCTATTATTTTTGAAGCATCAAAGTATAAATGTTGCAGACCTTGTTTACTCCAAGTGACAAAGAATTTTGTTTTTGACAGGGGCAAATTTTGGTTTCTCTTGTCAGGTGGCCTGAGGCCACCAAGTTGGTAGTACACAAGTCCAATTGACAAAGCAAGGTGAAATATTTGTCAGGGAACTTGCGTGATTCTATAGTCTGGTCTGCGAAACCAAAGAATTTGGATTCTTTCTATGCCGACAGGGGGCATACATCCCTAGTTAGAGCCACTAATGGGGCTTTTAAATTTCTAAGGAAGGAGGCTAGGGTTTTAGGGTTTAAAGTTACCCAGGGTGATGTGAATTATAAAATTTTGAAACCCTTTTGTTATGTTTCAATGGTGACTTGCTACTGAAGGTAACCGGTCACTTAAGTGATCAGGTTGAGCCCTTTCCTCCATGCTCTTACCGACCCCTTTCACCTAGCTTGTCAGTCTTTTTCTGTCATCGGGGCTTAAAATTTTATACCACTGAGGGTTGTACCGATTGGTCCCACCTAAATATTCTAATGTTTGTGCATGTTGTTTGGTTAACCATCCAATCATGGGTTTTGATCTAGATCATTTCTCACAAACCTCACAAGTTTTCCTACTAATGTCATTACGAGGTGCAAGGTCTGTGACATGCCGCCATCTGGCATGTATGGAGGAGTAAGGTTTTTTCCTGAGGTGCCAGCGATGACAAGTGGTCGTATTTTCACCAACAAAGGGATTTAATTATGGGATTAATAATAATTGTCCCTCGCAGACCTTGCACGAGCATGGTAAATATCTCAAAAGTACCGTAAGTTCTAGAAAAGGGTGACACATGGCCTAGTTCTTGGAGCGTCAGGGCTAAATGGGACCCATTGTCCGGTTCCGACCTCCTGTTTTCATGGGTTTTGATTGGCTGTGGTTTTTCAAGGTACTGAGGTGGATTTTCAATGCTCAATTGACTCAATCTGAGTCGTCCAACTTGCCAAGTCCATTCTGTTAGAGTAATTGGACATTTACTTTATTAATTAAACAATATTTGTTTAATTATGTAAAGTTTTCTTTTAACTCTTTTTCACTTAAGCTAACATTAGGTGCATAATAATTAATTACTTTATTAATTATTATTGTGCAAGCCTAGGGTTTTCCTTTTTAGGGTTTTCATCTATATGTAGTTAAAAACTATCTTTTGTAATATAATTCATTTTACATTTTCAGGTGAATACATTGCTCCACATTCTTGAGCATTTCTTTTGTTGCTTCTCTTTGTTTCTCCTTGTAACAGGTTATTTGTTTGCAAAGATCTTTTGGACTTCTATGGTGTTGTATCTTCTCAACTCCAACATGGTATCAAAGCTTCAGATTTGCAGCTGCTTGTTCTTGTTTTTGAGAAATTTTCATTGGAAGCAAATCTAGGGTTTTAAGTTTTTTTGGGTGGATTCAGCATACTCCATTTTTTGGATTCACTTTGGGCTCAAATGGACTGTTCCATTGGATTCGCAGCGCCCAAAAACCCCTAAAACAACTGTCAAATTGTCGATTTTGGTTACATTCAATTTGGAAGGCAAAATTTTTTTGCCCTAGGGCCGTACGGAGCAAAAAACGCACAAAAATCGGAAATTTTTTTTAAAAATCATTTTTTGGTTTATTTTGTGCAGGCCAGTGTTAAACCGCCGCCTGCCAGAGCGCCGCCGGCCACCGCCACCGGTGGCTACCACCGACCGCGGCCAAGCGGCCACCTTGCCGGCCCGCCACCCGGTCTGCTCTGCCAAGGCCACCTGCCCGCCACCAGCCATGTTGCCTGCACGCCGCCACCTCCTGCGCGCCTAGCCCCCGGTCCACCATGTGCCCTGGGGCCACCGAATTTTAAGCCCTTGAGGGCTATTTTTTTCTCTCCAACCCCCTATTATGTCATTTTTGGTCAAATGGGCATAACTTGGGCATCCTAGCTCCGTTTTTCGAACAGGAAGATGCGTTGGAAAGCTGAGAATGGCACCAATCTGATGGTATAGAAATATTTTTAATTTTTTTTACCAGTCTAGATATTTTTTACCAGTCAAAGTGAGGTCTTCTTTCTTCACTTCCGGGGTCATAGAAGATGCAAACGGACTCCGTTTTTCAAACTTGAATAGGCGTTGGAAAGCTCTCAACATGCTCTATTCAGTGATGTGATCTATTTTATCAGAATTTTCACTAGGTACATGAGAATTTGTCTTGAAGTATTTTTTTCTTATGCATTGCTTCCTTCTTCTCAGTTTGTACTAGGGTTTGGGTTTATCTTTTGTGGGGGGTGTTTTTTCTCTTGCTTTCTGTCATTTATATCAGAAAACCAGAACACCAAAACTCTCAAAAATACAAACCCTTCTGCATCTTCTATCTATTCTGAAAGATCACATAATAATAAAAAACACAAGCAGGTACAGGTGCAGGGTTTCATGGCAGACTCTTCAGTTGAGCTACTCACATCACATAACTATCACACTTGGAAGTCTCGTATGATGAGGCTACTCAGGTCACGAGGGTTATGGTCTTGTTTAGATGAGGTTCAGCCTCAGTTGCAGCGTGCTTTTGAGATTATGCAGCACAGGAACAAGATGGATGAGGCTATGGGTTTGATATGCCTGCATGTTTCAGACAGTCTTTTGTTTCACCTTGATGCTTTGCTCACTCCTCGAGCCATGTGGCTGAAGTTTGAGACACTTTTTGGGGCCATTAATGAGTTCCGCGCATTACAGATTGAGGCAGAGCTGACTTCATTGTTACCTGATTCCTTCCCCACTATTGAGGACTTTTTGAACAAGTTCAAAACTATCCGCTCTATTTTACAGGGTTGTGGGAAGAACAAGACAGACACACAGTGCATTTATTTGATTCTTTCGAAGCTTCGTGGTCCATTTCAGATATTTGCTTCCTCCTTCTACTCCACCATGGATGGTTTGGGTGCCAATTTTACCATGCCTACCTTTGATTTATTTTGTGAGCGTTTGTCTCGGGAACAGTCCCACCTTTCTCAGATGGATATGCTCTCAGGTTCAAAGAGCAAAGCATTGGTTGCTCAATCACCGAAGGGGAAACAGAAGCAGAAACCGAGGCCCAAGAAAGATTTTGCAGGTAGTGAGCATTCCTCCAAACCGCCTCCTAAGTCTGATTCCAAACCACCATTTAATCCCAAACATGGGAAATCTTCGAAGTCTGGTGAGTCTTCCTCCAAGACTAAGGAGAAATCAGGAGACACTTGCAGTTTCTGTGGCAAGCAAGGTCATCCAGTTTCCAGGTGTTGGAAACGATTAGAGGCTTTAGAGGAGGCCATGCAGCAGCAACACATCTCCTCACCGCCGTCTTCTTCTTCTTCCACCACAGGGAAGGGTCATGCTCTCACTGCACGAGCATCGACCAATGGGTCCACTTGGATTTTAGACTCTGGTGCTTCTCACCATATGACTCACACTCAGCAGTTGGTCACTTCTCTTGCCTCTTGTGGTACTTCACAGATTGCAGTGGGTGACTCTTCACAGCTTTCCGTCTTGGGTTCAGGTTTTGTCTCTTTGGATGGAGGCACTCTACAGGATGTTTTGGTTGTTCTTGAGATTTCGACGAACCTCTTGTCCATTTATCAGATTTGCCACACTGGCTCTGGTAAGACAGTTGATTTCTCACCACATGATGTGGTTATTCGGGACCTCCATGATTCTGATTTGGTTGTGGCTACTAGTAGTGTTGATACTGCATCTCGTCTTTACAGATTTGATGGCTTTGCGCCTTTTGAGGGTACAGGTTCATTTCTTATAGCACATGCAGATTCAGTGAGTCAGCTTTGGCATGAGCATTTAGGCCATGTCAATTATAGATATCTTCAGTAGATGAGTACACAGTCACTTGTTCTTGGTCTTCCATGGATTTCCTGCACTGACGGTGTTTGTCATGGTTGTGTGCTTGGCAAGCATCATAGGGATCCCTTTCTGAAGGGAAGTACCACTCATGCTTTGGCACCCTTGGAGTTGATTCACAGTGACCTCATGTCATTTCCCACTCCTTCTTTTTCAGGGGCCAAGTATGTACTCACATTCATTGATGACTTCTCTAGATGCACATGGTTGTACTTTCTTAAGTACAAGTCTGATGTCTTTGATTCCTTTCATGTCTTCAAGAAATTTGTAGAGAAGCAGTCTGGTCTCTCTATCCGGCAGATATGTACACATAATGGGGGGGAGTATGTGAATCAAGCTTTCAGAGATTTTTGCACTGAGCATGGTTTACAGCATCATTTTTCTGTTCCCTACACCCCTCAGCAGAATGGTATCGCTGAGCGCAAGAACAAAACTTTACGGGAGATGGCTAATTGTATGATTCAGTCCAGGTCCATGGATTCATCTTTTTGGGCAAAGGCAGTCAATTGTGCCAACTATATTCAGAATCGGATGCCTCACAAGTCGATTCGACATATGACTCCTGAGGAGGCTTGGTCTCATGACAAGCCTGATATTTCATCATTTCGAGTATTTGGTAGTGAGGCATGGGATTTTATTCCTGATGCTCAGAGGAGAGCTATGGAGCGGAAGAGTCGACCCCTCATATTTGTCGGCTACTGTGAGGATGTTAAGGTGTATAGGTTATTTGATCTTGATTCCAGAGAGGTCTTGTTTCGACGGGATGTTCAGTTTGATGAGCGCCTTCCTCCAGTTGATACCCTGTCTCCAGTGTCCACTTCACTACCTACTCCACCCTCTACAGCTCTTCAGGATTATTTTGAGGAATCTGATGAGGATATTGATGATCCCCCATCTCCACCTCCACTTGCTCCACCTCAGAGGCCCAAATGGGCTCAATTTACTATTGAGGCAGCAGGATCTATGGCCGGTAATCCTTAAGACACTCGTCGCACTCGTTCTCATACTACGGGTTCTAGTCTTTTGACTCATGCTCTTTCAGAGGATCCTCAGAGATTTTTAGAGGCGACAGATCACCCTGAGTGGGATAGTGCCATGGAGGAAGAGTATTCTTCTTTGATGAGGAATAATACATGGGATCTCTGTCCTCTTCCTAAGGGCAGAAAGATGGTTCGGTGTCGATGGTTGTATCGCACCAAGTATGCTGCTGATGGTTCTATTGATAAGTACAAAGCACGTCTTATTGCGAAGGGTTTCTCACAGGTTGAGGGTATTGATTACTCCAAGACATTTTCCCCTGTCGCCAAGATGAATTCCATTCGCTTTGTATTATCAGTTGCAGCTTCTAGAGGATGGCTCATTTTTCAGATGGATGTGAAGTGTGCCTTCTTACATGGTGACCTACAGGAGGAGATCTATATGGAGCAGCCTTAGGGATTTGTTCATGATTCTTCTTTGGTTTGCAGACTTCAGCATTCATTATATGGTCTCAAACAAGCCCCTCGGGCTTGGTATGAGAAGATGGACTCTTTTTTGCTCTCCACTGGTTTCACTCGTTGTCATTCTGATCACATGGTCTATATTCAGCATCTTGAGGGTGAGATCCTGATTCTTGTGCTATATATTGATGATCTTCTCATCACAGGTAGCTCATCCTCTATGATTCAAAATTCTCAGCTAGCCTTGATGGAGCAGTTTGAGATGACAGATCTTGGCCTTCTGCACTATTTCCTTGGTCTTCAGGTGATTCAGTCTTCAGAGGGGATCTCCATTTACCAGCAGAAGTACTCTTTTGATATGCTTCAGCGCTTTGGCATGCTTGATTGCAAGCCTGCCCCCACACCTTTTCAGTCAGGGGTTGTTTTGACTACTACTTGCCCCACCCCTTCAGTAGATGTTACACTTTACAGGCAGTTGGTTGGCAGTTTGTTGTACCTGACTCACACTCGTCCTGATCTTTCCTTTGCGGTTGGTCTTGTCTCTCGATTCTCACATGATCCTCATGAGAGTCATTGGCAAGCTACCAAGCGTATTTTGAGGTACATTCAGGGCACCACTTCATATGGCATTCACTACACATTAGGAGATCCTCACATTGTTGGCTACACTAACTCAGATTGGGCTGGTGATGTCAATGATCGGAAGTCTACTTCTGGCTTTGTTTTTTGTCTTGGCTCTGGTCCTATCACATGGTCATGCAAGAAGCAGACTGCTCATGCATTATCATCTACAGAGGCTGAGTACCAAGCTACAGTGCTTGCTAGTCAGGAGATTTTATGGCTTCGTCAGTTGATGACTGATTTTGGTTTTCCTCTTGATAGTCCCACTATTCTTTGGTGTGATAATCAGAGTGCTATACACATTTCGCGCAACCCGGTGGAGCATCAACGGACGAAGCACATTGAGCTTCATATGCATTTCATCAGACAGTTGATTCAGGATGGTTCTCTCATCTTGGAGTATGTTCCCACTGCCGAGCAAGTTGCAGAAATCTTCACGAAACCTTTTGCATCTCCGCGCTATCTTCAGTTGCGCTCTATGCTTGGGGTGAAGGAAGTTGTCCTTGGGGGGTCTTTATGAGGCCTTCCTTCCTTCATGTTTCTTTCAGCATGTTGTTCTATCTCTTTTTGGAGAGGAGTTTTTCCCACTGGGTTTTCTCCTTTTCTCCGTTTCATAGAGATTTCATTGTACTTGGGTACCTGATCTGGCCTTGTTGCCGGGACCCATTGCTTTTGCTTTCAGTAGCTTCTTCTAGGTTTTAGCTTCTCCCTATGTCTATCTTAAGGGGGGGTGTTAGAGTAATTGGACATTTACTTTATTAATTAAACAATATTTGTTTAATTATGTAAAGTTTCCTTTTAACTCTTTTTCACTTAAGCTAACATTAGGTGCATAGTAATTAATTACTTTATTAATTATTATTCTGCAAGCCTAGGGTTTTCCTTTTTAGGGTTTTCATCTATATGTAGTTGAAAACTATCTTTTGTAATATAATTCATTTTACATTTTCAGGTGAATACATTGCTCCACATTCTTGAGCATTTCTTTTGTTGCTTCTCTTTGTTTCTCCTTGTAACAGGTTATTTGTTTGCAAAGATCTTTTGGACTTCTGTGGTGTTGTATCTTCTCAACTCCAACACATTCAGCATCAATGGTACAATTTCAAAGAAATTACTGATCATCTATGTGACGAGATTTCACACTCTGAAGCTTATTTTATTAATGGATCGAGCATTCCAAAGGATTTCCTCTTGATTTTCTCTAGCGTGCAAATGATTCCCTCCTGGTAGAAGCAATTATGGTGGTTGTGCTAGCCACTTATGGATCAAATGCTTGTTTTGCATTCAAACAATTAATATCCCTTGCACCAATTCACTCTATTAATGCTTGTTGAAGTGACCGAGTGTTATCATTATATTTTTTGAGTTGTTTTGTTTGCAGGTGGTGGTTATTCTCCTATATTATGTGAAGCTATGGATAAATATATAGCATGCAGGAGTACCCGAGTAGGAGCTAGGAGGTCACTAATTAAGAAGGAGCAACCTATTCCTAGAACACCTGAGGTCACTACTAAGAGTGTTGGCAAGAGGCTAGAGTTTTGTGCATCGCCTATGTTAATTTCTTTAGATTCTAATGATATTGTGTCTGAGACTAACATGGATTACTGGTGTTACCTAGCAGCTTTAACTGAGCTCATGGGAGTGAATAAGGAGGCCCTTGCCGTCAAACCGATAACTTTAGTGGCACCAGGCCAAGTTGTTGGATGTGGCATTGAGGTGGCTAGAGGAATGAAGGTGGTTCAAATTTTGACTAAGGCAAGAACTCAGATCAGTCATTTGTACCAGGGTCGTGTGTCTACTTAGTGGTTGTTGGTGTTGGGTATGTTGAGCAGTGTTTTTTTTTATGTTTCATCTTGTTGATGAGGATGTGTGCGTGCCTAGCACATTTTTTGTTTTTCTTCGACTGGTTACTATGTAACCGTTTTTTGATTCCTCGGATCATGCACCTTGTTATCCAATGATGAGGAATGTGACTTCGAATTTCATTCTAAATGAAATTCAATTTTGAAATTAACAATGTAGCCTAATGCTTTGTTGCTCTTCTGTCCTATGAAGGAGATTTCATGACTCATTGTTATGGTCGAGATTTTGGATACATAAGGTTCTGAGTATGTACAGTTAGTTTTACTGTAAGATTTTGAAGGTATTATTTAGGAAATCATATTGGGTTGGGAATAGTAGGAAATAAGTATGCTATAATTTTTTAATTACTGATATTGAAAGAAATATAATAGAATTAAGATAATTTTCTCTCCTATGTATGTGTAATGGATAATGAATGGATTTATCAAGGGTTTGTTCATTCAATTTCAATGGTGTTTTTGGAAGTGTAACTTGTTCTCTTGCTTTAACTTAATGAGTTAATCAAATTCTTGAAAACAAATTGCATTTTTATGGTCATATGCTCAAGATTCACTAAGGAGTATTATTTTAATATACTAGAAGATCTCATAGTATCAAAGCATTATGGTGATAAGTTCATAATATCTGAATTATATTTTATATGACTCCCGCCTAATGAATGGGGCACTGCATAGTGTCAGTAAAAGTATTTCAGGTATAGGACTATGGCTCTGAGCATGGTGATTCAATATCTAAACACTTTTACGAATATCAAACGCTATCTCTTTTGAGATATAAATCTTATGATAATTTTCAATCTCTTTGCTTTGGGACATCTGTTATTATTCTTAGGTTTTTCCACAACCAAGGTAATTGTTGTCTGATTGTGTGTGTGGGGAAAGCATCTATAAGAAGAACTTTTCTAATCACTCATATAACAATCTTATGAACACATGAAAGTTTACTCACCTTGGTCTCATAGAGCCAAAACTGTAGGAGATGTGAGTCTTTGACTAAATCTCATTAGTTGGCCACTAGCCTTTATAATTTTCTATAATAGAGGTTGGCTACCTCTTAGAGAATCAAAAATCCTATCTGGAAAAAACATCAACAAGTTTCTTGGTCATTAATCTTGAAAATACAAAAAACATTTGAAAATTCCAAAAACAACCTCAAAACATTTGAAAAACACCAAAAACATCCAAATATTTGAAAAAATAAAAAATGGTGCATGTATCTCATGTCTCTTTCACCCATAATAATCGCCATTCGTAATAAATCAGTCATCTACATCATTTGGTGAGTCAGTTAGAAGAAAATCTAGCAGGTTCAAAAGTGAACACCTAATCGTGAAAGTCTCAAGTCTAGAGCAGTGAGTTAGCAAGTTGATTAACTCAGAGTATGAATAGCTTATCATCTAATCAAAATTTCATTATCACCTGGTCACAATATTTCCTAGGAATGTTACCTTCCTGCATGATGGACATCAACATCAGGCGTCACCGTAGTTCAGTCTTGGCTAGTGGTATGAAGAAAAATAGATTGCTTGTTTACTTTATCTTTTCTTTGGATTTATCTTATTGTGTTAATTCCAAGGACCTCTCGATGATGTCTAGGAAAAACAATTAGAGAGAAAGGAATGGGGAAATGATCATTATCTTTCTATCTACTAGGCTTCTTGGACATTCTTCTAAAATAACTTCGTCATGCGTGGTTTGTCTAGTTTGTAGGGATGGTGTTTTAGGTGTCTTTTTGAACACATAAGAAGGATTTTCTTTTTATATTTTGGTCTGAGATGTCTAGAATATCTTAACTACATTTTGAATAAGGTTCATTTGTCAGGTGTGAACAAGAGTACTCTTATCTAATTTTCAAGTCAAAGTACATCACACTAGGTGCAATGCCATCCTGGTTCTTTATACCTTGATGCATCGTACATATGTGGGTTATCAAACATAAATAAGGTTATGCTCTTTATCTCTCTCATCCTTGGATAAAAAATACATAATCATCATTCATCATCATATCTAATAAAGTCTCAACAACTAATAAACTTGTTGGACTTCTGCATCTTCTTGGATTCAAGGGTTGATCCCTCTCATTCTTCTATCCCCTTTCACACTAATGTGGTATCATTTTATCAATACATCCATCTTGCATCCACACTCTCATCCTGCATAATCACATCATATCATCAGAGGACCGCATCTGCATTCATCTCATCCATCTCACATGTATTGCATAATCATTTAATATGTTTAAAATAATATAGATTTTTTATTCTAAGCATCTAACAAACATCTCATTTACATCATCATTATCATATAGATAAGTTAGTCTAACCATCTATACATCCATTTTGAACCTCTTTGTCATGAGATCGACCTCAAATTTAACTTCTCGCTTGATCTCTCAAGGGGGCAATGTACTAACATATTTCTTTCAGCTGGGATATCCGAAAAAAAATCATTTTTTTTAAAATTTCAATGTCGACGACATCATCATTTGAACCAATGCAACAAGTACATTGCTTCAAAGAGGGGAAAAATGTAGAGATGCAAAATTAACATCGTGCATTCATCATATTTAATCATATTCAACTATTAATTAAATAAATCAAGTTTATTTATTAATCTCCTAAAGTTCTTCCATTTAATTAAATAAATCCAAATTTTTAATTGAATCTCTAAATGATCTTTATCTTCTCATTCAATTTAAATAAATCCAAAAAATCAAGTTGAATGTCACAATCACCTAATATCAGCTTAATTAATCAAATCCTTGATTAATGCTAACTCTAATCAATGTCCCATCCTCTAGTTTTTCCCACTTGCACAATAAATCATTTATTTTGATTTATTAAAACTCTATTTTCCTCACAAAGCATATTCCCAAGGAATATGTCCTCATTAAATCCATTTGTTTGGATTTTTTATTCAAACAAATTTCCCCCCAAATCTCTCAACCATATACATTTAGTGACATTTTTTGAATTTCAAACTCTAGATGGTGAAAACCTGCAAATGGTTAGAAAACCTTCAAAACACACACACACATCTTAGTATGGTTAGCATTCTAAAGAAATCAAATCGTCAACATCTCCATAGAATAACATGACATTCTTCAAGACAAATCATAAAACTAAAACAAGCATGCAAAGAAGACATGAAATGTAACCTATTCTATGATGGATTGGTGCCCTTTGGATGTGTAAAAGAGCCCTTTCCCAACCCTTTCCAAGCTAATGAGATAGACAATGAGATTCTCTTGAGCTCAAGTTGCCTAGTGTGGAGATGCTTTCTAATGTGGATGTTGAAATGAGAGAAAATGTATTGCATTTATAGGAGAAGTTGAGAGAAAAGAATCCAAGATTAGGCAATGTGGGACTAAATCCCATCCAATAGGTGAGAACCACTTGTCACCATGGGATTGGCCTATGCTTGTGCAATTTTTTGCTAATGTGCCCATTCAAATTTGAAAATGGCCATAAATGCATGTGGTTGAGGGTTTTTGGGCGAAAATAGGTGCTTTAATAAATCAATTTAAATGATTTATTATGCAAGTGGATGAATATAGAGGATTCATGTAATTAGGATTAAAATAATCATGATTTGATTAATCTAACAAGAGTTTAGGTGATATGACATTTGATTTAATTTTTTGTATTTATTTTAAATCAAATGAGAGGAAATGTATATGAGTGATTTAATTAGATATATGTGATTTAATTAAATGAAAAAATATAGGAGATTAATTAATTAATTAAAGAGGGAAGAATGATTAAATGTGATGTTTAATTAAAATGTTAATTTCATATGTCTACACAAACTCACCTAATTGCATTTATCTTGCAAAAAGACCAAAATGTGCTCAATATTTTTCCTCTCACATTTTGACGAGGGGCATGAATCTATTGATGGAGTATTAGTCCCACATTCCTCAACTTTGCCTCTTCTTCTCTCAATCTCATCTATCAATCCAAGGCTTTCCTTCATCATTTCCATTCACAATTTGAGCGAAGTTACTCTCTTCACATTGAGAGCTAATTTTGTCCACTGCATTGTCATTTGTATCTTACAGCATTTTCATCATCATTTCGCTTATCAAGGGTTGGGAAGGGGCTACTATTTACACAAAGAGTAGCACCAATCCACTATGGGATAGGTATACATTGTGCTTCTTTTATTCTTTCAATTAGATTTTTTTTTTTTTTTTATGAGGTAAACTGTATTATTTCATAGGAGCATTAGTTTATTTGATTATTTTTGAACTCACCTTGCTAACAAGTGTTGAGGTTTAAGCTATTTGCAGATTTATGGTGCTCGTAGTCATTAATTGTCTTTTCTAACATCAAAGTATCTTCTTCACAACTAGGAGAAATACTAGGAGAAGAAAAAATGTTATTGTCGTGATTACCTATGGTTATGTTATCTTATTTATCAATTTCTTGTCCACTAAGAGATGTAAGAGGAGAGAAACAACTAGGATTTTCAAAACTCTCATTAATTTTTCTTCTACATAAATATCATCATCACCAAGATGAGAGATATTAGGAGAAGAACAAATATGAGTGTTAGGAATGTCCAAGGTTATATTCTCTTTCACTGAAACACCCTCATAGGGAGGGGATAACAACATTTTCTTAGTTTGTCTAGATATTTAAGGTACTAACATTGTTTGAACAAAAATGAAAAGCATGTGTAACCAATTCATGCAATGTTTCAACAATATAAACAATGTATATCCAAAGATACAACTTTTTTTTAATCCAATATATGCAAAACCTTAATAATGTAAACATTGTATATCCAAAAATCAAAACCACTTTTATCAAACTTATGCAAAAGTGAAAAGTAATTTTATCCAAGTTGTGCAAAATTCAAGAAATGTGAGCATTTTCAAATCTAATGATGAAATGATTTCAAGAATGACTACCCTAAATTATTTTTTTTGCGCTAGATGGATAAAACAAATGTTCGTTAAACTATCCATACTTATAGTATATGATACTAGGAGGGTAAGGAAGCACAAAAATATCATTTCTGATGTTGTAAGAAGTAGTTAAAAATGTAGACTAAGACTAAGTTGTCGAGAATGGTGAATGAGTCCCAGTAAGGGTTTTTTTTCAAACTTTACCAAAAAATTTAACTAGTTTTGACGGTTTTGATGTTGGATGACTAGAAGAGGAAAGGTGAATGCAGATTTTAAATGATTTTTAATAATTTGAGATGAAAAAATTCAAATTATATGCACTTTCATTAATGCAAAAATTTGAAACTCTAGAATGCAAGTTAAGAAAATCCAAATGAAATTCCAACTAACTTTGGGGTGATAATGGACTCCAAATCAAAAAAGAAGGTATTTGAAAATTAGGTTCACCAAAATGAACTATGGATTTTTGCACCTAAAGGGGAAAGGAAAAAGATCTATAATTCATTCAAGAATAAACCCTTGAGACTTCAATAAAAAGTAGATTGAAATCTATTAAAGGGAGAGTACTTGGGGATGAAAATGGATAGAAGGGGTTCACCACCAAGTGTAAACTTGCAAAGACAAATGCAATACGATAGGAAAACATGTACTAAATGACCTAGAAATGGAAAATAGAATAAACTTTAAGTTGTTAAATAGAAGGTGTGCACCTAGAAATATGTTGCAAACTAGAAATGCAGTTGAATCTAAAATTTTGATCTACTGCGATGCTTCCGCCAAGCAGGGCAACCTAGTCCTAGATCTGGAAAACTACATTGAAGCCCGTTTAAGCCAAATGAGTATCTAAATCTACAAAAAACTCTGGAAAGTGTGTACATTGGGACTAATTAACCACTAATGGTGACTTAGTCCACTTTTAATTCTCTAAAAATTTTAAAGTGGAAACGGAAACTCATGGCCTGCAATTTCTGCTCTTCTAGGTATTTGGTTCTAAAACTCTGCTTTTCGGCACTGAAAGTGACTTTTAGTGGATTTTTTGGATTAGCCAATAGGGAGATGAATTCAAAAAAGCTCACAACCTATTATTCAATTATTTCAAATTATTCAAGGTACCTAAATCTAGGGTATGTGCTAGATCATGATGGGCAAAAAAGTGGCAATATGTAAGTGATACGATGGCCCATGTGGCTAACGACTTTTTTTTTCCCCAAAATTGATGAAACGAAAAGGGTTTTTAGAGGATATTCTCACCTTTCAACCGATATAAATTATGTTTTACTTTGAATTTAATAATTTAATTATTATTCATTTTCTATTAGAATTACGAATAAAGTCCTAATTGATAGGCTGATTGAAAAACATCTATAACTTTCAAACAGTATCACATTTTTTGAATCCGAAACATGTGTCACAATCTATGCTTCACATAATATAGGATTAAAAATAAATAAAAATTCATTTCATGAATTTTTGACCAAGTTAAGGTGGTTAGACAAACGATATTTTATATTTTTTAAAAGTTGTAATAAAAAATTCATAATTAGTTATTTACTTGGAAAAAAATTATAAAAAAATATGCATCACATTAGGAAATGAGTCCTATACTTATATCTAAAATATTATTAAAAAATATTGTCATTTTATTGTGCTTAGGTGGTCAGATAGACACCTACTTCTTATTTTTACCCTGAAATTTAAATACTACTGCATTGAAATTTCAAATTTTCACCAAATAGATTTTTATTTTTTAAATAAAGGTCTAGTAGTTTAGAAACTACATTCAATTTTCTATAGATTCTATTTTTACATTTTTTAAAAATAATATAGATAACTTATTCAATTTTTTACGTCAATTTGTCTAACTCTAATTTTTTGTCTTTTTATTGCCACTTAAGGGCATGTTTTTTTCATGATGATCCTACACATACCCTCTACAAACACACAAAGAAAGGAAGAGAAATGTTGAATGTTAGGGATTGAGGGTTTTCCTTGGTCAAGCACATTTTAGGTCATTAAACCAAATTAAAAAATAAAATGAAGTGTGGACATTAAATGAGGGATTAGAAACTTATACATCTTGAATTTTTGTAGCAATGAATGAAGAATCTAACCTTCAATGTTTTGTTGATGACTCAGAATGCCAAAACCCTAGCTTTCTTGAGAATAATGATGAATGATGGAGGGAGAGAAGGTAGAAGTAAATAGAATAAGAAGACCCCAAAATGAGTGGAAAACCACATATTTATACACAATTATGCCCTAATTCCCGAAAGTACCACATCATAGGCCAACCTTAGGTCTTAGAGAATAAACACCTACCAAAATTTTGAACTAGTTCTGATTTTTGAGCCAAATGGGACTAAGTCACCTTAAGTGGTGACTTGGTCCCACTTAGGAATTTTAAGTGGTTGTCAGGAATATAAATATATTAAATGATGTTTATTGGATTTATTCTCAAACATACACCTAAATAAGGGCTCTGAGTGTAAAATGGCACCAATTAAAGCATAATAAAGGTGTAATTATTGATGAAAAGCATAGAAAAGTATGAGTTTGTTACAACTCCTTACAATAGTTTGAAGTAAGGCTTGGTAAGTGATAAAAATATGGTATTTAAGTGAGACAAATTAAAAAGGTCCTAGAAAAGTCTAAAAGTGGGTAACAACATTTCACAACACTTTTACAAGACACCATAGATTTCTTATTGATTCACAACGATCGAAGAACTAATTGAATATGTTAGCCACATTACAATATTAAATATAGGAAAAATTAGGCCAAAATCCACAAGAAAGACTCAAATGAGCATGAAACTATCCAATAGATGCATTTTTCTACGTTATAGTATTCGAAGATGAAGTTTCTACACAATGTAGTAAAATTTGATACATGGTTGTTTTGGGTCTCCCTTACCATTGTATTTCTCAAATTAGGGTATCTCAATGTTTTGAGGTATTGGTTTTTTCAGGATAGAATTTGACAAAGGCTTATGTGTACGGTATTGTGGTGGTTTACCATTTTTATTTTTATTTAGTGTTGATATTTTTGTTAAAGCAATGTCACATTTTGAAAAAGTTTTTTTATCACTGGATTATTAGGTGACATGTTTTTTGAGAGTTTGTTGAGTATGGTGAACTAGAGTGAGTGATCAATGGGTTACTACATTTCATGTTTGTGAAAGGTGATGAACATGAATTTGTTAAGGGTGATGTTACAAAACTATAAGGATTCACATTAGGAAACCCCAAGCTTGTATTTATTCCATTGGTATATTTTATGGTTGATGCTATAATTGGAGCTGTAAATGTGGGAATAAAAGGAATAGTTATTAGGGAGG
Source organism: Sequoiadendron giganteum (assembly GCA_007115665.2). Taxonomy (NCBI): domain Eukaryota; kingdom Viridiplantae; phylum Streptophyta; class Pinopsida; order Cupressales; family Cupressaceae; genus Sequoiadendron; species Sequoiadendron giganteum. The sequence continues at coordinate 161,194,142 of CM021102.1, read as the reverse complement.
ATGGCTATTTTCCTACTTGGTGTTGAGCATTTTTAAATGTTGGATTAACATGTGCCAACCTTATAGTCCTAACATTTATTTACTATTTTTTGATGTATTTAAATTTATGTTATAATCTTTAATTGAATAGCCAAATTGATATCACCTTATGGGACATATCAGTGATGTGACATCCTACATGGAAAGTGAAATGTACAATTTTTAAGATAAATTAATGTAGGATGGAATCCACTTTGGATGACCTAGATTTGAGCCTAAATTGGTGGAATTTGTCATAATTTATTATGTAATGTTCTATGGAAACTTGCTATGTTGGTTTATGATTGGTTATGATAGTAGAAGAGTCAAGAATGATAGATTTCTAGTTAATTATGACACATAGGATGCATGTGATGAGGGAACCTAAACATGCAAGGCATTTTAAATTATGTAGGATCATTCCAAGTGCAACAATGGATAATTTTATGGGATAAGGGTTGATTTGTGGAATATTATCATAATATGAGTTATCATTATGAAGAGATGTCATAATCAACTCATGTTCACACATTGTGCATTTAAATTATTTATGGCAATTTTTGGTCACCTTGTTTCATGTTGAGAAGTTATAAATACTTGTAGACTTAGTGAATTTTTATGGTGACAAATTTGAATAAGCTTACATGTTGTTATGCTGTGGGAATTCTGTAGATTCTTGTCATATTGTGAAGACTCCTGAGCATTGCTCTAAGAATATATTTTAATTGTTCTTTTTTTTCTAATAGTACATTTGAGCTACATGATTTGGAGTGCAATTTTTTTACCAAAAATATTTTCCCATGTAAATAGTGTTTCATGGTTTTTGTTGTTCATCTTTTCTGATATGTATATGTATCTTCTAAATCTATAATTGTCAAGGTGTTAAAATAATGGTTTGTAACTCTCCCCTACTTAGATTAGTGTAGGAAGTTGCTTCCACTTACCCAACTAACTGTTAGTAATTTCTTGAGCATAACTAGCAATTATAGGGATGTTAGCATCTATAATTTAACTTAGACTACACAAAACTTCTATTCCTAGAGAATCATTTATCAACTTCCTAAGGCTATCCACAATATTAACCATCTCTCCCTCTAAGGATTTCACACTTTTAAGCAATCTTAAAGTCCTTCCAAAACCTTCTCCAAAAGTTTTAGCTTATCTTCAGGAAACATAGACAATTGTCTAGTCTCTAATTCCACATAAATTTTAGGTTGTTATGTGGTCTTGCGTAATGTGTTGTGAGGAATTGAATCCAAAATGGATTGGGCTAAAGCCATCCTTTCTGTGAAAGAGTTAGAAGAATCAAATTCCATAGAGGATGCAGTTATAGTGTGAGAGGCCAATAGTATAAAACTACATTTCATAGGGGTATTAACAGTAGGAAACCATGTTTTGAAGCTCATATGAGTTTCAAAACACTTAGGTAAGCCTATTGTGAATAAGATTGGCATAGAAAACTAGGAAAAATACAAAATTAGAAGGCATAACCATATAGAAGATACACAAATAGACCTATGATCTAGCTATGAGCTAATTTTTTTTTCTATGGTGTCTTAAATGCTAGATTGGGAAGGTTGTTTTACTAAATTAAAATTTCAAATATGTTTTACAATAGTTAAGTTTCCTATTTTGTGAACATTTAGGTTTGATAGTAATTAATTTTGTATAATTTAATAAAACTTTGATTTTGCAATATGAAATACAATTATGAAAGAAATTTTCAAAAAATTCAACCCATTAATGCAATTGAAAATGAATTTTTTAGATTATAAAGTGCATAATTTAACTGATCCTAACTTGACAAATCTAGAAAACGGATATCTTTTATGTTTTTACAATAATAACAATGTAATTTTTCCACTTTTTCACTATATGAAAATGACTAAGTGAATGTTTTGAATAGTTTTCATATTTTATTTCAACCCTAATACAAGTTTATCAATGAAGAAATGAACTAATCTTATGTTGCAATGACTCAATTTAACCCTAGATGTAAAATTTTATACAATTTTTCACTTTTTTAATGGTTTTTATGATGAATATGCAAGCCTAAATGATGAATGCGAAAACTCTAAAATCTAATTCAGATTTGGAAATGACAACTTCATATTTCAAAGGTGCTAAAGTGTTTGAAATAGTTAGTTTCACCAAAATGTTTAATTGGGAAATGATTGGGAAAGGGTGAAGACCACCTTCCCAATTTATTTGAATTGGATTAAAGATGACCTCAAGACCCACTTGGATACAAACCTATTTGGGAGATCCAAAATGGCGGGTCAAATATTTAATTCAATGTTTTCAAATGAGTGTGTGAGTTTTTGTGATCATTGTGATGATTTTAATTTTTGTTAATTGATCAATTTCTAGCATACAATGATCTCATTCTTAAAACTATGAAAATGCAGTAGTTGGTTATGATCTTTGATAGACTAATTACAAAAAAAACAAAATTCAAATCCAAAAATGTAGAGTAGATATGGAGGAAATATGGATTAAATTTTGGTATGGAGTTAGTTGGTCTAGGGTGAAATATGCCCTAGAATCTCCTCCTCTTTTTTGAGAACTGAAAAGTTTAGGCCTAAATTCCCTAATCTATAGCTTCTATCTTCCAAGAATTGTTGCAAAAATTTTGTTTGTTAATGATAAAATGCAGGTTCTATGATTTGACAACTTGTAGGGTTAGCGTGCATGAATGAACAAATATCGTTACATCTTCTTTCAAATCACTTCAAATTTGTAGCCTATATACAGAAGAGGATAGGAGGGGATGAGCAATATAGGGGCTTGCCTAAGTCAAACTCTATTTTGGTATTTCTACCTCCATAATGGTAAATAAAGATAAAATAGGGTGTACCTTTTGTTGGATAGAGGTTAATTGTTAAAAAATTAATTAATTGACAACCTTGCTACAACTCACCACTCAAATCTAATCTCCTTGATGGTCTGGATTCATACTCATCACCTTCAAGGATCAATTGTTGCTTGAATTGAATTGATTTGATCACCTACAATTTTTAGTCCATAAATAAAATGCATGCAAATATGAACGCAAAATCACATAACATACGAAATGATGATTTAATGATGAAATGTTGCAATATTATTGATAACTCTACTCTTGACTTCTGTTGAATACCTTTAGGATGCCCAATTTTCTCGATTATAGTGTTACAATTAATTAGAATTTCAAATGATGAAAACAACTTGTATTTATATTCAATTCTTCTAATTTATCAAAAGTCAAATATCGATAGCAGAGAATGACCTCTTCTAGGATTTTGTGTTTTTTACAGTCATCCTTGGCCCCTCTTGTGTCATACTATGCCTTCTGCATAGGAAAATTCCTCCCTTATTGAGTACAACCACATTTACTTTGGTTTTGGGGGTTTAATATGCCTTTAACCGACATTAACCCAAAAATTCATGCTGGTGTTAATGATTCGTCGGTGCAGTTCAATGGTTGCTCCTCTGAAAAAACATCATTGAAAATTTGTTCTAAAAGTCTTTCACGAGGTAAACATTCTAATGCCCCTATTGATGTAGTTTTGTCTTTACCTGATTTTGATTATACTTGCCAATGGCTCGAAGAACACACCCTTGTGGTTTATTTTGTTTGGAGGACTCCCCTCGAAGTGTGCTGAAAGAATGGGTCAACAAGGCTTGGGTCCCTCATGGGGTCCACCTTGATACAATCGAGCACTTGACCAAAGGATTTTTTCTATTCTGCTTTGTGGAAGTTAATCATATCTAGGCCATTTTAGGGCATGGACTCTGGTATGTTAGGTCATCCTTGCTGGTATTTCAAGCATGGACCTATTATTTTGTTGTCTCGGATGACACCAAAATGCAATTCCTGGTCTGGATTGAGTTTCTTGGTTTGCCTTTGCCATGTGTGCCCTTCCTGAACCGCATTGGTTCTTCTTTGGGGAGGGTTCTCTATATCGAACCCGACAGGTTCTTCCAAGCCTGACCATAGAAGTGGATTTGTGTGGAAGTTTATTTGTCGAAGGATTTGAAAGAGTCTATAGACATTCAAATTGGTACTATTAGACACAACTAGAAAGTCACGTATTTCAATTTTTCCAACATGTGCTATCAGTGCCAGTCAGTTGACCATAAGATCAAGGACCTCCCTTTGACAATTCCTTGTACACCATCACCGTCACGAGATGTTGAAAAGCCTTGCTAGATGAAGCCTTCTGCTAAGGTTGATTCAAAGTGGGCCATGATTACCAACTTGACAAATAAGCCAACTGGTTATGGGTCAGCACACAAGGCCCTTGAATCATCCAAAGTTGTTTCAAACCCTTCTGAAAAGGGGACAGTCGCTCCTTTCAAAGTTGTTACTGTTTTAGTACAATCGAAGTCAAAGACAATGCCTCAGCCTACGACTGTTTTGTGCGCTCAGCTGCCTATTCCTCCCACAATGGGGACTCAACAACGGTCTCGCAGTCCATCTCCACCATCGAAAAAAGGAGAATATGTGCCAGAAAAGTAGAGGTTTTCACCCCCTATTCAGATTGGTTCAGTTCCACATTATTTTTTGAAGAATAGTTTCTCTTCCCTGGTTGAGGAGGAACTACGTTTCGAAAGCATGGAAGAGTTTCATCCATGAATTTTATTTCATGGAATGTTTGAGGTTTAATTGAACTCTCCAAAAAGTATTCTATTAGAGATACTTTACAAACAAATTCAGGGATTAAAGTGTTTTGTCTCCAAGAAATAAAAATTTCAGGATTTTTGCTTGCCTCAACTAGTCATTCTATTTGGCCAGCTAGTACTATATTTTTCACTTTGTATGAAGTCAGGCATGGTGGAGCTTCCTCTTTTTTTTCCCCCTGTTTGCATTCTTGCATTGTGGATCATGGGATAAATCCTTTCTAGTGGGTCATCTCGGTTCTTCTTAACATTGATAATCATTCCTTCAGGATTGTCAATGTTTATTCCTCTAATGATGTTGTGGAGTGCTCTTTGCTTTGGCGCTGGATAGTTGATTCTCTTCTAGTTGTCACCTAATTGCTCTGCGGAGATTTCAATATGGTTGAGGTGGTGTATGACAAGGATGGCACCCTACCTTTCTGTTGGGTTGCTAGTGGAAGGGAGATGTGGTTTTACATGTGTAATAAATTAGGGTTTTTTGACCCCAATATTGGTTGCCGCCATTCTCATTCTCTTTTGCACATTTGGTGTAATTATAGGGTCGATTATGATAGTATTTAAATTCCTTGATCATGCCATGATCTCGGCTCAATATTTATTTTCTTTTGCTAACTCTATCTTTCTTGTGAAGTCGTTAGAGGATGTGACTCTGTCGGGCCACTTCCCAATTCATTTTTCACATTGAATGGAATTCTTGCTAGCCCTGCACGTGTAAAACTCAATTCTTTCTGAACACATCTCTTCTCTACCACAGGCCAACTCTAGCCCACATTCGTCGAGTGTGGAATTTGGAATGCAAACCAGTTGGGCATATAGGTTGAATTACCTAGTGGAATGATGTCATCATTTGTACTGCTCATTTCTTGCGCATTTATGGGCGCCAACTAGCTATCTTTCATTGACGATCATATGAGGCTACCACTGCCAACTTGCATGCAACTATGGAGGCTTTGGTGGCCAGTCCTTTTTTCCCATCACATCAAGTCAGGTTGGTGGAATTAAGGCACAAAAACCAAGTGGTTGATAATTACGCTGCTAAAAGATCAGAAATCAAAGCTTGGCTACATTGGCTTAAGATTGGTGATCGTGCTTCCAATTTTTTTTTTTGGCACTTCATGCTAGGCACTCATCCCCAAGCATTAAAAAATTCAAGGATGGCACTCGGATGCTCTAAGAGCTTCTCGACATTCTCCAGGCCTTTGTGTACCATTACAAGCAGGTGTTCACTACACAAGATTCTATGTCTATGCAACAACAAGCCCTTCAAGACTACCTTGTTGTTGTGCCACAGAGGATTTCTTCAGCCCAAATAATTTTTTGTGATCAATTGTTAACAATTGATGATCTCAAGGAAGGCGTTCCCTCTATGGCTGATGACAAGGGTTCTGGGATTGATGGCTTACCTTGTGAATTTTACAAAGCTCTTTGGGATTGTGTTCGGAGTGACTTGCATCATGTCTATCTTGAAGTTTTTCACACCAATTCTCTAGGAAACTTAATAAACAAGGGCAATTTAAAATTCATACCTAAGCCTGGTGATTAGAATGATATTTGCAATTGGAGGCCTATCACACTTCTCAATGTCTCCTACAAAATCATTTCCAAAGCCCTTTTTCTGAAAATCCACCATCTCTTGCCTCAGGTGGTGTGTCGAGAGCATACTAGTTTCATCAAATCCAGATTTATTCTGGATAATATCATTGTTGTTTGGGAAGGCATGGAGTGGGCCTAACACTCCAACCAGAAAGCTATGTTCGTTAAAATTGACTTTGCTAAAGCCTATGATTGCATTGAATGGCCTTTCATTCTTGTGATGTTGCAAGCCTTGGGGTTTGGACCAAACTTCATTTATTCTTTTCGAATGCTTTTTGTTGATACTTCGGCTTGCATTACCATTAATGGCCACCAGTCTTATGCTTTTGGTCTTCTCTGCTCAATTCGTCAAGGGTGTCCTCTCGCCCCTTCTTTGTATGTGCTTGCACCTGAAGGCTTTGGGTACCTTTTTTCCCATGTTGTTTCTCAACACCGTGTCAAATCGATTCTTCTCCCAAAATCGCAGGAGCAGCTTGTTAATGACCACTTTGCAAATGATTCCTTTCTCACTCTCTTGGAGGAAGAATAATCTATCACTACTACCCTTGACTATCTTAACACTTTCTCTCTTACCTTTGGCTCTTCCATCCAATGGCACAAGACCTTATGCTATAGGTCATTGGTGTTACCCACCCCTGCCTAACTTCAATCCTATAATTGGAAGTGGATTGGGGAGGGAGAGATTTTTCATTTTCTAGGCATTCCCTTTGCATGTCAGGCTTCCCCTAGGGAGCTTTGGCAGGTCGTGCTCTCCAGATTCGAGCAAAAGATTTATTACTTGATTACCAAGCCTCTTTCTTTGGCTGGTAAGTTCCAGGTTTGTTCTAAAATCTTGGCAACCACTCATGTTTACTATTCCTCTTGTTAGGGTCCCTCCAAAGCCATTTACAGAAGGCTTGAAAAGTTGTTGTGGTATTTTTTATGGGCCTCCTCTAAAACCAACAAAGGTTTCCATCGTGTCGCTTGGAAGTTATGTTGCCTCCCTAAGGATTCTTGAGGGCTTGGGCTTCTCTCCACTCAATGAAAAGGGACTACTCTTTGTGTGAAATGGATTATCTGGGCCTTCACCGTAGATGAAGCCTAGAATATTTTCCTCAGATACTATATTCAATCCACATTTCCTGCTCACGGACCCACTTGGAAAGGAATAGGCTTCCAAACCCTCCTAGTTATGAGAGAGCCTATTCAAATTGTTGGAACTTTTGTGGCCAAGAGCATTTGGCGTGCTTGGGAGCTGGATTTCATGATGTGCTTTCGCTCAATTAGCAAAACCTCTGGTGGTCTCCCCTTCTTGCTCAGAATGGCCATCCTTTGGCTAAATCGCCTTGGCTCAAACCCCTCAAATTTCACAAAAAGGGCATTCAAACCCTACAACAACTCTTTCACTGGCCCATTATGTGTATCATGCAGTGGGATGCTTTTAAGACCCAACACAGTCTTCAAAACTAGGACCACGCCACCTTTGATGGGCTGGTGAGTGCCATTTTGGCTGATATGCTCCACAAAGTTGGCATTCGTGGGTACAAAATTTGGTGGAAGGACTAGAAATGGTTTCTAGACACTCCTCTTATGAGCTTCAAGCTGTGATTTGGTTAGAGGTGGCTTTCACCCCATTTTCCTATGATCAACAGTTTAAACTAGATGTGGTTGCTTAATTCCTTCGCTCATGTCTGGCGAAGGAGATTTGATGCTATTTGGTCTGCAAGTGTTAATCCAAAGCTAGCCCACTTTGTTTGGTGTATTCTTTTCCAAGGCTTGCCTATGGGTTTTTTTCGGCTTATTCATTTAGGGGTCCAGGACCCTCATTGCCCTTTTTGTGGGCAACCGGAAAGCTTCAAGCATCTCTTATGGTTTTGTCCTAGAGGTTAGCAGCTATGGACTTGGATACATGACTTCTTTCGACCCTTTCAGTTGGAACCCTTTTCTTAGCATATGGTTCTACTTGGAGATCCACCTGGGATCCCTACTAACTTTACCCAACTTTGACACACTTTCAGGCTGGATATCCTCTTCAACATCTGGAAAAACAAAAATTCTTGCATATTTTCTTATTCTCAATTAGGTATTAATCTTTCTCTCTATGCCAAAGCAATTATTTGTTCTAATTTTCTTTTACAGATATAGGTGCAAGCTAATAAAGTTGCACTAGAGGTGGCTCACCTACAGGTCCTCCTGGACCACTTGGGCAATGCCCCGTGTGTTGTGGCTCAGATCCCTAACTCGCCCTCTTCCTCCTGCGACCGGTCACCCTCTTGGGGTTGGCAGCGGAGTGCCTTCGCTCGTCCCTGTTCCCAGCACCCTACTCAGCGGGACTCTCGCCCTCCTCAGTGTGCTCGCACTCCTCTGTCTTAGGTTGCTTAGGGGTGGCCTTCTAGTGGTGCGATGGGGAGCAGTGGTGGAGGTTCTGTGTGGCCCTCTAGTACTCCACCTGCTTCTGGTTCTAGTTGGCCTGCCAGTGGGAAAGCTTTTCCGCGACTAGCGCTTGCAATTTCATCCCGGCATGAGGAAGAAGATAAAGATACAGAAAAAGATGATGACGGTTGGGGTGCTCCTTCTAACACCACTCTACAACCAACTAATGTATAGAGGAAAAATATGGATGACATAGACCCCTCGAGCTTTGTTGGCACTTCTCTGGCCACATAATGGCTTGTTTGTTTTAATTTTTCATGTTTTTAGACTTCTGGGTTGGACCTACGTGATATGATATTTTGTTTTCTCTGGGCACTGCCCATGTGACTCTTGGGGTGTGTCTTCTTACCACCCGCCTTTTTTTTGTGAATATGTATTCTTATCTTTAAATTAATATAGATATATGTCTATTCATCAAAAAATATATATATATCGATAGCAAACATTTGAAATTTGAAATTATAATAAATAATTATCGATATCAACTAGAAAATATAGTCTGCTGAAAAAGTTAAATTAATAGAAAAATATATTCTTGCATACAACATGAAAACCACAACCGTCTTGGAAATCTAGCAAACTAAACTATGATATCTATGACTAACGTCACATAGAAATTGGTCAAATTCACACATCACGCGTTGTGGAAAGTAAATATTTGAGTGTGTGACTTAACTCCATATTCAAACTGACATTTTCCAACTTTGAATGTGTCCCTTGTGTTTCAAAATTTATATATTCAACAACTCACACTGTCCCATTGCTGCGGCCACCTATAAATACGCCTCATTTCTTTCTCAATCCAAATCACCTCTTTTTCTCTCGCAACACTTCGGATTTCATCATATCTTATTCGACGAGCTATTTACTCTCTCTCGTAAGCTTTCAGATTTCAACATATCTTATTCGTTGAGCTATTAATTATCGAGTTATTTTTCTCGACTCCCTGGCAGTGAATATGGGCAGATCAATGCTTATCAGAGTCATAGTAGTACTACTTTTCATTTTTATGTTCGTCTGCAATGTCTCTGCTCGATATAATCTCAAGGAAACTGCAAACACAAGAACGGGTATCAACAACAACAAGGCAATCAATAATCTACTTCAAACCGTGGAGCAGTTAGCGTCATGTACAAACTGCTCAGGCAATATTTCAGATCCGAATTGCTGCACAAAATAATAAAAGTTGCAGATTGGCATATCATGAACAGTCATACTGATGTTCGAATCCAATAATCACCAATACATTAGAGAGTTGTGTTCAGTTACGATTTATTTTACTTGACTATCACAATACCTACTCTATTCCAGCGTTCTGCGCTATCTGTGACAACCCAAATATCATTATCCTATTTGATTTGTAAAGTATTCAATCCATTATGGTCTATGATATCAGACAACTAATGCCATGGCTGCAATTGTAGTTTGTTTGAATGGATGGACGTTGACAATTACTATTGGTCTGAAATAACGATAAGATTAAGTAGTAGATATTTATTTCCAATAACAATGTCTGAACAAAACTTATTCTGGGTTATATTTTTAAGTGTTCAATTCAAAGGCATATGACGGGTACAAGTTGTGAATCTTATATATTATATTACTCTTGTAATGGTCAAATTTGCATAGTCGTGATAAATCGATTTAGTTTTATATCAAATTTGATGCAATCATATAATAATTTTCTATATAGAGAAATGGTGCATTTTAAAATATATATTTTTCTTTATTTTCGCATATATAATATTTTCTAATACTTAGACATTCATTCCTTGGACTAACATTGCCATTCCTTTATCCTAGGCCACTTTCATGATGTTAGATTAATCTCGCACCCAATGGAATTGACTTCAAAAAATTTAAATTTGAGTGTTGTTGACTCGCAAATATTCTTTGAAAACGAATCAACTTGTTCTTTACTCTAGCTAATTGATTGGCCCCTTTTTAGAAATGTACGTTTTCTTCTAAGCAAAGTTGGGGATGAAAATCCTAACAAAGTTGACCTACCTAAAGTAAGACTACACACCCTCGAGTGTCTTGGGCCCGAAGATGGGATATATTTCTATTAGTCTTTTAGGCTCTATATTAACCCCTTCATTTGATCCTCTATTGGTATGTCTCTTACCTTCTTGCACACTAAACTTACACTTCTGAGAATTTAAGAAAAAATTATATTCTAAACACATTTGGTATACCAATTGTGTATTTTGGGAATGATCTTTTCCATCTTTACAATATGCATTAAGGACAACATTGTATGCCATCATAATCTCATTATCAAACCTACAAAGGAAATATTTAATGACGTTTGAAAGGTGACACCTACCCTTTTGAGGAAAAATTATATTCTCTCATAAACATAGTTGTACCCAATGTATTTGTGAATTTTGTTTAGTGTTTCTTCAAATCGTTGAACACATGTTAGTGATACTTAGAGAACCTTTCATCATTGACATTAATTTTGACACACTCACCCTTTGCAGTAGATGATCTTTACATGAAAACACATTGTTTACTTTTAGTGACTTTATGGTAATATTTTAAAACTATACACAAAGGCTTGTGATGTAGGAAAAAGGGGATCTAAGGTCTAAATCACACCTTCTCCTATATCACAATGAAAGGAACCAAAAATGATCATAAAAACTCACTTGGCTACTAATCTCAATGGAGGAGCTAGAACGGTGGATTAGGTTTCTAGTTTTCTTTAGGGGGGTGATTGATTTAATTAATTGGCTGTTAATGGATCTAATTTTGATTATGTAAAGGCGCACGTAAAATAACTATTAAAATGAAACAAACTATTATGATTTTAGGAAAACACATAATTGAAAGACAAAAGCATAATTTAGAGGAAAAGAGTAAAAACATAAACAAGCCTGACATATAAATCTAACATTGAAATGGCTAGATATGGAAATTTCCACCCTAGACATGGAAGTGTAAATACTCATAATCGAAATTCAGATTTTTGTTGGTTCTTCTCTTTGAGACTTAGTGTTGGAACTTCATTTGTTGCTGATAAATTCCTCTTTCTCTAATTTGTTGACTTATAGGACTTGAATACTTGATTGATCAATTAGGTCTTGAAACCTCTCCAAAAATTTTCTCAAATCTAGAACCTGCACATAAGAAAGAGCGGAAAGGGTTGTATCATATAGGGGCATGCCTAAGTCAAACCCAATTTTGGTATTTCTACCTCTATAATGGCTATAGTAATTTAAAAAAGAGCTCACCCTTAGTTGGGAAGAGGCTAAATGATAAACAAGTGAAAAAATAATAATTATTGCTACTTACCACTCAAAATTTCATTCCTTGATGGACTAAAGTAATTATACTCACCAACTTCAAGGAGAATTAGATGCTTCATTTGAAGTCTTGAAAGCATTATTACTCACAAAAAAAATGATGCATTGATAACATGATGTTTGACTGAAATAATGTTGCAATAATTATGTTAATTCTACTTTTAACTAATTTGAGGATACTCAATTATGCTCTAAATTGCTTTTAGGATTTTTCTAGGATTTCAAATGATGAAAAAAATTGTATTTATATGCAATTATTTAATTTCTCACAAATTAATTATTGAGAGTCGACAAACGGTTTTAAATTTTTGACTATTAAAATGCCCACATCGACATAATTGAACTAGGACCAAAATAGGCTAGAAGGGCACTACCATCCTAGTCTAGACCTATTTTATGGCCTTAAACATTGGTAAATGAATATTAGATCCTTATTCCCAATTCAACCCTAATTTTCCAAATATTATTATAAAATGGGGAAATTGAATGCATAATTGGGTCTAGGCACATAAGGGGGAGCTAAACCAATTATGAAATTGTCAAGTGTGATAGTTTATGATCCTACATTTAGCCCCCACTTCGTGAGAGTATGAACTTATGTTGATGCTCATATCAAAGGATCATCCAAGAAGGGTTCTTTTATATGAAAATTAGAGAGGTAAGATGAATTTGAATCTAGGGGATGTGCTAACCCCCAGTTCAAGATCATATGCAACAACAAAGTAAGGACAAAGAAACACACACACATGAGGTGCAATGCAACATGAAAAAAATGAAGCATACATGATGAAGACATAATTCTAACATAATGTAAAAACAAAATATAATGTTGTGAACCTCAGTTTTGTACCTGCATAGACATGACAAACAAACACATTAGTTAGTTGATATGCAATGTAAAACAAAGATTCCCCATCAAATCCATTTACCAAAGCTTAAACTAGGAAAATGAAGAGCAAGATACAAAAATGAAAGTAAAATCCTAATTAAGCCAAGCAAAGTCTTGATCCCATGGGGGAGTTGGTGGTAATTGATGTGTCAAAATTGGCCCTTTCCCAACTCCTTTGTAAGCTTAATGCTGATTAATCCACCTTGGTTGAATTCTTGCATAACCAAACTAACAACTTGATATAGAGAGATGAAAATGGATATGCTTGAAGATGGATTTGAGTATAATAAGTTTACTCAAATTGTGGATGATAGAATGAGAGGACGAGTCTCTCATTTAAAGACTTCCAAATTGGAAGGAAGAGTTAAATTGAGTAATGTGGGACAAAAGACCAACCAATGAGAAGAGGCCACTTGTCCACATCTGATTGGGGGAGGAATGAACACATTTTGGTCAATGTGCATTATAAATGCCATGAGATTCAAATTTAAAATTTGAATGTGACATGTTGGAGGGGGAAAAGAATGGAGTTAATGTAACCTAGCTCAATGCACAAGGACACGTTAGAGGAGTGAATGCCTTATTTGAAGGAAATATCCACTTGGATTTGAATTCAAACTTGAGGAAATATTCCTTCCTTATTCCTTGTTGAGAGAAAATAGGTAATTAAATAAATCAAAGTATTTGATTTTTTGTGCAAGTTGCATTTTCTAGAGGATTTTAGTGATTGAGATTAAATTAATCATGATTTGATCAATTTAATGAGAGATTAGGTGATTTGACAATTTTGACTCAAATTTATGAGTTGATTTAAATCAAGAATTGAGAAGAAAGATTTAATTAAATAAATTATTTGATTTATTTAATTAAAGGGGATAATGTTAGATTAAATTAAACAAGGTTTAATTTATTTAATTTAATAAGAAGACTTTAGAGACTTGATTTAAATAAAATGACTTATTTAAATAAACAGACATATAAGGTTAATTAAATTAAATTGATTAATTTAATAAACAAAGGAGAAAGACTTAATTAAATAAATAATGATTAATTTAATTAAGAGATGAAAAGTGTTGATAAGCTAAGAGTATGATTTAGGATGAAAATGATAATAAATCAGGATCAAGCATGCCGGTACATTTTCCATGTCTACAAATGAAAACACATAAAAAATGATGTAACCCAATGCAAACATGTAAAAGATACAAGGTAGACACATAGAATCATAACACGAGAAATAAAAATAAAACTTAACATGAGAATGAAAAATAAAACAAAAACACATGTTGAATACACTAAAAGGGGTCTAATTTAGTAAGGTAAAGAGATCTTTATCTTAAATTTGTCTCAAATACCCAACATGACCTATTGATTATGGTGTTAGAAAAACTGGTGCTCTCATAAGGACTACCAAGCTACATTATACTAGCTCACTCATGCACTACATACATTCACTAGCTAGCAAGTTGCATTATGCTATGTGTCCATGGAATATGATGTGTTTCATAAGGCTAGGAAGCTACATTATGCTAGTTTACTCATAAAACACATGGCTCCTCTGGAAATAAATTTATGTTATGCTAGGGGGCCATATTAAAATTATCAAGTTCATAAATCAACAAGTTGTGTTATGCCAAATCCATGAACTATTTTGTGAGTCACGCCTTAGGGAGCACATAAGATTTTAACTTATGGGGATTGTTTAACTTCATAGGGGATAAATAACCTTTGGGGGTGTACACAAGTTTGACATCATGGGGAAAAAATCACTTCAAAGTCTAAAAAATTTTAATGTCATGGGTGATGAATCATAAAGCCACACCTTAGGGGATGTTAGAAAAACACCACCATGAAAGGTGAACATGAACAATTTGCAAGGAAAAACTTTAGTGGGTATCATTAATAATACCATCACTAAAGGGACACAACATGGGATGCAAAGAAATAATTTAGGGAATAGCATGCATAACACTACCACTAAAGGCACATCACTTGAAGATGGAAGGCCACAGTTTAAGGGATATCATGCATCATACTACCACTAAAGGGGCATCACTTGAAGATGCAATTCCACACTTTAGGGTATATCATGTATAATACCGCCACTGAAGGGTCATCACATGCAGATGTATTCTTAAAATTTTCACTAATAGATAGGGGAATATTCCCCCCTTAAAATTTTAGTGTACTTGCTACTCTAGTATCTTTAGGAGATAATGAGTGAATATTAACTATCCTTTAGAAATAATACACTCCTCACAAGATTAGCTATCCTTTCCCCCCAATTTTATGGAAAATTGCAATGAGATGTGGATGTTATTATTTCTCTCCCCATTGATAAAATATGGTTACACAAAATATTTTGTGCCCTCATGCATGGTAATGAGAATCATATGGTAATGTAAATGTCACATAGTAAGGAGAAAAACCATAGTAATTAATTTATTATTTTGTATGGATCTATAACAATTTGATACAATTGAATTAACCACTAAAATTTTCTCTTTAAAGCACAACACTCATCAATAGAATGGAATTTTTTTTTATGATATACACAAAAACAAAAAAATTGAGTAATTTTTTTAGCAGTATTTCTTCCATAAAGAGGTGGTAGGGTGATTAATTACCATTGCAATAGTGTGCACAATATATGTTCTATTTCGAGAAAGGGATGCAGAGCAAGAAGGGGGCCATCTATGGTTGGGACATGGGGTGGTGGTAGGGTTGAAGATGGAATAAATGTCTTATGTAAAGGTGGATAGCATTGGTGACCAATTCTTGTTGTAAGATCTTGTGATGTTTGTTTTAAGACAGTGTGAATTTCATGTTCATTATTTGTATCACAACCTTGTTTAGAAAGGATCTTAAATCCATTACCATAACACTTTTCTATATCAATAGGTATAACACTAAATTTATTTGCATGGGATGAATTACAATTTTGAGGTAAAGATTTATATTTAAGGGAATCTATACGTAATGGATGAGGGATAAATTGTAAAGGGATCACTTTATGTGAGGAAGAAAACATGTCAAGTGAGGAACAATAGTTACATGAAAAAAACATTATATAAAATTACAAGTCACAAAATTGAAATTCAAACCATCTACAACTCTTGCACCATAAAAAATAAATTTGGACTCTAGACCAGCCCATAGTCATGACATAAACTAAAAAAATAACCTTATACATAGAAACACTTCTAACTTAGTTAGTCATCGCATGTTATCAAAGAATATTTTAAAAATTCAAACCAATTTCTCAAACAATCAATGTGAGTTAAACTATATATAAAAAGGTTTTCCAAGTCGATTTAGAGATTGGTGAACATATGACTCCACTTTTAAGGAAGTGGTTGAAATATTTTCAAACTTTGGCCAAAATAGTGCAAAAGTCTCTCCATACACTTGTCAGTTGATTGTGCTCCATAATTGCATAATCAGATAATAGTGTCATACTTAGTTAGAGAAGTCTATAGTCGTATGATTGTATTTGTTATGTAGGACACAACACTAGAGACCTAGATAGCATAGTAGGTGTTCCTTAGTATATATTCTTCATTCAAGGGTAGGACCACTTCTAGTTGGAGGTGTGTGGGGTATTGCCAGTCTCTGGTTGGAGGTAAAGCACTCGGGTGATACTCTCCCTCTTGTATAAAAAAATGTCGAAGCTTACAAAATAGAATACTAATCTAGATATTGAAAAATTTACCTTAAATTGAATTATAAATTATAAATTTGATTACTTGATTTATTTTCATACATGAAATTGTTCTGGGAAGATGTATTTATTTTACAATTTAAAATGTAATAATATTTTAGATTCAAAATGTTCTACTCTTTTGATTATGAAATGTGCAATAAATGATGTTACAAAAGAAAAAAAATTACATCCCTATTTTAAGGAATTATAATTATTTACTTCAAGGATAGAAACCAAATTAATTGTTGTGTTGTATGAGTTAGATTGCTACACTTCATTTCTCATGATCCCATCAGATAGGGAGTACCAAGAGTCCTCAAAAATATCTTGTTAATTATTGCTCAATCTACATTACAATAGTTCATTCAACTTTAAAATATTTTTCTTTATTTTACACTTATCCAAATTGTTCCTATTTGGTAGGCTAGAAATTTAGTATACTCCACTTGTCCCTTTTCCATATCCATTAATGATGTAATAATAATATTCCCTTTTAAAATTTCATTACTACCAACATCATATTGATTTAGCACATACATGATTTTATGGATCTCATCCACAACTAGATTGGCTAGATTTTCAATATCTACATTGGTCTCTCTATAGATATGATTGGTCATGTAGTTTCTTAATTTGGCTACCATAATGATGCTTCTCTAATTTCCTTTGGTTCCAATTTTGTGATTAATTTTCTCTGATTACATTTATTTTTATTTTTGATTCACACTCTATTTCTAAGTTATTAATTTTTTTCCTCATACTCAACTTTAGGATCACGGTATGTGCAGGATCATGATGGGCCAAAAAATGGCAATATGATGGGTATGTGGCTAACAACATTTTTTTAACCCAAAATTGATGAAATAAAAAGGGATTTTAAAGAAGATTCTCAACTTTCCACCAATATAAATTATTCTTTACTTTTAATTTAATATATTATTATTATTCATTTTCTATTGAATTACGACTAAAGTCCTAATTTTTAGGCTGATTGAAAAAAATCTATAGCTTTCAAACAATATCATATTTTTTGAATCCAAAACATGCGTCACATTCTATGCTTTGCATACTATAAGATTAAAAAATTAAAAAATGAATTTCATGAAGTTTTGACCAAGTTAAGGTGGTCAGACATACGAGTCTTTATATTTTTTAAAAAATTCATAAAAAAATTATAATTAATTATTTACTTGGAAGAAAATTACAAAAAAATATGCATCAGATCGAGACATGAGTCCCCTACTTATATTTAAAATATTATTAAAAGATATTATAATTTTAATGTGGTTAGGGTGGACAGACAGACACCTAATTCTTATTTTTTCCCTAAAATTTAAGTACTACTGTATTGAAATTTCAAATTTTCACCAAATAGATTTTATTTTTTTGTCAATAAACCTAGTAATTTAGAGACTACATTCAATTTTCTACAAATTCTATTCTTACATATTTTTGAAATAATATAGATAACTTATTCAAATTTTTAAGTCAAGTTGCCTAACTCTGATTTTTCTGAATTTTTGGCCACTTAAGAGCTTGTTTTTTCCATGATGATCCTATACATACCCATCAATATGAGAGCCTAAATTTCTACCTCATTTTTTGTTCCTATAATTAGAAGAATAGAGACATTGCAAAAAATACATCCCTTCCAATCTCATATTATGTATCTAGCCCTAGAGGCCCTTGGGTTACCTTTGGAGGTGCCATCAAAGTTTATCTTGTATCATCACTAGTGTAGAGGATTCCATTTAGTTAGTAATCTAGCCATATTACTCTCATTTCCATTAACTCCTTTGAACTAGAGGAGGGTAGATTCCAAACCATCCTTTTTGTATTTTTTATCCCACAATGTCCAATACTTCTTTGATGTTTTATTCAATATTTTTCTATTAGATATTTCCACTATCTCTACTTCAACTTTTCTTAAGGATGGCATACTCATTTGTTCCTCTTAAAAAAATCTCATCTTTCTTTCCTTCTAGATTATCCATACTTGAATTAAACAGAATATTGTCTATTGTTTAAAGAGACTCAATATATCATTGGGAAGGGCAATAAACCATCTATATTTTGCATTAATCTACTTCTAATAGTCTTGTGAGAACTAGATACCTAGCAATAAATGATTTGCATCCTCTTCCTACCATCTACAAAGAGGACATTGGGATGGACCATTGAAACCCATCTTGGTAAATCTATCTACTATTAATATCTTCCTTTGTAGAGCTTCCCACATAAATATACCTAATTTTGGGAGAAAAACATTATTCCGACACAGATGTATAGGAATTTTATTTTCTTCAACACAATTTTCTGCAATCTTATATCTATCTTTGGAGTTGTATTGTTCATTTTTTAGCCCCATTCCAAAACAATACTTCTCTCCCACTTCAGATTGTTATATATTTTCTCTTCAATATATTTTGAATAAGGTTTCCATCTTAATTGATGTGATATTCACTTCGTCCAATTGTTTCCATTTCCATAGATGTATTCCCTTTATGAATTCCTCCTCCACATAATCTCTAACTTTGAAGCCACATATCTAAATGAGATGTATTTATTTTTTGAAGTTTTCCAACTTATCTAAAGGTAGGTATCCTCCAAAAGAGGGTATATTTCCCATCATGAATGTCCCAGTTGAGGTAGTCTATTATTATTGATCTACAACTACCCATGAAGTTCAAAAGTCTAGAGCTAATTTCTCTCATCTTCTACCCTACCAAGCTCCTCCTATGGGAGTTCTTGCATCTCGCTATTAGTAGAAGCTCAAGCTCTCATTGCTCTCAATTCCTCATGTGTGACTCTCAACTCCTTGTTTGAAACCCTTAATCATGCTATAGCATCAAACACCTCTACATGATGCCTTTTACTCTATGGTGGCCTATGCTCAACTCATACTAGTTGATGTGGCTACACATTGAGAACCATCTCCACTATTAATCAATTTATAAATTTAAGATAATTAAATACAACATCTAGTAAACTATAATGCAACAAAATAGCATATTATATCGCCTAGATCATCAACCCACTAGTGGGGATCTCTAACAACACATTTCATTGACATTGCAAAAATTTAATTAATTTTTCTGTTTACATAATTTTATAAATTATTTAAAAAATCTATTAACAAAGTTAGGATCGATCAATCCACATACCACAAATAAATTTTATTTTTAACTACAAAATAATAACTTAATATCAACTTTATAAAACCTTACAATTTATTACATTCACGAAAATTCAATAAATCTCTTAATATAATTACATGTGACAAAAACTAAAATACAATTTATATAAATCAATGTAATTTATAATTATCATAGCACTTTTTTTTATTGCAAAACCTCATTACACCTTTACATTTACACAAATTCGTCAATCCATCCATTTATATAACACTCTATGAGAAGAGCTAAGAAACAAATTATATAAGTTAATGCAATTTATAATTTTCCAAACATATTTTTTTATTGAAAATGTGATGAAGGGACTTTACAATCCCTTCTCGACAGGACTAAATATGGTCCGCTAGAAAAGGAAAAATTATTAGAAAATTATGTCCTTGTAATGAACATGAAAACCATCACTGCCCCGGAAATCTAGCGAACTAAACTATGACAATCTTTGACCGTCAGATTTAAATTGGTCAAATTCACACATCACACGTGGTGGAATGTAAATATTTCATTGTATGACTTAACTCCATATTCAAACTGACATTTTCAAACTTTGAATATCTTCCTGCTGTTTCAGAATTTATATATTCAACGACTAACGCTGTCGCATTGCTGCGGCCACCTATAAATACACCTCATTTCTTTCTCAATCTACATAACCACTTTCTCTCTCGGAACACACCGGATTTCATCATATCTTATTTGACGAGCTATTTATTCTCTCTCGTAACATTTCAGATTTCATCATATCTTATTAGTCGATCTATTAATTATCG
>CM021102.1:161138980-161173496 GCA_007115665.2 Sequoiadendron giganteum | reverse complement strand
ATGAAGTATACATATTTTTCAGTATGTCAAGTATTAGGAATGGATGCCCTAGAGCTCATGTCAATTGTGCCAATGGTTATCACAGCAGACATCTAGTATCACAACTCCAGGCCATTTGATTATGCTTCATATATTTCCAAAGAGCTTGATTCAGGGTTGATAGCCATAAAGAGTGGAGCTTCTATTGTTCATTTAAGGCATTATTCACTACTGATGCACTTAGTGTTGTATTATGGACAAGAGTTGGGAGTATGGCCATTAGAGATGAAGATTTCTCAGGTTGGAAAAGAGGGTGAAGCATTGCATATTCTATTGTGGACTGCTATTTGGGATAGCAGGTTTGTTAACTCTAGTTTCATTCATTTTGAAGAGTATTTTGTGAAAACTTTATACAAATTGTATAGACATCCTTGTAATTACTCATTAACCCCTGAGATTAAGAGGTTTCTTCGGCCAAAGGATTTCAATGGGCCAATTGATCATAATTGGGGTGATTGGTACTGTTTGGAGGGAGCCACAATGATTAGGGCGTATGGGTTTGAGGATACTCCTTTTATTTTACCAAGGACAGTTCCAAATAGAATTGCTTATTTGGAGATTGTTAGGCAATTGGACTTTAGTAATGTGATGCTTTTTAGTTCATATGGGAAACAGGCTTTCATGCCTAGCACATTATGTTTTGGTGATTTCACTGTGTTAGCAAAGGAAGGATATAATTCAATTCTTGATAAATTGTTGCAATACAATATGAAAATGGGACCACCTAGGAAGGATTTTGATCCTGAGGGGTATATCAACTCAGCTAAGGAGAGGATTAATTTTGGGAGGTATCATCATGTGCCTTATCTTTTTGATGATATGATCAGAAATCTGGATGAGGAAGAAGCTGAAGCTGTGGTTGAGAGTTATAATTAGGGACTATAGGATACAGGATATTTTTCTTCTGGAAGTGAAGACATTCCAGCATGTAAAGTACCACAGGGTATGACAGAGAAGATGTCTAGACAGAGGACTCAGAAATATGTTTTCCCGGTTAGGGAACAGAGTCTGGAGACAAGAGATATTGATGTGAGGAATATGGAGTATAGCTCATTTGTTTCAGATAATGAATTTATAAACTCTCCAGAATTTAAATCATTTTTGTACAAACAGAAAGGAAAAGAAATTAGGGAAGGAGTTGGTTCAATCACTTATGGGAATCAGGAGCAGCTTCTGGACCAATTACGAAGATGTGTAGATGAGGAAATGGCAAATATGACTCCTGAAAAGGGGAGGAAAATGTTGGAGAATGCTGGAGTAATGATTTTCCCTGGTCTTGATTTAAATTCTGCATTAGTATTTGATAGTTTTCTGAAGGATACTAACACTGTGCATAAATTGGATAAGGATAAGGTAATGGAGGTATATGCAGGATCGAAATTTAACACTGATGAAGGTTCATTAATGATATGGGCTTTGTACCCATCTCATAGGAAATCAGTGGTAATTGATACAGAAAAGGCATTTGGTCATGTCATGACCTTAAAGGTTGGAGAGGTAGACCCTGTGGTTACTGCAGAAATTGGTATTGATATTGCCAAATTGAATAAAGCACAGATTCAGGAATTGATAAGGGAACGAGAGATGTATAAAGCAAATAATGAGAGACTGCTCAGAGAGAATGATAGGTTGAAAGATTTGGTAGGTGTTCCTGCAATGCCAACCAAAATGCTTACTCAAGGAGAAAGTTCCCAGAGAAAAGAACATTGGGTTGGATCGAGTGCTTATAATCAAGGAAGGTACGATGCTATTACAACAATTGTAAAGAAGCGGCAGGTCAATTTGACATCTTGGCTGAATCAGTTGTGGGGAAGGTTTTCCTCTACTATGAATGCAATAAAAGAGCATGAGAGGATGAAGGAACGGGTAATGGATAAATTTCAAGAATTGACCATGCGTAACGAGGTTGGTAGCAATACAATTGAAGGAGCAAATAATATTATCAGTTGTCATCAGAAGTTTTATGATGAGTTGCTCGGGGACAAAAATGGATTGACTGAAGCTGCTAATACAGTTATGGTTACACTTTTTGATGCTAAAGGAGAAGTCAAGGATGCTGCTAGGTGGAGGAACGAGTGTGGTGCGATGCTGAAAGAGGTTATGAAGACATCCCCTGCGGAAGATACATCTCTAGAGGACGTGAGTGAGTGGGTGGAAGGTATGATTAGAATGGAAACCGCAATTCGGAATGCCGTTGAAGATGCAGATACTTTTAATTGTCAATATTACTTGGATTACCTTGCTACAACTCACTTATGGTTAACAAGGGCTTAATTGTCTTCAAGGCTTTTCGTATTTTGTTTAATCTTATTTCTTAAGGGATGCGTCCTTTCATATTCTGCGTGTATAAAAGCCGCTTTCAAGAGACAAAAGAGGAGGGATTTTTGTAGTAAAGGGGGATAAGACTGGTAGCATATGTAAATGATGGAGATATCAAAAGAACAAAATTTTAATATAATGGCGTAACATTTTCTGGCATCAGTTGTTTATGGTAATTATTGATTAGTATTATTGAGGTTGTCTCCTTATTTTGTGTTTCCTGGTTGTTTGGATTTATGTAAACAAGTTTTTACATCATTCATCAATGCACATTTGTTGTATTCGTATGATCAATTCATTGATTCTTTCCAACAAAGATTAAAATTCTTTGCATTGATCATAATAAACGGGGAATATAAATTGGGATTATTAAGAAGAAACTGAGTGATCATAAATGGTATGTTTATACAAGTTATAAACCAAATAAAATACTAAACAGCTTGAATGTTTGCTAGTAAAATAAACCCATCTTTGAAATTTTCTTGACTCCGTAAATCCCATAAGGCACTGGTCTTACTTCTCAGTTTAGGTTTCATTCACATTCTCCACGCTTGTTAAGTTTTTAGTCTATCCTTTTCAAATATTGGTATGTACTAATCATTAAATCCAGTGTTAATTCATTTGAGAATTGCCGTTGTAGATTAATTGAATAAGATTGAGCTTTCCTGAGTCAATTAGGTATACCCACCTAGGTTCAGCATTACCTAAAGAGTAGAAGGTTGAGTTTTCTTAACCTTGTCTGTTACCCTAAAGCGTATCAAGAAGTTGGCATCTTCTTGAGGCATCTAGCCTGCGTTTTTGAGAGATAACAGGTTGTTGGTTTGCAAACTCCAAGTGATCCTAAGATTGACACCTATAAGACACTTGTTTAATATTTTGTGTAACTTCATGGGGAACTCTTCAATCCACATTATTGGTGGCTTTCCTCTTTCTTGCCTATATATGCAAGGATTTGTACTCATTTTAATTTCAGTATACTTCATACATATTTATAATTATTCTTTATTTAATATTCTTGTTAATTAATCTCTGTATTTTCTGGTTTTCACATCTTAGGAGTACATCTAATTCTATGTTGAAAATTTTTCCAAGAAGAAACAATGACCATATTTGAATTCTTAAGATAGGAAGGGAAAGAAGTCCCTTTATAGAGACCAACCGAAGGTTCAATAGGAACCTCAAATGAACCAACCAAATAAAATATCAAGGCAATAGGCATCACAAAAGAGACATCCTTATTTTGAAATAGATCAATTGGTGCAACATAAAAGACAACACTTTCACCATGTGGAAACACAGTAGAAACAACTTTCTCTAAAATCTAAGTAGTGGAAGCCATTATAGGGGCAAAAATTTCAATAGCAAGAGACTTTATCTGTGAAGAAGGAGAAGGAGGCCTATAATCCTTACTATCAATAGAAGATACATTATCAATGAGCACAATTAGATGGTCTGTAAGAGTATTCTTCAACGAAGTGGAAGAGGAAGCAAGATGAGAGCCATGAGGATAGTCACGAGCCAAGTGTACAATAGAAAAATAACATTTGTACTGAAACAAGTTTCCTCCATAGTCCACAAGATTTGTGGAAGAACAACCATTAACCTAAAACACCACCTCACTATGTAGTGCTTGAGTCAAATCAAACTCCACCAAAATCTAGGCAAAGGATGTATGAGAAAAGTTTCTGAAAGTAGTATTCACTTTTGAGAACCTACCAAGAGCATTACCAATGCCTTCAAAAGTAGAGTAGTACTAGAACTATAAGGGGAGATAAGGAAATCTCACCGAAACATGCATAATATCAATGGGTTCCTTCAAGGGGTTGAAGCAATGAACCCAAGGCCTCAAAGACAAGGGATGAGAGTCCCATACCCAAAAACCATGACCTAAAACAGCCTATCTATCCTCAGAAGAACTTAATTCAATAACAAAACAACCACTGGTAGAAGGATAAATCTCAATCTTACCATCCACTAAGGGAATCTAATGCTTTGAGATTTAGAGGTACAAATCTGAGAGAGAAGGTCACAACCAACAAAACCTATAAATAATTCCCATTTTGGAGAAGAAATCAATGTTAAAAAAAATCATTGTTAGTGAAACAATGGAAATATGTGTTTCACCTTTTGGGAGGTGGAACACAAACTAGGTGTTTAGGGACCTAGATCTATTTCCCTCAAGTTTCATTCAAGAAAAACCCTAAAGATCTCACTCCCAAGATGGAATGAAGGAATGAGATCTACTAAATCTTTTCCTAGGGTGTGATTAGAGACTAGCAAGGGGTTCACCATCCAAGCTAGGGCTTGGAAAGATAAGAGGTGAATGAATCATGTAAAATATCATGCAAAACCTAACTAGATGACCTAAGTAATGAAATTGAAATATAGAATATTAAACTGGAAATGAACAGAGGTCCACTTGGAATAGTGATGAAGTTAAAACAAGCTCCAAAACCCTAAAAACTTGTTAAATTCCCACTAGGACTTATATGCCAATCTAGCCAATTTAGTCCCAAACTACAATTTTTGTGTCAAAATTAGAATCTAATAGTGTATGATCTAAATCCACTAAAATATAGAAAAAAACACTCTATTGGGACTCATACGCCACAAGTGGTGTATTAGTCCCACTCATCCTTTTCAGAGGGTTAAGACCTGAATCTTGTCTCCAAACACTGCTCTTCCCTCCACACTTTATTTCCAGATCCAAAACCCTAATTTACAACTTGTAGGTTACTTTTAGTGAAGATGAAAACATTGTGATGACTTGATGACTTTCTTCAACCTTGCAACCTAATCTTCAAAGGATCTTCAAGCTTCAAGAAACCTAGATCTGCAATCACACATGTAGAGAGAAGGAAATACTTGTTGATTTTTAGGTAATGGGGCTTTTCCTTCATCAAACCCCATTTAGGTAATAAAACCAAATGAGGAGATTATGAAATAAGGAAATGAAGCATGAAGCATAGAACCTGAAACATGGACATTGATACCTTGAATGATATCTTGTAAATGAACAACCTAGCATAAAGTGGCCATGAAGGATGTAGATCTTGATCCTAAAATAAGTGTAGAAAAATTCATAGTCTTGGATCTTGAATGAAACATCATAACACTCACTCAACAACATGCTTGATGACCTTGATACGATGATGGATCTTGAACTGCTGCAAGAAATGATGAAGAAATCTTTGTTTGAATGCTTTACAAATGCTCGTGAATGCTCGTGAATGCTCTTGTGAAGTCTTGTAAACTCTTGTAATCATAGAATTTCTATTAGTAATTCTCTCTTAAAGTATTAGGTGAAAATTAATGAAATAACCTTGTATTTATACTTGTTTATGCCAAATTTCTCGAAATTACAACACTACAAGTCGACATCAGATCTAGGAGAAAAAAATCCCACAAGGAATTTGAAATAAATTTTATTTTGGTCCAAACAGGACTCATACACCACAAGTGGCATATGAGTCCCATTAGGCTTAACTATGGGACAAATTTTCAAAAATTCTTAGAATGATGTAAAATCCAAATCAGGGCCCAAAAACCTCGGTGGGACTCATATGCCCAGGGTGGTGTATGAGTCCTAGACCATACAATCTAGGCCACAAAACCTAACGACACCTAAATAATTAATGCTTGTTGTAGTGTCGAAAAAATTAATCCTTTTCCACACTTTATTTAAAGTAATTGACACATAATTAGCTTAATGTTGCCTTGGAATGTTGTTGTAAGGTGATGTACAAACTCACACCTCTCTAGGTCCTTATTGAATTAAAATATATTTAGATTTCACCTTTTACAAGAGAGTTGAGAAGTGTTGTAAGAAATTTTTACACTTTTCTAAGGTCTATTCATCTATTTAAGCCTAATGGACCCCTTTTGTACTTAAATTCGGACCTATTTATGGTGTTGTAAAGTATTTAAACACACTTTCACATCTATCTAGGGTGGTATTAATTAATGGTGGTTAATTAGACTCAATTTCCCCTTTTAATTCAAACTCAAGTCCTCTAAATTACACCTCCCGAAGATCAATCCCGACACCCAACAATTAAATAAGATAACCTTTAATGTGGAAAATTTTAGGTCCTAGAAAGTGTGCTAGGACCCATTCGCCACTAAGGGAAAATGGGTCCTCCCATAATAGGACCCCACTTTCTTGGCATATTCCAACTATGTTTTTGATCCTATTTTCACCCCCTAAAGCTTGGCCTTGGAAAGTTAGCCAAGACCCATTCACTGAAGTTAGAAAATGGGTCCTCCCTTAACAAGGACCCTCCTTTCAAATTTCATCTTGGTGGGATTTTAATTAATTTCATTTCCAGATCTGAGGTCAACCTGAATTATTTTAATTTTGGGGTTAAATCTCTAATTTAGTATAAATACAAGGTTATTTTGACATAATCTCATTTAGAAATTCTAAAAAAATATAAGGGATAAAACTAGATCAAGATTACAACTGAGCAAGACAAAGCACTCAATCAAAAGTTAAGTTTGGAGCAACATTTCAAGATCTTCAATTTCATTTTGTATCGAAGATCAAGCATTGTTGAAGGTTGATGGTAGATGCCTATGGAGAATCATAAAGGGTTCTAGGTGTTGGGAGATGAACAAGTCATACAACCAAGCCTAACGATTTTTTTCTGGAGTGATTCCATCTTCTATAATAATCCTATTTATAGCCTACAAGAGGTGTTTTCAGATTTATGATTCATTGAAGGGATTAGACATCTTCTTCAATGAGTCATTTACATTGTTTGTATTACATTCAAAGGTTTTATCCTAACACAACGGGGTAAAATTACCTTTACATTCTCTTGGATCTTAGTCTTAGACACTCTTAAAATTAAGATTGCACACACTCTTACATGTTTTAACTTTTCATTCATCATCAAAGGTTTAATTACCAACAAGGAGTTTGACTAATGAAAACCCCTATCCACCAACAAGATATAAAATTTGTTTTGCAGGTTTTAGGTAGATCTAGATTCGGAAATAGGAAATTCAAAGTGCAAGGAAGAAGAGTAGACCTAGAAGTTACAACCCAAATTCAAAGACTTTTGGAAAACCCTAGAAAGACCCATTTGACTTTTAGGGTGAATGAGTCCTTGTTGAGGGCTAAAATGCATCATATTCTAGACATTTCAAGCTTTCGTTTCGAATTGAAAGCTCCTCAAAAAATTCTACTACAACCCATTCACCTTTGGTGGCAAATGAGTCACTATTAGGAACACATAAAAGTTATATTTCACCAAGTTCACATTCTTACCTTCATGTTCCTTCAGAAAAGTTACAATTTCCTTTTGTTTTTTGTTCAATTTATAAATTTGTGTGTTAGAACTAGGATTAGGGTTCGTTCATTAGCCCAATTCTTTCTCTCTCAAATTGATAGTGAGCTCACCACCTCATCCTTGTATAATGGAAAGGGTGCAAGATCCCTTAGTCTTGATTCAATTCACGTTTTGGGTTGATAGTTGTTTCAAGATTCTTAGATGTCATCTTTTGAATGAAACACCCATATAGAGAAAAGGTTGATTGGAAACATTCTTCTCCTCCCTCTTTCTCCACATTTCATTATGGTGAACCTAACCCCTTTTTGAGAATCTTAGTTTCTGAGTTCGAGTGTAATTCAATCATAAACCCCTAGCTTGCATTAGGTTTGCATTACATTCTAGGGTTTCCTTTTTTGCATTAGTGAACATTGCATATAGGATTAAATTTCATGTTTGCATTGTTTATATTCATTAAAAATATTTAAAAAGTGTTTAAATTGCATTTAGTCTTCAATTTCGTTTACATGGACATAATCATCCAAGAATTTAGATTCAAATTGCATCATAGATTTTTCAAATTTAGTCACCATTCAATCATAGAAAAATTTTCATTTAGAAAATTTATACTTAGATTTTTTTTATAGCATTCACTATTATAAATCTGAGAAAGATTATACACAGAGTCAACTTAGAAAAACTAAAATCAGAAAACCCTAAAACTATGACCCATTCACCTTTTGTGGTGAATGAGTCCTTGGACACACTAATCAGTAGGAATTATGGGAATGTTCTGGTGTTTCAAGTGCCTTTCTGATCTTTGTAAGTACCTGCACCAGGACCCATTTGCCTTTAAGAGTGAATGTGTCCCTATATAACTTCTGACAGGAACTTTTTTGGGTTTTTTTTGGTTACTAATAAAAAAATTATGCCTCTGTTCTAAAATCAGCAAAGTGTTAATCTAAAGAAAAATGTTTTTGCATGCAATTTCTTGTTTATTTAGATAAATTTAGTAACATTGGGAAAAATCATTTCTTACATTTTTAGTTATAGATAGCATTAGAATCTCACAGTTTCAACATGTTGTCATTAGTAAACATGTTAAATTACATTTGGCATGAACATTAGAAAACAAACTCAAAACAACAAAAAAAACAAGTGATACTTGTAGAGAAAGTAAAATGATGAAAAGTTTTCTTTTAAGGGTTGACTTGCCCTCCAAGACTTTTAGTAGCGATGACTTTGACATGTTAGATGAAGCCCTTGAGGAATTCATCTCACAAGGTTCATCCACTAAGGTTTTTCATGACAAACCAAAATAAAAAGACATTAATACCATCGCATTGAAACTTATAATTTACACCCTCCCACAAAACCACAAGTCCAAAACAAGCATGTGCTCATCCTTGAACCATCAAAACATAAGGATTCGTCCAAAAATGGTAATGCTCCACAAAACAAGAACTATAACACCATTGCACATACCTACAATACAAGAAACAATAGGAAAAAACAACAACATTTTGTTTCATGACCATTTCCTAATCACAAACTATGGAAAGGAATATAACCTTGTTGAACACCTTAAGAAATCTCCTGGTAATATTTATGTATGGGAGTTACTTCAAGTATCCCATAGTTATCATGGTATACTTCAAGAGGCCTTGCAATAAGTTATGATTCCTTCTAACAATAACTCAAATGATGTAGCAATACTAATCCAATAGATGAACGAAATGAATCTAGGCATAGTCTTTCACCAAAATGAGTTACCTCCCTTGTAGATTGAAAAAAAGTATGAAGCTTTCAACATAATACAAAACATTGGTCAAGTTGCGATAAAATGAACTCTTGTTAATAATGGTTCGTCCCTAATTGTGTGTAGTATGATCCTTGTGAAAATATTGGGGATGAGTTAAAGTGATTTAAACATGATTCTTTATCTATTCGAGGATTTGAAAACATAGGAAAACAACCGCTCAGAGCTATCACATTACCTATTAGAATTAGGGAAGTAAAATTACAAACTTTGATCCACATTATGCCTGATGATCTTTCTTATAATCTCCTTTTATAGAGACCGTGGATTCATGAGATGAATGGTGTTCCTTCCATTGTACATCGCATCATGAAGTATGTGTATTATAACAAGATTTATACACTAAAAGTTGATCCTGATCCTGAAATCTGTTTGATCACTGAAAGAAATGGACACAATCCTTTAGATGCATTGGAATCCTATACACTGAAATTTGTATCAAAAGAAAAAAAGAACAAGAAACAAACATTGATGAACTTACTAAGTAATTGGAAGATGATGGGGGATCTTTGAATTTCACATCGACATTCATGGGAGAAGACAAGATAAGAACCAAATACAATGAAAATAAAAAGCAACCAATGGTAATGTCAACACAACATTCACAAGGCATTTCACAAACATAAACCTCATCTACTTCAGATGAAGACACAAGATACACAATGAATTTTGATTAGATAGATTATCAACAACCACCAAACCCGAAAGAAATGGAAAGACTTTATGGGACATGTTATGAGCTCATGAAACAACTTGGGTATAACAGAAAATGATGTAGGAAGAACGGACAAGGGATCTATATCCCCATCGATCCTAACAAATAAGAAATAAAAACTAGTTTGGGATATTTCCCTTCTAAGATAACACAAGAAATAAATCACCCTTCACTCAACATCAACACTATCATATGTAACACTAGCAAACCAAATCTCACCTTGAAGCATCCCAAATTTCTTGATATGAATTCTAATGTATCTTTGGAATACTTTAAGGATCATGAATCTTTAAAAAAAATGCTAGGATTCTATGATAAACCATTCACTCCCACAAGGAAACAAGTTACATGTGCATTGGTTAGCACTAAAGAACTTTATGAAGATAATGGAAATAATGAAGACATCAAAGACAAGGAGGAATATGATCTTGAGAAATAAAAACCAAAATCACTTCCTTTGGGAGATACAATAGACATACCAATGGATATCAACAATGAGGAGAAAATAATTCAAGTAGGGAAGTGTCTTGATGAAGACAAACAAGAAGATCATGCAAGCTTACTTCATGACTTCCCCAAACTCTTTGCTTGGACTTACTCAGATATTCCAAGAATTGATGCTAAGATTGTAACACATAACATAGTCATCACAGAAGATGCTAAACCAGTGTGACAAAAAATACAAAAAATGAATCCTAAATAGCCCTACTGGTTAAAGCTAAAATTGGAAAACTTCTTGATGTTGGGTTCATCTGACCTATTGATTATTCTACATGGATCTTGAATATTGTCGCAGTCATGAAACCTGAAAATCATATTAGGATGTGTGCATACATTAGAGACTTGAATAAAACATCCTTAAAATATAATTTTCCCCTTCCTAATATTGATATGATAGTGGAATCAACTATAGGACATGCCTTGTTATCATTCATGGATAGATTTTCTAAATATAATCAAATATTTATCAACTCGTAGGATCAATACAAGACAACATTCACCACCATTTGGGGAACTTTCTTTTGGGTAGTCATTCCCTTTGGATTGAAAAATGCGGGTGAAATGTATCAACAAGCAATGACATTGATATTTAATGACTACATACACAATATTTTGGAACATTATGTTGATGACATTCTAACCAAATCCTTAACTCGAAAAGACAATGTAAATATTCTACATAAAATCTTTGAGAGAATGTGAAAGTATAACATGAGATTGAAACCGAAGAATTGTGTCTTTGGTGTAGATAGTGGAAATTTTTTAGGTTTTACCATATCTCATAGACGCATTAAGGTGGAAACAAAGAAAATTGATTCTATAGTTAGCATGACACCTCCTAGAAACATATCTCAATTGTGTACTTTACAAGGGTAGATTCAAGCTATAGGCCATTTCGTAGCTTCCTTGGCTGATCGAACATTACCATTCACACTACTCCTTAATAAACATGTCTAGTTTGATTGGAATGAGGATTGTAAACATGAATTTGAGAATTTGAAAGATTATCTTGTTACTCCACCTGTATTACGACCTACTATGCAAGACAAGCCATTTTTTCTCTATACACCAACATCAACCCATTCTCTAGCAACATTGTTGGCTCAACAAGATGATAATGGTAAGTAACATCATGTCTATTACATTACCTGAACTTTGATTGACTATAGAACACGATACACAACCATAGAAAAACAATGTTTGGCTCTTGTGTTTGCTGCTAGTAAACTAAGACATTATTTATTGAACATTGAAATCCACGTTATGAAAAAGTTTGATTATTTAAAGTATCTCTTTATGAAAAAATATTTGTCAATATGCCTAGGGAAGTGGGTTATGTTGTTAACTAAGTTTTACCTTAATTTTTTTTCACAAAAAAAAATTAAAGGATAGGCCTCAACTGACCAATTAGCTGATTCTCCTTCTCCTCTAGTGTTTCCCAACATAGACTCATTTCGAGATGAAAATGTGTTGACTATACAAAAAGAAAAAGAAAAAAATGGGACTTATACTTCAATGGTTCTAAGTGTAGAACGGGCTCTGGGATAGGATTTATCCTAATTCCTCCTTCAAGCAAGCCTATTCCTGTATCTTTTTGTCTAAACTTCCTATGTACCAATAACACTATAGAATATGAAGCTCTAATAGCTAGGATATGTGTGATGTTAGCATTAAAAGTCAAACACATTTCTATATTTGGGGATTCACTCTTAATCATTAAACAAATGAATGGTGTGTATCAAGCAAAGCATGATAAAATTTTCTGATATAGAGATATTACAATGGTATTATTAAACAAGTTTGAATGTTACATGATAGAAAAAATCCCATGAAAGGATAATAATCATGTAGATGCAATGGAAAGCACTCCCTTTCTTATATCTCTCGATGATCCTTTTGTTGACTTCACATTTACAACCCAAATGATACCAACACCTTCAATAGATGACAAGAACACAAAAGTGTTATCAACTGATGTTCATGGTTCTAGTGAATGGGTTACATGTATATTCAAATACTTGAAAGATGGTACCTTTCCTGAACCAACATCCAAGAACACTCGAGCCCATATGTGAAAACTCACATCCAAATATATAATATTAGATTACATTCTCTATAGAATATTATTCTATGGACTTTTACTCTGATGCCTTACGAGATCTGAAATCCCCATATCACTTGAAAAAGGAAATGTAGGTGCTTGTGGGGGTCATTTCAGAGGAAGATCCCTAGTTCAAAATTTAATTTGTAAAGGCTATTATTGGAGACACATGGAACAAGATTGTTTTGAGTACATGAAGAAGTTTCATAAATGTTAGGAACATAAAAATTTGATCCATGCCCCCACCTCTGAACTTCATGCTCACATTCCTATTTTCCAGTTTTCACTTTAGAGCTTAGACCGTATTGGGAAACTATCACCACCTTCTTTCATTAGACACACCTTTATCATTAGTGCAACTGATTAATTCACAAAGTGGGTAGAAGTTATCCGACATTTTTTTGTGACTGCTGATACAATATGTTGTTTCATATTAGAACACATCATTACTTTCTTTGGTCTCCCTTTTGCATTGGTCTTAGATAACATAACTCCATTAAAAAATAATGATGTGAAGAAACTCTTAGAAACATGAAATATTCAACATCATTTTTCAACATCATACTATCTACAATCAAATGGACAAGCAAAAGCAACAAATAAGACTATTGAACAAATTATGTGAAAGAAAATAAGCAAACATAACAAAGATTGGCATACACAACTAACCTATGTGCTATGGGCTTATTGTACGAGCATTAGAACATCCACTAGAAATACTTCATATAACCTGGTCAATGGTGTTGAAGCAATAATTCCTTTAGAGTTAGAAATTCCTTCCTTAAGAATTTATTTTAAAGGGCTCATCGATGCCAATAATTACAAAGAAGAAATTTTGGATCAGCTTAAAAATTCTTGATGAACAATGTACTAACTCTCTTGAACACTTACAAGCTTACTCTAAAAGAATGCAACGTGGTTACAATGATAATGTCATCCCCCATGAATATTATCCGAGTGATCTAGTTTTATACGAAAACTAGTAAAATATCAATGCTCTCTCAAATGAAAAATGAATGTTTAGGCCTAATTGGTTAGGCCCTTACATCATTAAAGAAAACTATGGATCCAAAGCTTACACATTAACTGAAATGGATGGTACATCTTTAAAAGACCCTATAAATGTCACACATATGCACTGGTATTACATCTAGAAATTCTGGTTTTGAATGGTATCTTAGAGTAATTTTGTTAGGTGAAATAGATAGGTTCTATTTTAGCTCACATTACTTTCTTCTTTGATACAAAGTAGCATGTGTGTATCTTAGACTTTGGGGTAATTAATCAATTACTTTGTGGACCACAAAATTTTTGTTGTGTTAAGGATGGGTTCCCTTCCACTTCTAGGGTTTTCCACGTAGAAGGAAAGAGAGTTTTCCTTTGTGTACATAGATCTTCGGATTCATTCAATATTAGGGATGGATATGATTGAAATTCCTAAATGTAGTACTCTAAATGTTCTATTCTGATAAATGAAACTAGTTATTACATGCAAGCTAATGAAATCTACATTGTTTGGAAACACATGATGTTGTGCAACAAAGGTGAAATAAAGACTATACAAGGTAAGATAACCTAATAGATCAGACAAGTGCACCTAGAAATTGATGAGAACGGAAGTGGAGATTGCAAAATTCTCTAGAAATCTGAAGAATCTAACTTTTATGCCCACTAGGACACTTATGCCAAGCTGGGCGACCTAGTCCCAATTCTGATAAATTTCTCTAGGCTTTGTTCCAGCCAACCAGGTGCTTGAATCTACCAAAATATTTGATAGAAACCTGTAGAGGGCCTAGGTTGAGACTATTGGTGACCTAGTCTGTTTCAACTTTTCAAGAAATCTAAAAGTGGAGTCGGAGGTCTATAGTCTGCACTCTGCTTCTTCACTAAAATTTGGGCTTAGATCTATAAAATCACCTACAAAATAGAATATACTTTGGTTTCTAATGCGAGTTTTTCCTTGGTCAAACCCCTAGTTTTTATTTAAACTTTGAAAGAGATAAGAAATTTGCATAAACCCTATTCGTAAGGGTGCTTAGAAGTAGGAAAATTTGAAGTAAGACAAAACCCTATTCTAATGTGCTAAAATAAGATGCATGCATGAAATTTGAGTGATGTAAGGCTTCAATCCAAGAAACCCTAAAAGATTACAAATGAATGTAAGTGAAATGAAAATGGGATGCAAACCTTAAATATGAAGATAGAAAGAAAATGGAAAATGGAATCACTTTGAAAACAAGTCTTTAGGTGTGATTTGGTTGCTTGTTGGACCTCCTCAACCTAGATTTCTCCATGATTCTCCATAGGCATCCATGATCAATCTTTTGCAATTTGAGATCTAAAGTGAGAAGTGAGCTTGAAAACCTACAAAAACCCTAGTTTACTGCCCTAAGCTTCAATTTTGTTGTAGAAAGAGAGATGAATCTTCTTGTGGAAGATGTTCAATACTTGATTCTTGAATTGGATTGTTAAAAAATTACTAAAAGAACCCTAAAAAAATGACATAAAAACAAGTATTTATAAGAAAAAATACCTAATTGTCAGTTATTTTGACCTAAAAGGTCATCACCCATCGATTTTTTTTAGCAAGCTAGACATTTTCCCACTCAAAAATCCAAATAACCATAAAAAGGACTAGGTCACCACCTTGGGCGATCTAGTCCCACTAAGGATTTTTGAGGTGGGATTGATAATTTTTAAGTGATTTTGGTGCTGTTTGTCGGGGCTTATATGATTCGTTAGGTAAAATAGGCCTCAAAGTCAAGAATAACTAGTCTTAGGGGCCTATAAATGTTGTTTTAGGAGGGTGATTGATGCAAGGGTAGCTAAAGTAGGACAAAATTAGGCACAAAATTGTCCTTTTCTTCAAAGGTATATAATTTTTGGTGACACATTTAGCCCCCACTTTAGTGCCCTTATGAATCTATGTGCATATGTAAGCTAAATGACTCTAAACAATGCACTTTGTTTTCATAAAAGGATACTCATTCAATGGTGGGAGAATGAAGCCCCCAGTGTAGTTATGTACAAAACCACAATGTTAGGAACTGCATCTTGCAACACAAACTTGTTAGTTCAAAAATCCTCTTATCTAATTCCTAGAAATCAAATTTGAGGGTAGATGTATGGCCCCCCTTGATTTCACTTGCTTTAAGGATGTGCAATCAAGATAGCAATCTAGCCACATCAAATGAGGACATGAATATCAAAGGGAATTTCCAAGTAACACGTCACATAACAATATGTGAGTGATGATGTAGGGTGTTGAAACATGATTCTGATGTAACAAACAACATCAAAAATGGAGTTCACTAGAACCTGTAATGTTGGTTTGGCTAAAAAGAACACTAATAGGTCTAAAATGGAAAAAGTATAAATGAGCTTACATGGAAATGAGAAAGAGTAAAAGGAATGAAAAGGATGTAAATGGTCACTTACTTTTTCATTTTACCTTATTTTTAGCTTGAAAGTGATGAGGAGATAGTGAAATATGCTGAGCACATGAGATTTTACACCTATGAGATTGGATGCGCTATGAGATTAGGTGGCCAATGACAAGCGGCAGCATGAGGTGAGTCGATTCCAGTACCTTTGCATTGTGATTTTTCAATTATGGGATGATTTATATGCATATTTAGGTTAAT
The DNA here is from genome assembly GCA_007115665.2 of Sequoiadendron giganteum. Lineage (NCBI taxonomy): Eukaryota > Viridiplantae > Streptophyta > Pinopsida > Cupressales > Cupressaceae > Sequoiadendron > Sequoiadendron giganteum. The sequence continues at coordinate 161,157,085 of CM021102.1, read as the reverse complement.
TTAGGATCTTGGAAAAAAAGTTTGCAAAGTGTCCCTTTTGTTCGCAAAGTGTCCCATTTGTTTGCAAAGTGTCCCACTTTTTTGATGATTAGCGAGGTACCCACCTGATCGCATCAATGTCTGGGTGGGAGACAACTGAGATTTTTGAGAGATCTAGCCCCTATTTTGTTAGCGACATACACAAAGAGCTTACAGGAGGTAGGTATTTATTGGGTGTAGCTCATGATCCCCATGAGGTACCATGACGTGATGCAGATGGGATTGTGTGAGCATTGGAATGCAAATACATGCACATTCCACCTACCCACTTGACAAATGTAAGTCACAATAGAGGACATACATCAGATACTTTGATTCCTTATTTGGGGGGAGTGAGTGCATCTCTAGAGAGGTTATACCTTTCATGAGCAATAGGCAGATATGTAGTATTGCCTTGGTGAATGAGTTCATGATGATAGGGTTGCAGGACAGATACACCTAGCACTAGTACTTTATTCACGAGCACCAATGGTGAGATGGATTATGATGCATACCATCACATTGGTACTCATCCTATATGGATAGGAAAAACACCTCAAGGGTGGGCTAGTGCATCTGATATGTGGGATGGCAGAGCAAGAGACAGTATATGCCTAGGGACGTTGCATCCTTCCACATTTATATTATGATTTGGGGTGGTTATATTTTGTGAGTTAGATAGTATGGTTCACTATACACTTCTTTAGGGTTTGTTCCTAGAGCATATAGCTTGCACTAGGCCTGTTGGCTTCCCGTGTCCTATGACACTAGAGTATCCTTGGTATTTCGTCTATCCTCTTCGATGGTTATGGTAGTATGGATATTTTCACTTTTGGAGAGTGAGGTTCAACTGATTGGAGGATGAGATCTTGTGGACACCTTAGCAACTTGTACTATAGTGGTCAGACCATACAAGATAGATGAGGAGACTTTAGTTGGAGATATTTCTAGTTGGTCAACATGATCACATAGTATATCCCTTCTACTATGATCAAGTCATGCATCAGTTTGGATAGATTCAGAGACAACCTAGGGCACGGTCATATTTCACAAGGTTAGTGTGGAGTGATCGAAGGCATGGTGATACAATACAATTCACTTTATAGGATGTCATCCATAGTGACTCTGATTATTCTGATCATGATCAACTATCGGTCTCTGACACAAATGACATCAGTACCACATGGGATCATGAGAAGTGGTGGATAGCATCATGGCCAACTTTGGTATTTTTGATTGATGAGGTCGTAGGGGATGTAGGATCATTACCAGATGAGGGAGATGAGAGAGAGGATAGAGCTGAGGAAACACGCTATAGGGCTGCAGACATATTTATAGACATTATTGATGAGGAGTATGATGAGGATGCAAACCCAGACTATGATGGATAGGAGGGAGAGGAAGAGGATTAGGGTGACAAGCCACCCCTGAGTGTGGGTGATGAGGTAGCAGTTGAGGATCAATATTAGTGGGGAGAGACCCCACCCATTCATATGACTAGATCCCAAGCAATACCAACAACAGGGGCTAGTATTCGTAGCCGAGGAGAGTCTAGGACAACATCCATGCCCCTTGTATAGGATGAGGTTCATATTCCTTATCCTACTAGAGATATAGGTGATGATATTTAATTTGATGCATGTACTTTATACTTTGATGTGGTATTTTATGTATATATATATGATGATGTGTACTGATTATATTTTATTTCTATCTTGTAGGACCCATGGAGTATTGGCGGGATATCTACCATTAAGAAGCTGCAAAGATAGTGCCAACATCCTTCGATGAGTTGGAGATGGATTCATATTACATGCCCCCACCTAATATGGAGTGAGATCCAGAGTCACTAAGACCCTTGGCAAGACTATGGGCAGCATATTAGGGCTTGAGGAGATAGGTTCACTGAGCTAGGACTGCATCACAAGCACAGTCATCTAGGACTCTGACGGATTTTGAGAGACTAGAGAGAGAGGTGACTCAACTACAGGTAGAAAGGGATCAGATAGCAAGAGAGCATCAGGTGGAACTTGCATGGATGGAGGAAATGGAGTTTTCAATTAGATTCAATGGATCACGATCATGATCACACACAACCATCTCCTGATGTTCGACTACTAATGCAGCATGAGTGCCAGATCCTGAGGGATTCGATAATCACAATCCTCAGTGACAATGTATATTTTGATGATATGTATAGAAAAATTTATATATATATATGCATGTTGATGTTATATGTTGTGGTTTAATGTGTGAATGTTAAAGAACAATGTGACTAATTAAATAGCCTGTAGAAGATTACTTAATTAATGTCATCATGATTTAACAAAATTTATGTGATCTAAGTAAAAACTTGTTAGAGCTTGTATTAGATAGAACATGAAGATTAAGTATGTTATGTACTTAAAAAGTTAAAGTAACATAACACAAAAGAGGGAATTTTGAATAGTATGAAACCTAAATTAATTATAAAATGAATTAAATAATCAGATTAGTGTTCAAGACACATACATCATGATTTTTCAAGAATGAAGTGTGGATACTAAATCTGCAAAAGCTTAAACTATCCCTCACATTAGAATAGTTAGTCATTCAAAGAAAAGCCAACATAACATCCCTATGAAATACTACAACATGCTTCATAATACAATCAAAGCAACAAAATATCAAATGAACCAAATGAAAGCATGAAAAGAAGCATAGTACATACCTATCCCATAGTGGATTGGTGAAACTTTAATATGAAAATGAACCCTTTCCCAATCCTTGATAATCTTCAAGATGACAATGAACAAGAGATGCAAGATGATGAAAATGTACTCAAAATGCCTATAATAGGAATACTCAAATTGTGGATGATTTTGAAGTATAAGTGCCATGAATTTATAGGTTGAAGGTTGGAAGATTGAAGGATTTGGATGAATGTGGGACAAAAGACCAACCAATGAGAGAAGGCCACTTGTCCACATGTGATTGGAGAATGTGCAAGTAAATGCTATTAGGTGGGTTTGAAATTTGAAAAATAGCTTTAAATGCATATGGTTGAGAGATTTTGGGGGGGAAATTTGTTTGGACAAGAAAGTCAAACAAATGGATTTAATCAGGGAATATTCCTTGGGAAAATTCCTTGTGAGGGAAAATAGAGATAATTAGATAATTAATTAAAATTAATTTCATGTGCAAGTTGAAAAATCTAGAGAAAAGAGGATTAGTGCTAGGATTTAATCAAGATTTGATTAACTTAGATGGAGGTTTAGTTGATATGACACTTTATTTATATTTTTTGGATTTATTTAAATCAAAATGAGAGGAATGTGAAGATTAGTAATTTAATTAAATAAAGATTGATTTATTCAATTAAATGAAGAACATTAGAAATTTAATTAAATAAATTTGATTTATTTAATTAAATGAAGAACATTAGATGCATGATGTCGATTTGCATGTCTACATTTCTCCCCTCTTTGAAGCAATGTACATATTGCATTGATTCAAAGAATGATGCCGCCAAGACCGATTTTTTATTTTTTTATTTTTTTTGAAAGCCCCAGTGGGAAGTACATTGGTACATTGCCCCCTCGAGAGATTCAGCAAAAAGTTCAATTTATGGGTCAATCTCGCGATAAAGAGGTTCAAGATGGATGTATGGATGCTTAGACTAATAGATCTATACGATAATGATGATGCAAATGAGATTTTTTTAAGATGCTTAGAATAACAAATCTATATTATCCTAAGCAACTTAAATGATGATGCAATCCATTTGAGATGGGTGATGTTAATTATTATGATGATATGTATGAATATGAAAGATGAGAGTGTGGATGTTTTATGAACACAGGATGGATGCATTGATGACATGATACTATGTTAGCATTAAAGAGGATAGAAGAATGAGAGGGATCCATCCTTGAATCCAAGAAGATGTAGAAGTCCAACAAGTATATGAGTCATTGAGACTTTATTAGATATGATGATGAATGATGATAATGTATTGCTTATCCAGGGATGGTAGAGATAAAAAGAATAACTTTCCTTACACTTGATAACAAACATAGGTATGATGCATCAAGGTATAAAGAACCAGGATGGCGTTGCATCTAGTGTGATGGAATTTGACTCGACAATTAGATAGGAGTACTCTTGTTCACACCTGACATAAAAAACATTATACAAAATGCAATTTAGATATTCTAAACATATTAGACCAAAATATAGAAAAGCAAGCCTTCCTATGTGGTCAATACGACATCTAAAACACCTTCCCTACCAACCAAACAAAGTACACATGACCAAGTCGTATTACAAGAATATCCAACACACAGAGTAGATAAAAAGATAATGATTGTTGCCCCATTCTTTTCTCTCTAGACCATTTTGATTAGGAATCATTGAGAAGGCATTGAAATGAGCGCAAAATAAGATAATTCAAAAAGACAAAGATAAAGTAAACACACAAGAGATTGTTCTTCATACTGCTAGCCAAGACTAAACTACGGTGATGCCTGATGTTGATGTCCATTGTAGGAAGGATGCATTCTAGGACATGTTGTGATCAGCTGATTTGGGATTGACTGGATGATAAGGTATTGATACTCCGAGTTGATTAACTTGCTAACTTACTGATCTAGACTTGAGACTTTGATGATTGGGCTTTTACTTTTAAACTTGCTAGACTTGCTTCTTACTGACTTACCAAAGGATGAAAATGATGATTGATTTATTATGAATGATATTATTTCGGGTGAGAGCGAGATGAGATGAATGCACCACTTTGGTTTTTTTCAAATATTTGGATGTTTTTGGTGTTTTGAAATGTTTTGAGGCTATTTTTGGGGTTTTGAGATTTTTTACGAATGTTTTGATTTTCAAATTTTCCATTTTTTTTAGGTTTTTTGAGATTTTGACCAAAAACCTAACCTAAAGACCTATCCTAGGGGTCTTGGGAGCTGATCAACAGATTAGCCTTGTCTACTTTATACACACATAGACGACATAGTTTGATTGATACACACTTGATTATTGATGAGATATGATCAAGACAGATTGCCAGATTATTGTGACAGATGCCCAAAGGACTGACCTAGGATATCTCGTAGGCTGATCAAAGATCCACCTTGCCTAAGTTCAATCTCAAAGACAATGTAGTTTGACAGGATGACTCTATTTTTTGACTTTTTATATTTTCAACAAGTTTTTGGATTTTTTGGTTTACTGATGTTTTTGAATTTTTTTAAGGATTTTATGAATGTTTTTTGATTTTCATGGATTTTTTTAATGTTTTTAGATTTTTTTATTTTAAGGAAGATCACAAAAATATAGATGAATTTGATTTGATGCAGGTATAGGAACATGCCCCCAATGTGATGCGACAGACTACTTCGATATAGGCAGGACAAACTGACCTTAGGAATGTGCCAAGTAGTACTAGGGTGGAACATGAGATCAACACAAGATCAAACTATGATACATATTTCAATCATTATTCTAATTTTTTCTAGATTTTGGTATTTTTTCATTTTTTTGTATTTTCCGTTTTACCCATAAAAGATCAGGCATAATTTTTTTTGAGATGAGAGTTGTTCATGGGTTCCCAAAAAGGTTCGCCTTCAGGTGTTGATAGTTGATATGCCCCTGACTTGTGGTTTGTTGTGATGATGAAAGGTCCCAACCAATCGGGTTAAAATTTTCCCTTGCTATTTGCATTTGGCATGTTCTTTTGATTCTCGTTCAGTACTAGCTCACCGAATTGGAAGGTTCACCTCCTGATTTTATTGTTGTATATTTTCTTAAGGTGATTCTAATATACTTGCAAGTTTTTTAAGGCATCCATATGCCACTCATCCAGTAGTTCCAGCTGATTTAATCATGAGACCTAATATTCTTCATCTATAATTAGATTTTGTAGTGATATTCTCAAGGATGGGAGCTCAATCTCAATGGAGAGGATGGCTTATGATCCATAGACCAGGGAGAAAGGGGTGGCACCTATTTGATGTGCAGATGCTTGTGCGGTAGGCCCATAGGGTTGGATTTAGCTGTAAATTCTAGTCACAACCGATATCATTGACTGTTTTCTTGAGGATTTTCAAGATGGTTTTATTGGTAGCTTCTGCTTGGCCATTGCCTTGGGGATAATATGGAGTGGAGAAGCGATGTTGGATTTTGAAATTTTTGCATGTCACAAACATACTGATTTTTGAAAGGTGTCCCATTATCTAAGATAATGGGTTGAGGGACACCGTATCAGAAAATAAGGTATTTTAGGATGAACTTGGATATTTGTTTTCCTGTAATGTAAGTCATGGCAATGGTTTCCACCCAGTTGATGAAATACTCTGTGGTGGTAATGATAAACTTACGGCCATTGGATGAGGTGGGGGTTATTTTACCAATGAGATTGAGCCCCCACTACGAAAAGGGCCAAGGTGTGATAATTGGGTTGATCTCCTGAGCTGGTGCATGGATTCAAGGTCCCCATGCTACTGACACTGCAAACACCTTTTGACGTAATCATGTGCTTATCTTTCCATAGTAGGCCAATAGTATCTTGTCCTCAATAGTTTCTTGGCCAAAGTCATACTGCTCAAATGTGAACCACAAATGTCATTATGTACCTTAGTTAAAGTACTCAAGGCTTCCTCAGTCTTTATGCAACATAAAAGCGTCACGTCAATGCTCCTACAGTATAGGGTATCTCCTAGGATGACAAAACAAGATGAATTTTTTACGAAAGCTCTTTTGAGGTTCAAAGTTATGTCGATGGGGAGAACTCCTATTCTTCGGTAAGTGTAAATATCATGGTACCAAGGATCACTGGGACCAATGATTTCACACATGAATTCATAATTCGATACCTCGAATGCTGGTACGAGAAGTTGCTCTACGAGGGATTTCTTCTTTAGGACGTTGTGCGGGATCCCTAGGAGTGATCTGATCATCGCCATTGCATCCACTGCTCTATTGTTTGCTCTGGGTACTTGTTCAAATGTGATATCAATGAAGGACTCCTTGAGCTTTCCAACAACTTCTTGTATGGATTCAACTTGTCATCTTTTGTTTAATATTCATTGTTTACCTGGTTGATTATGAGTTATGAGTATTTGTAGACCTTAAGAGCCATGATCTTCCATTGCACTACAATCCTCATCCCTATGACAAGAGCCTTGTATTCCGTGATGTTTGTGCACGGGAATGAAAAAATTTATGATTTAGGTATGCAGTCTCCTTGTGGAGTGATAAAGAATATTCACACTCCCAACATGTGTTGTGTGTAGGATCCATCAAAATACATTTTCTAATGATCTGTTATACTAAGGTTGAAGATTTATTCATTTGAGAATTCTTAAACAAGGGGATTCTCTACATATATTATTTCTTTTGCGAGTTGATCTATAATTGCTTTTCCTTTTGATGGCCTTACATTCTACATACTCGATGTCATTCTCTATTAATATCATAACCCACTTAGCCATCTTTCCTATGAGAGATGCTTTGGAAAGTAGGTATTTGGGTGGGTCTATTTTTTCAATGAGCTCGCCATGATGTGCTAGCATGTAATGTCTGAACTTTTTAGCTACAAACACGACTGCTAGACAAGCTTTCTCAATAGGTGTGTAATTTATCTCATGTCCTACCATGGTCTTGTTGATGTAGTATATAGGTCTCTCTCTTCCATTTTCATCATGTTGTGCTAAGAGAGCATTGAGGGCTTCCATTGTTGTTGATATATATAAGATTAATGGTTTTCCTGGAATTGGCGACATTAGAACTAGCGGTGTTAGTAGGTATTCCTTGATTTTGTTGAACACTTGGTTACATTTCTCATCCCATTTGTATGATACCTCCTTGTGGAGTAGATGAGAATATGGGATTTGTTTATCTACTAGCTATGCTATGAATCGATGGATGGACTGGAGTCTTCTTGTAGGCCTCTTAGCTGCTTCAATGTCCTAGGTGCTTCTATTTCAAGGATTTCCTTGACTTTGGTGGGATCTACTTTGATTCCTCTCATTGATACAATGTACCCTATGAGCTTACCTGACTGTACCCCAAAGACACACTTATTTGGATTAAGTCAGACCTTGTAATTTTCTAGTCTGTAAAAAATGGAGCTGAGAGTTGATATATGGTCCCATCATTTCTTTGATTTAGCCAACATGTTGTCCATGTAATCTTCCACAGTTGGGTATGTGCAGGATCATGATGGGCCAAAAAGAGGCAATATCTAAGTGATATGATGGCGCATGTGGTTGATGAATTTTTTTAACCCAAAATTGATGAAGCGAAAAGGGTTTTTAAAGGAGATTCTCATCTTTCCACCAATATAAATTATGCTTTACTTTGAATTTAATAAATAATTATTATTCATTTTCTATTTGAATTATGACTAAAGTCCTAATTGATAGGCTAATTGAAAAACATCTATATCTTTCAAACAATATCACATTTTTTTAATCTGAAACATGTGTCACATTCTATGCTTTACATACTATAGGATTATAAATAAATAATTTGAATTTCATGATTTTTTGACCAAGTTAAGGTGGTTAGATATATGATTTTTTATATTTTTTAAAATTTGTAATAAAAAAATAATAATTAATTATTTACTTGGAAAAAAATTACAAAAAAATATACATCACATTGCGACATGAGTCCCCTACTTATATCTAAAATCTTATAAAAAAATATTATCATTTTATTGTGGTTAGGGTGGTCAGAAAGACACCTACTTCTTTTTTACCCTAAAATTTAAGTACTACTCCATTGAAATTTCAAATTTTCAGCAAATAGATTTAAAGAAAAAAAAACCTTGTAGTTTAGAAATGACATTCAGTTTGCTAGAGATTCTATTCTTAGATAGTTTTTAAATAATATAGATAACTTATTCAAATTTTTATGTCAAGTTTCTTAGCTCTGAATTTCTAAATTTTATTGCCACATAAGGGCCTATTTTTCCATGATGATCTTGCACATACCTAGTTTTATGGATCATGTCATGGAATATCAGTGTCATGGCCCTCTGGTAGTTTTCTCCTATGTTCCTCAAGCCAAATGGCATCATATTCCAACAATATTTCCCCCACAGACAAGTGAAAGTTGTCTTGAGTTGGTCCTCTTTTTTTATCATGATCTGATTATATCCTGAGAATCCATCGATTAGTGATAGTATCTCATGTCCGACTGCCATATCCATGATCACACCAATGTTTGTAAGTTGAAAGTCATCCTTGGGACACACTTTGTTCAAATCTTTGAAATCCGTGTAGATGTAGATTCCCTCATTTGGTTTTGAAATAGGTATAAGGTTTGAGACCCACTCTGGATAGTCGAGCATATGAATCCTGCATCCAAGAGCTTGTGTAATTCCATTTTGATGAACAATGCAATCTGGGGATTCACTTTTCTCAAATTTTGTCTCACAGGCTTCGCCTTAGGATATACAGCTAGGTGATGAACTACAACTTCTAGATCAAGCCCAGGCATAATTACATAATTCTATGTGAATTTTACCTTTCTTTCCTTTAGGAATGTTGCTAGGAGTTCTTGTTCTTCTGTGAGAAGTGACTGATTGCACTATTTTTCTAGAACCATTGACTTCTCCTAATGGATGCCACTAAGAGGAAGATTGAATCCTTCATCCTCTGGCACCTCAGAGAGGTTTTCACCATTAGATGCATCCTTTATTTTTACTTTTTTCAAGTCAGAGAATGCCACAGTGTGGTTTTTACTCAAAGACCTTGAGATTATTCTCAATTTTTTGCATTTGAGACTGAAGGATTCAATCATTTCCCCGTAATAGGCTTATGTATCTAGTATGATGTAAAAATTAGCTTTATGATCTCCACATGGTATCATATCCCATAGTCCCATGAATTCTAAGAGCGCCTCAACATTTTTTAATGTGTCCAAAATTAGTGGTTCGCGTTGGTCGTAATAGATGAGTTAGGGATAGACTAAGTTTATTTTATGGGTTTGGTGGTCCGGCTCAAAATATAGGGTGCTAATCATGCATAGGGATGAATCTTCAAATAGCATAGGTAAGTTAGTTATGGGATTGTCATCACTACTACACACATCAGCTATGTAAAAGGTGAAGTTATCTAAGGGCAAACTTGTAGATACTAGTAATTGAAGGGCGACTTTCGTTAGCTAAGCGGGAGTCCTGATTGCTTTAACTGGGGGAATTTTTCCACGTATGGTTATACTTAGATGAGTACACCCAAGGCCAAGAATTTTCATTAGTTTCTCAAGAATGATAGGTTCCAATTGACCATTTTGTTTCTTTCCCAGACTTCTATACCTATTATAGCCCATGCCCAACATTAACTAAAGTCCTTTGTTGGCATCTACCATGGGAAGGGTTGGTGTAGGTCTTTCTTTGTGATAGAGGAGACTGGATACGTCTCGCTCATCCACCACATCTCGGCCTAGATCCCCCTAGCTTTTGAACTGAGAGGGATTCACTTTGAAGGTTTGAGTTGTTGTATTAGCGGGTTGTGGCTGTCCATGGGATCTAGGGGATTGAGGTAACTCCCCGACCACAAAGACTCCCTTCTTCATTTTGTAATCCCCACACCCATTATCTTGGACTATGAGCTTCATTTCAGATATATCAGGAATGACGGGTGTCTTTGTCCCAAAAGTGGAGGCTATATTGGATGGGTCTATATATGGAGTTGAAAGGCCTTTGTCGTTCTTTGGGACTTGGGGCATTTTATAGTACTTTTCTTCAAGGTTATTGTAGTAGCTGAAGGGCTCAGGATCACTATAGATCGTGACCTCTTGATTTTCATATGTGAACTTGATGCACTGATGGAAAGTTTATATGACTTCTTGCATCCCATAGATCCATGGACGACCTAGGAAGATATTATAAGGTAGATCAAGGTCAAGAACTTGATAGGTGGTTTCCATAATGGCTGGCCCTACTTGAATAGGGAGTTGGATAGTGCCCTAAGACACTCTTTCTTGATTTTCATCAGGTCTGATTTTGATGCCCTTGCCTTATTGAATGGAATTTTTGGAGAATCCTAGAATATTTATGAGCTTGAGAGAACATATGTTTAGACTTGCACCCCCATCCACTAAGACCCTCTTAACTTTATTTTTAAAGACCAGGACTTCGAGGTGAAGTGCATAGTTGTGAGATGGTTGAGCGGGGAAGTCCTGATTAGCAAATGTGAGGATATTTGGGGTGGTAATGTTTTTGACCATAGCTTGGAATTGTTTTGTATCAAAATTGGCAGAGATGGTAGATGAAGCCAATGCTTCCTCAAGGATTTCTCTATGAGTGGATTAGATCTTCAGTAACTCCATGATGGAGATTTGAGTGGCGGTTCTTTTCAATTGGTCTAAGACATTGTAGCCATTAGGAGTAGATTTTGGATTTGAAATGGATGCCCTAGGTGGCTGTGATGACCCAACAATGGTGAATGTTTTGCCATGTGTGGTGACTCCACAATCAGCATTGGCTCCTTTGATGCTAACAATAGTGACCAATTCATCTAGGGATGTGACAAATCCCTTGTACACATGGTTCACATTGTCATACTTTTTATTCCCTTTGTTATTTACTTGGTTATGGTCTGACATCAGATTCATGTAGATATTTAGGTCTTGATTTCTAGCTGGTTGTTCTATGTTTATGATCTTGTCAGCGATGAGGTATTTGACTACATTTTTCAATTTCATGCAATTGGCTATTGTGTGCCCCTTGATTTTATGATAATCACAAAGGTATTTTTCATTGTACTAAGGTGGTTTCACCATGTGTTCTTGATAATTATCAAAAGTGGGGATTTTAATAAGATTCTTGTCTACAAATTTCTTCATGATGGATTTGACTGATTCCCCAAGAGTGGTAAAATTTCTCTTGGGGGGATATTTATTTCGTGGATGTGGTCCCCCTTGATTATTTAGATTGTTGATTTGATTATTGAGTTTTTGTACTACCACATTTGTTTGTGTGTTGTTGTGATTGTTATTTTGCAGTTTATGATATGTTTGGGTGTTCTCCTTCGGAGTACTAATCATGACCTTGGCGTCGACCACACCATCATTGCTGACATTCCTATTCTTCATCCACATGTGAGGTTTTTTGTTATAGTTGGTGGATGGGCAATTGTCTCAATGTTCAAGATATGTGGGTGTACCCCATTGTGTAATAAGGGCCCGTTCAATGTTGAACGCCTTGGGGATCAACTTGTCATACGTAGTGATGCACTGCATCTTTAGATGGAATGCCAAGGTTTCCTTGAGATTGGCAATGTTAGTACAGATTTTTTTCTTCTTGGGCATGGCCCATTTGCTCTGATTGTCCTTGGATCACCATCATTGTAGGAAGGAAGTTAATGATTCCCCCATTCCTTGTGTGAGCATAGATAGTTCCTCTAGACTAACATCCATGCCAATCTTTAATGCATAATTCTTTAGGAATGCATCTATGATTTCTTAGAATGTTCTGATGCCCATATGCAGACAAGAGAAACACTCCATGGCAGGACCAACCAAGCTTCAAGGAAATAGCTGCATTAGATATGTATTGTTATATGTGACTTCCATGCAATGTATGTGGAATTTCCTGATGTGATCTTCAGGGTTTCCCAACTCGCGGTACTTGTCAAACTTAGGGATTTCAAATCCCTTTGGGAATGGTATCATTGCAAGGCTTCTATTAAAAGGATAAGGACACAGATTACTAGGTGTCCTTGCTTTCTTTCCTAATTGGAGATCGAGTGTTTGTTGCGAGAGCAGTGTGATTTGTGTGATCATATCATCTTACAAATTAGGAGGTGGAGTGAATGTGTTTTGAAGTGGTTGAGGTGTTTGATTGAAGGGTGAAGTATTATGTATGTTAGTGGCAGTTTGTTGCAAGCTATGCTATGTGATTAAGGCTTGCTGATGTGCCTACATTTTTTTTTGTGCCAACAACGCTTGTTTCTGATCTTGTTGTTGTTGTGCCAACAAATCTTGTTATTGGTCTTGCTACTACTGTGCCAACAAAGCTTGTTGTTGGGCTTGCTTTTCAGCCTTTTGTTTTGGCACTTGATACTATTGCAAGGATTGTTGATATGCTTGTTGTTGGGATGATTGCAATTGTACCTGATATTGAGCTTGTGCTTACGCTTGCTAAGCTTGATATTGGGCTTTAGCTTGAGCATGTGCTTGTTGGGTTGCTTGTGCAGCCTGAGCAACTTGTGTGACTTGTGTGGCTTGAGTTGCTTACGTAGCTCGGGTAGCTTGTTGTTGTTGTAGTAAAACTTAGGCTTGGGAAGGTTTTTGTTCCTGTTGGGCTTGTTGTGCCATGAATTGTGCTTGTGCTTGCTAAGTAGCTAGTAGTTGTGCAACTTGTTTCTTTTGGGTTTGTTGAGGTGCCTTTTGATAGGTGGCTTGTGTAGGTACTTTCAAAATGATACTAAATGAGTTTTCCATGTTGGGTTTTGTTGTGGTGGTGGTGGATTAGGAATAGTGTTGGTTGTTGCAATTAGAGAAATAATTGTATTGATGATTGGGGTTTGCATGGTGGATGGCATGATTGAGATGCTTGGTCCTTGGGAGACCATGTTTTGAGATACTTGGTAAATGGTAGATGATGTGTTGATCACTGGGGTTTCTTGAATGGTTTCCACCTATTGTTGAGATATCAATGGCAAGATGGGAGGATTCAGTATGATGTTTTGATTTATGATTGAATGGTTGCTCGGATTTTTTTGATTGATGGTCGACAAAGGTGGAAGGCCCAACCCAAGGAGTGGTATGGATGTTGCTAGAAATGGTTGAAATGGTGGGAAAACAAGTGGTGTACTCACTTGGAGAAATGATGATGATGCAGAAGGATCAAAGATTCCCCCTGTTCCAAACAATCCTCCTTCTCCTTGTGAGGTCATAGGGAGAGTGGTTTACGTGTCAAGAGGATAAACCAATGTTGCATGAAAAGAGGTTGGATTGGTGGGATCATGAAATGCAAGAAAAACATATGGGTGCAATGGATTCAATAAGATGGATTGGTCCAATACAGTGTTTTCATCCAAGTCATAGTTGTTCACAAGGGGATGTGCTTGAAGTGCATGAAGTAATGAGCTTCCCTTGTTAACAATTGGCGGAGTTGCAGCAATGGATGATGTGACTTGTGGGATGCTTTGGGTGATGATTTGATATGGAGGTGTAGGTGGGATTGGAGGTATGATCCCAAGAGGTCTTTCCAAAATAGGGCTTATGTCATAATCAGAAGGGAGCTTGGCCCCTTCTTTTTCCAACTCAAGCATGTATAGAGAGGGATTGACCCTCAACATGGCATTGAAAATTCTACGAGTCTCAATATTTTGAACCATTTCAATGATTTCATCTTGTATCATCTGTAAGACATAGTTGGTGATTTCCTCCACTTTTCCCTCCTCTTGAGGATTTTGAGGTACTAGAGGAGGATTAATTGGGAGGTCAAGGGATATCATAGGGTTGAATTCTATTTCAGTTTGAATTAGATCACTCGAAGTGGATTTTTATTTGTTTTGCTCCATGTTTTTCTTGTATTGAGATTGAGTTTGAACCATAAAATAGGGATCAATTTTCAGGAATGTAAGAGATGAACCTATAACACCTTAGATTTGTGTAAACTTTAGGCTCAAATAAGAGAATCCAAGTTTTCTTTAAGGATCAAAGGATGGGTATGACATAAACGGAGGACGTATGGTGTCGATGATTGAACTATGAGAAATCTTGAAGGAGATACTAGACTTTAGGACTTGATTTGATTTGATTTGGTTTGATTTGATCAAAACCTTGGATTTATTGGATTTTGATTTGTATAGTGAACTCATAAACTCTAAGAGGTTGGATGTTATCCTAGAGTAGACTTGTACACAAGATGATAATTTGATTAACTGTGTAAAGAAGGATTCATATAAACACCCCTAGCCAAACAAGATGATTTTGGTTTTCTTGTAGGATAATGAACTTATAAACCTCAAGATGTTGTATGTTATCAAAAGTTATAATTGTTCACAAGGTTTGATAATTTGACTAAATATCTAGAGAAGTATTATCTACACACATCTAACCAAACAAGATGATTTGGACTTTCCAAAAGCCTAGCATGAATGATTTTTTCATGATTTCCAAGAGTTGTTGGTGAGATGATTTTTGTTTTGATGTTTGGGGGGTGGATGATAATGATGAATTTGATCCTAGATTAGACCTAGGTAAAACTCCTTTCTACAAGACCTCGGTATTGAAGAACATGCTTGGTACTTCCTATGTAAGAAATGCAAACCTTTGAAAGAGACTTGGATTTTTTTGGAAATAAAACTAATGCAAGTTAGGATTGTTCTTTGAATATTTCTTATAAAAATTGTAAATCAACCTTTCTCTAATTTCATGAAGCCTTGAAAGACATTCTTCATGATCTTTTGGACTAAGACTTTTGAACTTTGGTTTTCAGATTTTGATCTTTTGAGAAATTATTTGAAAGAGCACATGTGTGGGGATCAATTATTTCCTAGTTTTTCTTAATGACTTCTTTTTAACACAAACAATTCTTGATCTAGGTTTTCAACTAGATGTTTGATGAGCACTTGGATTTTTCAAAGCTATTTGTTCCCCCTAAAGGGTTTGAAATTTCAAGAAATTGGTGAATGTTTGTTTTCAAGCATTTTGGATCCAAGCAAAGTATTTTGATTTCAAAGAATGTGGACAACCATATGGATAAAAGATAAAATATTTGTTGAGTTCCCACTTGGAAAAATCTAGCTACGCTTACTCTTAGTGGATGATTATATGCTTGACCACACATGCTCCCCCTTACAGTGTACTCATTTCTGGGGTCATCCAAGCATCAGTACCCACGAAACTCCCATGGCATACTTCTTATCTCTACCAAGAGTTATAAAAATGTGGGCCGACTTCAAAATGATTGTTCTTGCATCAACAAATAGATTAGGATTTTGGATTTTACACAATTGGTTCTTAATCAAGGCGCCCATTCAAAAATCCACACAAGAGGAAAGATCAAATAATGCAAAGAGTATCACCTTCTTGTTCGTAGGATTTCCTGTAATGATGAGATTTCCTCAACATTCAAATTTATATACTGGTTGGGAGAAGCTTGGCATTTAGCTCATTATCGGTTTGAGTCGTTTCCTAGGGTGATTACTTTTTCCCACCAGGCAGGCCCTCTAAAGGTGAAAAATAATGAAGAAGTGCATTTTTAGTTTGACCACCTAACACATTTAGGCAAGAGCACACACAATGCCTTTTCTTCACACTTGCATGATTTGTTCAATTTTAAACCCAAACTTGAAGTGTGTAGGTAATTTTTTAAGCAATCAATGTCACTAGGATGCTTTTGGTTCTCAAGATCATTGTGAATCCTGAGAGAAGTGCATACACATTTTAATGATTCTAGTTGCAAAAAAGATTACAAAACAATGAAAGAACAAGTTCATTTTAAGCCCCAAAGTAATGGTGAGTTTGTTTTAAGCACCAAAATCCATGTGTGAAGTTGATTGTTCAGTTTTAGACCAAATTGAAATCTAGTATGTTTCTAAGATTCAATTTTAACCAACTTGAAAATATCAAACCAATTGTTAATTTTAAACCCCCCAAAAAAATGTGTTGGCCTAAAACAAAAACTGAGAGCATAAAACGAAAGCCTTAGATTATAACAACAAGCATTAAAAAATTCTTTTTCAAGTCTTAATTTCAATTTTCAATGCCCAATTCCAATCTTCTTCCTTTCACTTAAGTCCAATGTTCAATTCCAATGCCATCGATGCAAACCTATAAACAATACAAAAGTTACCACAAATCAAAAATATGATATTAAAGATTTAATGATAAATTAGCATTATGAATATAGTTTGAAAAACATGATGAAATTCTTAAACTTGTGAAAACAAAAAAAAAAAATCCTTTGAGAGATAAATATTGCAGCTACCTGTAATGATTTCCACAATAAGAAGAGTACTAGTACCAATAAATGCACAAAGGATTTCTACAGGCTTCAAAATATTTATGAGGAAAGAAAAAATAGACTTTTGAGATTGCTGATGCATTGAATCGATACTCAATGCACAAGGCCCAAAGAGCATGTGGAACCCTAAACAATTGGATTTTAGTGTATTAGGACTACATCACCAGGAATTACGTAGAGGCCACAACTTAAAATGTTCACAACATATAATCATACTGCCTGAAAAAAGTATCTCTAATTGATTGTTAACAATCGAGCAATATCACCAATAAATATGCTGAAACAACAATATTGATGATAGGAAGACTTTGTTTACCAATCATTAGTAATAGAAACAACAATATGCATGAGATAAATGGCAATGTCAATACTCCTTAACATATCAGATTTTGACCAATAATATATGACTATGATTTGCTCATACCTGTTGTCTGCTTCCCCTAAAATTGAATGACAACTTGCATAGCAGTTAAGCACCATAAATGGATTTCATAGAACTAGTTCAAAGAAATGTAACATGTAGGAATGATTTAATGTGAGTATAACAGTGATTAAATAAGACTGACAATATTAAAGAGTACTAGTAAGGCATGACAATGGACTGTCAACAAAATTTACTCCTTCCACCTACTTGTCACATCATAAAATCTTCTCCTAGACAAATATATGTATTTCAACAACAAACTGGGAGGATTTGATCTATCATTTAAATCGACATCCCATAAATCCACTGTTAGAGGAATAAATTCACATCTATGTTTGAATTCTTCAAATTGAGTGGGTGGCACGTCTTTATTACCCCAAAATAATTTTGCAAACACAAACAAAAAAACAACGGGCGCACAACTTAAAAGTTATTTAGAGTTATAAACTTTCAAGAAAGTGCAAATTATATGGTGTGAAACCAACAAATTACACAACCTTTGAGTGGAAACATTGTTGTCAAAAATGGAATGAGATCTTTCAACAAGTTATGGATGTTCCTCAAAGCATAAAGGAAAGAGGAGTTTCCTTATTATGGGTGTGTAGGTAGCAAAGAGAGTGGAAGGAGTGATATGGAGTTTTGTTTAATGCTGAGGGAGAAATGTTATTCTATCGATAATTCCCCTTACTTC
>CM021102.1:161101850-161138880 GCA_007115665.2 Sequoiadendron giganteum | reverse complement strand
CTCACTATGGTGTACCTTGACATGACCAACATTTGTACTAGGTGCTCATCATATAGGTTTGATATCTATTTTTGGGTGAAATTTTACTAGAAAGCTATACATCAGTCAACATCTAAGATTTATTATGCATGGGATTGTAGAGAATACAAATTATTTGATCTATTCCATCCTCTAACTGGCAGCCTAGTTGGGTGCCATTTAGTGTGCTAGTCATCCTCAACATAGGTGGCTCTAAAAACTAGTATTGAATTGCAATTTTTGCTAGTTCATTGACGCATAGGAGAAGGCATAGAAAGGATTCTCAAAGCTGTAAGGTAGTTTGTCACTTTGAAACTCTTAATTTTATTTGACTAAGATGCCTCTCCATTCAATGTAGTGTTCCAAAATTGGTGACATAATATTTTCCACTCCAACCTACACACAACATTCACTCCCACATAGCTACAAGTCTCTTCCATGCAGTCTACACCCTCCAACAACCCTCTTTGAATTAGTTAAACTCAACACTTCATAGAAAAGACTCAATAGATGGCACCTACTCGACTCAGTCAACCCCAACATACCCATTATTTCAAGCATTATTTTCTATGGTTTATTTACTTTTTAAATAGTTTGGCATAATTTTTTTAACCTTTGTTTATGCTCGCCATACTAGTTAACTATTGCTTGTTGTAGTGTCGAAAAAATTAATCCTTTTTCACACTTTACTTAAAGTAATTGACACATAATTAGCTTAATTGTGCTTTGGAATGTTGTTGTAAGGTGTTGTACAAACTCACACCTCTCTAGGTCCTTATTGAATTAAAATATATTTAGATTTCACCTTTTACAAGAGCGTTGAGAAGTGTTGTAGGAAATTTTTACACTTTTCTAAGGTCTATTCATCTATTTAAGCCTAATGGACCCCTTTTGTACTTAAATTCGGACCTATTTATGGTGTTGTAAAGTATTTAAACACACTTTCACATCTATGTAGGGTGGTATTAATTAATGGTGGTTAATTAGACTCAATTTCCCCTTTTAATTCAAACTCAAGTCCTCTAAATTACACCTCCCGAAGATCAATCCCAACACCCAACAATTAAATAAGATAACCTTTAATGTGGAAAATTTTAGGTCCTAGAAAGTGTGCTAGGACCCATTCGCCACTAAGGGAAAATGGGTCTTCCCATAATAGGACCCCACTTTCTTGGCATATTCCAACTATGTCTTTGATCCTATTTTCACCCCCTAAAGCTTGGTCTTGGAAAGTTAGCCAAGACCCATTCACTGAAGTTGGAAAATGGGTCCTCCCTTAACAAGGACCCTCCTTTCAAATTTCATCTTGGTGGGATTTTAATTAATTTCATTTCCAGATCTGAGGTCAGCCTGAATTATTTTAATTTTGGGGTTAAATCTCTAATTTAGTATAAATACAAGGTTATTTTGACATAATCTCATTTAGAAATTCTAAAAAAATATAAGGGATAAAACTAGATCAAGATTACAACTGAGCAAGACAAAGCACTCAATCAAAATTTAAGTTTGAAGCAACATTTCAAGATCTTCAATTTCATTTTGTATCGAAGATCAAGCATTGTTGAAGGTTGATGGTAGATGCCTATGGAGAATCATAAAGGGTTCTAGGCATTGGGAGATGAATAAGTCATACAACCAAGCCTAATGAATTTTTTCTGGAGTGATTCCATCTTCTATAATAATCCTATTTATAGCCTACAAGAGGTGTTTTCAGATTTATGATTCATTGAAGGGATTAGACATCTTCTTCAATGAGTCATTTACATTGTTCATATTACATTCAAAGGTTTTATCCTAACACAATGGGGTAAAATTACCTTTACATTCTCTTGGATCTTAGTCTTAGACACACTTAAAATTAAGATTGCAGACACTATTACATGTTTTAACTTTTCATTCATCATCAAAGGTTTAATTACCAACAAGGAGTTTGACTAAGGAAAACCCCTATCCACCAACAAGATATAAAATTTTTTTTGCAAGTTTTAGGTAGATCTAGATTCGGAAATAGGAAATTCAAAGTGAAAGGAAGAAGAGTAGACCTAGAAG
The DNA here is from genome assembly GCA_007115665.2 of Sequoiadendron giganteum. Classification (NCBI taxonomy): domain Eukaryota; kingdom Viridiplantae; phylum Streptophyta; class Pinopsida; order Cupressales; family Cupressaceae; genus Sequoiadendron; species Sequoiadendron giganteum. The sequence goes on along the minus strand of CM021102.1, from coordinate 161,136,813 downwards.
TTACAACCCAAATTCAAATACTTTTGGAAAACCCTAGAAAGACCCATTCGACTTTCAGGGTGAATGAGTCCCTGTTGAGGGCTAACATGCATCATATTCTAGACATTTCAAGCTTTTGTTTCGAATTGAAATCTCCTCAAAAAATTCTACTACGACCCATTCACCTTTGGTGGCAAATGAGTCCCTATTAGGAACACATAAAAGTTATATTTCACCAAGTTCACATCCTTACCTTCGTGTTCCTTCAGAAAAGTTACAATTTCCTTTTGTTTTTTGTTCAATTTATGCATTTGTGTGTTAGAACTAGGATTAGGGTTCGTTCATTAGCCCAATTCTTTCTCTCTCAAATTGATATTGAGCTCACCACCTCATCCTTGTATAATGGAAAGGGTGCAAGATCCCTTAGTCTTGATTCAATTCATATTTTGGGTTGATAGTTGTTTCAAGATTCTTGGATGTCATCTTTTGAATGAAACACCCATATAGAGAAAAGGTTGATTGGAAACATTCTTCTCTTCCCTCTTTCTCCACATTTCATTCTGGTGAACCTAACCCCTTTTTGAGAATCTTAGTTTCTGAGTTGGAGTGTAATTCAATCATAAACCCCTAGCTTGCATTAGGTTTGCATTACATTCTAGGGTTTCCTTTTTTGCATTAGTGAACATTGCATATAGGATTAAATTTCATGTTTGCATTGTTTATATTCATTAAAAATATTTAAAAAGTGTTTAAATTGCATTTAGTCTTCAATTTCATTTACATTGACATAATCATCCAAGAATTTAGATTCAAATTGCATCATAGATTTTTCAAATTTAGTCACCATTCAATCATAGAAAAATTTTCATTTAGAAAATTTATACTTAGATTTTATTTTATAGCATTCACTATTATAAATTTGAGAAAGATTATACACAGAGTCAACTTAAAAAAACTAAAATCAGAAAACCCTAAAACTATGACCCATTCACCTTTTGTGGCAAATGAGTCCTTGGACACATTAATCAGTAGGAATTATGGGAATGTTCTGGTGTTTCAAGTGCCTTTCTGATCTTTGTAAGTACCTGCACCAAGACCCATTTTCCTTTAAGAGTGAATGTGTCCCTATATAACTTTTGACAGGAATTTTTTTGGTTACTAATAAAAAAATTCTGCCTCTGTTCTAAAATCAGCAAAGTGTTAATCTAAAGAAAAATGTTTTTGCATGCAATTTCTTGTTTATTTAGATAAATTTAGTAACATTGGGAAAAATCATTTCTTGCATTTTTAGTTATAGATAGCATTAGAATCTCACAGTTTCAACATGTTGTCATTAGTAAACATGTTAAATTACATTTGGCATGAACATTAGAAAACAAACTCAAAACAACAAAAAAAACAAATGATACTTGTAGAGAAAGTAAAATGATGAAAAGTTTTCTTTTAAGGGTTGACTTGCCCTCCAAGACTTTTAGTGGCGATGACTTTGACATGTTAGATGAAGCCCTTGAGGAATTCATCTCACAAGGTTCATCCACTAAGGCTTTTCATGACAAACCAAAATACAAAGACATTAATACCATCGCATTGAAACTTATAATTTACACCCTCCCACAAAACTGCAAGTCCAAAACAAGCATGTGCTCATCCTTGAACCAACATAAGGATTCGTCCAAAAATGGTAATGCTCCACAAAACAAGAACTATAACACCATTGCACATACCTACAATACAAGAAACAATAGGAAAAAACAACAACATTTTGTTTCATTACCATTTCCTAATCACAAACTATGGAAAGGAATATAACCTTGTTGAACACCTTAAGAAATCTCCTGGTAATATTTATGTATGGGAGTTCCTTCAAGTATCCCCTAGTTATCATCGCATACTTCAAGAGGCCTTGCAATAAGTTATGGTTCCTTCTAACAATAACTCAAATGATGTAGCAACACTAATCCAACAGATGAACGAAATGAATCTAGGCATAGTCTTTCACCAAAATGAGTTACCTCCCTTGTAAATTGAAAAAAAGTATGAAGCTTTCAACATAATACAAAACATTGGTCAAGGTGTGATAAAATGAACTCTTGTTGATAATGGTTTGTCCCTAATTGTGTGTAGTATGAGCCTTGTGAAAATATTGGGGATGAGTTAAAGTCATTTAAACACGATTCTTTATCTATTCAAGGATTTGAAAACATAGGAAAACAATCGCTCAGAGCTATCACATTACCTATTAGAATTAGGGAAGTAAAATTACAAAACTTGATCCACATTATGCCTAATGATCTTTCTTATAATCTCCTTTTATGGAGACCGTGGATTCATGAGATGAATGGTGTTCCTTCCATTGTACATCGGATCATGAAGTATGTCTATTATAACAAGATTTATACACTAAAAGTTGATCCTAATCTTGAAATCTGTTTGATCGCTCAAAGAAATGGACACAATCCTTTAGATGCATTGGAATCCTATACACTGCAATTTGTATCAAAAGAAAAAAAGAACAAGAAACAAACATTGATGAACTTACTAAGTAATTGGAAGATGATGGGGGATCTTTGAATTTCACATCGACATTCATGGGAGAAGACAAGATAATAACAAAATACAATGAAAAGAAAAAGCAACCAATGGTAATGTCAACACAACATTCACAAGGCATTTCACAAACATAAACCTCATCTACTTCGGATGAAGACACAATATACACAATGAATTTTGATTAGATAGATTATCAACAACCACCAAACCCGAAAGAAATGGAAAGACTTTATGGGACATGTTATGAGCTCATGAAACAACATGGGTATAACAGAAAAGGATGTAGGAAGAAAGAAAAAAGTGATCTATATCCCCATTGATCCTAACAAATAAGAAATAAAAACTAGTTTGGGATATTTCCCTTCTAAGATAACACAAGAAATAAATAACCCTTCACTCAACATCAACACTATCATATGTAACACTAGAAAACCAAATCTCACCTTGAAGCATCCCAAATTTCTTGATATGAATTCTAATGTATCTTTGGAATACTTTAAGGATCATGAATCTTTAAAAAAAATGCTAGGATTCTATGATAAACCATTCACTCCCACAAGGAAACAAGTTACATGTGCATTGGTTAGCACTAAAGAACTTTATGAAGATAATGGAAATAATGAAGACATCAAAGACAAGGAGGAATATGATCTTGAGAAATAAAAACCAAAATCACTTCCTTTGGGAGATACAATAGACATACCAATGGATATCAACAATGAGGAGAAAATAATTCAAGTAGGGAAGTGTCTTGATGAAGACAAACAAGAAGATCATGCAAGCTTACTTCATGACTTCCCCAAACTCTTTGCTTGGACTTACTCAGATATTCCAAGAATTGATGCTAAGATTGTAACACATAACATAGTCATCACAGAAGATGCTAAACCAGTGTGACAAAAAATACAAAAAATGAATCCTAAATAGCCCTATTGGTTAAAGCTAAAATTGAAAAACTTCTTGATGTTGGGTTCATTCGACCTATTGATTATTCTCCATGGATCTTGAATATTGTCGCAGTCATGAAACCTGAAAATCATATTAGGATGTGTGCATACATTAGAGACTTGAATAAAACATCCTTAAAATATAATTTTCCCCTTCCTAATATTGATATGATAGTGGAATCAACTATAGGAAATGCCTTGTTATCATTCATGGATAAATTTTCTAAATATAATCAAATATTTATCAACTCGTACGACCAATACAAGACAACATTCACCACCATTTGGGGAACTTTCTTTTGGGTAGTCATTCCCTTTGGATTGAAAAATGCGGGTGAAATGTATCAACAAGCAATGACATTGATATTTAATGACTACATACACAATATTTTGGAACATTATGTTGATGACATTCTAGCCAAATCCTTAACTCGAAAAGACAATGTAAATATTCTACATAAAATCTTTGAGAGAATGTGAAAGTATAACATGAGATTGAAACCGAAGAAGTGTGTCTTTGGTGTAGATAGTGGAAAACTTTTAGGTTTTACCATATCTCATAGACGCATTAAGGTGGAAACAAAGAAAATTGATTCTATAGTTAGCATGACACCTCCTAGAAACATATCTCAATTGTGTACTTTACAAGGGTAGATTCAAGCTATAGGCCATTTCGTAGCTTCCTTGGCTGATCGAACATTACCATTCACACAACTCCTTAATAAAGATGTCTAGTTTGATTGGAATGAGGATTGTAAACATGAATTTGAGAATTTGAAAGATTATCTTGTTACTCCACCTGTATTACGACCTACTATGCAACACAAGCCATTTTTTCTCTATACACCAACATCAACCCATTCTCTAGCAACATTGTTGGCTCAACAAGATGATAATGGTAAGTAACATCATGTCTATTACATTACCTGAACTTTGATTGACTATAGAACACGATACACAACCATAGAAAAGCAATGTTTGGCTCTTGTGTTTGCTGCTAGTAAACTAAGACATTATTTATTGAACATTGAAATCCACGTTATGAAAAAGTTTGATTATTTAAAGTATCTCTTTATGAAAAAATATTTGTCAATATGCCTAGGGAAGTGGGTTATGTTGTTAACTAAGTTTTACCTTAATTTTTTTTCACAAAAAAAAATTAAAGGATAGGCCTCAACTGACCAATTAGCTGATTCTCCTTCTCCTCTAGTGTTTCCCAACATAGACTCATTTCGAGATGAAAATGTGTTGACTATACAAAAAGAAAAAAAAAATGGGAATTATACTTCAATGGTTCTAAGTGTAGAACGGGCTCTGGGATAGGATTTATCCTAATTCCTCCTTCAAGCAAGCCTATTCCCATATCTTTTTGTCTAAACTTCCTATGTACCAATAACACTATAGAATATGAAGCTCTAATAGCTAGGATATGTGTGATGTTAGCATTAAAAGTCAAACACATTTCTATATTTGGGGATTCACTCTTAATCATTAAACAAATGAATGGTGTGTATCAAGCAAAGCATGATAAAATTTTCTGATATAGAGATATTACAATGGTATTATTAAACAAGTTTGAATGTTACATGATAGAAAAAATCCCATGAAAGGATAATAATCATGTAGATGCAATGGAAAGCACTCCCTTTCTTATATCTCTCGATGATCCTTTCGTTGACTTCACATTTACAGCCCAAATGATACCAACACCTTCAATAGATGACAAGAACACAAAAGTGTTATCAACTGATGTTCATGGTTCTAGTGAATGGGTTACATGTATATTCAAATACTTGAAAGATGGTACCTTTCCTGAACCAACATCCAAGAACACTCGAGCCCATATGTGAAAACTCACATCCAAATATATAATATTAGATTACATTCTCTATAGAATATTATTCTATGGAGTTTTACTCTGATGCCTTATGAGATCTGAAATCCCCATATCACTTGAAAAAGGAACTGTAGGTGCTTGTGGGGGTCATTTTAGAGGAAGATCCCTAGTTCAAAATTTAATTTGTAGAGGCTATTATTGGAGACACATGGAACAAGATTGTTTTGAGTACGTGAAGAAGTTTCATAAATGTTAGGAACATAAAAATTTGATCCATGCCCCCGCCTCTGAACTTCACCCTCACATTCCTATTTTTCAGTTTTCAGTTTAGAGCTTAGACCGTATTGGGAAAATATCACCACCTTCTTTCATTAGACACACCTTTATCATTAGTGCAACTGATTACTTCACAAAGTGGGTAGAAGTTATCCCACTTTTTTTTGTGACTGCTGATACAATATGTTGTTTCATATTAGAACACATCATTACTTTCTTTGGTCTCCCTTTTGCATTGGTCTTAGATAACATAACTCCATTAAAAAATAATGACGTGAATAAATTTTTAGAAACATGAAATATTCAACATCATTTTTCAACATCATACTATCTACAATCAAATGGACAAGCAAAAGCAACAAATAAGACTATTGAACAAATTATGTGAAAGACAATAAGCAAACATAACAAAGATTGGCATACACAACTAACCTATGTGCTATGGGCTTATCGTACGAGCATTAGAACATCCACTGGAAATACTTCATATAACCTAGTCAATGGTGTTGAAGCAATAATTCCTTTAGAGTTAGAAATTCCTTCCTTAAGAATTTATTTTAAAGGGCTCATCGATGCCAATAATTACAAAGAAGAACTTTTGGATCAGCTCAAAATTCTTGATGAACAATGTATTAACTCTCTTGAACACTTACAAGCTTACTCTAAAAGAATGCAACGTGGTTACAATGATAATGTCATCCCCCATGAATATTATCCTAGTGATCTAGTTTTATACGAAAACTAGTTAAATATCAATGCTCTCTCGAATGAAAAATGAATGTTTAGCCCTAATTGGTTAGGCCCTTACATCATTAAATAAAACTATGGATCCAAAGCTTACACATTAACTGAAATGGATGGTACATCTCTAAAAGACCCTATAAATGTCACACATATGCACTGGTATTACATCTAGAAATTCTGGTTTTGAATGGTATCTTAGAGTAATTTTGTTAGGTGAGATAGATAGGTTCTATTTTAGCTCACATTACTTTCTTCCTTGATACAAAGTAGCATGTGTGTATCTTAGACTTTAGGGTAATTAATCAATTACTTTGTGGACCACAAAATTTATGTTGTGTTAAGGATGGGTTCCCTTCCACTTCTAGGGTTTTCCACCTAGAAGGAAAGAGAGTTTTCCTTTGTGTACATAGATCTTGGGATTCATTCAATATTAGGGTTGGATATGATTGAAATTCCTAAATGTAGTACTCTAAATGTTCTATTCTGATAAATGAAACTAGTTATTACATGCAAGCTAATGAAATCTACATTGTTTGGAAACACATGATGCTGTGCAACAAAGGTGAAATAAAGACTATACAAGGTAAGATAACCTAATAGATCAGACAAGTGCACCTAGAAATTGATGAGGACGGAAGTGGAGATTGCAAAATTCTCTAGAAATCTAAAGAATCTAACTTTTATGCCCACTAGGACACTTATGCCAAGCTGGGCGACCTAGTCCCAATTCTAATAAATTTCTCTAGGCTTTGTTCCAGCCAACCAAGTTTTTGAATCTACCAAAATATTTGATAGAAACCTATAGAGGGCCTAGGTTGCCACTATTGGTGACCTAGTCTGTTTCAACTTTTCAGGAAATCTAAAAGTGGAGTCGGAGGTCTATAGTCTGAACTCTGCTTCTTCACTAAAATTTGGGCTTAGATCTATAAAATCACCTACAAAATAGAATATACTTTGGTTTCTAATGTGAGGTTTTCCTTGGTCAAACCCCTATTTTTTATTTAAACTTTGAAAGAGATAAGAAATTTTCATAAACCCTATTCGTAAGGGTGTTTAGAACTAGGAAAATCTGAAGTAAGACAAAACCCTATTCTAATGTGCTAGAATAAGATGCATGCATGAAATTTGAGTGATGTAAGGCTTCAATCCAAGAAACCCTAAAAGATTACAAATGAATGTAAGTGAAATGAAAATGGGATGCAAACCTTAAATATGAAGACAGAAAGAAAATGGAAAATGGAATCACTTTGAAAACAAGTCTTTAGGTGTGATTTGGTTGCTTGTTGGACCTCCTCAACCTATATTTCTCCATGATTCTCCATAGGCATCCATGATCAATCTTTTGCAATTTGAGATATGAAGTGAGAAGTGAGCTTGAAGACCTACAAAAACCCCAGTTTACTGCCCTAAGCTTCAATTTTGTTGTAGAAAGAGAGATGAATCTTCTTGTGGAAGATGTTCAATACTTGATTCTTGAGTTGGATTGTTAAAAAATTACTAAAAGAACCCTAAAAAAATGACATAAAAACAAGTATTTATAAGAAAAAATACCTAATTGTCAGTTATTTTGACCTAAAAGGTCATCACCCATCGATTTTTTTTAGCAAGCTAGACATTTTCCCACTCAAAAATCCAAATAACCATAAAAAGGACTAGGTCACCACCTTGGGCGACCTAGTCCCACTAGGGATTTTTGAGGTGGGATTGATAATTTTTAAGTGATTTTGGTGCTATTTGTCAGGGCTTGTATGATTCCTTAGGTAAAATAGGCCTCAAAGTCAAGAATAACCAGTCTTAGGGGCCTATAAATGTTGTTTTAGGAGGGTGATTAATGCAAGGGTAGCTAAAGTAGGACAAAATTAGGCACAAAATTGTCCTTTTCTTCAAAGGTATATAATTTTTGGTGACACATTTAGCCCCCACTTTAGCGCCCTTATGAATCTATGTGCATATGTAAGCTAAATGACTCTAAACAATGCACTTTGTTTTCATAAAAGGATACTCATTCAATGGTGGGAGAATGAAGCCCCCAGTGTAGTTATGTACAAAACCACAATGTTAGGAACTGCATCTTGCAACACAAACTTGTTAGTTCAAAAATCCTCTTATCTAATTCCTAGAAATCAAATTTGAGGGTAGATGTATGGCCCCCCTTGATTTCACTTGCTTTAAGGATGTGGAATCAAGATAGCAATCTAGCCACATCAAATGAGGACATGAATATCAAAGGGAATTTCCAAGTAACACGTCACATAACAATATGTGAGTGATGATGTAGGGTGTTGAAACATGATTCTGATGTAACAAACAACATCAAAAATGGAGTTCACTAGAACCTGTAATGTTGGTTTGGCTAAAAAGAACACTAATAGGTCTAAAATGGAAAAAGTATAAATGAGCTTACATGGAAATGAGAAAGAGTAAAAGGAATGAAAAGGATGTAAATGGTCACTTACTTTTTCATTTTACCTTATTTTTAGCTTGAAAGTGATGAGGAGATAGTGAAATATGCTGAGCACATGAGATTTTACACCTATGAGATTGGATGCGCTGTGAGATTAGGTGGCCAACGACAAGCGGCAGCATGAGGTGAGTCGATTCCAGTACCTTTGCATTGTGATTTTTCAATTATGGGATGATTTATATGCATATTTAGGTTAATTTAGGATCTTGGAAAAAAAGTTTGCAAAGTGTCCCTTTTGTTCGCAAAGTGTCCCATTTGTTTGCAAAGTGTCATGTTTCTTCATGAAATGTCCCAAAAGGGTTATAGGGTGTCTAGGGCCTTAGATAATGTCCACTAGAACAAAATTAGTACACTTTCTCGATGAATTAAAGAGTAAACTTAAAGATATAAGATAATTTAGAGAGTATATTTTGATGATTAGGTAGGTACCCACCTGATCGCATGAATGTCTAGGTGGGAGACAACTGAGATTTTTGAGAGATCTAGCCCCTATTTTGTTAGTGACATACACAAAGAGCTTATAGCAGGTAGGTATTTATTGGGTGTAGCTCATGACCCCCATGAGGTACCATGACGTGATGCAGATGGCGTTGTGTGAGCATTGGAATGCGAATACATGCACATTCCACCTACCCACTTGACAAATGTAAGTCACACTAGAGGACATACATCGGATACTCTGAGTCCCTATTTGGGTGGAGTGAGTGCATCTCTAGAGAGTTTATACCTTTCATGAGCAATAGGTAGATATGTAGTATTGCCTTGGTGAATGAGTTCATGATGATAGGGTTGCAAGACGGATAGACCTAGCACTAGTACTTTATTCACGAGCACCAATGGTGAGATGGATTATGATGCATACCATCACATTGGTACTCATCCTATATGGATAGGAAAAACACCTCAAGGGTGGGCTAGTGCATCTGATATGTGGGATGGCAAGCAAGAGACAGTATATGCCTGGGGACGTTGCATCCTTCCACATTTATACTATGATTTGGGGTGGTTATATTTTGTGAGTTAGATAGTATGGTTCACTATACACTTCTTTAGGGTTTGTGCCTAGAGCATATAGCTTGCACTAGGCCTGTTGGCTTCCCGTGTCCTATGACACTAGAGTATCCTTGGTATTTCGTCTATCCTCTTCGATGGTTATGGTAGTATGGATATTTTCACTTTTGGAGAGTGAGGTTCAACCGATTGGAGGATGAGATCTTGTGGAGACCTTAGCAACTTGTACTATAGTGGTCAGACCATACAAGATAGATGAGGAGACTTTAGTTGGAGATATTTCTAGTTGGTCAACATGATCACATAGTATATCCCTTCTACTATGATCAAGTCATGCATCGGTTTGGATAGATTCAGAGACAACCCAGGGCACAGTCATATTTCACGAGGTTAGTGTGGAGTGATCGAAGGCCTGGTGATACAATACAATTCACTTTATAGGATGTCATCCATAGTGACTCTGATTATTCTGATCATGATCAACTATCGGTCTCTAACACAAACGACATCAGTACCACATGGGATCATGAGAAGTGGTGGATAGCATCATGGCCAACTTTGGTATTTTTGATTGATGAGGTCGTAGGGGATGTAGGATCATTACCAGATGAGGGAGATGAGAGAGAGGATAGAGCTAAGGAAACACGCTATAGGACTGCAAACATATTTATAGACATTATTGATGAGGAGTATGATGAGGATGCAAACCCAGACTATGATGGATAGGAGGGAGAGGAAGAGGATTAGGATGACAAGCCACCCCTGAGTGTGGGTGATGAGGTAGTAGTTGAGGATCGATATTAGTGGGGAGAGACCCCACCCATTCATATGACTAGATCCCAAGCAATAGCAACAACAGGCGCTAGTATTCACAGCCGAGGAGAGTCTAGGACAACATCCATGCCCCTTGTATAGGATAAGGTTCATATTCCTTATCCTACTAGAGATATAGGTGATGATATTTAATTTGATGCATGTACTTTATACTTTGATGTGGTATTTTATGTATATATATATGATGATGTGTACTGATTATATTTTATTTCTATCTTGTAGGACCCATGGAGTATTGGTGGGATATCTACCATTAGGAAGCTGCAAAGATAGTGCCAACATCCTTCGATGAGTTGGAGATGGACTCATATTACGTGCCCCCACCTAATATGGAGTGAGATCCAGAGTCACTAAGACCCTTCGCAAGACTATGGGCAGCATATTAGGGCTTGAGGAGATAGGTTCACTGAGCTAGGACTGCATCACAAGCACAGTCATCTAGGACTCTGACGGAGTTTGAGAGACTAGAGAGAGAGGTGACTCAACTACAGGCAGAAAGGGATCAGATAGCAAGAGAGCATCAGGTGGAACTTGCACGGATGGAGGAAATGGAGTTTGCAATCAGATTCAATGGATCACGATCACGATCACACACAACCATCTCCTGATGTTCGACTACTAATGCAGCATGAGTGCCAGATCCTGAGGGATCCGATAATCACAATCCTCAGTGACAATGTATATTTTGATGATATGTATAGAAAAATTTATATATATATATGCATGTTGATGTTATATGTTGTGGTTTAATGTGTGAATGTTAAAGAACAATGTGACTAATTAAATAGCCTGTAGAAGATTACTTAATTAATGTCATCATGATTTAACAAAATTTATGTGATCTAAGTAAAAACTTGTTAGAGCTTGTATTAGATAGAACATGAAGATTAAGTATGTTATGTACTTATAAAGTTAAAGTAACATAACACAAAAGAGGGAATTTTGAATAGTATGAAACCTAAATGAATTATAAAATGAATTAAATAATCAGATTAGTGTTCAAGACACATACATCACGATTTTTCAAGAATGAAGTGTGGATACTAAATCTGCAAAAGCTTAAACTATCCCTCACATTAGAATAGTTAGTCATTCAAAGAAAAGCCAACATAACATCCCTATGAAATACTACAACATGCTTCATAATACAATCAAAGCAACAAAATATCAAATGAACCAAATGAAAGCATGAAAAGAAGCATAGTACATACCTATCCCATAGTGGATTGGTGAAACTTTAATATGAAAATGAACCCTTTCCCAATCCTTGATAATCTTCAAGATGACAATGAACAAGAGATGCAAGATGATGAAAATGTACTCAAAATGCCTATAATAAGAATACTCAAATTGTGGATGATTTTGAAGTATAAGTGCCATGAATTTATAGGTTGAAGGTTGGAAGATTGAAGGATTTGGATGAATGTGGGACAAAAGACCAACCAATGAGAGAAGGCCACTTGTCCACATGTGATTGGAGAATGAATGAGCACATTTTGGAGAATGTGCAAGTAAATGCTATTAGGTGGGTTTGAAATTTGAAAAATAGCTTTAAATGCATATGGTTGAGAGATTTTGGGGGGAAATTTGTTTGGACAAGAAAGTCAAACAAATGGATTTAATCAAGGAATATCCCTTGGGAAAATTCCTTGTGAGGGAAAATAGAGATAATTAGATAATTAATTAAAATTAATTTCATGTGCAAGTTGAAAAATCTAGAGAAAAGAGGATTAGTCTTAGGATTTAATCAAGATTTGATTAACTTAGATGGAGGTTTAGTTGATATGACACTTTATTTATATTTTTTGGATTTATTTAAATCAAAATGAAGGAATGTGAAGATTAGTAATTTAATTAAATAAAGTTTGATTTATTCAATTAAATGAAGAACATTAGAAATTTAATTAAATAACTTTGATTTATTTAATTAAATGAAGAACATTAGATGCATGATGTCGATTTGCATGTCTACATTTCTCCCCTCTTTGGAGCAATGTACCTATTGCATTGATTCAAAGAATGATGCCGCCAAGATAGATTTTTTAGTTTTTTATTTTTTTTGAATGCCCCAATGGGAAGTACATTGGTACATTGCCCCCTCGAGAGATTGAGCAAAAAGTTCAATTTGTGGGTCAATCTCGCGACAAAGAGGTTCAAGATGGATGTATGGATGCTTAGACTAATAGATCTATATGATAATGATGATGCAAATGAGATTTTTGTAAGATGCTTAGAATAACAAATCTATATTATCCTAAGCAACTTAAATGATGATGCAATCCATTTGAGATGGATGATGTTAATTATTATGATGATATGTATGAATATGAAAGATGAGAGTGTGGATGTTTTATGAACACAGGATGGATGCATTGATGACATGATACTATGTTACAATGAAAGAGGATAGAAGAATGAGAGGGATCCATCCTTGAATCCAAGAAGATGTAGAAGTCCAACAAGTATATGAGTCATTGAGACTTTATTAGATATGATGATGAATGATGATAATGTATTGCTTATCCAGGGATGGTAGAGATAAAGAGAATAACTTTCCTTACACTTGATAAAAAACATAGGTATGATGCATCAAGGTATAAAGAACCAGGATGGCGTTGCATCTAGTGTGATGGAATTTGACTCGACAATTAGATAGGAGTACTCTTGTTCACACCTGACATACAAAACATTATACAAAATGCAATTTAGATATTCTAAACATATTAGACCAAAATATAGAAAAGCAAGCCTTCCTATGTGGTCAATACAACATCTAAAACACCTTCCCTACCAACCAAACAAAGCACACATGACCAAGTCGTATTACAAGAATATCCAACACACAGAGTAGATAAAAAGATAATGATTGTTGCCCCATTCTTTTCTCTCTAGACCGTTTTGATTAGGAATCATTGAGAGGGCATTGAAATGAGCGCAAAATAAGATAAGTCAAAAAGACAAAGATAAAGTAAACACACAAGAGATTGTTCTTCATACCGCTAGCCAAGACTAAACTATGGTGATGCCTAATGTTGATGTCCATTGTAGGAAGAATGCATTCTAGGACATGTTGTAATCAGCTGATTTGGGATTGACTGGATGATAAGGTATTGATACTCCGAGTTGATTAACTTGCTAACTTACTGATCTAGACTTGAGACTTTGATGATTGGTCTTTTACTTTTAAACTTGCTAGACTTGCTTCTTACTGACTTACCAAAGGATGAAAATGATGATTGATTTATTATGAATGATATTATTTCGGGTGAGAGCGAGTTGAGATGAATGCAACATTTTGGTTTTTTTCAAATATTTGGATGTTTTTGGTGTTTTGAAATGTTTTGAGGCTATTTTTGGGGTTTTGAGATTTTTTACGAATGTTTTGATTTTCAAATTTTCCATTTTTTTTAGGTTTTTTGAGATTTTGACCAAAAACCTAACCTAAAGACCTATCCTAGGGGTCTTGGGAGCTGATCAACAAATTATCCTTGCCTACGTTATACACACATAGACCATATAGTTTGATTGATACACACTTGATTATTGATGAGATATGATCAAGACGGATTGCCAGATTATTGTGACAGATGCCCAAAGGACTGACCTAAGATATCTCGGAGGCTGATCAAAGATCCACCTTGCCTACATTCAATCTCAGAGACAATGTAGTTTGACAAGATGACTCTATTTTTTGACTTTTTGTATTTTCAATATGTTTTTGGATTTTTTGGTTTACTGATGTTTTTGGATTTTTTTAAGGATTTTATGAATGTTTTTGGATTTTCATGGATTTTTTTAATGTTTTTAGATTTTTTTATTTTAAGGAAGATCACAAGAATATACATGAATTTGATTTGATGCAGCTATAGGAACATGCCCCCAACGTGATGCGATAGACTACTTCGATATAGGCAGGACAAACTGACCTTAGGAATGTGCCAAGTAGTACTAGGGTGGAACATGAGATCAACACAAGATCAAACTATGATACAGATGTGAATGGATGGTGGAAGGATAAATGGAATGCGATGGATAAATGGTAAGTGTACAAAATAAGCCATGAAGATCTTAGTGGATGGAGAGTGCTTTATTTACACAAGGCACGTGTTTGCCAAGTTTTCACCAAGGTACTTTCCCAAAGCCCCACCAAAGTGGTTTTCACTACAGGGAAATTTTTTCCTCTTTAATGTTTTCAATCATTATTCTAATTTTTTCTAGATTTTGGTATTTTTTGATTTTTTTGTATTTTCTGTTTTACCCATAAAAGATCAGGCATAATTTTTTTTGAGATGAGAGTTGTTCATGGGTTCCCAAAAAGGTTCACCTTCGGGTGTTGATAGTTGATATGCCCCTGACTTGTAGTTTGTTGTGATGATGAAAGGTCCCAACCAATCGGGTTAAAATTTTCCCTTGCTATTTGCATTTGGCATGTTCTTCTGATTCTCGTTCAGTACTAGCTCACTGAATTGGAAGTTTGCCTCCTGATTTTATTGTTGTATATTTTCTTGAGGTGATTCTAATATACTTGCAAGTTTTTTAAGGCATCCATATGCCACTCATCCAGTAGTTCCAACTGATTTAATCATGAGACCTGATATTCTTCATCTATAATTAGATTTTGTAGTGATATTCTCAAGGATGGGAGCTCAATCTCAATGGGGAGGATGGCTTATGATCCATAGACCAGGGAGAAAGGGGTGGCACCTATTTGATGTGTAGATGCTTGTGCGGTAGGCCCATAGGGTGGGATTTAGCTATAAATTCTAGTCACGACCAACATCACTGACTGTTTTCTTGAGGATTTTCAAGATGGTTTTATTGGTAGCTTCTGCTTGGCCATTGCCTTGGGGATAATATGGAGTGGAGAAGCGATGTTGGATTTTGAAATTTTCACATGTCATAAACATACTGATTTTTGAAAGGTGTCCCATTATCTAAGATAATGGGTTGAGGGACACCGTATCGGAAAATAAGGTAGTTTAGGATGAACTTGGATATTTGTTTTCCTGTAATGTAAGTCAAGGGAATGGCTTCCACCCACTTCATGAAATACTCTGTGGTGGTAATGATAAACTTATGGCCATTGGATGAGGTGGGGGTTATTTTACCAATGAGATCGATCCCCCACTACGAAAAGGGCCAAGGTGTGATAATTGGGTTGATCTCCTGAGCTGGTGCATGGATTCAAGGTCCCCATGCTACTGACACTGCAAACACCTTTTGACATAATCATGTGCTTATCTTTCCATAGTAGGCCAATAGTATCTTGTCCTCAATAGTTTCTTGGGCAAAGTCATACTGCTCAAATGTGAACCACAAATGTCGTTATGTACCTTAGTTAAAGTACTCAAGGCTTGCTCAGTCTTTACGCAACATAAAAGGGTCACGTCAATGCTCCTACAGTATAGGGTATCTCCTAGGATGACAAAACAAGATGATTTTTTTATGAAAGCTCTTTTGAGGTTCAAAGTTATGTCGATGGGGAGAACTCCTATTCTCCGATAAGTGTAAATATCATGGTACCAAGGATCACTGGGACCAATGATTTCACACATGAATTCAGAATTCAGTACCTCGAATGCTGGTATGAGAAGTTGCTCTACGAGGGATTTCTTCTTTAGGACATTGTGCGGGATCCGTAGGAGTGATCTGATCATGACCATTGCATCCACTGCTCTATTGTTTGCTCTGGGTACTTGTTCAAATGTGATATCAATGAAGGACTCCCTGAGACTTTCCAACAACTTCTTGTATGGAGTCAACATGTCATCTTTTGTTTGATATTCATTGTTTACCTGGTTGATTATGAGTTATGAGTATTTGTAGACCTTAAGAGCCATGATCTGCCATTGCACTACAATCCTCATCCCTATGACAAGAGCCTTGTATTCCGTGATGTTGTTTGTGCATGGGAATGAAAAATTGTATGATTTAGGTATGCAGTCTCCTTGCAGAGTGATAAAGAATATTCACACTCCCAACATGTGTTGTGTGTAGGATCCATCAAAATACATTTTCTAATGATCTGTTATACTGAGGTTGAAGATTTATTCATTCGAGAATTCTTAAAGAAGGGGATTCTCTACATATATTATTTCTTTTCCGAGTTGATCTATAATTGCTTTTCCTTTTGATGGCCTTACATTCTACATACTCGATGTCACGCTCTATTAAGATCATAACCCACTTAGCCATCTTTCCTATGAGAGATGCTTTGGAAAGTAGGTATTTGGGTGGGTCTATTTTTTCAATGAGCTCGCCATGATGTGCTAGCATGTAATGTCTAAACTTTTCAGCTGCAAACATGACTGCTAGACAAGCTTTCTCAATAGGTGTGTAATTTATCTCATGTCCTACCATGGTCCTGTTGATGTAGTATATAGGTCTCTCTCTTCCATTTTCATCATGTTGTGCTAAGAGAGCATCGAGGGCTTCCATTATTGTTGATATATATAAGATTAATGGTTTTCCTGGAATTGGCGACATTAGAACTGGCGGTGTTAGTAGGTATTCCTTCATTTTGTTGAACACTTGGTTACATTTCTCATCCCATTTGTATGCTACCTCCTTGTGGAGTAGATGAGAATATGGGATTTGTTTATCTGCTAGCTATGCTATGAATCGATGGATGGACTGGAGTCTTCTTGTAGGCCTCTTAGCTGCTTCAATGTCCTAGGTGCTTCTATTTCAAGGATTTCCTTGACTTTGGTGGGATCTACTTTGATTCCTCTCATCGATACAATGTACCCTATGAGCTTACCTGACTGTACCCCAAAGACACACTTATTTGGATTAAGTCAGACCTTGTACTTTTCTAGTCTGTAAAAAATGGAGCTGAGAGTTGATATATGGTCCCATCATTTCTTTGATTTAGCCAGCATGTTGTCCATGTAATCTTCCACAGTTGGGTATGTGCAGGATCATGATGGGCCAAAAAGAGGCAATATCTAAGTGATATGATGGCCCATGTGGTTGATGAATTTTTTTAACCCAAAATTGATGAAGCGAAAAGGGTTTTTAAAGCAGATTCTCATCTTTCCACCAATATAAATTATGCTTTACTTTGAATTTAATAAATAATTATTATTCATTTTCTATTTGAATTATGACTAAAGTCCTAATTGATAGGCTAATTGAAAAACATCTATATCTTTCAAACAATATCACAGTTTTTTAATCTGAAACATGTGTCACATTCTATGCTTTACATACTATAGGATTAAAAATAAATAATTTGAATTTCATGATTTTTTGACCAAGTTAAGGTGGTTAGATATATGATTTTTTATATTTTTTAAAATTTGTAATAAAAAAATCATAATTAATTATTTACTTGGAAAAAAATTACAAACAAATATGCATCACATTGGGACATGAGTCCCCTACTTATATCTAAAATCTTATAAAAAAATATTATCATTTTATTGTGGTTAGGGTGGTCAGAAAGACACCTACTTCTTTTTTACCCTGAAATTTAAGTACTACTCCATTGAAATTTCAAATTTTTAGCAAATAGATTTTTTAAAAAAAAAAAACTTGTAGTTTAGAAATGATATCCAGTTTGCTAGAGATTCTATTATTAGATAGTTTTTAAATAATATAGATAACTTATTCAAATTTTTATGTCAAGTTTCCTAGCTCTGAATTTCTAAATTTTATTGCCACATAAGGGCCTATTTTTCCATGATGATCTTGCACATACCTAGTTTTATGGATCATGTCATGGAATATCAGTGTCATGGCCCTATGGTAGTTTTCTCCTATGTTCCTCAAGCCAAATGGCATCATATTTCAACAATATGTCCCCCACAGACAAGTGAAAGTTGTATTGAGTTGGTCCTCTTTTTTTATCATGATCTGATTATATCCTGAGAATCCATCGATTAGTGATAGTATCTCATGTCCGAGCTGCCATATCCATGATCACACCAATGTTTGTAGGTTGAAAGTCATCCTTGGGACACACTTTGTTCAAATCTTTGAAATCTGTGTAGATGTAGATTCCCTCATTTGGTTTTGAAATAGGTATAAGGTTTGAGACCCACTCTGGATAGTCGGGCGTATGAATCCTGCATCCAAGAGCTTGTGTAATTCCATTTTAATGAACAATGCAATTTGGGGATTCACTTTTCTCAAATTTTGTCTCACAGGTTTCGCCTTAGGATATACAGCTAGGTGATGAACTACAACTTCTAGATCAAGCCCAGGCATAACTGCATAATTCCCTGTGAATTTTACCTTTCTTTCCTTTAGGAATGTTGCTAGGAGTTCTTGTTCTTCTGTGAGAAGTGACTCAACATAGAATGTTGTGTGGTAGCTCCTCTATTCCCAAATTGACTGGATTGCACTATTTTTCCAGAACCATTGACTTCTCCTAATGGATGGCACTAAGAGGAAGATTGAATCCTTCATCCTCTGGCACCTTAGAGAGGTTTTCACCATTGGATGCATCCTTTATTTTTACTTTTTTCAAGTCAGAGAATGCCACAGTGTGGTTTTTACTCAAAGACCTTGAGATTATTCTCAATTTTTTGCATTTGAGACTGAAGGATTCAATCATTTCCCCGTAATAGGCTTGTGTATCTAGTATGATGTAAAAATTAGCTTTATGATCTCCACATGGTATCATATCCCGTAGTCCCATGAATTTTGAGAGCGCCTCAACATTTTTTAATGTGTCCAAAATTAGTGGTCCTCGTTGGTCGTAATAGATGAGTTAGGGATAGACTAAGTTTATTTTATGGGTTTGGTGGTCCGACTCAAAATATAGGGTGCTAATCATGCATAGGGATGAATCTTCAAATAGCATAGGTAAGTTAGTTATGGGATTGTCATCACTACTACACACATCAGTTATGTAAAAGGTGAAGTTATCTAAGGGAAAACTTGTAGATATTGGTAATTGAAGGGTGACTTTCGTTAGCTGAGGGGGAGTCCTGATTGCTTTAACTGGGGGACTTTTGCCACGTATGGTTATACTCAAATGAGTACACCAAAGGCCAAGATTTTTCATTAGTTTCTCAAGAAATATAGGTTCCACTTGACCATTTTTTTTCTTTCCCAGACTTCTATACCTGTTATAGCCCATGCCCAACATTAACTAAAGTCCTTTGTTGGCATCTACCATGGGAAGGGTTGGTGTAGGTCTTTCTTTGTGATAGAGGAGACTGGATACGTCTCGCTCATCAACCACTTCTCGGCCTAGATCCCCCCAACTTCTGAACTGAGAGGGATTCACTTTGAAGGTTTGAGTTGTTGTATTAGCGGGTTGTGGCTTTCCATGGGATCTAGGGGATTGAGGTAACTCCCCGACCACAAAGACTCCCTTCTTCATTTTGTAATCCCCACACCCATTATCTTGGACTATGAGCTTGATTTCAGATATATCAGGAATGACAGGTGTCTTTGTCCCAAAAGTGGAGGCTATATTGGATGGGTCTATATACGGAGTTGAAAGGCCTTTGTCGTTCTTTGGGACTTGGGGCATTTTATAGTACTTTTCTTCAAGGTTATTATAGTAGGTGAAGGGCTCAGGATCACTATAGATCATGACCTCTTGATTTTCATATGTGAACTTGATGCACTGATGGAAAGTTTATATGACTTCTTGCATCCCATAGATCCATGGACGACCTAG
The DNA here is from genome assembly GCA_007115665.2 of Sequoiadendron giganteum. Taxonomy (NCBI): domain Eukaryota; kingdom Viridiplantae; phylum Streptophyta; class Pinopsida; order Cupressales; family Cupressaceae; genus Sequoiadendron; species Sequoiadendron giganteum. The sequence goes on along the minus strand of CM021102.1, from coordinate 161,116,534 downwards.
GAAGATATTATAAGGTAGATCAAGGTCAAGAACATGATAGGTGGTTTCCATAATGGCTGGCCCTACTTGAATTGGGAGTTGGATAGTGCCCTAAGACACTCTTTCTTGATTTTCATAAGGTCTGATTTTGATGCCCTTGCCTTATTGAATAGAATCTTTGGAGAATCCTAGAATATTTATGAGCTTGAGAGAACATATGTTTATACCTGCACCCCCATCCACTAAGACCCTCTTAACTTTATTTTTAAAGACCAGGACTTCAAGGTGAAGTGCATAGTTGTGAGATGGTTGAGCGGGGAAGTCATGATTAGAAAATGTGAGGATATTTGGGGTGGTAATGTTTTTGACCATAGCTTGGAATTGTTTTGTATCAAAATTGGTAGAGACGGTGGATGAAGCCAATGCTTCCTCAAGGATTTCTCTATGGGTGGATTAGATCTTCAGTAAATCCATGATGGAGATCTGAGTGGTGGTTCTTTTCAACTGGTCTAAGACATTGTAGCCATTAGGAGTGGATTTTGGATTTGAAATGGATGCCCTAGGTGGCTGTGATGACCCAACAAATGGTGAATTTTCTGCCATGTGTGGTGACTCCACAATCAGCATTGGCTCCTTTAATGCTAACAATAGTGACCAATTCATCTAGGGATGTGACAAATCCCTTGTACACATGGTTCACATTGTCATACTTTTTATTCCTTTTGTTATTTACTTGGTTATGGTCTAACATCAGATTCATGTAGATATTTAGGTCTTGATTTCTAGCTGGTTGTTCTATGTTTATGATCTTGTCATCAATGAGGTATTTGATTACATTTTTCAATTTCATGCAATTGGCTGTTGTGTGCCCCTTGATTTTATGATAATCACAAAGGTATTTTTCATTGTACCAAGGTGGTTTCACCATGGGTTCTTGATAATTCTCAAAAGTGGGGATTTTAATAAGATTCTTGTCTACCAATTTCTTCATGATGGATTTGACTGTTTCCCCAAGAGAGGTAAAATTTCTCTTGGGGGGATATTTGTTTCGTGGATGTGGTCCCCCTTGATTATTTAGATTGTTGATTTGATTATTGGGTTGTTGTGCTACCACATTTGTTTGTGCGTTGTTGTGATTGTTATTTTGTAGTTGATGATATGTTTGGGTGTTCTCCTTCGGAGTACTAATCATGACCTTGGCGTCGACCACACCATCATTGCTGAAATTCCTATTCTTTGCCTACATGTGAGGTTTTTTGTTATAGCTGGTGGATGGGCAATTGTCTCAATGTTCAAGATATGTGGGTGTACCCCATTGTGTAATAAGGGCCTGTTCAATGTTGAGCGCCTTGGGGATCAACTTGTCATACGTAGTGATGCACTGCATCTTTAGATGGAATGCCAAGGTTTCCTTGAGATTGGCAATGTTAGTACAGATTTTTTTCTCCTTGTGCATGGCCCATTTGCTCTAATTTTCCTTGGATCACCATCATTGTAGGGAGGAAGTTAATGATTCCCCCATTCCTTGTGTGAGCGCAGATAGTTCCTCTAGACTAACATCCATGCCAATGTTTAATGCATAATTCTTTAGGAATGCATCTACGATTTCTTGGAATGTTCTGATGCCCATATGCAGACAAGAGAAACACTCCATGGTAGGACCAACCAAGCTTCAAGGAAATAGCTGCATTAGATATGTATCATTATATGTGACTTCCATGCAATGTACGTGGAATTTCTTGATGTGATCTTCAGGGTTTCCCAACTCGTGGTACTTGTCAAACTTAGGGATTTCAAATCCCTTTGGGAATGGTATCATTGCAAGGCTTCTATTAAAAGGATAAGGACACAGATTGCTGGGTGTCCTTGCTTTCTTTCCTAATTGGAGATCAAGTGTTTGTTGCGAGAGCAGTGTGATTTGTGCGATCATATCATCTTACAAATTAGGAGGTGGAGTGAATATGTTTTGAGGTGGTTGAGGTGTTTGATTGAAGGGTGAAGTATTATGTATGTTGGTGGGAGTTTGTTGCAAGCTATGCTATGTGATTAAGGCTTGCTAATGTGCCTAAATTTTTTTTTGTGCCAACAACACTTGTTGTTGGTCTTGTTGTTGTTGTGCCAACAGAGCTTGTTATTGGTCTTGCTACTACTGTGCCAACAAAGCTTGTTGTTGGGCTTGCTTTTTAGCCTTTTGTTTTGGCACTTAATACTATTGCAAGGATTGTTGATATGCTTATTGTTGGGATGATTGCAATTGTACATGGTATTGAGCTTGTGCTTGCACTTGCTAAGCTTGATATTGGGCTTTAGCTTGAGCATGTGCTTGTTGGGTTGCTTGTGCAGCCTAAGCAACTTGTGTGACTTGTGTGGCTTGAGTTGCTTATGTAGCTCGGGCAGCTTGTTGTTGTTGTAGTAAAGCTTGGGCTTGGGTAGGTTTTTGTTCCTGTTGGGCTTGTTGTGCCACAAATTGTGCTTGTGCTTGCTAAGTAGCTAGTAGTTGTGCAGCTTGTTTCTTTTGGGTTTGTTGAGGTGCCTTTTGATAGGTGGCTTGTCTAGGTACTTTCAAAATGATACTAAATGAGTTTTCCATGTTGGTTTTTGGTGGTGGTGGTGGTGGATTAGGATTAGTGTTGGTTGTTGTGATTAGAGAAATGATTGTATTGATGATTGGGGTTTGCATGGTGGATGGCATGATTGAGATGCTTGGTCCTTGGGAGACCATGTTTTGAGATACTTGGTAAATGGTAGATGATGTGTTGATCACTGGGGTTGCTTGAATGGTTTCCACCTATTGTTGATATATCAATGGAAAGATGGGAGGATTCAGTATGATGTTTTGATTTATGATTGAATGGTTGCTCATATTTTTTTGATTGATGGTCGACAAAGGTGGAAGACCCAACCCAAGGAGTGTTATGGATGTTGCTAGAAATGGTTGAAATGGTGGGAAAACAAGTGGTGTATTCACTTGGAGAAATGATGATGATGTTGAAGGATCAAAGATTCCCCCTGTTCCAAACAATCCTCCTTCTCCTTGTGAGGTCATAGGGAGAGTGGTTTATGTGTCGAGAGGATAAATCAGTGTTGCATGAAAAGAGGTTGGATTGGTGGGATCATGAAATGCAAGCAGAACATATGGGTGCAATGGATTCAATAGGATGGATTGGTCCAATACAGTGTTTTCATCCAAGTCATAGTTGTTCACAAGGGGATGTGCTTGAAGTGCATGAAGTAATGAGCTTCCCTTGTTAACAATTGGCGGAGTTGCAGCAATGGATGATGTGACTTGTGGGATGCTTTGGGTGATGATTTGATATGGAGGTGTAGGTGGGATTGGAGGTATGATCCCAAGAGGTCTTTCCAAAATAGGGCTTATGTCATAATTGGAAGGGAGCTTGGCCCCTTCTTTTTCCAACTCAAGCATGTATAGAGAGGGATTGACCCTCAACATGCCATTGACAATTCTATGAGTCTCAATATTTTGAACCATTTCAATGATTTCATCTTGTATCATCCCTAAGACATAGTTGGTGATGTCCTCCACTTTTCCCTCCTCTTGAGGATTTTGAGGTACTAGAGGAGGATTAATTGGGAGGTCAAGGGATATCATAGGGTTGAATTCTATTTCAGTTTGAATTAGATCACTCGAAGTGGATTTTTATTTGTTTTGCTCCATGTTTTTCTTGTATTGAGATTGAGTTTGAACCATAAAATAGGGATCAATTTTTAGGAATGTAAGAGATGAACCTCTAACACCTTAGATTTGTGTAAACTTTAGGCTCAAATAAGAGAATCCAAGTTTTCTTTAAGGATCAAAGGATGGGTATGACATAAATGGAGGATGTATGGTGTCGATGATTGAACTCTGAGAAATCTTGAAGGAGATACTAGACTTTAGGACTTGATTTGATTTGATTTGGTTTGATTTGATGAAAACCTTGGATTGATTGGATTTTGATTTGTATAGTGAACTCATAAACTCTAAGAGGTTGGATGTTGTCCTAGAGTAGACTTGTACACAAGATGATAATTTGATTAAGCGTGTAAAGAAGGATTCATATAAACACCCCTAGCCAAACAAGATGATTTTGGTTTTCTTGTAGGATAATGAACTTATAAACCTCAAGATGTTGGATGTTATCAAAAGGTATACTTGTTCACAAGGTTTGATAATTTGACTAAATATCTAGAGAAGTATTATCTACACACATCTAACCAAACAAGATGATTTGGACTTTCCAAAAGCCTAGCATGAATGATTTTTTCATGATTTCCAAGAGTTGTTGGTGAGATGATTTTTGTTTTGATGCTTGTGGGGTGGATGATAATGATGAATTTGATCATAGATTAGACCTAGGTAAAACTCCTTTCTACAAGACCTCGGTATTGAAGAACATGCTTGGTACTTCCTATGTAAGAAATGCAAACCTTTGAAAGAGACTTGGATTTTTTTGGAAATAAAACTAGTGCAAGTTAGGATTGTTCTTTGAATATTTCTTATAAAAATTGTAAATCAACCTTTCTCTGATTTCATGAAGCCTTGAAAGACATTCTTCATGATCTTTTGGACTAAGACTTTTGAATTTTGGTTTTCAGATTTTGATCTTTCGAGAAATTATTTGAAAGAGCACATGTGTGGGGATCAATTATTTCTTAGTTTTTCTTAATGACTTCTTTTCAACAAAAACAATTCTTGATCAAGTTTTCAACTAGATGTCTGATGTCCTAACTTCTTCTCATCCCACAAAGTCTATTATGTGGAGAAATGAGGAAATTAAGGAAAAAGTCTCCTAATGTTGACTTTAGTGAGAACAAATTATAATTAAACCCAAATATTTAGATGCCTCTACCAATGAAATCCCTAGGGCAAGCATGAGCACTTGGATTTTTCAAAGCTATTTGTTCCCCCTAAAGGGTTTGAAATTTCAAGAAATTGGTGAATGTTTGTTTTCAAGCGTTTTGGATCCAAGCAAAGTATTTTGATTTCAAAGAATGTGGACAACCATATGGAGAAAAGATAAAATATTTGTTGAGTTCCCACTTGGAAAAATCTAGCTACGCTTACTCTTAGTGGATGATTAGATGCTTCACCACACATGCTCCCCCTTATAGTGTACTCACTTCTGGGGTCATCCAAGCATCAGTACCCACGAAACTCCCATGACATACTTCTCATCTCTACCAAGAGTTATAAAAATGTGGGCAGACTTCAAAATGACTATTCTTGCATCAACAAATAGATTAGGATTTTGGATTTTACATAATTGGTTCTTAATTAAGGCACCCATTCAAAAATCCACACAAGAGGAAAGATCAAATCATGCAAAGAGTATCACCTTCTTGTTCATAGGAGTTCCTGTAATGATGAGCTTTCCTCAACATTCAAATTTATATATTGCTTGGGAGAAGCTTGACATTTAGCTCATTATCGGTTTGAGTCGTTTCCTGGGGTGATTACTTTTTCCCACCAGGCAGGCCCTCTAAAGGTGAAAAATAATGAAGAAGTGCATTTTTAGTTTGACCACCTAACACATTTAGGCGGGAGCACACACAATGCCTTTTCTTCACACTTGCATGATTTGTTCAATTTTAAACCCAAACTTGAAGTGTGTAGGTAATTTTTTAAGCAATCAATGTCACTAGGATGCTTTTGGTTCTCAAGATAATTGTGAATCCCGAGAGAAGTGCATACACATTTTAATGATTCTAGTTGCAAAAAAGATTACAAAACAATGAAAGAACAAGTTCGTTTTAAGCCCCAAAGTAATGGTGAGTTTGTTTTAAGCACCAAAATCCATGTGTGAAGTTGATTGTTCAGTTTTAGACCAAATTGAAATCTAGTATGTTTCTAAGATTCAATTTTAACCAACTTGAAAATATCAAAGCAATTGTTAATTTTAATCCCCCCAAAAAAATGTGTTGGCCTAAAACAGAAAATGAGAGCATAAAACGGAAGCCTTAGATTATAACAACAAGCATTAAAAAATTCTTTTTCAAGTCTTAATTTCAATTTTCAATGCCCAATTCCAATCTTCTTCATTTCACTTAAGTCCAATGTTCAATTCCAATGCCATCGATGCAAACCTATAAATAATACAAAAGTTACCACAAATCAAAAATATGATATTAAAGATTTAATGATAAATTAGCATGATGAATATAGTTTGAAAAACATGATGAAATTCTTAAACTTGTCAAAACAAAAAAAAAAAATCCTTTGAGAGATAAATATCGCAGCTACCTTTAATGATTTCCACAATAAGAAGAGTACTAGTACCAATAAATGCACAAAGGATTTCTATGGGCTTCAAAATATTTATGAGGAAAGAAAACATAGACTTTTAGATTGCTGATGCATTGAATCGATATTCAATGCACAAGGCCCAAAGACCATGTGGAACCCTAAACAATTGGATTTTAATGTATTAGGACCGCATCACCAGGAATTATGTAGAGGCCACCACTTAAAATGTTCACACCATATAATCATACTGCCTGACAAAAGTATCTCTAATTGATTGTTAACAATCGAGCAATATCACCAATAAATATGCTGAAACAACAATATTGATGATAGGAAGACTTTGTTTACCAATCATTAGTAATAGAAACAAAAATATGCATGAGATAAATGGCAATGTCAATACTCCTTAACGTATCAAATTTTGACCAATAATATATGACTATGATTTGCTCATACCTGTTGTCTACTTCCCCTAAAATTGAATGACAACTTGCATAGCAGTTAAGCACCATAAATGGATTTCATAGAACTAGTTCAAAGAAATGTAATATGTAGGAATGATTTAATTTGAGTATAACAGTGATTAAATAAGACTGACAATATTAAAGAGTACTAGTAAGGTATGACAATGGACTGTCAACAAAATTTACTCCTTCCACCTACTTGTCACATCATAAAATCTTCTCCTAGACAAATATATGTATTTCGAAAACAAAGAGGGAGGATTTGATCTATCATTCAAATCGACATCCCATCAATCCACTGTTGGAGGAATAAATTCACATCTATGTTTGAATTCTTCAAATTGATTGGGTGGCGCATCTTTATTACCCCAAAATAATTCTGCAAACACAAACAAAAAAACAACGGGCACACAACTTAAAAGTTATTTAGAGTTATAAAATTTCAAGAAAATGCAAATTATATGGTGTGAAACCAACGAATTACACAACCTTTGAGTGGAATCATTGTTGTCAACGATGGAATGAGATCTTTCAACAAGTTATGGATGTTCCTCAAAGCATAAAGGAAAGAGGAGTTTCCTTATTATGGGTGTGTAGGTAGCAAAGAGAGTGGAAGGAGTGATATGGAGTTTTGTTTAATGCTGAGGGAGAAATGTTATTCTATCGATAATTCCCCTTACTTCCACCACACTTACCTTATTCTTCATAGTTACCAAGCTTCCCATGGACCTCTCTTGACCTATGTCGGCCACTCAAGACCATCCCACTAAAAATGAAGGCACTATCTTCACCTGTGTCATCATGTCCTCCATGTTGCAATTCATCTAGCATAGAAGATAGATCCCACAACCTTTGAGAGTATTTCATACACATAGGTTATAATGGAGGATATAAAACAAAGTATTGATTGTGGCGAAACAAGTGGACACAAATATGTGTGAGACTCACAGTGTATAAATCCAGAAAAGGAAGAAGGTGAGATTGATAATTATGAAGAAGGGGCGCCTTGAAACTAGTTGAATTGCCTAATAGAATGCCTAAAGGATAAAACATGATTGTAGGATGTGTGCCAAATGGATCATAAGAGGACAACCCTAAAACAACAACAATTTTTACTAAAATAATTTGTCTTATTTAAATATAGACTCGATAGAGAGGATAATTTTGCTTCTTTTGTAATTATATAAAATCTATATTGCACACAAATCCTTACTCGGGAGCCTAAACCCTTAGGACAACTACCATTTCGCTCATAAAATCTCGAATCCTTCTAATGACTTGAACTTTTGGAAAAAAAAATATTTGATTGAATGTTAACTGTCCAAAAACTTTATATCCCAAACAAATGTGTCAAAAAACCATTTACATGAAGCTCCACTACTTATCAACTCGGGATTTTGAACAGAAATAACAAGTATGCAAAGTGATTAGTAAATACCGAAATCCAAATTTCAAGATTCGGGCATTCAATAGCCCATAAATTGTATGACATAATATCTCTAAGATATGAGGCTAAGGAAAATCCTCAAGACATAATAGAAAGAGAACATTATTAAAGACTTTAAGGCCATGAAACTGATAAGTAGAGGAAAATACAATCTATGAAAATAAAGAAGACACACATGCAAAGATAAAATATGCTTGCTCTTAAGATTGCAATGCATTTATCTATGTGTAGAAAGTCATTATTTTATAACAAAAATAGCTGGGTAGAGTGCCTCTTGTTTAAATAAACTATCTAAAGAGCTGTTAGAAAATCAATCATCATGAAATCTGCAAAACTCAGTGATAGGGTAAAACAAAAGATGATCAAAATGGATGTATAAATCCCCAATAATGTAGAGAAATGAATAGATTGAGTCAAATCTATATCCTACAACAAAAACACAAAAGGTCAAATGATATTATTTGATTAAATCAAGGATAAAACAAATCCCCCAAATCAAATTGCCCTCCTTCTAGTGCCTTTTTGTGGATGCTAAATTTGGAAAAGCTTAAACTATCCCACACATTAGCATAGTTAGTCATTCAAAACAAAGCCAACATAAAATCCCTATGAAATACTACAACATGCTTCATAATGCAATCAAAGCAACAAAACATCAAATGAACCAAATGAAAGCATTAAAAGAAGCATAGTGCATACCTATCCCATAGTGGATTGGTGCACCTTTGATATGAAAAGGAGCCCTTTCCCAATCCTTGCCAAGCTTCAAGATGACAATCAACAAGAGATGCAAGATGATGAAAGTGTACTCAAAATTCCTATAATAAGAATATTCAAATTGTGGATGATTTTGAAGTAGAAGTACCATGAATTTATAGGTTGAAGGTTGGAAGATTGAAGGATTTGGATGAATGTGGAAGAACAGACCAACCAATGAGAGAAGGCCACTTCTCCACATGTGATTGGAGGATGAGTGGGCACATTTTGGAGAATGCGAAATCTAATTATATTAGGTGGGTTTGAAATTTGAAAAATAGCTTTAAATGCATATGGTTGAGAGATTTTGGGGGGAAATTTGTTTGGACAAGAAAGTCAAACAAATCGAGTTAATGAGGAAATATTCCTTGGGAATATGCCTTGTGATGGAAAATAGAGATAATTAGATAATTAATTAAAATGAATATGAGCTGCAAGTTGTGATTGCTAGAGAAAAGAGGATTAGTGTTAGGAGTTAATCAAGATTTGATTTAACTTAGATGGAGGTTTAGTTGATATTCAACACTTTATTTAGATTTTTTGGATCTATTTAAATCAAAATGAGAAGAATGTGAAGATTAGTAATTTAATTAAATAAAGTTTGATTTATTCAATTAAATGAAGAACATTGGAAATTTAATTAAATAACTTTGATTTATTTAATTAAATGAAGAATATTAGATGCATGATGTCAATTTGCATGTCTACACAAAGCAATGAGAAAGCATAGAGGATGTAATTCCATAGCTCTAACACTGCTTAATAGCTCATACCATTCAAAAGGGGATTAGACATAATACCGATGCAAATGTGTGATATAAATAGGGGCTTTAAGAGGAGTGTCATCTAACTCATTTAATGTGTAAGCACTAGATCCATAATTTGTATTGACCACGTAGGGGCCTAACCAATTAGGACTCAACTTGCCTTTTTTAGTGTAGTCAATGGTAGTGTTCCATTGATTTTCATATAAGACTAAATCATCCTTTATAAATGTCTAAGGGATGACACTAGTATCATGTTTTCATTGTAATTGTTTAGTGTAAGCTTGAAAATGATCGAAAGCATTAATGCATTGTTCATCAAGCATTTAAAGATGATGTAATCGTTGTTGTGCATAGGTGTCATTATTGACGAGACCTTGGAGAGCAATCTGCAATGTGGGGATTTCTAACTCTAAAGGTATGATAGCCTTGGTACCATAAACAAGGTTGAAATGTGTATTTCCCATAGAAGAACAAGCACTTGTGCGATAGGCCCACAACATATATTGTAATTTCATGTGCCAGTCTTTTTTATTTAGATTAACATTTTTTTGAAGGATTTGTTTGAGGATTTTATTAGCGCTTTCTACTTGACCATTAGATTGTGGGTAGTAAGGTACTGAAAAGTGATGTTGAATGTGAAATATCTCTAGGAACTTCTTCACATCATTATTTTTAAATGGTGTTCCATTGTCTAAAACTAATGTGCAAGGAAGTCTAAAGTGAGTGATGATGTGTTCCAATAAGAAACATCATATTACATCAGTAGTTGTGAACCGAAGAGGAATAGATTCAACCCATTTGGTGAAATAGTTAGTGTTTTTCATGATAAACGTATGTCCAGTGGAAGAAGGTGGTGCAATTTTTCCAATTAGATCCAATCCCCACACAGAGAATGGCCAAATAGGGATTTGGGCACGGAGCTTAGAAGTGGGAGCATGAATCAAATTTCTATGTTCTTGGCATTTATGGCATCGCTTAACATACACATAACAATATTTTTCCATATTTTTCTAGTAATAACCTATGTGAAGGAGTTTTTGCACTAAGGTTTTTCCTCCAAAATGGCCTCCACAAGTGCCAAAATGGGCTTGTTCGAGGGAAATATGAGTTTCAAAATCCTTGAGACATCGCAAGAGAATTCAATCAGAGGATCTTCTATACAATGTATCAACAAGTATTATGTACTTAGTGGCTAAATTTTTTAGGTGAATGCAAGTATTTCTAGTTGTAGGCTCGAGAATGGTATCATCATTTAAACAGTTATATATTGTATCATATCACTCACACAAATTATCTAGGAATGTGGGAAGGACATCATCATACTTATCACTAATGGAGAGTTTCATGATTGGGTGGATGGTACACATGACTTCTTAGAAGGATCTATAGGAAAGATAAGAGAAGCCACACTAGCCATTGCATCTGCATGTTGATTATCTTTTTTAGGGATGTTATCAATGGTGAACAAGTCTAATTGCTCTAACAAGGTCGAGATGAGATCCTTATATTGCGATAATTTATCATGTTTAGTTTGATAGAGACCGTTGATCTATTTAATTAGTAATTGTGAATCACCATAGATCTTGATATCTTTGATTCCCATGATTAAGGTGACACACAATCCAATAATTAATGCTTCGTACTCAACTTTGTTATTCGTACATAGGAAATTTAGGTAATATGACAAGGGAATAGGCTTACCTATGGGAAAAATTAATATAACTCCAACACCAGATCCTGTTCGACACTTGGATCTATCAAAGTATAATTCCCATGTAGGAAGTTATATGGTCAATAGACTATCATTAAGAAAATAATAATTGATGGGTAACACTAAAGGGGAAGGAACATTGGGTAAGTGGTCAGTTAAGGCTTGGCCTTTGATTTCTTTTTGGGAAACAAACTTAAGGTCAAACTTAGTAAACAAGATTACCAATTTAGCAAGATGTTCTGAAAGTTCTGTTTTATTGAAAAGATATTTGAGAGGATCGAATTTGGTCATCACTTGTATTTCCACATTTAGTAAATAATTTCGTAACTTACTAGTAGCGAATAAAATAGCCGAACATTGGTTTTTGATTTTCGTGAAGCGTATTTTATAATCGATGTGAGTTCTACTAAAGTAATAAATAGGATGCTATTTTCCATTGTCATCTTCTTGAGCTTACTGTAGACATGCAAAATAAACATCATGCATTCCTCATAGTTAATTAAATCATATTCATCCATCAATCAAATAAATCAAGTTTATTTGATTAATCTCCTAAGGTTATCTCTTAAATTAAATAAATCAATTTTTCTTTAATTATCTCCTAAAGTTTCTTCATTTAATTAAATCAAATGTATTTAATTAAATGGCTAATATCTATTATTTCCTCTCATTTTGATTTATTTTAATCCAAAATTTTAAGTCAAAATATCACAATCAACTAATCTTCATCTTAATTAATCAAATCATGATTAATGCTAATCAAAACCCATCACATACTCTAGCTTTTCCCACTTGCTCAATAAATCAATTTATTTGATTTATTATTTCTTCTAATTTCATTCAAAAAAGGGCATCAAGATGGAATATTCGTCCAAATTTTGAAAATCCCTCCAAAGGACTTGTCCTCCAACTTGGCATTTATGAGCTCTTACATGTCTCTTACATGTCTCTTACACAAGTCAACTTGGCATTAAATCTCTTCTTTCATCCCCCCTAAACATGTCATTTCATCAATTTCAAATTTCAAACTTGCACATGGATCAAAATGTGCTCAACCTTCCTCCTCTCACATCTTGACAAGTGGCATATTGTCATTCACTCATGAATGATCCCACATTCATCCAAATATTTTAATATTCCAACTTTGAATCTATAAAGGCAAAGCATTTCAACACACAACACTATGACACAACTGGATCCAGAATCTTAGCATTTGCACTATCAGTTGCATCTTGGCATCTAAGCTTATCAGAGATTGGGAAAGGGCTCTCTTTTCACATCAAGGAGCACCAATCCCCCTATGGGATTGAAGTTTGAGTGGTTTAGGAATAGTTCTCATATTCATCTTGATTTCATGTTCGTTTTGTTAGTTTGATAATGTGGTTATTTCCTTTACATTGCTCAATAATTTCATAAGGAAGGCTTTATCTCATTTGTTCAATATTGATTGATTTTAAAACTTGTATTTGTCAATCTTTGATCGATGTAGATATTAGTCTTCACATTCTGGTGCCCATCATGGGGCAGAAATATAATTCATTTCTATTCATCTTGGTTTGTTTCAAACGATTTTTGTTTTTGCTTGTGCTAGACTTTTTGTTGAAATTACCTTCTACACATTGGCTTTCATGCTTAGTCGTTATATTTGATTTGTATTTGGGAGACTTTCTTGCTATTTCTTTTGTTAGATTTTTTTTTTTTTTAAGTATTGTGGATATAGAGATCTATGTTGCTATTTTTTAATATTTTTTTTGGAAAAAGACCTTTTTCTGACTCCAAATTACAGTATGGAGTTCCCGTGTGTTATTTTCCAGATAGATACTAGATCTATTCAAGTTTGAAGAATAGATTTCTTGAAGTGTAATAAGTTGATGAGGGCCGAAATCAAGAAGCAAAACAAGCATTTTTTGGTCCTCCTCTCATTATTCCACTAAGAGCATAGATGCAAAATTTGCACCACACATTGCTGGAGCTAGAGAACAGAGATTAAAACATAAGGAGAAAGTCATCTTTGGTAAAGAATAAATTGCATTTGATCATCAGTCAATCACCTTTGATTCTTGTTTCATCAATTCCATTTTGCATTGAAGCATAGGTGCCACCACCAAAATAAGTGCTTCAATAAGTTTCTCATTGACAAGTTATGACAAGTGTGTACGGAGTAGGATAGTTTGAACAATTTTTTCTACAACTAAATGCACGCTCAAAATTGTCTAGAAGAGACCAAATGAAGGATCAACGCCTGAAGATAGCACTTGGAATTTCAAAATGACTAATTATTTTTGGCGCGAGTCACTTTCAATTTTTCCCAAATCTATTATTTTGTTAGCTACAGGCTATGAAGGTGGGGTCAAGGGCGAAATATAGAGTCTCTTAAAGTATCTCAAGGTAGATTTGTTGATAGTAACTATCAGGTAGATAATTTTTTGATTGCAAATAAAAAAAAAGGTATGAGCGTTAATCTCTTTACCAATATAAATAATTACTACAAACAGTAATGTCTTTGGATATAATCACAGTGTGGATTCAATCGTTCAAATCATTCACTGATATTTTAATATCTCTGCATCTATGTCTTTCTTTTGATTAAAATAATAATAATAATAAATGATGAATTAATTTTGTTCATAGGAAGTGAATCGATTCATATATCTTATCTGAAATCACACCATGGTCTGTGCATTATGATTGTCACATTTTGATTAATGAACAATTTGGAGAGAGGCAAACTTGTTTGAAAGATTATAATTGTAAAAAAATTCTTTCATTTCTTATCAAGCTAACGTCTAAGCCCCCTTTTGTTTAGTCTTCATGTGACTTGAGTATTGAAGGTGAAGGACTGTGTGCTGAACAAAGGCACCCACACTTTCAGAATCTATATTAATTTCTTAGTGTAGGTTTGGTCAATGTTGGTGTAGTATCTTTTCCTCCCAACCTGAAACAAAGTTCTACCAATCGATATTACCCATGATTTGATCTGTGTGTTTTTCCCACATTCATACGTCAACCTCATCACTATTTTCTCTTGGTATCTTGTGCCATACGGTCCACTGAATCATATGACTACACCACCAAACCTCTTACTGTCCAGCGCCCCCATTCACATACAATAATTAGTGTCATGTAGCTTTCAGAGCATTTATGATGAGAAATTATTTACTTGGTGTGAACCCCAATCCTATGCATGCACAAACACAACATTAATAATCTTATATGCAAGATAATACAAGGATTCCCCATGAAACTAGATTGAAACATGAACATAGGAAGAAAATGAAGAACAATGCAAATGAAAGTAAATGAATCCTATTTTAAT
>CM021102.1:161003131-161101750 GCA_007115665.2 Sequoiadendron giganteum | reverse complement strand
CACCACACTTACCTTATTCTTCATAGTTACCAAGCTTCCCATGGACCTCTCTTGACCTATGCTGGCCACTCAAGACCATCCCACTAAAAATGAAGGCACTATCTTTACCTGTGTCATCATGTCCTCCATGCTGCAATTCATCTAGCATAGAAGATAGATCCCACAACCTTTGAGAGTATTTCCTACACATAGGTTATAATGGAGGATATAAAACAAAGTATTGATTGTGGCGAAACAAGTGGACACAAATATGTGTGAGACTCACAGTGTATAAATCCAGAAAAGGAAGAAGATGAGATTGATAATTATGAAGAAGGGGTGCCTTGAAACTAGTTGAATTGCCTAATAGAATGCCTAAAGGATAAAACATGATTGTAGGATGTGTGCCAAATGGATCATAAGAAGACAACCCTAAAACAACAACAATTTTTACTAAAATAATTTGTCTTATTTAACTATAGACTCGATAGAGAGGATAATTTTGCTTCTTTTGTAATTATATAAAAGCTATATTGCACACAAATCCTTACTCAGGAGCCTAAACCCTTAGGACAACTACCATTTCGCTCATAAATTCTCGAATCCTTCTAATGACTTGAACTTTTGGAAAAAAAAATATTTGATTGAATGTTAACTGTCCAAAAACTTTATATCCCAAACAAATGTGTCAAAAAACCATTTATATGAAGCTCCACTACTTATCAACTCGGGATTTTGAACAGAAATAACAAGTATGCAAAGTGATTAGTAAATACCGAAATCCAAATTTTAAGATTCGGGCATTCAATAGCCCATAAATTGTATGACATAATATCTCTAAGATATGAGGCTAAGGAAAATCCTCAAGACATAATAGAAAGAGAACATTATTAAAGACTTTAAGGCCATGAAACTGATAAGTAGAGGAAAATACAATCTATGAAAATAAAGAAGACACACATGCAAAGATAAAATATGCTTGCTCTTAAGATTGCAATGCATTTATCTATGTGTAGAAAGTCATTATTTTATAACAAAAATAGCTGGGTAGAGTGCCTCTTGTTTAAATAAACTATCTAAAGAGCTGTTAGAAAATCAATCATCATGAAATCTGCAAAACTCAGTGATAGGGTAAAACAAAAGATGATCAAAATGGATGTATAAATCCCCAATAATGTAGAGAAATGAATAGATTGAGTCAAATCTATATCCTACAACAAAAACACAAAAGGTCAAATGATATTATTTGATTAAATCAAGGATAAAACAAATCCCCCAAATCAAATTGCCCTCCTTCTAGTGCCTTTTTGTGGATGCTAAATTTGGAAAAGCTTAAACTATCCCACACATTAGCATAGTTAGTCATTCAAAACAAAGCCAACATAAAATCCCTATGAAATACTACAACATGCTTCATAATGCAATCAAAGCAACAAAACATCAAATGAACCAAATGAAAGCATTAAAAGAAGCATAGTGCATACCTATTCCATAGTGGATTGGTGCACCTTTGATATGAAAAGGAGCCCTTTCCCAATCCTTGCCAAGCTTCAAGCTGACAATGAACAAGAGATGCAAGATGATGAAAGTGTACTCAAAATTCCTATAATAAGAATATTCAAATTGTGGATGATTTTGAAGTAGAAGTGCCATGAATTTATAGGTTGAAGGTTGGAAGATTGAAGGATTTGGATGAATGTGGAAGAAAAGACCAACCAATGAGAGAAGGCCACTTCTCCACATGTGATTGGAGGATGAGTGGGCACATTTTGGAGAATGTGAAAGTAAATTATATTAGGTGGGTTTGAAATTTGAAAAATAGCTTTAAATACATATGGTTGAGAGATTTTGGTGGGAAATTTGTTTGGACAAGAAAGTCAAAAAAGTCGAGTTAATGAGGAAATATTCCTTGGGAATATGCCTTGTGATGGAAAATAGAGATAATTAGATAATTAATTAAAATGAATATGCGGTGCAAGTTGTGATTGCTAGAGAAAAGAGGATTAGTGTTAGGAGTTAATCAAGATTTGATTAACTTAGATGGAGGTTTAGTTGATATTCAACACTTTATTTAGATTTTTTGGATTTATTTAAATCAAAATGAGAGGAATGTGAAGATTAGTAATTTAATTAAATAAAGTTTGATTTATTCAATTAAATGAAGAACATTGGAAATTTAATTAAATAACTTTGATTTATTTAATTAAATGAAGAATATTAGATGCATGATGTCGATTTGCATGTCTACACAAAGCAATGAGAAAGCATAGAGGATGTAATTCCATAGCTCTAACACTGCTTAACAGCTCATACCATTCAAAAGGGGATTAGACATAATACCGATGCAAATGTGTGATATAAATAGGGGCTTTAAGAGGAGTGCATCTAACTCATTTAATGTGTAAGCACTAGATCCATAATTCGTATTGACCACGTAGGGGCCTAACCAATTAGGACTCAACTTGCCTTTTTTAGTGTAGTCAATGGTAGTGTTCCATTGATTTTCATATAAGACTAAATCACCCTTTATAAATGTCTGAGGGATGACACTAGTATCATGTTTTCATTGTAATTGTTTAGTGTAAGCTTGAAAATGCTCGAGAGCATTAATGCGTTGTTCATCAAGCATTTAAAGATGATGTAATCGTTGTTGTGCATAGGTGTCATTATTGACAAGACCTTGGAGAGCAATCTGCAATGTGGGGATTTCTAACTCTAAAGGTATGATAGCCTTGGTACCATAAACAAGGTTGAAATGTGTATTTCCCGTAGAAGAACAAGCACTTGTGCGATAGGCCCATAACATATATTGTAATTTCATGTGCCAGTCTTTTTTATTTAGATTAACATTTTTTTGAAGGATTTGTTTGAGGATTTTATTAGCGCTTTCTACTTGACCATTAGATTGTGGGTAGTAAGGTACTGAAAAGTGATGTTGAATGTGAAATATCTCTAGGAACTTCTTCACATCATTATTTTTAAATGGTGTTCCATTGTCTAAAACTAATGTGCAAGGAAGTCTAAAGCAGCGATGATGTGTTCCAATAAGAAACATCATATCACATCAGTAGTTGTGAACCGAAGAGGAATAGATTCAACCCATTTGGTGAAATAGTTAGTGTTTTTCATGATAAACGTATGTCCAGTGGAAGAAGGTGGTGCAATTTTTCCAATTAGATCCAATCCCCACACAGAGAATGGCCAAATAGGGATTTGGGCACGGAGCTTAGAAGTGGGAGCATGAATCAAATTTCTATGTTCTTGGCATTTATGGCATCGCTTAACATACACATAACAATATTTTTCCATATTTTTCTAGTAATAACCTATGTGAAGGAGTTTTTGCACTAAGGTTTTTCCTCCAAAATGGCCTCCACAAGTGCCAAAATGGGCTTGTTCGAGGGCAATATGAGTTTCAAAATCCTTGAGACATCACAAGAGAATTCAATCAAAGGATCTTCTATACAATGTATCAACAAGTATTATGTACTTAGTGGCTAAATTTTTTAGGTGAATGCAAGTATTTCTAGTTGTAGGCTCGAGAATGGTATCATCATTTAAACAGTTATATATTGTATCATATCACTCACACAAATTATCTAGGAATGTGGGAAGGACATCATCATACTTATCACTAATGGAGAGTTTCATGATTGGGTGGATGGTACACATGACTTCTTAGAAGGATCTATAGGAAAGATAAGAGAAGCCACACTAGCCATTGCATCTGCATGTTGATTATCTTTTTTAGGGATGTTATCAATGGTGAACAAGTCTAATTGCTCTAACAAGGTCGAGATGAGATCCTTATATTGCGATAATTTATCATGTTTAGTTTGATAGAGACCGTTGATCTATTTAATTAGTAATTGTGAATCACCATAGATCTTGATATCTTTGATTCCCATGATTAAGGTGACACACAATCCAATAATTAATGCTTCGTACTCAACTTTGTTATTCGTACATAGGAAATTTAGGTAATATGACAAGGGAATAGGCTTACCTATGGGAAAAATTAATATAACTCCAGCACCAGATCCTGTTCGACACTTGGATCTATCAAAGTATAATTCCCATGTAGGAAGTTATATGGTCAATAGACTATCATTAAGAAAATAATAATTGATGGGTAACACTAAAGGGGAAGGAACATTGGGTAAGTGGTCAGTTAAGGCTTGGCCTTTGATTTCTTTTTGGGAAACAAACTTAAGGTCAAACTTAGTAAACAAGATTACCAATTTAGCAAGATGTTCTGAAAGTTCTGTTTTATTGAAAAGATATTTGAGAGGATCGAATTTGGTCATCACTTGTATTTCCACATTTAGTAAATAATTTCGTAACTTACTAGTAGCGAATAAAATAGCCGAACATTGGTTTTTGATTTTCGTGAAGCGTATTTTATAATCGATGTGAGTTCTACTAAAGTAATAAATAGGATGCTATTTTCCATTGTCATCTTCTTGAGCTTACTGTAGACATGCAAAATAAACATCATGCATTCCTCATAGTTAATTAAATCATATTCATCCATCAATCAAATAAATCAAGTTTATTTGATTAATCTCCTAAGGTTATCTCTTAAATTAAATAAATCAATTTTTCTTTAATTATCTCCTAAAGTTTCTTCATTTAATTAAATCAAATGTATTTAATTAAATGGCTAATATCTATTATTTCCTCTCATTTTGATTTATTTTAATCCAAAATTTTAAGTCAAAATATCACAATCAACTAATCTTCATCTTAATTAATCAAATCATGATTAATGCTAATCAAAACCCATCACATACTCTAGCTTTTCCCACTTGCTCAATAAATCAATTTATTTGATTTATTATTTCTTCTAATTTCATTCAAAAAAGGGCATCAAGATGGAATATTCGTCCAAATTTTGAAAATCCCTCCAAAGGACTTGTCCTCCAACTTGGCATTTATGAGCTCTTACATGTCTCTTACATGTCTCTTACACAAGTCAACTTGGCATTAAATCTCTTCTTTCATCCCCCCTAAACATGTCATTTCATCAATTTCAAATTTCAAACTTGCACATGGATCAAAATGTGCTCAACCTTCCTCCTCTCACATCTTGACAAGTGGCATATTGTCATTCACTCATGAATGATCCCACATTCATCCAAATATTTTAATATTCCAACTTTGAATCTATAAAGGCAAAGCATTTCAACACACAACACTATGACACAACTGGATCCAGAATCTTAGCATTTGCACTATCAGTTGCATCTTGGCATCTAAGCTTATCAGAGATTGGGAAAGGGCTCTCTTTTCACATCAAGGAGCACCAATCCCCCTATGGGATTGAAGTTTGAGTGGTTTAGGAATAGTTCTCATATTCATCTTGATTTCATGTTCGTTTTGTTAGTTTGATAATGTGGTTATTTCCTTTACATTGCTCAATAATTTCATAAGGAAGGCTTTATCTCATTTGTTCAATATTGATTGATTTTAAAACTTGTATTTGTCAATCTTTGATCGATGTAGATATTAGTCTTCACATTCTGGTGCCCATCATGGGGCAGAAATATAATTCATTTCTATTCATCTTGGTTTGTTTCAAACGATTTTTGTTTTTGCTTGTGCTAGACTTTTTGTTGAAATTACCTTCTACACATTGGCTTTCATGCTTAGTCGTTATATTTGATTTGTATTTGGGAGACTTTCTTGCTATTTCTTTTGTTAGATTTTTTTTTTTTTTAAGTATTGTGGATATAGAGATCTATGTTGCTATTTTTTAATATTTTTTTTGGAAAAAGACCTTTTTCTGACTCCAAATTACAGTATGGAGTTCCCGTGTGTTATTTTCCAGATAGATACTAGATCTATTCAAGTTTGAAGAATAGATTTCTTGAAGTGTAATAAGTTGATGAGGGCCGAAATCAAGAAGCAAAACAAGCATTTTTTGGTCCTCCTCTCATTATTCCACTAAGAGCATAGATGCAAAATTTGCACCACACATTGCTGGAGCTAGAGAACAGAGATTAAAACATAAGGAGAAAGTCATCTTTGGTAAAGAATAAATTGCATTTGATCATCAGTCAATCACCTTTGATTCTTGTTTCATCAATTCCATTTTGCATTGAAGCATAGGTGCCACCACCAAAATAAGTGCTTCAATAAGTTTCTCATTGACAAGTTATGACAAGTGTGTACGGAGTAGGATAGTTTGAACAATTTTTTCTACAACTAAATGCACGCTCAAAATTGTCTAGAAGAGACCAAATGAAGGATCAACGCCTGAAGATAGCACTTGGAATTTCAAAATGACTAATTATTTTTGGCGCGAGTCACTTTCAATTTTTCCCAAATCTATTATTTTGTTAGCTACAGGCTATGAAGGTGGGGTCAAGGGCGAAATATAGAGTCTCTTAAAGTATCTCAAGGTAGATTTGTTGATAGTAACTATCAGGTAGATAATTTTTTGATTGCAAATAAAAAAAAAGGTATGAGCGTTAATCTCTTTACCAATATAAATAATTACTACAAACAGTAATGTCTTTGGATATAATCACAGTGTGGATTCAATCGTTCAAATCATTCACTGATATTTTAATATCTCTGCATCTATGTCTTTCTTTTGATTAAAATAATAATAATAATAAATGATGAATTAATTTTGTTCATAGGAAGTGAATCGATTCATATATCTTATCTGAAATCACACCATGGTCTGTGCATTATGATTGTCACATTTTGATTAATGAACAATTTGGAGAGAGGCAAACTTGTTTGAAAGATTATAATTGTAAAAAAATTCTTTCATTTCTTATCAAGCTAACGTCTAAGCCCCCTTTTGTTTAGTCTTCATGTGACTTGAGTATTGAAGGTGAAGGACTGTGTGCTGAACAAAGGCACCCACACTTTCAGAATCTATATTAATTTCTTAGTGTAGGTTTGGTCAATGTTGGTGTAGTATCTTTTCCTCCCAACCTGAAACAAAGTTCTACCAATCGATATTACCCATGATTTGATCTGTGTGTTTTTCCCACATTCATACGTCAACCTCATCACTTTTTCTCTTGGTATCTTGTGCCATACGGTCCACTGAATCATATGACTACACCACCAAACCTCTTACTGTCCAGCGCCCCCATTCACATACAATAATTAGTGTCATGTAGCTTTCAGAGCATTTATGATGAGAAATTATTTACTTGGTGTGAACCCCAATCCTATGCATGCACAAACACAACATTAATAATCTTATATGCAAGATAATACAAGGATTCCCCATGAAACTAGATTGAAACATGAACATAGGAAGAAAATGAAGAACAATGCAAATGAAAGTAAATGAATCCTATTTTAATGAACAAACTATCAATCCCATGGGGGAATTGGTGTGTTGAAATTGGCCCTTTCCCATCTCCTTTGTAAGCTTTGATGATTTGATGGAGATTGATCCACTTTGTTGATGAAGAACAAGATAAGTTCTTGAGAAAACCTGCAATAACCTAGCTATGGTGATGACAATGGATAAAATTAGCTCTTAATGTGGGGAGAGTAACTTTTCTCTAGATTGTGGATGCTAGAATCAGAGGAAGAGTCTCTCATTTATAGATTTCCAAATTGGAAAAGAGAGTGAAATTGAGCAATGTGGGATCATTCAACATCCAATGGCCAAGTGCCACTTGTCAAGATGTGAATGGTTGAAGGTTGTGCACATTTTGGTCAATGTGAATGATAAATGCTATGAGATTCAAATTTGAAATTTGAATGTCACATGTTGGAGGGAGAAGGAAATGGAGTTAATGTCACTTGGCTCAAGGCTAAGGACATGTAAGAGGCATTAAATGCCTTGTTGGAAGTACCCATCCCCTTTTGGAGGGATTTTTCAATTGGAAGAATATTCCACAAAAGATGCCCTTTTAAATAGAAATTGATGAATTAATAAATCAAATAAATTGATTTATTATGCAAGTTGCAAAATCTAGAGGATTGGAGTGATTAGGATTAGCATTAATTATGATTTGATTAATTAAGAGGGGGATTAGCTGATTTGACCATTTTGACTTAGATTTTAGGATTTAAATAAATCAAAGTTGAGAGGAATAATGATTTTAGATTTAATTAAATAAAGATTGATTTATTTAATTAAAGGAGGATGATGTTGGATTTAAACCAAATAAAGATTTATTTAATTTAAATGAGATGACTTTAGGGATTAATTAAATAAAATGATTTATTTAATTAAAAGGGGGATTACAAATTAATTAAATAAAATTGATTTATTTAATTAAGAGATGAAGAGTGATGAATTTAATTAAATACTGATTATTCGATTAAATGACTTGCAAAGGAGATGATCCAGGACGAAATGGTGTTAGTAAATCAAGATCCAGAGTGTTGGATCAAATTGTATATTTTCCATGTCTACATTTGGTAAGGACATTTCATCTAATAAAATATGCCATGGATGCCATTCTTTTCACCATATAAATAATATATAATCAAGGGGGGAGTTTTGAAACTTGGAACTTAACAAACATTTTGATTTAAACCACAGATTCCAAGTCAAATTCAAACTATAATTGGACATTTTTTTTTGGCCTATTGCTTTTAATTTAGTAGTTCACATATAAATTCTATGGAGGGAGTGTTTTTCTTACTTTCCAAAGATTGTGTGCTTACTACTTTAAAGTTTCTTTCAAACAATCATAAGTGGGTAGAGGTTGGCAGTTGAGAATTTTGACAATCTTAGAATCTTTAAGAGATAATGTTTGAATTGATAATGATTGACATGATATCAAGTGGTGTTTGGAGCAACAGTTTTAGGTAAGGTTAGAGTGCCTTTATTTTTTGGAGCCCGAAGATAGTTTGTATAGGAGGTTGTCAAGGTGGGGAGACCATAATATGGATGTTGTTTCTATTCACATTTAACTCCAACCTTCAGACGTTGCAGTTATTATTACTTTTATGATGGAAATCTTTGATGCAAAGAAAATGTATTAGATTCATCAACTATGGATTTTGTAGAATAGTAACGCTCATCTACTGGCATTATTGTCATTTTGACATTGTGTATTTATTGTGCATTCTGTGGAAGGTAGTGTGACCTATTATTTGGACAACTTTAAAAGGCTTTAAAAAATAATCTGACAGAAAATTTTACTAGGCTGCTTACTATCTTATCATAATTACGCCTTCGATACTATTTGACCATGATAGATTTATCTTCACTATCATGATGGAGGGTGCTATCAATTAACGACCTAGCTTGGAGATTGACTACCCTTTTGAAATGGCTTGGAAGATATATTAGAGACGTCTATCATTTATTATCACTCACCAATTTCTAAATTAGTGAACTATCCCTTCTTAACATCTATTCTTTTTTTGGATGATTTGCATATCTTTACATTTTTCTTGAACATCCAATCCACACATTTTTGTATTGTAGGTACAATATTATGGTGTAGCAAGGTGAATTTTTTTTTCTAGAAATAATAAACAGATTTGATTGAAAAAGAAGTGGGCATTGAAAAAAACAAAAGCATTTTTCAATGATTATTGTAATCACTTAGAACATACATTTTCTACTCTGGTTTTCTGTTTTAAACCAACTCACCTTTCTTTTGGGTTTAAAATCAATCACTGTTTTGATCTTTTCAAAGTTGGGCTAAAATTGAACATTAGAAACTTACTAAATTTCAATTTGGGTTCTAAAATTTTGGTGAAACGATCCTCACACTTCAAAGTTGGTGCTTAAAAAGAACTCATTTACTTCTTTGAAGATTAAAATGAACATGTGGGTATGTGTAGGATCATGATGGGCCAAAAAGTGGTGATATGTAAGTGATATGATGGCCCATGTGGCTGGCGACAATTTGTTACCCAAAATTTATGGAACAAAAAGGGTTTTGAAAGGAGATTCTCAGTTTTCCACAAATACAAATTATGTATTATTTTGAATTTAATAAATAATTATTATTCATTTTCAATTTGAATTACGAGTAAAGTCCTAATTGATAGGTTGATTGAAAAAAATATATAGCTTTCAAATGGTATCACATTGTTTGAATATGAAACATGTGTCACGTTCTATACTTTGCATACTATAGGATTAAAAATGAAAAATTGAATTTCATTTATTTTTGACCAAGTTAAGGTGGTTAGAGGTACAATTTTCTATATTTTTTAAAAGTTGTAATAAAAAATTCATAATTAGTTATTTAATTGGAAAAAATTACAAAAAATTATGCATCACATCGGGACATGAGTCCTTTACTTATATATAAAATATTATAAAAAAATATTATCATTTTATTGTGGTTAGGGTGGTCAAACAGACACCTACTTCTTATTTTTTCCTTGAAATTTAAGTACTACTACATTGAAATTTTCAATTTTCAATAAATTGATTTTATTTTTTTCTAAATAAACGTAGTATTTTAGAAACTAAATTAAATTTTATACAAATTATATTCTTACATATTTTTAAAATAATATAGATAACTTATTCAATTTTTTACGTCAAGTTCCTTAACTCTAATTTTTTTGAATTTTAATGCCACTGAAGGGCCTATTTTTTGCATGATGATCCTGCACAGACCTATATGATTTTGTGTCTTGTAATATTTTTTGTAAAGTAATCTCATTTAAAGATTTGTATGCACTTCTCTCGCACTTCATGATGATCTTGAGAATCAAAAGTCTTTTTAGTGACATTAAGTTGCATAAAAGATTGCCTCCACATTTCAATTTGGGTACTTAAAAATTGAACAAAAAATCTTATGAGTGTGAGTGGAACATGTTGTGCATGTTCTCCCTTTGTTCCTAAACGAAGGTTGATCGAACTACGAATATGTTTTCTTGATTTGGTTTATCTTAGAGGGCCTGCCTTGTGAGAAAAATTACTCACCCTAGGGAGCAACCCAACTGGTAACACACTAAAGCCAAGTGTATTTCCAACTAAATTATAAAAGTGGGTAGTAGAAAAAAGGCCAGTATCACATGATTGGTCCCAACGAGAAGGTCAACAATGGTCTCTTGCCAAATGGATCAATCTACACGAACCAAAAGTCCGAATTAAAACCCCTTGTGTAGAAAGGCCAAAATCCTAATCTATTTGTTGGTGCAAAAGGTCATATCCTTTGAAACCACCCCACATATACATGTGATTCTATTGTAGAGATGAAAAGTATACCATGGAAAATTCATGGGTATTGATGCTTGGCTGACCTGAGAAGTGTGTGTCATGGAGGGGAGCCAGTGTGGTCAAGCATCTAATCATCTGCACTGAACATGCATAGCTAGATTTATCCAAGTGTGAACCCAACAAATATTTTCATTTCAACTTGGGGTTGTACATGTTCTTGTAATAAAAAACACATTGCTTTGATTAAAAACATTTGAAAGAAAACATTCACAAAATATTCAAATTTCAAGCCCTTTAGGAGGGGCAAATACCTTTGACTGAATCCAAGTGTTGTTGCTTTCCCTAGGGATTTTATCCTTTGAGGTTTTTTAAAATTTTGGATTTACATCATAATTTGCTCATACTAAAGTCAACCTAGGAAACTGTGCTCTTGAAACCTTGATTTTCAAATGATGGACCTTGTGGAATGAAAAGGAATTGGGACATAGACATTCATTTTGAAACATAATCAAGAAAGCGTTTGTGGTAAAATGAACCGAATCTAAGCAAGATAATAGACAATTGAACCACACATTTGCTTGTTCTATTTTGGGTCATATGGCTTTCATGCAAACATTGGCCTTTTGGTTTGAAATTCTCTTAGGGAAAAAAATGTTCTTCACTACGTTGGTCCTATAAGAAAAGTCCTTTCAGGTTCATCTAGGATCAAATCAAACACTTCATCCATCCAAACATTTATGCAAATCCCATTTCACCAACAAATTCTAGAACCTTTGAAAACATCATTCATGCTAGACTTCTACTAAAAATCAAAATCATATTGTTTGACTTAACACACTTAGTCAAATCATCCTCTTGTGTACGAGTTTACTCTACGATAACACAACTTCCTAGGGTTTACAAGTTCATCACTTTGTTTGGCTTAACACACTTAGTAAAATTATCCAATCCATTATCACCTCGTTTGACTTAACACACTTAGTCAAACTACCCTCTTGTGTATGAGTTTACTCTAGGATAACAAAACTTCCTAGAGTTTATAAGTGCACTATCATTTTTTTTGACTTAACACACTTAGTCAAACTATAAACCAATTAAAATCGAATCAAATCAAGTCCAAAAGTCTAGCATTGATCAAAATTTCCTAAAAGTTTACACACCCCTATCATTCACCCCTTTCATCCTTCATCTCATCATTGGTCCTAAACCCCTCAAAGGTCAACAAGCTCAAAACACAAGAGGAACATGGAATTTAAGCTTGAATCATACATCATGAGTAATCCAAGTCTTGCAATGTCGATTGATTATCAAAACTCACATTTGTACAATCCATACATGGGATCATTATCTCCTACAAAAATCAATGGTACAACGAATGTGAGTATGTCCAATCTAAATGTTGAACCACCTTTCCCAATGGTAGATTTAAATCAAATTCCAAACCTACAAATCTATCAACCGAACAATCAACGCATAAGTCCTCTTCTAAACAACACCATCCCACCAAATCCATACATGCAAAATGTGAATATACCAAGTAGAAGTTTGCCAAACATAAACATTTCAAATCCACACTTGGTGAACTTTGGGATAGATATGCTCGCAAATCCCCCCAATGTTGTTCAAAATCTAGGCAATATATACACAACTCCAAATGTTGATTCAAGTCAAGGTAACACCCTAAAAAATCAAAGCTACCTAAATCCAAGAAATGTGTTTCCAAATCACAACAATGTTCAATATAAACCAATAATGCCAAATCTAAATATTATACCAAATCAGAACATCATTCAAGATAAATTTGTCCATGATTTTATGCAAATGCCACAAGTATACATTCCACATCTACTTGCTCAACAACCAAGTCAACCATATCAAGAATACCAAGATCAAATCTTGCAAAACAAAATTACTACACTCAAAAAACTCATCGATTCATATCACCAAGAGACATCTCCACCCCAAAATCAATAAACTCTTCCATTGGTTGAGCCACATCATCAAATCATTGAGCTATCTCCACAACCAGATCAGGAACAATATCTCCAATGTCAAGAAATTGGATATCAGGATCAATGACATCAACAACAAACTCAATCACCACATCTCCAAAACCAATCACCACAAGGTAACAAACAAAAATACACACCACTTGGGGAACTAATCAAATCGATCATGCAATGGTTCATACAAAAAAATTTCATTAAAATCCCAATTTATGTGAATTATCAAGAGCCCATGGTGAAACTACTAGGGTACAATGAGAAGGAATTTTGTGATTTTCACAAAACAAAGGGACACACAACATCAAATTTTATTCGACTCAAAAATCTCATCCAAGATCTAATTCATAAAAAGCTAATAGTTATTGGGGACAATAATCAGAGTTCAACTACTAGCAATAGCATTAAAAACCTCCCCACCACAATTGTTGAAAATAATGATCAAAATCAATGCATCAATGAGCACTGTGAAGATATGTCTACCCCATCCAGTGATCAAATCAACATTCATCAAGAGCCACTTTTTAGTGATCTATTTCAAGATGTGTTAAAATTGTTTGATCCTATTGATATAATCCAAGTTCCATCCACCAATGATCGTATTAAAAATGTCTCTACATCACCTAATGAGTTAGAAGACATATCTCAAGAATTTATTCCAAAGAATGATCAACATCTATCACCAAGGTCTAGCAATGGTCTTTCCCAAGACATACTAACATCCCTTGACCTCATGATTTATGATAGTGAAGGAATCCTCAAAGATCAATAGGATATTGATCCACTTCTCATTCCTAATAACAATGTCCAAGAATCCCTTGTAGACAATCCATCCTAAATTGAAACTGACTCATGTCAAGAACTTGATCCAAAGCATGTTGAAATCAACTCTAAAATCATTCAAGATCAAGAATTCGTATCTCCAAGATACTACAATTATTTAATGGACACTCTCATATCTATACAAGATGTCGCAAAAACAATCATATCCATATAGCACACACTCCTCCATCTACCCATGAGATGCTTCCTTTGGACAAACACATAGAAGATCTTCATTCAAAATAAGAGTCACATACTCTATACATCATTACAAGGAACAAGAGTCTCCTACTATTAAAATTTGTATACATGATCAAGATATAGAAAAATATGAGACATATCAGAAATAGATCATGAAGAAGGCTCCTACAGAAGTGAAAAATCATAAACATCTTGTGGAATGAATAATGAGAAATAATTTTATGTGAATAGTTAATTATCAACACCTCTTGAAGGAGCATTAAAATTTGATATCTCACAAGATCAAGCAAAAGAGATCAATCAAGAATTTATCCCACATGTGGAGGATCCTATCACTTATAAACTTGGATCGCTTACCTTTCTTAGGGCAAGCTATCTCATTAATAAAGAAGATGTCACTTTTGAATATCCACCACAGAGCAAATAAGGGTTAAAACCTTTCTTCAGAGATAAATCATATCATATTGCAAACAAAATGTTTCTACAAATTAATTATCAAGGTAGAGGATTAGACCTACAAGAACAAGGTATCTTGGAACCAGTGCAAATTATTGGAAATCATAAGCATCAAGGTCTTGATTATTCAATAATTAAGGGATCTAAACATATCAGTGATACTTCCACAAAAATGGGGCAACTTTGGCTCAATCAAATGTCAACATAGGGAGCTCGAAGAATCCTTATCATGAAACCAATTCCAATACTATAGCCTGCCACATCATGAATCTTAATCCAACCATCACCCCATCCACAAATTGGGACCAACATCAAAAGAAGGTTTTGAATCAAAGCACAAAGAATGTTATCAAAGAAAAAGAAGCTAAGAAGCATATCATATAAATCAAATACATATGGATACCAAAAAATACAAAGAAAGATGTTCGCTATGAAACTCCATTAATCAAAGAAACTATGGGGAAAAATAAAAAATGGAAAGTATCTGTCAAATATGTCCACAAAGGAAAAAGCAGGATTCTCAAGCAATATACAAAGTATATCGAGTTGTTGGTCCTAATTACACACACTTCTGTATCCACCCATTATTGCACATCTTCCCAAGTTTGGAGAGTCAAAGGTCCCAAACTATCAACCAATTCATCTTTTATTACGAAACACACTCCACCATCCACGCCTTCACGCATGATATCCAATTCTCACATTGACCATGTGTTAGCAATGATCCTTCATCATAAGGATTTAGAAGGAACTCTATTGCGATGCATGCACAAAGATAAAGTTAACTTTGGTATCAACAAAGCAGATCAGAAATCTCGAAAGTTGCTTTCAAGTGCATGTATCTTGGAAAAATATGTTTTTCAAGCAGGGTATCAGTGGCACATTATGATAGAATCATATACATCGACACCACTAAGTGGTTCAAAATAAATTTAAAATATTTTAGCAAAAAATATGAAAATCCAAAAAAAAAATTTAGAAAACAGATTGAAAATAGTAAAGAGAAAAATCATCCTCTAGTGAAAACCACTTCAGTGGTGCTTTGGATAGGTACCATGATGAAAACCTGGAAAATAAGCATCATGTGTATAATCAAGCATCTACGTGCACCAGTTCAAGAGAAATCATCTTATCACATCCATAATAAAGATAACATTCCATCCATATCATCCGTTCATGCACAGACCATTTATCCAATCCATCTTCATCTATCTACATCCATAGTCCAAATTATCTTGATATTGAAAAAATTTGGTGCACGCTTTACAGTTTTTTATGGTAAACATCTTGACATGGGTCATTTTCGTTGATCCTATCCTACCCAACATTATCTAAGCCATGAAGCATTATCTGAAAGTGAATCCTCTATTTGACCACTGTTATCTTATCGCTAGGTAATCCATATCCATTCGTCCATCCATATATCCAAGAATCTACCCATGGCATTCCCTGTATTGCTAGACACTGGGGGTAGATATTGACATCTTGCTTTAGAAATAAATCTTGATCTATATCCTCCAACTTATGTGGCGATTCGAACATTGGCGAATGTGAAATCAAATTGGTCAAAGCACTTGTGAGCCAAAATCCAAATCAGTAGCCCATGGCATATTTTGACAGGAAGACATTCCTTATCAAGCTTTATCTTTCATTGAACATCAATATGAACAATCAATATCAGTTGCATCTAATGTGTACTTTAGCGTCACATCAAATCATCAAAACAATTTTGTTCCAATTCAAGCTTCAAAATTATGATCAATCAAAATTCAATCAATCCATCATCATCTTGGGGTGATCCCACAAAGCTGGTTTACAATTTCTGAGAGGAACTGATTTTTGCTAAAATCACATATTTTTAGAAAATATAATGATTTAAGCCTTATAAAGTTTCATTTTAAGGATTCCAATTGAAGAGGGTTTGATCAAACCACCTTAGATCAAAACCCCTCAGATAGAACCTCCCTATTTTTAAACCATACCTAAAAAATGAGTCTCCTTTACACCTATCAAAATGTTGATAAAAAATCACTTTTGATTTACCTTTTGGGGGATCAAATGAATTCATTTAAAATTTATTTCAAATGATTATGGTAGTCCTCAGAATGATCTATACAATGAATATAATTTTAATATGTTTTGGTTTTATTATGTATATGTTTTTTTAGTTTTATTAAACATAGGTTTTTCACCGAAAATCAAGCTCTTTGTTCTACACATGTGGAAAAATAGCAGATTATCAAAATAAAATTTTGAAAAATATGTTCGGGCTGGGTATTGATTTCCTTGATCAGTTAAAAAACATAAAATTGAATTTCGATACATATAGAAAAAATTATGTTGTATACAGTCCGCCTATGTCTGAATTGTAATTGGTTTGACTTCAAAACTTGATTGAAAAAAAAAAATTCAATAAAACACTATAATGCCAAATTAAAGTGCTAGATATCATGGTTACAAATCTAAATTAAAAAAAAAAAGAATTTTATCCTTCATAAAAAAAATTATGTTGTATATGGTGAGCGTCACTCCTTAAAAATACTATTTTTTTTTAAATTAGTTTTCGAAGGAGATGGAAAAATAAGTGCAATCTGATTAAGAAAAAAATGAAAAGAATATATTTAGAATCTATAGATAAAACATCACAAATCACTAGTTTTCATCATCTCCAAATTCCTCACGATTTAGCCGCTATAGGAGGCCAAAAGTAAAGATTTAGTTAAAAAAATTAGTTTGGTGTCTAGTTTGCCCAAAAATTGTAAACCAGTATTGTGGGATCACCCCTTGGGATATCCTTCCCAATCCTTGTGTTACTTAACACTATCCTTGCATTTATTTGTATCCTCAATAATGTTATCAACATGAATTTATCCTCATGTTTCTTAAACACTATCCTTGCATTGTTGTGTATCCTAACCAATTTTATCATCATCAAACCATCAATTTGATCAATCGAACTTAGCTTGGTTTTCAATAAAATCCCAAAATCAATCACTAGTATCATCACATATCCAAAACATCAAAATCATGCAAAAATCCAAAAACATCCAAAACATGTCAAAATCCAAAAAATTCAAAAATAGAGCAGTCTTGCAAAACTATGTCATCTTTGAGCTTCAACGTAGGCAAGGTTGATCTTTGATCATCCCTCGAGACATTTTAGGTCAGTCTTTTAGGCGTCCATTGCAGCAATCTGGCAATTTGTTTGCCCATCTTTCTCATCATCGAGTCAAGTTTGTTGTCAACCGAGAAAACCTAGGTCATTCCTTTAGGCATCTGTCGCAATGGCAATCTATTTTCCCATCATTCTCATCATTGAGTCAAGTCAATCATCATCTGAACCATGTTCTCTCTGAGCTTAAATGTAGGAAAGGCCATCCTTGATTAGCCCCCAAGATACAAAAACCAAAACATTCATAAAATCTTGAAAGTCCAAAAATATTTAAAAAATCTGAAAAATAAAACAGCCTCAAAACATTTCAAAACATCAAAAACATCCAAATATTTGAAAACTCAAAATGGTGCATATGTCTCATCTCACTTTTACCCACAATAATCATTATTCATAATAAATAAATCATCATCTTCATCCTTTGGTAAGGCAGTCAGAAGCAAGTCTAGCAGATTCTAAAGTGAATGCCAAATCATCAAAAGTCTTAAGTCTAGGTCAGTAATTTAGCAATTTGATCAACTCGAAGTATCAATATCTTATCATCCAATCAATCTCATCAAAACCCTGATCACAACATGTCCTAGGATGCATCTTTCCCACAATGGACATCAGCGTCAGGTATTGCCTTAGTTTAGCCTTGGCTAGCGGTACAAAGAATATTAGCTTGTTTGTTTACTTTATTTTGGTCTTGTTGACTTATCTTATTTTGCATTCATTCCAAGGACCTCTTGATGATGCCTAAACAAAATAGGTTTAGAGAGAAAGGAATGGGGAAACATGATCATTATATTTTTGTCTGCTGTGCTTGTTAGACGTTCTTGTAATATAACTTGGCAAATACTTTGGTTGTTAGGCCCATCCTGGCAAGGTTTTTGTATGTCAAGTGTGAACAAGAACACTCCTATCTGATTGTTGAGTCAAATTCCATCACACTAGGCACAACACCATCCTATTTATTTATACCTTGATTAATCACACCTATGTGTGTTATCAAACATAAGAAAATTTATGCTCTTTATCTCTCCCATCCTTGTATAAGAAATACATCATCATCATTCATCATCATTTCTAATAAAGTTGGCTTGTTGAACTTCTGCATCTTCTTGGATTCAAGGGTTGATCCCTCTCATTCTTCTATCCTCTTTCACGCTAACATAATATCATTACATCAATGCATCCATCCTACATCCACACTCTCATTCTGCATAATCATGTCATATCATCATAGGAAAACATCATCCATCTCACATGCATTGCATCGTCATTTAAGTTGTTTAGGATAGATCTGTTATAGATCTGTTATTCTAAGCATCTTAAAACCATCTCATTTGCATCATTATCATATAGTCTAACCATCCATACATCCATTTTGAACCTCTTTGTCACGAGATCGACCATCAAATTGAACTTTTTGCTCAATCTCTTGAGGGGGCAATGTACTAACATACTTCTTTCCACTGGGGCATCTGAAAAATCAGAATTTTTTTTAATTTTGATGTTGGTGGCATCATTATTTGAACCAATGCAACGGGTACATTTCTTCAAAGAGGGGGAAAATGTACACATATAAAATTAACATCATGCATTCCTCATAGATAATTAAATCATATTTGTCCATCAATCAAATAAATCAAGTTTATTTGATTAATCTCCTAAGGTTATCCCTTTAATTAAATAAATCAATTTTTATTTAATTATCTCCTAAATTTTCTTCATTTACTTAATTCAAATGTATTTAATTAAATGGCTAATATCCATTATTTCCTCTCATTTTGATTTATTTTAATCCAAAATTCTAAGTCAAAATATCACAATCAACTAATATTCATCTTAATTAATCAAATCCCATCACATCCTCTAGTATTTCCCACTTTCTTAATAAATCAATTTATTTGATTTATTATTTCTTCTAATTTAATTCAAAAAAGGCCATCAAGATGGAATATTCTTCCAAAATTTGAAAATCCCTCCAAAAGACTTGTCCACCAGCTTGGCATTGATGAGCTCTTACATGTCTCTTACACAAGTCAACTTGGCATTAACTCTCTTCTTTCATTCCCCCTAAACATGTCATTTCATCAAATTCAAATTTTAAACTTGCACATGGATCAAAATGTGCTCAACCTTCCTCCTCTCACATCTTGACAAGTGGCATCTTGTCATTGGCTCATGAATTATCCCACATTCATCGAAATCTTTCAATCTTCCAACATTGAATCTATAAAGGAAAATCATTTCAACACACAACACTACGTGACACAACTAGATCAAGAATCTTAGCATTTGGGATTGGGAAAGGGCCCTCTTTTCACATCAAGGAGCACCAATCCCCCTATGGCATTGAAGTTTGAGTTGTTTAGGAATAGTTTTCATATTCATCTTGCTTTCATGTTCATTTTGTTAGTTTGATAATGTGGTTATTTCCTTTACATTGCTCAATAATTTCATAGGGAAGGCTTTATCTCATTTGTTCAATATTGACTTATTTAACTCGTATTTGTCAATCTTTGATCGATGTAGATATTAGTTTTAACACTTACAATGTAGCAACAGTGTGGGAAGAGGCTGTGATGTAACGGATGAAGGGATTTTTTGGTATAGAAGGTTGTAAAATAGGTGGAGTTGTAAGATATTATTTCAACCTCTCAAAGGCCCGTTTACAATCATTGTTCCGATCAAAGTTGACATGGTTTTTTAGGAGTTGTGTAAAATGAAATGTTCGATCAGCTAGGGATGCGAAAAAATGATGGATGAATTGAATCCTTTCTTGTAATGTGCGTAATTGGGAAATATTGCGAGGAGGTGTCATGTTAATTATAGTGTCAATTTTTTTCGTGTCCACCTCAATGCCTCTGTGAGATATGATAAACATTAAAATTTTACCGCTATCTACTCCAAAGACATAATTTATTGGGTTTAAGCACATGTTATACCTATGCATGGACTCAAAGATTTGTCGAAGAATAGTTACATTATCTTGTCGGGTTACGAATTTCGCTAGAATGTCATCAACATAATCTTCTAAGATTTTATGTATATAATCATGAAATATTAATTTCATTCCTCCTTGATAAGTAGCGTTGACATTCTTTAATCCAAAAGGCATCATAACCCAGTAAAATTTTCCCTAAGAAAATGTAAAATTTGTATTGTATTGATCTTGTGGGTTGATGAAGATTTGATTATATCCAAAAAATCCATCCTTAAAGGATAACAAAGCATGTCCAACACATGAATCCATGATCATTTCAATGTTAGGAAGAGGAAAGTCATCCTTTAAAGAGGCTTTATTCAATTCTTGAAAATTTATGCATATCCTAACATGATTATAAGGTTTAGCAACTGTGACAATGTTTGATATCCAAGGAGAGTAATCAATAGGTTGAATGAAACCTACGTCAAGGAGTTTTTGAAGTTCCCCTTTAGCATGCAAGGCTATATTCAGGTTCATCTTTTGTATCTTTTGGTAAATAGAGTTAGCATTTTCAACAAGGAAAATGTTATGGGTGACTATCTTCGGATCTATTCTAGGCATATCAGAATATTTCCAAGCAAATAGTTCAGGAAAAGTGTGAAGCAAGGTTGCAAGATCCTCTTGATCTTCATCATCAAGGAACTTACCAATTTTAATGACTTTGTATTTATCATCTATGTCCATTGGAATGTCAAGGGTATCCCCTAAAGGGAGTGCATTTGACTTAGGAATTTCTCGATCATATCATTTTGTGCTTGTGGGAGTTTCATTAATTTCAATTTCAATAACATTGAGCTTAGAACTTATCATAGCACAAGAGGCATGTCTCTTGGAGATAGAAGTCTTATCCGAAGCACCTGACATGTATTTCAAAGCTTCATCATCATCAACATAGTCGAAGGGTGGGGAATCCATATCAAGGAATTCAGAATGTTTGAGCGTAAGATTGGTTCTTGGTGCACATGTGATAGTGTTGATGTTGATGGAGGGTCATTGATTTTATTTTGTAGTTTTAGAAAAGGAAAACCTTATAGCGATCTTAGTTTCTTGTATATTAGGTTCAATGGGAATGTGAATTCCTTGCTCATTCTTTCCACATCCTTTACCATTGTAGCCTAATTGTTTCACAATATCATAGCCTCATCCATAAATACTTTCCATTTCCCATGGGTTAGGTGGTTGTTGATAATCTATCTCATCCTATTTTTGTGTAACAATATACACACCCATAAATGAAGGTGTGAATTCTAATGATCTCCAATCATCACCAAGTAAGTTAAACTTTCATTTCTCTTCTATTTGATTCTTCTCAAAAGGGGCAATGTTGCAAGAAGGAATTAATGTGTTGAGAGTCCTTGATGTTCCCTTTTCAAGTTGTAAAAAACTTTCAGGCTCAAGATATATGTCAATTTGATCAAATTTGTTACTATAGACATATTTCATTGTGCAATGAAGGGTCAAGGGTATCATTTGCATCTCATGAATCCATGGTCTTCCCAAAAGGATATTATAGGAAATGTCATAGGGCATGACATGAATAGGTAAAGTGGTGATACCAAGGGGTTGCTTTGTAAAATTGTCAAATCCTGTAATGGATAAGGAATCAGATTTGATTTATGATTTATCCACACATAATCTATCAAGAAGTTTCACACTACACACATTAAGGGAAGAGCCATTATCAATGAGGGTATTTTTGATGCCTATCCAATCATACTGGGCTATTATCATATAAACTTCAATTTGCTTACATAACTCTAAGGGAGGGAGCTCATGTTGGTTTTGTTTTCATGTTCGAATGAAGTTGCTTTAAAAGAAATAGGAACTAATGATGAAAATAAAACTTGCAAAGATCTAATGCTCTTCATAAATGCCATCAAAGTAAAAGATGTTTATGCTAATTATAATCATATAAAAAAAGTAGCAAACTATAAATAGAGCATCAACTGAAACAAACAGAGACATCATAAACTGGCAATGAAATGAAAATATCACTGATGTAAAAGGAGCATTAGGACTAGGTCGCCAAAGGTGGTGAATTAGTCCCAATAGGAATATTTTTACCTTTTTTCTAATTTTTCTAGTGAAAAATGATGTATTATGAACTATAAAGTGTGTATATCTAAGGAATAGATTCAAAATTTCTCCATTGTTTAAGTAAATGAGATGCAAAAATAAATATTTTCACTAATGCAAAGCATGAAATCCTAGAATCTAACTTCAAACAATGCAACATACAATGCAATGCTAAATAGAAGAGGTTCCTAGGATGTAAATCCAAGATAAATCAGAAGTAATATGTTTATAAATGCAGGTTCACCAAAATGAACAACAAAATTTATGTTGTGTTAAGGATGGGTTCCCTTCCACTTCTACGGTTTTCCACCTAGAAGGAAATAGAGTTTTTCTTTGTGTACATAAATCTTGGGATTCATTCAATGTTAGGGCAAGATATGATTGAAATTCCTATATGTAGTACTCTAAATGTTCTATTCTAATAAATGAAACTATTTATTACATGCAAGCTAACAAAATCTACATTGTTTGAAAACACATAATGTTGTGCAACAAAGGTGAAATAAAGACTATACAAGGTAAGATAACCTAAGAGATCAGAAAAGTGCACCTAGAAATTGATGAGGATCAAAATGGACATTACAGAAGCCTTTGGAAATCTGGAGAATTTGACTTTTATGCCCACTGGGACACTTACCCCAAGCTGGGCGACCTAGTTCCAATTTTGGTAAATTGCTCTAGGCTCCATTACAACCAATTGGGTGCTCAAATCTACTAAAATCTTTGATAGAAACTTGTAGTGGGACTAGGTCACCACTATTGGTGACCTAGTCCCTTTTAGCTTTTTGGGAAATCTAAAAGTGGAGTCAGAGGTCTATAGTTTGCACTTTGCTTCTTCACTAAAATATGGGCTCAGATCCATAAAATCACCTACAAAATAGAATATACTTTGGTTTCTAATGTGGGGTTTTCATGTGGTCAAACCCCTACTTTGTATTTAAAATTTTAAAGAGAAAAGAAATCTGCATAAACCCTAGCCCTAAGTGTTTCTAGAACTAGGAAAATTTGAATTAAGACAAAACCCCATTGTAATGGGCTAGAGTAAGATGCATGTGTGAGATTTGAATGATTTAAGGATTCAATCCAAGAAACCCTACAACATTATTAAGAAAATGGAAAGTGGAATCACTTTGAAAACAAGTCTTTAGGTGTGATTTGGTGGCTAGTTGCACTTCCTCAACCTAGATTTCTCCATGATTATCCATAGGAATCCATTATCAATCCTTTGCAATGTGATATCTTGAGTGATAAGTGAGCTTGAAGAACTACAAAAACCCTAGTTTACTGCCCTAAGCTTCAACTTTGTTGTAGAAAGAGAGATGAATCTTCTTGTGGAAGATGTTCAATACTTGATTCTTGAGTTGGCTTGTGAAACAATGACTAAAAGAACCTTGAAAGAATGACATGGGAATTTTTAGCAAGTTGGACATTTTCTCGCTCAAAAATGCAAATAACCCTAAAAAGGACTAAGTCACCACCTTGGGCGACCTAGTCCCACAAGGGGTTTTTGAGGTGGGATTGATTATTTTGGAGTGATTTTCGTGTTTTTTTTGGGGCTTGTATAATTCCTTAGGTAAAATAGTCCTCAAAGACAAGAATAACGAGTCTTAGAGGCCTATAAATGTTGTTTTAGGAGGGTGATTGATGCAAGGGTACCTAATGTAGGACCAAATTAGGCACAAAATTGCCTTTTTCTTCAAAGGTATACAATTTTTTGTAACACACTTTGTTCAATTACTTTAGTCACCATAATACTCAAAACTTAGTGTTTTATGTTAATTTAAATCCTTACATGGAGCTAATATCATTAAATGATAAGTGCATTTAAGTTAACATAGCATATTCTAATCAAAATATAGTATCTAAATTAAAAAATGAATGATTTAACTAGATCACATACAACATTAAATCATGGAGGCATTTATTAAATATTCTTGCAAAGGAGATATTTGATAAGTAACATTGACATTTAATTAAAAAAAACCAAAATGATCATGTATATATATAACCATCAAGTGTTGGGTACATATGAATCAATGAGTACAATGTTAGTAAGGTCTATGACTAGTGAGCCCCTTCGAGGTTGATGACCTTTGTGGTCATCATGAGATAGTAGTGTGAGATCCTGATCTGACTAAGTCTCTCTATAGAATATCTAGCATCCCTAATGCCCTAACCTCTCACACAAGTGCCTTAACATTCTCGTGGTCAATGCAGTCCTTGTGTGGTTGTATCCTCGTGACCTCCTCCAATATCCTCGAGATCTCTACCCGTAGGTCACTCTCCACCCTATTGTCGATGGTTCCTAAAGAAGCTAAAACCACTATGAGATGTCCATGGAGCTCATTGGCCCAACTAGTGGCACTCTGATAGGCTATACCCAATCTCACCATAGGCTCAAAAAGATTTGCATGTGAATCCGCCAAGGGTAGGGGCACGTACTCCTCAAGAAAATAATCCTCAGAATATAGTGGAGGCGCTAGTGTTGTGGAAACTCGCTGATAAAGGTCATGCCACTCCGATGTAGATCCTAAAAAATTGAAATCATAAAGCATATTAGTAACCATCATAATCATATATATAAGGCAAGGGCATAAAATATATATACATCTATTGAAATAACATAAATCATCCAAATATCACCTAGATCACTAGTCTACCAATCGGGATATGCCCATATGATAGTATTCCCTCCCTATTTTGATGATGCAAGTGGTTTTATATTGCTAGCCTCCATACGCTCATGTGTATGAAACTCTAACTTGACATCGATACATGGTCTCGCCAATTTGATAAGGGGTATCTCCACACTATCAGATGTCACTGGATCCTCCTCTACCTCAGTAGTGTCCTCACTTATGGAATATGCATCATCTTCATCCTCATCAGCCTCCTCCTGGGCATGTGTAGGATCATCATGGAAAAAATAGACCCTTAAGTGGCAATAAAAT
The DNA here is from genome assembly GCA_007115665.2 of Sequoiadendron giganteum. NCBI lineage: Eukaryota > Viridiplantae > Streptophyta > Pinopsida > Cupressales > Cupressaceae > Sequoiadendron > Sequoiadendron giganteum. The sequence goes on along the minus strand of CM021102.1, from coordinate 161,075,997 downwards.
TTAGAAAAATCAGAGTTAGGCAGCTTCACGTAAAAATTTGAATAAGCTAACTATATTATTTCAAAAATATGTAAGAATAGAATCTGTTGAAAATTGAATTTAGTTTCTAAACTACTATGTTTATTTTTATTTTTAAAAAATCTATTTGGTGAAAATTTGAAATTTCAAAGCAGTAGTAATTAAATTTCATGGAAAAAATAAGAAGTAGGTGTCTCTCTGACCACCCTAACCACAATAAAATGATAATATTTTTTATAAGATTTTAGCTATAACTATAAGACTTATGTCTCGATGTGATGCAAATTTTTTTGTAATTATTTTCCAAGTAAATAATTAATTATGATTTTTTAATTACAACTTGTAAAAAATATAAAAAATCGTATGACTGACCACCTTAACTTGGTCAAAACTTCTTGAAATTCAATTCTTTTTTTTTAATCCTTATTATGTGAAGCATAGAATGTGACACATATTTCAGATTCAAAAAATGTGATACCCATTGAAAGTTGTAGATATTTTTCAATCAGGCTATCAATTAGGACTTTAGTCGTAATTCAAATAGAAAATGAATAATAATTATTTATTAAATTGAAAGTAAAGCATAATCTATATTGGTGGAAAGCTAAGAATCTCCTTTAAAAAAACCTTTTTGTTTCATCAATTTTGGGTAAAAAAAATGTTGTCAACCACATGAGCCATCATATCACTTACATATCACCTTTTTTTGGCCCATCATGATCCTATACATAGCCTCCTCCTCCTCACAGTCCTCATCATTTTCCTCATCTGCATCTACAAAGACATCAGGAGTAGAAACATCATCATCAATGGCTACATCTGTGTGATCATCATCTATGTCCCCTCCATGACCTAGAGTATGTCTGACAAAATCCATAGGGTGATGTAAAGGGAACATGGGTGTTGGCATCCCTATAGTCCACCACTCCTTATAATCCTGAGTGGTACATGTGTCATCAACCTCAAAATCTGAGGGCATATCAGGGTCCTCATCATCTAACTCACTAAAACTGTATTAATCATCCCTTGTGAGATGGTGGTCATCGCCGGGATTGTTGGCACTACATGTTGATCATTAGAATGATGGTCTAGAACATGGAGCCACCTAGGTATTCCCAAACTATCTCATCACCCTATCATAATAAAATGTTTTGACAAATAATCATGTCATCCTAGTATAAATTGATCCATCTATAGTCTATACAGCTCATGTTCGTGATTGACCCACAACGATATCCACTAATAGGGCCTCTAGCAAATATCATCCTCATCTAGCTAGTCAAAAAGTAATCCTCCAATCTAATAAATCTCCCTCTTTCCAAGGCCATATAAGGGGTAGCTAAAGACTCTTGGCTCACTTACAACAACTATAAGAGGAAATCTAGTGGGGCTAGTACATGTAATGTGCTCAAAGAACCATGTCTATAGCAGAGTACAATGTATGATGTTGTAGAGATCTCAAAAGGAAAAGCGATTGAGATCATAGTATAAATGAGTGAGCATGTACTATGACCCCATGCATAAAAAGTCTATTTCTACTCCATCCCTCTGATAGTGTGGAGTAGGCCACCATCTAAGTGTGCCCCTCAACCATCTTGAACCAATGTAAATTCCATGGTAATGATTATGATCCACCGCAAGAGTGGTGACCATGCATTAAGGAGCCATTTAAGCTTCACACATGGTATGATGCTTGAGCATCACATAGGATGCTCTACACAATAACATATATCATCATTCATCTGTAAGAAGGATCTATCAGTAACTAGTTGCACATTCTCACCATGAATGGGGATGCATAAGATGTAGTGAATGTCCTCTAGTGTGATGGTCATCTCTCCTATGGGAAGAAAACACTAAATGTACCTGCATGCCATCTCTCTGCTAAGGCAAGTAACATGATGTCATGGTACCTCACAAGTGGCATGAGTTATACCCAAAATAGAGCAACCTCCTATAATAATTGAATGTCATCCTTCGATAGCCGACTCACTGACTCTCAAAGGAAGAAAAATTGCTTCCCCCCAAGATGTTGTCTTGCTTGAGGGGGCACCTAAAATACAATTTTTTTTAATAGAAAATAAGTCCTAAAATAATCAATCATCATCACTAGAGTTGTTCTAAGATGATTTTCGAACAAAATGGACACCTAGACCATTTCTAGATGAAGGTCTGGGACACTATATCTATGTTGGATATTTTACACCAAAGTGGGACGCTTTGCGCCAAAGTGGGACACTTTGCTCCAAATTGGACGCTTTGCACCAAAGTGGGACGCTTTGCGCCAAAGTGGGATTATTTATGCCAAAGTGGATGCTTTGTGCCCAACTGGATGCTTTGCACCAAAGTGGAAACTTTGCACCAAAGTGAATGCTTTTTGCCAAAGTGGGACACTTTTTGACAATCTATTCTAAGGTCATAAAATTACTAAGATTACATGAAAAATTATAGTACAAGTACAAAAATGAAAAAACTGCATAGCAAAATTCACTCAACGTACGCCAGAGGATGCCCCACTGTGCGTCGTCATGAACCAGGTCCAATCTCAGATGCTTGTAAATATTGTGGCTTGGCATATCACTTACTCTACACCAAGGTAAATTTGTAGCAAGGTAAAATTCAAATGAATTGTCAAAAGAGTCATTTTCAATAGTATATATTAAAACCCTAATATATAAAGCTTATTAATTTAAAAGGGAAAGTTCATTAAAATCAACATATTGGGGGATAGAGGACTTTGTTTTCAATATTGTTTGTTGTGTTGGATTCATAATTTTTCTCCCATTTTCATCAAATGTCTATGATTATGTGGTATGGTACTTGGAAATACCCTAATATATGACTTGCATAATTCAATGTGGTTTAGTGCTCACCCTAATTCTACCTCCATAAAGAAAGTGAAACTAGGGGGCGTACATCTACCCTCAAATTGAATTCTCCGTAGAATTTTGATAAGAGGATTTTTGAGTGACTAATGAATATGTGTTGCAGGATGCAGATCCTAACATTCTAGTTTTGTAGGTAGCTATAGTGGGGGATTCATTCTCCCTAGTGAATTCATATAATTATCCTTTTTCGTAATATATATTTCATTTAGCTTGCATATTCACGTAGTATCATATGGAAGTGAAAGTGGGGGTTAAATATAGTGTAATAAAAGTAATCCTTTTCACAGTTTATTTAAAGTAAATGACACATAATTAACTTAATTATTATTTGGAGTGGTGTTGTAAGGTGTTGTACACACTCACATCTCTCTAAGGTCCTTAGTTAAAATATATTTATATTTCACCTTTTACAAGAGTATTGAGAAGTGTTGAAAGACATTTTCACACTTTTCTAAGGTCTATTCATCTATTTAAGCCTAATGGATCCCTAATGTACTTAAATTAGGTCCTATATACGATGTTGGAATGTGTTTAAACACACTTTCACATCTATCTAGGGTGGTATTAATTAATGGTGGTTAATTAGACTAATTTCCCCTTTTAATTCAAATTCAATCCTCTAAATTGTATCTCCTGAAGATCAATCCCACACCCAGCAATTAAATGACATAACCTTGAATGTGGCAAATTTTAGGTCCTGGAATGTGTGCCAAGACCGATTCACCACTAAGGGAGAATGGGTCCTCCCTTAATAGGACCCCACTTTCTTGGCATATTCCAACTGGGTTTTTGATCTTCTTTTAACCCCTAGAGCTTGGTCTTAGAAAGTGATCTAGGACCCATTCGCCCAAGGTGGTGAATGGGTCATCCCTTAACAAGGACCCTCTTTTCAAATTTTATCTTGGTTGGATTTTAATTAATTTCATTTCCAGATTTGAGGTCGGCCTGAATTATTTGAATTTTGGGGTTAAATCTCTAATTTAGTATAAATACAAGGTTATTTTGACATAATTTCATCTAGCAATTCTAAGAAAATCTAAGGGAGAAAACTAGAGAGAGATTAAAAGAAAGTAGGACAAATAACTCAAACAAAAGTGAAGTTTTGAGCAACATTTCAAGATATTCAAGCTCATTTTGTATCCAATATCAAGCATTGTTGAAGGTTGATCATAGATTCCTATGGAGAATCATGAAGGATTCTAGATGTTGGGAGATGCACAAGTCATTCAACCAAACTCAAGGACTTTTTTATGGAGTGATTCCATCTTCTATAATCATCCTATTTTCATCCTACAAGTGTTTTAAGATTTTTGATTCATTGGAGAGATTAGACATATTATTTAGTGAGTCATTTCTATTGTTCATATTTCATTTAAGGATTTTATCCTAACACAATGGGGTAAAATTTCCTTTACATTCTCTTTGATCTTAGTCTTAGACACAGTTAAGATTGCAATTGCACATACTATTAGATGTTTCAACTTTTCATTCATCATCAAAGATTTAATTACCAACAAGGGGTTTGACTAAGCAATGTTGAGAATACATGCCTCAAACTCACTGGTTGAAGCCTTGATATTTTCACCAAGCACCAAAGAGTTTATAAGAGTTTTGATTGTGCCTTTACCGCCATTCCGCAGAAGCTCTTCCCTTGGGCTGCAGTGGCACAGTTACCACCATGCCATAGGTAATCATCACATGTGTGGTGGTAGTGCAGTGAACCCTTTCAGTCTAGGGGTTGGGCAGCTTACCATCATACCGCAGAGTCTATCTTCAATCGTAGCGGTTGCGTGGTGGAACCGTCATACCTTGAGGGTGTTCAAGATACGACTAGCTAGTGAAATGTAACCTGCTATACAACATGCACTTCTTGGCTATGCAACGGTAGAGCGGTGGACACCGCAATACTGTGGGAATGTCTTGATTGACATACGCTACAATGGTTACCTCTGCACTGCGGGTGTCTTCGGCCTATCAAGTGGTAACAAGGTAAACTACCACACTGTGGATCTTGTGGAATGCGAAGTTGTAGCATGGTAGAATGAATAGACGCATGGATTTTTTGACTGATGAGGTGTATTCCAATCATTAGAGGTTGTTGCTAACTTGGAAGGTGGCCGTTGGGATGACTAGGAAGTTCGACAGTTGGTCTGTGGAGGAAGTTGAGCTGAACCGATTGTACAGAGAATGAATCAATTATGGCAGTTGATATACATTGTAATGAATAGGAATAGTAATGGGTTAGATAGTTCGACAGGTAGTTGATCAATGAGTTATCATAATTGTGAGAGTTTTCATTGTAACAATGTTAGTTTCTATACAAGGTTGATCAAGTAAATGTTGCTGCTATATATTCACATATGAAAAAGGAGTCTGTAACTTGTATGTAAATTCATTTATTGTAATAGAAGTGACTTTCTTTTGTGTGGTGGGTTTTTCTCCCATAAGGGTTTTCCCACGTAAATCTGGTGTCAATTGTGTTTGAGTTATTTCTCTATTTTTTTATTTCTTTCATGTGCATCTTAATGAATTTTAATTGTAAACTTTAGAAAGGAATATCTCTATTCTCCTCTAAGTCTTGGCATTAGGAAAATTTGTTTTGTAATCAAAATTCTCCTAATAAGTGGTATCAAGGCCTAGCCAGTTGCGTTATCCTTGTGGGTAGGTTGGTTTTTTGTGTCAATTTATGTTCTATGGGAGTTTTGTAGAATTCTTGAAATTTGTCTAATTATAGATTGAGATGGAAATGACAAGTACATCTGGAAGGATTGGAATTGAGAAATTCAATGGCAGCAATTTTGAGTTGTGGAAACTTAAAATGGAAGACCTATTGGTGGATCGTGATCTTTGACTTGTTGTGTCTAGAACAAAACCTTCTAGCATGAAACAAGAAGATTGGGATCTTTCAAATAGAGAAGCAAAATGGTTGATATAACTTTGTTTGGAAAACTCAGTTCTCTTGAACATTCATGAAGAGAAGACTGCATCTTCGTTGTGGAAGAATATTGGAGATATTTATCAAGGTAAATCCTTGGTAAATAAATTTTTCTTAAGGAAGAGGTTATACTATTTTAAAATGAAGGAGAGGGCATTTGTGGCTGATCATATGAATACATTTAACACGTTGATTGCTCATTCAACATATGTGGGTGTGAAGATTGATGATGAAGATCGTTATATGTTATTGTCATGTTCTTTGCCAATTTCTTGGGATTACTTGGTGATGGTGATTGGGAGCATGAGAGCCACTTTCAAGATGGAGGATGTGGTTGCTTCTTTGTTATCAAAAGAGATGAGAAGGAAATATTATGAGATGGCGAAGGAGGCTCTTATTGTTCAAGGCAGATCGAAAGAAAAAGGCAAGAAGAAGGACAAGAAGTCCAAATTGAAATCAGAAGGGAGATCAAAGTCTCCTAGCAAGAAGTCCAAGTTGAAGTGCTAGAATTGTGGGCAGCTTGGTCTTGTCTGAAAGGATTGTAAAGAGGATAAAAAGAAGTGGAATTATTCCAATAATGATTCTTGTTAGAGTGATGTAGATGTTTTTATTGGAGCTTTGGAAACTCAGGCATCAAATGATGTCTGGGTAATTGATTCTGGAGCATCTTTCCATATGACATCTCATAAAGACTGGTTTACAAAGTATGAAGAAATTGATTGTGGAAAGGTGTATCCACAAGTGATTCATCTCTGGAGATAGTTGGTCGTGCAAGAGTCATAATTCAATTTCTTGATGGAAGAATTAAGGGAATTGATGGCGTAATGCATATGTACTAGGTCTGGCTTGAAATTTAATTTTTGTAAGCAAGCTGAATGATGTTGGAGTGAAAGTCTCATTCTCGAGCAATGGGTGTAAAATGACTAGAGGCTCGATGGTGCTAGCTAGGGGTGTGTGGATTGGTACTCTGTTCAAGTTGGATAAATTGGCTATTCAATGCAATAGTGTCTCTGCAAAGTTAGAGAAGGTTGTTTGTAAAGAGAAGAATGAAAATGTTCCTATTAGGGAAAATTCCTTGGAAGTTAAACTTCCAACAAAAAAGACTATGCTCTAGAATCAAAGGCTCAGTCACATTGGTGAAAAAGGTTTAAAAGCCTTGAAAAATAAAAACCTAGTTGAGGGGCTTGATGATTGTAACCTAGAATTTGAATTCTATGAACATTGTATATATGGTAAACAACAACGTGTTTCAGTTTACTCTAGTCCTCATAAATCTTCTCGTGTTCTAGATTATATTCATTCTGATGTGTGTGGTCTAGCAGATGTTCCTTCATTATCGAAGTCTAAGTATTATATTTCTTTCATTGATGATTTTTCGAGAAGGGTATTTGTGTATTTTATAAAAAGAAAATTAGAAGTGTTCAATAATTTTAAAGAATTTAAAACCTTATGGAAAATACAATTGGAAGGAAAATAAAGTTTCTAAGGATTGACAATGGTGATGAGTTTTGTTCTGATGAGTTTGAAAGGTATTGCAAAGACCATGGGATTAAGAGGCATAAAACAACACCTTACACTCCATAACAAAATGGAGTTGTTGAAAGGTTGAATAGGACGCTGATGGAGAAGGCAAGAAGTATGTTGAGAAATGTTGGTCTAGAGCAGAAGTTCAGGGCTAAGGTTGTGGCTACAACATGGGTATGTGTAGGATCATGATGGGCCAAAAAGTGGCAATATGATGGGTATGTGGCTGACGACTTTTTTTTAACCCAAAATTGATGAAACAAAAAGGGTTTTTAAAGGAGATTCTCAAATTTCCACCAATATAAATTATTCTTTACTTTGAATTTAATAAATAATTATTATTCATTTTCTATTGAATTTAGACTAAAGTCCTGATTTTTAGGCTTATTGAAAAACATCTATAGCTTTCAAATGGTATCATATTTTTTGAATCCAAAACATGCGTTACATTGTATGTTTCACATACTATAAGATTAAAAAAGAAAGAAGTGAAATTCATGAATTTTTGACCAAGTTAAGGTGGTTAGACATACGAGTCTTTATATTTTTTAAAATTTATCATACAAAAATTATAATTAATCATTTACTTGGAAAAAAATTATAAAAAAATATGTATAACATCGGGAAATGAGTCCTCTACTTATATCTAAAATCTTATAAAAAAATATTATCATTTTAATGTGGTTAGGGTGGTCAGATGGACACCTACTTCTTATTTTTTCCTTGAAATTTAAGTACTATATTGAAATTTCAAATTTTCACCAAATAGTTTTAATTTTTTTGTAAATAAATCTAGTCATTTAGAAACTACATTCAATTTTCTAAAAATTCTATTCTTAAATATTTTTGAAATAATATATATAACTTATTCAAATTTTTATGTTAAGTTGCCTAACTCTGATTTTTCTAAATTTTTTGCCACTTAAGGGCCTGTTTTTTCCATGATGATCATGCACATACCCACATATTACTTGTTGAGCTGATCACCTTCATCAACACTTGTTGAACAAATGCCTATGGAAGCTTGGTCTTGTAAGAAGGCCTCTCGAAGACATATTTGTGTCTTTGGTTGTGAGGCATATGTTTATGTCCTAAATGTGAAGAGATCTCAATTGGACAACAGAGCTAAAAAATGTATCTTCATTGGGTATGGCTTTGGTGTGAAAGGATACAAGCTTTGGAATCCTAAAACTAAGAAGATATTGCACAACAAAAGTGTAATCTTCTAGGAACTGAAAACTTCTTCAGTGGATCTGTAGTCAAGGATGAAAGAAGAGGGAAAGAAGAATGATGTTGTTGAGATACCTCTAACTCAAGAGAGGAACAACATATTGAAAATGTACCTGAAACTGAGGAGACTTCGTGCAACTCTGAGAGTTTTGAACAAGAAGAAGAATCACAACCTCAGTCTCAACCTATGAGGAGGTCTAAACATGAGAAGAAACAACCAGATAGGTATGGATTCTCTATGTTAGATTCTAGTTGTGCCTATGCTTCGATTAACAACACGGATGAGCCTAGGACTGTAAAAGAGGCAACTAAAATGTCTAATTCAGATTCCTAGTTGGAAGCCATGAATGAAGAAATGGCATCATTAAGAAAAAATGATACTTGGAATCTAGTTCCATTTCCTGATGGTAGAAAGCCTGTGTGTTGCAAATGGGTATTTAACAAAAAATTTGGTCTGGATTGCTGTGTTGAAAACTATAAAGTGAGGTTGGTTGCGAAAGGTTATTCCTAGGTAAAGGGAATTGATTATGGGGAAATTTTTTCTGCTATAGCAAAGCTGACATATATAAGATTTGTTTTGTCACTTGCAGAAGCATATGATTTGGAGATTGAGCAGATGGATGTGAAGACTACATTTCTTCATGGTGATATTGAAGAAGAAATTTATATGTCCCAACCTGAGAACTTTGTGAGAAAAGGTAAAGAAAATCTTGTTTGCAAGTTGAAAAATCTTTGTATGGTTTGAAACAATCGCCTAAGATGTGGTACTAGAAATTTGACACACTTGTTTTGTCATTGGCATTAGTAGGATCAAAATCAGATCATTGTGTGCACTACAAGATTGAAAATGATCGGGTTCTTATTATTTCCCTTTATGTTGATGATATGTTACCCATAGGAAATAGTAAGTTAATGATTTCTCATCTAAAGTCTCAGTTGTCTGCAAAGTTCAAAATGAAAGATCTTGGTGCACCTAGGTATATTCTAGGGTTGGAAATAACCAAGGACAGAAAAAGCAAAAAAATTTGGCTTAGCCAGAGTAAGTATATTAATACTGTTCTGGAAATATTTGGTATGAATGATTGCAAGTAGCTAGTTGTTCCAGTTTTACAGGGAATGAAGCTATCTGTTGAAGATTGTCCAATATATCCTATTCAGATGGAGGACATTATAAGAGTGCCTTATTCTAGTGTAGTTGGTAGTTTAATGTATGCAATGTTATGTACAAGGCCAGACATTGCTCAAGTAGTGGGAGTTCTTAGCTGATTTATGGTGAATCTAGGAAGGACACATTGGGATGCCGTGAAAAGAGTATTTAGATATCTAAGGGGCACTTTGGGATATGCTCTATGTTACCATGGAAATTTGGTTGGATCAAAAAGGACTCTTAGCATTCGTGGATATGTGGATTATTATTGGGTAGGGGACATTGACAGCAGAAGATCCACTAGTGGATATTGTTTCATGATGAATGGTGGTGTATTTAGTTGGATAAGCAAGCGGTAGGTTGTAGTATCTTCATTGGGTATGGCCTTTGTGTGAAGGGGTACAAGCTTTGGAATCTTGTAATAAGAAGGTATTGCACAACAAAAGCGTAATATTCCAGGAATTGAAACCTTCTTCAACGGATCTGCAGTCAGGGATGAAAAAAGAGGAAAAGAAGACTGATGTTGTTGAGATACCTCTAACTCCATAAAAAGAGGAAAAATGAATTGAAAATGTACCTAAAACTGAGGAGAGTTCGAGCAACTCTGAGAGTTTTGAACAAGAAGAAGAATCACAACCTCAGTCTCAACCTATGAGGAGGTCTAAATGTGCAAAGAAACAACCAGATAGGTATGGATTCTCTATGTTAGATTCTAGTTGTTCCTATACTTTCATTACCAACACGGATGAGCCTAGGACTGTAAAAGAGGCAACTAAGATGTCTAATTCAGATTCCTAGTTGGAAGCGATGAATGAAGAAATGGCATCAATAAGGAAAAATGATACTGGGAATCTAGTTCCATTTCCTGATGGTAGAAAGCCTGTGGGTTGCAAATGCATGTTTAAAAACAAAATTGGTCTAGATAGCTATGTGGAAAACTATAAAGGAAGGTTGCTTGCAAAAGGTTATTCCTAGGTAGAGGGAATTGATTATGGGGAAATTTTTTCTCCTATAGCAAAGCTGACATCTATCAGATTTCTTTTGTCACTTGCAGAAGCATATGATTTGGAGATTGAGCAGATGGATGTCAAGACAACATTTCTTCATGGTGATCTTGGAGAAGAAATTTATATGTCCTAACTTGAGCACTTTGTGAGAAAAGGTAAAGAAAATATGGTTTGCAGGTTGAAAAAATCTCTATATGGTTTGAAACAATTGCCTAGGATGTGATACCAGAAATTTCACACATTTGTTTTGTCATTGGGATTTCTAAGATCAAAATAAAATCATTGTGTGCACTACAAGACTGAAAATGATCGGGTTCTTATTATTGCCCTTCATGTTAATAATATGTTGTTCATAGGAAGTAGTAAGTTAATGATTTTTGATGTAAAGTCTCAGTTGTCTGCAAAGTTTGAAATGAAAGATCTTGGTGCAGCTAGGTATATTCTGGGGATGTAAATAACTAGGGATAGAAAAAGAAAAAATCTTTGGCTTAGCTAGAGTAAGTATATTAATATTATTCTAGAAATATTTGGTATGAATGATTGTAAATAGCTAGTTGTTCTATTTTTGTAGAGAATGAAGCTATCTGTTGAAGATTGTCCAAAATATCCTATTGAGATGGAGGACATGACGAGAGTGCCTTATGCTAGTGCAGCTGGCAATTTAATGTATGCAATCTTTTGTACAAGGCCAGACATTACCCAAGTAGTGGGAGTTCTTAGCCAATTTATTGTGAATCGAGGAATGACACATTGGGATGTAGTGAAAAGAGTGTTTAGATATCTAAGGGGCAGTTTGGGATATGCTCTTTGTTATCGTGGAAATTTGGTTGGATCACAAAGGACTCTTTGCATTCGTGGATATGTGGATTCTAAATGGGCAAGGGACATTAACTATAGAAGATCCACCAATGGATATTATTTCATGATGAATGGTGGTGCAGTTAGTTGGATGAGCAAGCGGCAGGCTGTAGTCGCTTTATCTACTACAGAGGTTGAGTACATGGTAGCAAATCATGCCTGTAAAAAAGCTATTTTTCTTAGAAGGTTGTGTTTTGAAGTTGGTTTTGATGCAGGGAAGATTATTATTTATTGTGATAGTCAGAGTGCCATTTTTTTGGCAAAAAATCAAACTTTACATGCTAGGACAAAACATATCGATGTGCAGTATCACTTTGTTCAAGATATGGTGGAGGATGGAAAGGTCTATTTAGATAAGGTTGATACTCTAAAGAATATTGTAGATGCATTGATAAAGCCAGTGAGCACTGATAAGTTCAGATAGTTTGCAAGTTCGATGGGCCTTGGGGTCTAGATTATTCAATCACTTCAGGTATTGAAATGGGTTCAATGAGTTCTTCGTCAAGTGGGAGATTGTTGAGAACATGTGCCTCAAACTCACTGATTGAAGCCCTGATATTTTCACCAAGCAGCAAAGAGTTTATAAGAGTTCTAATTGTGCCTTTACCACTGTACCACAAAGTCTCTTATTGGTCGCAGCGGTAAAATGGTGAAACCGCCATACCACGAAAGCTCTTCTATTGGGCTACGGTGGCGTAGTTACTACCATGTCGTAGGTGGTCATTAGGTGTATGACGGTAGCATAGTGAATCCTTTCAATATGGTGGTTGGGTCATTTACCGTCATATCGCAGATTCTCTCTTCGATCGTAGCTGTTGCATGGAGGAACCGCAATACCGTGAGGGTGTTCAAGATATGGCTTCATAGTGTAGTGTAACCCGCTATACCGCAGACACTTCTTGGCTATGTAGCGGTAGAGCAATGAACACCATGATATTGTAGGAACATCTTGACTGATGAGTGGTAGAGCAGTTACCACCTCACCATGGGTGTGTTCGGCCTGTTGAGCAGTAATGAGGTAAACCACCACACCGTGGAGCTTGTGGAATGCAAAATGGTAGCACAATATAAAGAACAAACGTGCGGATTTGTTGACTACTGAGGTGTACACCGATAATTGGATGTTGTTGTTGACTTGAAAGGTAGCTGCTGGGATGATTGGGAAGTTTGATGGTTGGGCTATGGAGAAAGTTGAACTGAACCGACTATATAGGGAACGAATCAGTCATGGTAGTTGATATACATTGCAACGAACAGGAAAAGTAATGGGTTGGATATTTTGATAGGTATTTGATCGATGATTTATCAGAATTGTGAGATTTTTCAATGTATGTTGTAAGAGAGCATTGTAACAGTGTTAATTTTTGTAGAAGGTTGATCAAGGAAATGTTACTACTATAAATTGACATCTGAAAAAGGAGTCTGTAACTTGTGTAGACATGGAAAATTGACTGAAACACTTGATCCTGATTATTAACATTGTTTCATCTTGAATCATACTCTCAACTTATCATCACTCTTCATCCATTAATTAAATAAATTATTATTTATCTAATTAAGTCTTTCTCCTCTATTGATTAAATTAATTAATCTAATTTAATTAATCCTCTATCTCTGTTCAAAAAAATAATTCATTTTATTTAAATTAAGTATCTAAAGTCTTCTTATTAAATTGAATAAATTAAACCTTATTTGATTTAATCTAACATTATCCCCTTTAGTTAAATAAATCAAAATATTGATTTAATTAAACCCTTCCTCTCAATTCTGATTTAAATCAACTCATAAATTTAAGTCTAAGTTGTCACATCTCCTAAATTCCTCATTAAATTAGTTAAAATTTGATTAATTTAATCTTAATCCATGTCACATTCTCTAGAGAATACAAGTTTCACATTAAATCAATTACTTTGATTTATTAAATTGACTATTTTCTCTCAACATGGAATAAGGGAGGAATATTCCTTCAAATTTGTATTCAAATCCAAGTGGATTTGTCCTTCCAAAAAAGCATTCACTCCTCTTACATGTCCTTGTGCATTGAGCCAAGTGACATTTATTTAAAAAAAAAATCCCTCTCACATGTCATTTTGTCAATTTCAAATTCCACCTAATATCATTTATTGGCACTTTGATCAAAATGTGCACAACCTTCAACCATTCACATCTTGACAAGTGGCACTTGGCCATTGGATGTTGAATGATCCCACATTGCTCAATATTGCTCATTCTTCCAATTTGGAAACCTATAAATGAGAGACTCTTCCTCTCATTATATCATCCACAACTTGAGTAAACTTACTATGCTCTACTTCATCCTCAAGGAACATCTAGTTTCATCCATTTCATCAAGATCTTAGGTAGGTTATGCAGGTTTTTCATCATGAAGCTTGATTCAATTTGCATCAAAGTGGATCACTCATCAACATTGCATCATAGGAGTTGGGAAAGGGCCAATTTCTACACATAATTGGCACCAATTCCCCCATAGGATCAAGAGTTTGTTTTTCTTAATTATGATTTCATTTATTTTTTATGTTTGTTCTTCATTCTTTCCTATTTTGAGCATTGTAAATGGATTTCATGGGGAATCCTTGTTATATCTTGCATATGAGCTTAGTAATGTATTTGCTTCTTGTATTTATGAAGGTATAGGATTGGGGTTCACAACTTGTATGTAAATTCATTTACTGTAATAGTAGTTATTTTCTTTGGTGTGGTGGGTTTTTCTCTCGTAAGGGTTTTCCCACGTAAATCTGGTGTCAATTGTGTTTGAGTTATTTCTTTGTTTTGTTATTTCTTTCATGTGCATCTTAATGAACTGTAATTGTAAACTTTAGAAAGGAATATCTCTATTCTCCTTTGAGTCTTGGCATTAGGAAAATTTGTTCTACAATCGAATTTTTCCTAACAAGTGGCATCAGAGTCTGGCCAGTTGTGTTATCCTTGTGGGTAGGTTGGTTTTTTGTGTCAATTTCTATTCAGTGGGAGTTTTGTAGAAGTCTTGAAATTTGTCTAATTATAGATTGAGATGGCAATGACAAGTATGTCTGGAAGGATTGAAATTCAGAAATTGAATGACAACAATTTTGAGTTGTGAAAACTTAGAATGGAACACTTGTTGGTGGATCGTGATCTTTCGCTTGTTGTGTCTGGACCGAAACCTTCAGGAATGAAGCAAGAAGATTGGGATCTCGCAGACAAAAAAGAAAAAGGGTTGATAATACTTTGTTTTCCAGACTCAGTTCTCCTAAATGTTCATGAAGAGAAGACTGCATCTTCGTTGTGGAAGAAGATTAGAGATATTTATCAGGGTAAATCCTTGGTAAATAAATTCTTCTTAAGGAAGAAGTTATACTCTTTGAAAATGAAGGAGGGGGCATCTATGGCTGATCATCTGAATATGTTTAACTTGCTGATTGCTCAGTTAACATCTATGGGTGTGAAGATTGATGATGAAGATCGTCAAGTATGTTATTGTTATGTTCTTTACCAGATTATTAGGATCACTTGGTGATGGCGATTGGGAGCATGGAAACCACTTTCAAAATGGAGGATGTGGTTGCTTCTTTGTTATCAGAAGCGATGGGAAGGAAATCATCTAAGATGGTGAAGGAGGGTCTTATTGTTTGAGCCAGATCGAAAGAAAAAAGGAAACAAGAAGGAAAATAATTTGAAATCGAAATTAGAAGGGAGATTAAAGTCTCCTGGCAAGAAGTCCAAGGTGAAGTGCTAGAATTGTGGACAGCCTGGTCATGTGCAAGCGATTTCAAAGAGAAAAAAAAGAAGTGGAAGAGGAATTCTTCTGATAATGATTCTTCTCAGAGCAATGTAGATGCCTTTATTTTAGCCTTGGAAACTCGGGCATCAGATGATGTCTAGATGATTGATTCTGGAGCATCTTTCCATATGAATCTCATACAGATTGGTTTACAAAGTATGAAGAATGCGATGGTGGGAAGGTGTATCTCACAAGTGATTCATCTCTAGAGATAGTTGGATGTGGAAGAGTCAGAATTTAGTTTCCTAATGGAAAAATTAAGGGAATTGATGGCATAATGTATATACCAGGTCTGGCTCAAAATTTACTTTCTGTAAACAAGCTAAATGATGTTGGAGTGTAAGTATCATTCTCTAGCAATAGCTATAAAATGACTAGAGGCTCGATGGTGTTGGGTAGGGGTCCCCAGATTGGTACTCTATTAAAGTTGGATGCACTAGTTTGTCAATGTAATAGTGTCTTTGCAAAGTCACACAAGGTTGTTCATAAAGACAAGAATGAAAATGTTCCTATTCGAGAAAATTCCTTGGAAGTTAAACTTCCAGTAGAAAAGACTATTCTCTGGCATCAAAGGCTCAGTCACATTGGTGAAAAAGTTTTAACAGCCTTGAAAAATAAAAATCTGGTTGAGGGGCTTGATGATTGTAGCCTACAATTTGAATTCTATGAACACTATATTTATGGTAAACAACACCGTGTTTCATTTTACTCTAGTCCTCATAACTCTTCTAGTGTTCTAGATTATATTCATTCTGATGTGTATGGTCTAGTGGATGTTCCTTCATTATCGAATTCTAAGTATTATGTTTCTTTCATTGATGATTATTTGAGAAGGGCATTTGTGTATTTTAAAAAAAGTAAATCAGAAGTGTTCAGTCATTTTAAGGAATTAAAAACCTTGTGGAACATCAAACTCAATGGAAAATAAAGAGTTTAAGGATTGAAAATGGCAGTGAATTTTGTTTTGATAAGCTCGAAAGGTATTGCGAAGACCATAGGATTAAGAGGCATAAAACAACACCTTACACTCCACAACAAAATGGAGTTGCTGAAAGGTTGAATAGGATACTTATGGAGAAGGGAAAAAGTATGTTAAGCAATGCTAATCTGGAGAAAACGTTCTGGCATGAGGCTATGGCTCAAACACATTACTTGTTGAACCAATCACCTTTGTCATTACTTGTTGATAAAATGCCTATGGAAGCTTGGTCTAGTAAGAAGCCCTCTCTGAGACATATTCGTATCTTTGCTTGCAAGGAAAATGTTTATGTGCCGAATGTGAAGAGAAATAAATTGGACAACAAAGCTAAAAAATGTATCTTCATTGGGTATGGCCTTGGTGTGAAAGGATACAAGCTTTGGAATCCTAAAACTAAGAAGGTATTGCACAACAAACGTTTAATCTTCTGGGAACTAAAACCTTCTTTAGTGCATCTTTACTCAAGGATGAAAGAAGAGGAAAAGAAGAATGATGTTGTTGAGATACCTCTAACTCTAGAAAAAGAGGAACAAAATATTGAAATTGTACCTAAAATTGAGGAGAGTTCGAGCAACTCTGAGAGTTTTGAACAAGAAGAAGAATCACAACCTCAGTCTCAACCTATGAGGAGGTCTAAACGTGAGAAGAAACAACCAGATAGGTATGCATTCTCTATGTTAGATTCTAGTTGTGCCAATGCTTTGATTACCAACACGGATGAGCATAGGACTATAAAAGAGGCAACTAAAATGACTAATTTAGATTCCTAGTTGGAAGCCATGAATGAAGAAATGGCATCATTAAGAAAAAATGATACTTGGAATCTAGTTCCATTGTCTGATGGTAGAAAGACTGTAGGATGCAAATGGGTGTTTAAAAACAAAATTGGTCTGGATTGCTGTGTTGAAAAGTATAAAGCGAGTTTGGTTGCGAAAGGTTATTCCTAGGTAGAGGGAATTGAATATGGGGAAATTTTTTCTCCTGTAGCAAAGCTGACATCTATCAGATTTCTTTTGTCACTTGCAGAAGCATATGATTTGGAGATTGAGCAGATGGATGTGAAGACAACGTTTCTTCATGGTGATCTTGAAGAAGAAAATTGTATGTCCCAACCTGAGCACTTTGTGAGAAAAGGTAAAGAAAATCTGGTTTGCAAGTTGAAAAAATCTCTGTATGGTTTGAAACAATCGCCTAGGATGTGGTACCAAAAATTTGACACACTTGTTTTGTCATTGGGATTTGTAAGATCAAAATCAGATCATTGTGTGCACTACAAGATTGAAAATTATCGAGTTCTTATTATTTCCTTTTATGATGATGATATGTTGCTCATAGGAAATAGTAAGTTAATGATTTATGATCTAAAGTCTCAGTTGTCTGCAAAGTTCAAAATGAAAGATCTTGGTGCAGCTAGGTATATTCTGGGGATGGAAATAACCAAGGACAGAAAAACCAAAAAAAATTGGCTTAGCCAGACTCAGTATATGAATATTGTTCTAGAAATATTTTGTATGAATGATTGCAAGTAGCTAGTTGTTCCAGTTTTATAGGGAATGAAGCTATCTATTGAAGATTGTCCAAAATCTCCTACTGAGATGGAGGACATGATAAGAGTGCCTTATGCTTGTGTAATTGGTAGTTTAATGTATGCAATGGTCTGTACAAGGCCAAACATTGCCCAAGTAGTGGGAGTTCTTAGCCGATTTATGGTAAATCCAGGAAGGACACATTGGGATGCAGTGAAAAGAGTGTTTAGATATATAAGGGGCACTTTGGGATATGCTCTATGTTACCATGGAAATTTGGTTGGATCAAAAAGGACTCTTAGCATTCGTGGATATGTGGATTATGATTGGGCAGGGGACATTGACAACAGAAGATCCACTAGTGGATATTGTTTCATGATGAATGGTGGTGTAGTTAGTTGGATGAGCAAGCAGTAGGCTATAGTCACTTTATCTACTATAGAGGTTGAGTACAAGGTAGAAACTCTTGCCTGTAAGGAATCCAATTGGCTTAGAAGGTTGTGTTCTGATATTGGTTTTGATGCAGGGCAGATTATTATTTATTGTGTTAGTTAGAGTGCCATTTGTCTGGCGAAAAATCCAACTTTCCATGCTACGATGAAACATATCAATGTGCAGTATGACTTTGTTAAAGATATGGTGGGGGATGAAAAGGTCTATTTAGATAAGGTTGATACTATGAAGAATTTTGCAGATGCATTGACAAAGCTAGTGAGAACATACAAGTTCAGATGGTTTGCAAGTTTGTTGGGCATTAGGTCTAGATTATTCAATGACTTTAGGTATTGAAAATGGTTTAGTGAGTTCTTCTTCAAGTGGGATATTTTTGAGAATACGTGACTCAAACTCATTGGTTGAAGCCTTGATATTGTCACCAAGCAACAAATAGTTTATAAGAGTTTTGAATGTTCCTTTATCGCTATATCGTAGAGCCTCTTATCGGTTGCAACAATAAAGCAGTGAAACCACCATACCGTGGAAGCTCGTCCCTTGGGCTACGGTGGTGCAGTTACCACCATGCCACAGGTGGTCATTGGGTTTGTGGCAGTAGCATGGTGAACCCTTTATGTCTAGTGGTTGGGTTGTTTACCATCATACCACAGAGTCCCTCTTTGATCGTAGCATTTGTGCAATGGAACCAACATACCACAAGGGTGTTCAAGATATGGCTCGGTAGTGCAGTGTAACTCGCTATACGTGGGAACTTTTTGCCTATGCAGTTGTAGAGTGATGGACACCATGATACTATGGGAACATCTTGAATGATGAGTGGTAGAGTGGTCACCATTGCACCACTAGTGTCTTCGGCTTGTCGAGCGGTAACGAGGTAAATTGCCACACCATGGAGCTTGTGGAATCTAAAGCGATAGCGTTGTATAAAAAAAAACGCATGGATTTGTTGACTATTGAGGTGTATGCCAATCATTGGAGGTTTTTTCTTACTTGGCAGGTGGTTGTTGAGATGATTGAGAAGTTCAACACTTGTTCTGTGGAGGAAGCTCAACTTAACTGGCTATAGAGAGAAAAAATCAGTCATGGTAGTTGATATACAGTGGAACAAATAGGAACAGTAATGGGTTGGATAGTTTGATAGGTAGTTGATTGATGAGTTATCATAGTTGTGAGAGTTTTCATTATATGTTGTAAGAGAGAATTGTAACAGTGTTAATTTCTATACAAGGTTGATTACGAAAATGTTGCTACTATAGATTGACATCTGAAAAAGGAGTTTGTAACTTGTATGTAAATTCATTTACTATAATACATGTGATTTTATTTGGTGTGACAGGTTTTTCTCCCATAAGGGTTTTCCCATATAAATCTGGTGTCAATTTTGTTTGAGTTATTTATTTGTTTTGTTATTTATTTCATGTGCATCTTAATGAACTTTAATTGTAAACTTTAGAAAGGAATATCTCTATTCTCCTCTAAGTCTTGGCATTAGGAAAAAAAAATTCGTAATCGAATTTTCCCTAACAAGGAAAACCTCTATCCACCAACAAGATACCATATTTATTTTGTAGGTTTTAAGTAGATCCAAATTTTGAAACAAGAAATTAAAAGTGCAAGGAAGAAGAGGAGAGTTGGAAGTTGTAACCCAGATTCAGATATTTCTAGAAAACCCTAGCAAGATCCATTCGCCTTTGAGGGTGAATGAGTCCATGTTGAGGGTTGACAAGCATCAGATTCTAGACATTTCAAGATTCGGTTTCCAATTCTAAGCTCCTCGAAAAACCCTACCAGGACCCATTCATCTTTGGTGGAAAATGAGTCCTTGTTAGCAACACAAACAAGTTAGATTTCACTAGGTG
The DNA here is from genome assembly GCA_007115665.2 of Sequoiadendron giganteum. Taxonomy (NCBI): domain Eukaryota; kingdom Viridiplantae; phylum Streptophyta; class Pinopsida; order Cupressales; family Cupressaceae; genus Sequoiadendron; species Sequoiadendron giganteum. The sequence goes on along the minus strand of CM021102.1, from coordinate 161,055,792 downwards.
TAGAGCATTTTTACCTTATTCCTTCCGAAAATTTATAGTTTTCTTTTGCTTTATGTTCAATTTATGCATTTGTGTGTTACATCTAGGATTAGGGTTTGTTTATTAGCCTAATTTTTTCTCTCTCAAATTGAGATCTACCTCACCGCTATGTCCTTGCATAAAGGAAAGGGTGCAAGATCCCTTAGTCTTGATTCAATTCACCTCTTGGGTTGATAGCTATTTCAAGATAATTGGATCTCATCTTTTGAAAGAAACACCCATATAGAGAAAAGGTGGATTGGAAACATTCTTCTCCTCCTTATTTCTTCATGTTCTAAGTATGAAAATTGGCATACTTTATCAATATGTCTTCATATTATATACCTCATGACAAAAACATGTAGCGACTCAAAATAGTAAGTAAGTTTGTAAATGCACTAATGTAAAGTTCCACAAAAGCTGAATGTGTGTTGCTTAGGGGGGTAATTTTATACTTACACTATATTATAAAATGTAATGGCGGGTTATGTAGTGCCTTGAATTTCTATCATAGTAATGGATCCTCGTGATTCTCACCTGATGCATGTGTTGCCTTGATTTTCCATCACAACAATGCATCCTCATGATTATTGCCTCATGCATGTGTGTCTTGATGCACAACCTTTTTCAGATTCTTGTACATCTTTTGGACCTATTTGTGGGTCTAAATTCTTGTGCACACTATGTTCCAAATTTTAGTTGGTCTGCTTACACCTCTTCTTTTCTGCATTAAGGGGGACTATAACAATGTTCTTCTAATGTTTCTTTCAATGGATTATGATTCTTTCTATGGAGCAGTGGATGAACCTTCTACTTTTCCATGGGTCTCATAGACCGTCTATCATTCTCTCGTATGAGGGACTATTTTTAGTAGATCATATTTTGTGAGATTCTAGTACTTATGTAGAGCACCATGATGCATATTTTAGTAGTGTATAACATATCACTCTTGCATTTATTGACCATACTCAAAAATCATATCTCTATCTATATTTTTAACTTCACAGGAATCTATGTATTCATAGTTGAGTATTGTTCCATATGTTCACTCATGCATCATTTTGTATCTCTTATCTTTATCTACATTTATTAGAGGTTCATTGATTCCAACAAAGACTAGTTCATCTTTGAAATTTTTTAAAACTTTGACATGCTTGAGGAATTCTTCATCACCATGTTTGTATCATGATGGGACATATTTTTAGGAGGCCTTATCCTTATCTTTCTCTTTTTTGGAGAGGAGCTTTGTTCCCATTGGGTTTTCTCCCTTTTCCCCATGTATAGGAGATCATTATTGTACATGAGTACCTTACCACTCCTTGTTGCTAGGACTCATTTTTAAAGTGTTTAGCTTACTCCCTAAGTATTTCTTAAGGGGTGTTGGTCTGAAAGGAGGTATTATTAAGCTAGTTATCCTTTAGGCAACTTAGTAGATTCCTATTCACACTACACTTAAGTTTACTTAGACGAATTTTAGAGTTTTTTCTCACAACATGTGGTTGAGACAAGTGTTCTCACTTTGTGGGACACCTCTTGCATGGTCACTTTCCACTCACTATAACACTAGTCAAATGAATTAAAACAAGTGTTCCAAATTTGAAGAGTTAGACTATTTGTTGGTATTTTTTCCAAAAAAGCTTTGGAATTCCCTAAAGGATTGCCAACCAGGCTTATATTCAAGAATTACCAAGGCTTGTGACCAACTAATAGGTAAAGATTTCCATACCCTTACCCCTACTCTTTAGGCTCTTTAAGACCAAGTGTTTATTTGATATTTAATGCCTCAAGAAAAATTCAACATGTAGATTTATTCCTACTAATTGAAAATACACATTATTTATCAAAGATTTGGTTGAACTTTGAGAAAATAACCATATAATGCTAGGAATTTAATGATAATTTAAGCACATACTTCATAATTTGAATATTTAAATGATTTATAATTTTTTCTTCTTTTGAATCCCTAATTTGGTATACTACTAGCTAAAATGGCTCATTATTATCCATGAATGGACTAGTGCTTCATGAATTGGGTAAATAGAGTCAAACATGCAATAACAAGTAATATATCAATTAATTAATCTAAAGTGTGTGGCCTATTATCATAGTGCTTCACAATATGATAACTCGCAATGCCTGGAACATACTTCTTACCAAAATCCTATGCAAATCCTTACAAATCTATTACTCCCTTCAAGAATTTAATTAACTCCTTGAGTTGAATAAAAAACAAAGCCATACATTCAATTCAACCATTGAAGATAAAAAAAAATGCCCTTGATATTTTCATTCATAATTTGCAAAAGAGGATATAGAGGAGAGTATTGTTTTGGAACTTAAGATTTGTTTCGATATCAGTAATTTCTATAAAACTATTCAAGACTACTACATATATACCCCTACCCAAGACAATGTACTATTCTATTCATTGATCATTTATAGTATACTTCACATATGACTAAATTCTACCCAGATCATCTTGAGACTTCAAAATTTGACCTCTATAATGAGCCTTGAAATCCCTTTTATAGACTCAGGGAGCAACAAACATCAAGATCATTACAATTAAATTTCAAAATGTATTTCATTTCAAAAAAAATTCTAACTGCATTCTATAAATTCCCTAAATGGTTATCTATAATCATTTACCAAACAATGGAATCAAAATTCACACTACCTACCACAACCATCACATGATGTCATTGAGCCTTTGTAATCCATATTCACTAGCACAAAATTTCATAGCACCAATTGATAAGAACCCATGTAGACAAAGGAGACTAGGAAAACCATCATGATTCACATTATCATCAAAACACAAAAACCGGAACCCAATATCACACACTTAATCAACTAGAGAAAACACACACCCACTTCACATCTTAGCAAAGGTAGGAGAAGCCACCTCTTCATCCTTATCAGCATTCCTATTAGCAACATAATGGGAACGTCCACATGATGCTTTCATAGAAATTGGGGAAACTATGGTCGCCTCTTCATTTGCACCAGCCAATTCAATTAAAGAATTGAGATATCGGTCATAACTAGTTAGTTTCAGCCTCACTATCTAAGTAATCATTGGAAAGCTCAATCAGTGAGTGATGCTTTCCTAAAAAGGCTTGATGATACTTTTCCTTCATCACCACCCTCTTCTTAGATCGGTTAATTTCCTTTTCCTTTCCCTTGATTCCTTCCTCAGATACAATTCTTACTCTCAAATGATAAGTGCACCTGAGGAAAATTTGTGCACACCTCCCGCCACCTCTTGTGCCTTCTTGTGGATTCACATGAATTTCAGGTACACCCTTTTCAGCCATGGAGGAACCATCCCGAGACTTCAAGAGATCAAGTCTCTTTGAGTGTCTCATAGGGCTAGAAGATGTGTTCAATTAGATCATTTTAACCGAACAATACTCAAATTCATCAACTATTTCACACACTCTCAGCAAGCTCACAATTCATGAAGATAACAAGTGGTGAAATAAATCAATCTACACTCCACATTAAATAGAACAATTGGAGCATATGTCATTAACGTTCCAAGGGAGTTCGCACAAGCGAGTTGGCAACTTATTTCTATGTGAAATATCAACCATTTAATATTGGGATGCATTAAAACCACATACAAATCACATACATGTGAAACAAATAATTGTGCACACACACTAGGATCAAATTGAATAGCCTTGTGTTTATCGTGCCATTAATGATCACTTGCGTGATACAAAATATGGATTTTATTCTTGCAATCTTGCTCAAACACAAACAAGCATTAGCATTGTTAGTAAACTTAAGCAAACCAAAAAAAGCATCCCTATGAAATACTTGATCATGATACCTATGCAAATGAGATAAATAGAACAAAACAACTAAATGAAAGCATAAGAAAGCAAGATCAAACTCTATTCCATAGTGGGAGTGGTGATCCTTTGATGTGGAAATGATTCCCTTTCCCACCCCCTTGATAAGCTTCAAATGTGATGGAGATGCAAGTGCTTATAGTGCAAAATGCATGACATTGTAGTTGGATTGTGGAGGATGAATGCCTTGGATTTATAGATTCAAGAGTTGAAGATTGGAGAGATGGGAGGAATGTGGGATTAAACATGAGCCAATGGAAAGGTGCCACTTGTCAACATGCTAGTGGAGGAGGAATGAGAACATTTTGGAGAATGTGCAAGTAAATGTAATTAGGTGGATTTGAAATTTGAAAGATGGCATTAAATGCATATGGTTGATACATTTTGGGGGGAAATATTTTTGGGAAAGAAATTCAAACAAATGGAGTTAATGAGGGAATATTCCTTGTGAGGAAAAATAGGGGTAATTAGATAACTAATTAAAATGAATTTCATGTGCAAGTGGGTGGGTTAGTCAAGTGTTTAGTTTTGACCCAGGTTCACTCAAAACCTAGAGGATGAGTAATTAAGATTAGAGGTTAAGAATTCAGATTAATTAACTTGGAGGAATTTTAGGGATTTATGATATTTGTTTTATTAATAATAATTAAATAATTTTATTTATTTAATCAAGTATGATGCACCTTAGTGAATTAATAAAATAAATGGATTGATTTGATTAATAGAGGAATTGGATGTTAATTAGAGTGGGATTAGAAGCATGATGTTAATTAAGATTATTTTCATGTATACATTTTGCCCCTCTTTGAAGCAATGTATACCTATTACATTGGTTCAAAGAATAATTCTGCCAAGATCGAGATTCAAAAAAATTATGATGTTTTCAGATGCCCCAATGGAAAGAAGTACGTTGGCACATTGCCCCTTGAGAGATTGAGCAAAAAGTTCAATTTGAGGGTTGATCTCATGAAAAATAGGTTCAAGATGGATGTATGGATGGTTAGACTAACAGATCTATATGATAATGATGATGCAAATTCGATGTTTGTAAGATGCTTAGAATAACAAATCTATATATCCTAAACAACTTAAATGATGATGGAATGTGTGTGAGATGGATGATGTTACTTATTACAATGATATGTATGAATATGCAAGATGACAGTTTAGATGTTTTATGAATGCAAGATGGATGCATGTTATGATATAATGTTAGTGTGAAAGAGGATAGAAGAATGAGATGGATCAACCCTTGAATCTGAGATGATATAGAAGTCCAATAAGTCTATGAGTTGTCGAGACTTTATTAGATATGATGATGAATGATGATGATGTATTGCTTATCTAGGAATGGGATAAGTAAAGATCATAACTTTCCTTATGTTTGATAATACACGTTGATATGATGCATCAAGGTACAGACAACTAGGATGACATTGTATCTAGTGTGATGGACTTTGAATCAACAAACAAATAGTAGGATCTTGTTCACACCTAACATATGGAAACCTGACTAGGATGCACTTCAGAAGTTTCAAACATCTCAAACCAAAGCATGGAAAGACGTAACCTATCAATGCAATAGTCAACAAGCTAATCAAAACACCTTCCATACATACCTAAAAAATTAAGTATTTGCCAGGGTTATATTACAAGAGCATCCAACAAGCACATAAGACAAAAGCTAATGATCAATGCCACATTCCTTTCTCTCTAAATCATTGAGAGGTCATTGGAATGTGAGGAATAAGATAAATCAAAAGAAATGATCAAGCAAACAAACAAGCTGATGTTCTTCATACCACTAGCCAAGGGGATGTGTTTTGTTTAGGATAAGAATCCTAACTATTTTTTCCAAAAGATAACGCCCATTGTAGGAAGGATGCATCCTAGGAAATTTTAGTAGATGGTGGTATGTTGATAGGCTATTCAAAAAGGTTGTTGATATAAGGTTGATTGAAATGTTTCCCAAAATGATCAAGAGTTTGATTTTGTGTTTAAAAGTTTCTTCTTTCAATTTTGATTTTGTGTTTGAAGTTTTCTTTTGCTGATTGTTGTGGTTGTTTCTATGTTTTTTTCCAAAGGATGAAGTTGATGATTGACTTATTATGAGTGAATGTTTATTACAGGTGAATGTTGAAATGGGACATATGCACCTTTTTGGGTTTTTTGAATGTTTTTGGTATCTTTTGAGATGTTTTACAGATGTTCTGATTTTTTAAATTTTCCAATGTTTTTGGATTTTGTGTCTTGGGGGCCCATCAATGATGGCCTTGCCTACGTTTAAACTCAAAGACAATGTAGTTCGGGTACCATATTTTTTTTTGACATTTTTCTAACTTTTTGACTTGTTTTTTTATGTTTGTCAATGTTCGGATCACCACATAAAATGGAGTATATAGATCAAGATTTATTCCCAAAGGAAGATGTAAATATTTTCCCCTAGTGTCTAGCAATGTTTGGAATGCCATGGGAGGATGCTTGGACAGGTATGTGGATGGATAGATATGGTAAGAATACAAAGGATGCCAAGGATTATCTTGTGATAAAATAATGTGTTTGAAGAGAGGATGTTCATTTGGATAGTGCTTCATGGTTTAGATAATATTGGGTAGGGTAGGATCAATCAAAATGACCCATGTCAAGATGTTTACCATAAGCAAGTGTAAAGTGTACATACCAAACTTTGTCAAGATTAATATAATGTGGATGATTGATGCAAATAGATGAAAATGGATTGGGTAAATGGTTCATGGATGAATGGATTTATTATGGCTAAGATGGATCGAATGTTGTAGTTTATTATGGATGGGATAAGATGCTTTCACTTGAACTAGCACACGTAGATGCTCGATTCTACACATGACACCTATTTTCTAGGTTTTCATCATGGTACCTGTCCAAAGTGTCGCCCATGCAGTTTTCACTGGAGGACGATTTATTAACTTTACTATTTTCATGAATTTTTTTTTTAATTTTGTTTGTAGATTTTTTGTTGAAATATTTTAAGCTCATGTTGAACCACCTGGTACTACTGATATTGATGCTTCTATCATAATGTGGCACTAATATCCTACTTGAAGAAGTTTTTTTTCCAAGATACATGCACTTGAATGCAACTTTTGAGATTCGTGATCTACTTTGTTGATACCAGAGTTAACTTTTTATTTATGTGCACATCACGATAGAGTTCGTTTTGAATCCTTATGATGAAGGGTTTCTACCAATACATTGTTAATGTGAGAATTGGATATCATGCATGGAGGAGTGGATGGTGTTGTGTTTTTAGGAACATGAGATGGATTGGTTGACAACTTGGAACCTTTGACTCTCCAAACTTGGGAAAATGAGAAATGATGGATGGATACGAAAGTGTGCATGAAATTAGGACCAACTGCTCAATATACTTTGTATGTTGCTTGAGAAGATTTCTTTTTCCTTTGTGGACATCTTTGATGGATACTTTACCCTTGTTTATTTTTCTCCATAATTTCTTTGACTAATGGAGTTTGATAGGGATAATCATTCTTTGTATTCTTTGCTATCCACTTGTATTTGATTTGTCCTTCATGCTTCACCACTTCTTTTTCTTTGATGGATTTGGATTTGTTACAAAGGGTTCTTGTGCATCATCATTAGGCATGGGAAGTGGCTCAATATCCTCTTGATCTTTGAGTGGATTTGGATCAAGTTTCGAGTTGAGGGTTCCTTCAATATCTGCAACCATGAGGTTGAAGGATGTCAATATATCTTGGAAAGGACCATTGCTAGACTTTGGTAAAACATGTTGATCATTCTTTGGAATACATTCTTGAGATATGTCATCTAACTTACTAGGTGATGTAGAGACATTTTCAGCATGATTATTGGTCGATAGATCGTGGATTATGTCAATAGGATAAAATAATTCTAACACTCCTTGAAATAGATCATTGTTTGAGAGGTTCTGATCATGACTAAAAAGTGACTATTGATGTATGTTGATTTGATCATTGAGTGAGATGGAAAAATATTCAAGGTCCTCATTGATGGATAGATCTTGATCATTGTTTTCAAAAACTTTAGTGGAGAGATTGTCAATGTTTTCAACCATAAGATCAAAATATGTTAACATTTCTTGAATTGGATCATTGTTGGGTATTGCTATTGGATTTTGATCATGATTGAAAAGTGAATCTTGATGTATGTTGATTTGATCATTGGATGAGGTGGAAACATATTCAAGGTTCTTATTGATGGATAAATCTTGATCATTGTTTTCAACAGCTATGGAGGAGAAATTGTCACTCCTATCGCTAGTGGTTGAATCCTGATCATTGCCCCCAATAGTTTTTTTTTTTATCAATAAGGTCTTGGACCAGATTTTTAAGAAGAATACAATTTGATGTTGTGTGTCCTTTTAATTTGTGAAAATCACAAAGGTGCTTCTCATTATACCTTGGTGGTTTAACTTGGGGCTCTTGATAATTCTCATAAATGGGGATTTTAATGAGATTTTCTTGTATCAATTGTTGCATGATCAATTTGATTCATTCCCCAAGTGGTGTGTATTTTTGTTTGTTACCTTGTGAAATGTGTACCTTAAATTGACCTTGTGGCAATTGATTTTGGAGATGCGGTGATTGATGTTCGAGATGTGGAGGTTGGGTTTGTTGTTGATGCTGTTGATCTTGATATCTAACCTCTTGAAATTGGAGATATTATTCTTGATGTTGTTGTGGAAACAACTCAATGCTTTGATGACATGGTTTATCCAATGGAAGAGTGCATTGATTTTGGGGTGGACACGTCTCTTGGTGCAATGAATCAACAATTTTGGTAAGTGTAGAAATTTGATCTCACAAAATTTGATCTTGACACCCTTGATAAAGTTGATTTGGTTGTTGAGAAAGAATATTCAGAATGTATACTTGTGGTGTTTGTATGGGATCATGGAAAAATTGATTTTAAATAATTTTCTGATTTGGGATGATGTTTAGATTTGGCATTATAGGTTGAAATTGAACATTGTTGAGGTTGGAAATCATATTTTTTTGATTTAGGTAACCTTGATTTTGCATGGTGTTACCTTGACTTGGATCAATACATGAAGTCGTTAACATATTGTTTGGACTTTGAACAAAATTTGTATGATTCAAAAACATATCTATCCCAAAGTTTACCAAGTGTGGATTTGAAATGTTCATGTTTGGTACACTTGTACTTGGTATAGTCAAATTTGGCATGTATGGATTTGGTGGGATAATGTTGTTTGTAAGAAGGCTCATGCACTGATTGTTTTGTTGATAGATTTGTAATTTTTGACTTTGATTTAAATCTACCATCGGGAAAGGTGGTCCAAAATTTAGATTAGGAAAACTCACATTTGTTGCATCATTGAGGCTTGTCGGAGGTAATGATCCCATGTATGGATTGTATAAATGCAACTTTTGACAATCAATTGGTATCATAAGGCTTTGATAGTTTGGTTGACTTGGATTACTCATGATGTAAGAATCAGTTTATATTCCATGCTCCTCTTGTGTTTTGACCTTGTTGACCTCTAAGAAATTTAGGACCAATGATGAGATCAAGGATGAAAGGTGTGAATGATATGGGTGTTGAATTTTTAGGAAACTTGGATTAATGCTAGACTCTAGGATTTTTTGGATTTGCTTTGATTTGATTTGGATGATGGACTTGTAAATACCAAGATGATGGATGTTACCTTGGGATAAAATTTTCCAAAAGGATGACAATTTAACTAAATGTGTTGGGAAGGATTCATCCATACACACTTAGCCAAACAAAGGGTATTTTAATTTTGATTGAGAGATTACCAAAAGTCTAATATGAATTATTTTTTAAATGTTCCAAAAGTTTTTTGTGAAATGGGATTTGATTGATTTTTTGGGATGGGTGAAGTGTTTGATTTGATCCTAGATGAACCTAAGAGGACTTTGTTTACAAGACCAAGGTAGTGAAGAACATGCTTTTCTCTAAGAGTATTTAAAACCAAAAGACAAATGCTTGCATGGAAAACCATATGAACAAAAGATAACAAGCACATGTGTGGGGTTCAATTGATTTCAACTTGATTAATGAATTGATTTTACCACATCCACTTGTATTGTTTAGTTTTCAAATCGAGTTTCTATTTCTTAACTCTTTTTCATCCCACAAGGTCCATTATGTGGAAATCGAAGAATCAAGGAAACAGTTTCCTATGTTGAATTTAGAGAGAACAAATTGAGATATAGGCCCAAATACTTAGAAACCTCTAAGGACAAAATCCCTAGGGACAAGCAGTAATATATGGGCTTTTCAGAGGTATTTGTTCTTGCAAAAGGGTTTGAAATTTTGACGATTTATTGAATGTTTGTTTTCAATGTTTGAGATCCAAGAATGTATTTTCAAACCGACTCACAAGAAATATGACATCCTAGATCAATTGGTACATTTTTCTTAGTGGGCTTGCCTCATGCCCTTCATAGTAGAAGAGATGAATTTACATGCAACCAAGGAAAAAATATAAAGGTATGTTAAGAATGAAGTCTTAACCTCTATATTTTAACCAAGATCGGACATGGCAAGTAACTTCTTGGAATATAAGTTCCAATGTACCACTTTGATAAACTTGTTGGATGGACTGGTTGGTTACTACAAACAAGGTTCTTAATGACAAAAAACCATGAAAACCAGAACCAACACTCACCCGCTTCGCCACTTAAGGCATGGGATTAGGTGTTGTCTGTTGTTGGCACAAATTGATGCTAATTTCTCATGATTTCACACCCTTTGATATAGCCCATCATTAAATGTTCTTGTAATAACTTACCTATGAGTTTCTCATTGCAGGGTGTGTCTCATAGTAAGCCCTCTCTTAAAGGTGAATCAAATATATAAAATACATTTTGAGTGTTTCTCCTTCACCCAAGATCACACGAAGCGCAAGGGGAGAGGATATGCACTGAAAATGCACCAAAGACAAAATCACACAATTCAAACACTTGTTCGTTTTAGCCTCAAACAAATGATGAATTCATTTTAAAGCACCAAGCTAAATGTGAGTTCGTCTTGTTCAATTTTTATCCCAAAATTAGAGTCTAGTGAGTTTCTAAGTTCAATTTTAGTCCAACCTTGAAAAAATTTCAAAATAATGACTGGTTTTAAACCCAAATTGATCTAGTTGACCTAAAACAGAAAATGAAAGCAGAAAATGGATGCCCTAGCATATTAAGATAAGCATTAAGAAATGCTTTTTCAAGTTCAATGCTTCATTCTCCAACAGATGCTACAACTCAAATCTTCTTGTTATGTTTTTTTTTTTTCACCTTGCTACACCGTCATCTTCAAGAACTCCACAAATCAGGTATCGGCATATTCAAATCTGAATATCAAATACCGATATATTAGACACATCTAAGAAAATAGATGCTAAATAATAGATGCTAAATTGATAGTTTGGAAAAAAGATGCTAACTCAAGTGCCATTGCAATTATTTTTCTTTTAATGACCCTCTAAACTCTACCTGAACACTTGAGTACACACATATAGAATTTACTATTAATAATAAATGAAAAATAGCCTAATAACTATCCAATGGAAATACTAATTTTCAAACTCTTTTGTTAGCTCAAAATATAAAATAAAGAGATTTTCTCATTTCCCTCTCTTTTAACCCGACTAGAGAATGGTTTGGTGACTATGTTTAATGAGTGTCATCATGGTTGTGTATGCATCAAGAAATATGGCATATTGAAGGAACCTACAATAGATATTAATTCATATCCAAGCATTTAATAAATAATCTCACCTCAAACATGATGTCGCGCCTTTATATTATTGTATCTTTTTCTATTATATTGGCTTCAGTTCTTCCTGTAGCATTCTAATAGTCATGTGCAATAATGCTTATGGTTTTGATATATCTAACTATTATACCTATTAGGCAAGAGCTAAAGATGTTAGTGAAAATGTGACTATCACCACAATTACAGGTTGGAGGAAACTTTAATTTTTCTCCATCATAGGTATTATAGAAATACAAGCTCTCTTAAGCATAACTTCTCTTATTGAATCCTATTGCTTATGAAAATGTAGTCTAGATAAAGTACTAAACACAGATGCGTAGAACCATTGTGTGGCTCAAAACCAATCAAAATCGTCCATAGAGCTTCCTTTGTCTTAACTATAATGAAAAATGGATAAAATAATATCTATTCAATAGAATTTTTATATGGCATTGAGTTTGAAATGACCCTTTTACCTTCTCTTCTCCTTCGCTATTGACTTGGCTCCGGAGACTTTTCTTCCAATGGATTTTCTTAGATACTACTCTCTTCGTATGTCACACGAGCAAAGCAAAGTGACCATTATGCACACAATAGTCCTACTTGGAAGAAGGAGGATCCATTGACTGGTATCAGCGCTATGCCGATCTCAGACCCTTTGCTCATTCCTACATTCCTCTTTTGGTGTTTGGATACTGATCATCTCCCCCTCCTGCATGCTCCAATAAATGACTTATCTCTGGTATGTATGCGTGCAAAATCTAGAATCATATAGAAGGCATGTGAACTGCTTGACATAATGCCTTAAAGAAAATGTGGTGTTCAATGATTGCCATGATTGCAAGAATACAATAGTGGCAATGAAACATGATAATGGTGGCGTTGGTGTTTTGTTCTTTTTTTTCTAGCTGAATACATGGAAAGGTGTAAATAATCATTAAAATTTTGAATTTTTCCATTCCTTGATATGCTATTTGTAAAATGTCCCATGCTTGCTTAAACTTGGTAGTGGCTGATATTCTGAGAAAAATACTTTCATGTACACCTTGTAGAATTAAGAAGAGAGCCTTTGAATCCTTCTTCTTGTTGTCCTTCAATAGATCTTTCTTTGCTTGTGTCAAGGCATTATATGTTATTGCATCTGCTGGTTCTGGAAACCCATTCCCTACATACTCCAATAAATCTTGTGAACAGAACAATGCTCTCACTGTTATTGACCAGTATTCATAATTCTTTCCATTCAACTGTGGAATTTGATGATTACTCAATCTTGTGCTTGCTGCGATGATTTACAGACTCTCTACAACTAACCTTAGGCTCTGATACCACGTGAAGGAAATAGCAGAGATAATATTTCATACACACAAAAATTTACATAGAACAACCATTAACCACCTTTGCTACTTCAGAGAAAAAATATATTATATTCACTATCTTTTTTATTACAAAAATAACCCAGTATATAAAATATTTCGGGCAAAGACGAAATAAATAAAAACTTTAAATGTCATAAAATTGCCAGTAGAAATATGTCCTAAACATAGTCAAATCGATTTTAAATATTGTCCTTATACATAAAAAAATAGTTGTATGGAGTTAACTATCCGTCCTTTGACTTAACAGTTTGCAAGCACATATTCCACTAAGTGTCGCCACCAAGATGAGTCAAAAAATTAAAACAAACAACTACCGCGCTACCATAGCAATTTTCGAAGAGACTGCAGTGATGGCGGTAACCACGCACATAGCAAGGAAAGATCCACTGCGCTACGGCTACGGTTTAGAGATAGACCACGGTGGCCACAGTAACCGCATTACTGTGATGCAGAAAGAAATGACTCGCGATATGGCAATAGCCACCATGCTACCATGGCAAGGGAAATGAAGGCTCGTGGTATGGTGGTAGTCACTGTGCTACCGCGAGTGTTTGAGCTTGAGGCTGCGGTATCACGGTAACACCGTGCAACTGCGAGCAGTGAGCAAGGGGGTTGCGGTATCGCGATGGACACTGCATTACCGTGAGATGATGATGAAGTTGGTGCGCTATGGCGGTAAGTGTTGGCGAAGACTGTCAAGGTTGACCAAACCATTGACACATGAGTTGAGCGAATTTCCAACACTCCCCCTTGAACACAACTCGCGCCAGTTTTAATTCCCAGTTATTCTCTTTGAAAAGTGAAACTCTCTTTGCTTAGTGCCTTTGTAAATATGTCTACAACTTGATCTTTTGACCTACAAAAAACTAAGGAAATCTCCCTGCCATTAATCAACTCCCTGATAAAGTGAAACCTTGTGTCGATATGCTTGCTCCGCTTGTGAAATACAAGATTTTTGGAAAGGGCAATAGCAGAATTGTTGTCACAAAATATTTATGTAGCGTCTGTCTATTTATTTTGAATCTCTTTCAAAACTCGCCTCAACCACACTGCTTGACACAATGCACTGGTTACTGCAACATATTCAGGTTCAACTGAAGATAATGTGACAATGGGATATTTCTTTGAAGCACATCCAACTACACAACTACCAAAGTGAAAAACATAGCTAGAGGTGCTTTTTCTATCATCAACACTTCTAGCACAGTCACTATCAGTAAACCCTGTTAATTTGAAATCATCTGTTTTAGAATACTGAATGCCATAGTTCTTCATTCCATTGATGTATCTTAAAATTCACTTTCTATCCATCCACTATGATTCTTTTGGCGATTCCATGAATCTGGAAATCAAAATGACTGCATACATGATGTCAAGCCTTGTGGCTATCAAATACATTATGCTCCCTACTATCTGCTTGTATAAAGTTGGATTAACATCTGAGCCTTTGTCTTCTCTGCTTAATTTCAATCCAGTCACCATTGGAGTAGGTACTGACTTAAAATTTGACATATTAAATCTCTTTAAAACATCCTTTGCATATTTAGATGGTGAGATAAAAATACCATCTTTATTATGTGTTACTTCAATGCCTAGAAAATACTTCATCAGTCCCATGTCTGTCATCTCAAACTCTTTCATCATTGCTTCTTTGAACATCTCAATTGACAGATTTCCAGTTAAGATCAAATCATCAACATACAGGCATATGATCAGAATTTTACCTTCATCATTCACTTTAGTATACAGTGTTGGTTCACTATTGCATCTAGTAAATCCATTATTTGTGAAATAATTGTCAATCTTGCTATACCAAGCTCTTGGGGCTTGTTTCAGACCATACAATGCCTTCTTCAAAATGTAAACTCTGTCTTCTTGTCCTCATATCTCATATCCTGGTGGATGTTCAGTGTAAACTTCCTCTTCTAGATAGCCAATTAGGAATTCTGATTTAACATCCATTTGGTGAACTAACCAATTGTTTTGTGCTGCCAAGGCCAATATCATTCTGACTATGTCCAAACGTGCAACTGGTGCAAAATTTTCATTGTAATCTATTCCAAGTTGTTGAGCATAACCCTTTACCACCAATCTTTCTTTGTGATTTTTCACTTCTCCATTTGCATTCAATTTTGTCTTATAAATCCATTTAACACCTATGACATCTTTGTCTTTTGGAAGACTTTGCAATTCCAATGTCTGATTCTTTTCTATTGAATCTATCTCATCATCCATTGTTGTTAACCATTTTTCTTAATTGATTGCATCTTCATAATGAATTGGATCTTCATCTTGTGAGTAAAATGCAAAAAGTGTAAGCTATTGTGAATTGTTCTCACCTTCATTTTGATTATAAATATTAGACATGCTTCTGATTTTCTGCTTTCTCATGCTTGCTAAAGTTGGGTTTGATAAATCACTTGAATCTGCAGAATGTGGACTTGAAGGTCCTGCATCAAAAATTCTTGATGTGGTTGGCATCTGCAGTCCTCTTGTTGCTACTCTTATATTACTTGCTAGTGCCAGTTGTTGACCACTTGCTTGAGGTTGAATAGGAATAATAGGTACATTAGCTGAAACTGTATTTTCATTCTCATCTTGACAGATATTGACTGTAACATTGACTGTATTCTCTTTGCTTCCATCCCATGCTTCATCTTCAAAAAATTTGACATCCTTGCTGATTATTACTTTCTTGGTTGATGGCTTAAACAGTTTGTATGCTTGGGATTCTTCACTATATCTAACAAAAATGCATTTCTCTCCTTTGTTGTCAAGTTTTCTTCTCAACTGATCAGGTACATGTGCATATGAAACACATCCAAAAATCTCATGTGAGACACACTATGCTTTTTACCAGAACATGCTTCTTTAGGGATAATATTCATCACACTTTTTGTAGGACATCTATTCATAATGTATGTTGTAGAAGATACAGCTTCAACCAAAAATTCATTTGTTAAGTGCTTGGTTTTTAACATACTTCTAGCTATCTCCATTATGGTTTTGTTTTTCCTTTTAGCTACACCATTCTGTTGAGGTGTGTATCTTATTGTGAACTATTTGTGTATTCCATGCTCTTTGCAAAAATTTAAAAATTCTCTTGAAATATATTCACCCCCTCTATCTATTCTCAACATTTTGATGAAACACCCACTCTATTTTTCAGCTAAAGAATTAAATTGAAAAAATTAATTAAACAATTTACTTTTCTGTTTCAGAAAATACACCCATGTCTTCCTTGAATAACCATCTATAAAAGTCAGAAAATAGAAACTACCACCTATTGAAGGTGTCTGCATTGGACCACATAAATCTGAATGAACTATTTCCAATGGGGATTTTGCTCTAGTGGATTTCCATGCTGGGAAAGACTCTCCATGTTGCTTTCCAGGTATGCAACCTTCACAAACTCTTTCTGGTTTTTGAATTAATGGAATTCCCTTTACCATGTTCTTCCTATGAAGTAAATTGAAACCTACAAAATTTAAATGACTGAATCTTAAATGCCAAAGCCAGTTCTCATCCTTTACCTCTGCCTAAAAGAGAATTTGAATAACAGTTGATACCTCTTGTGCTTGTGCAAATTTTGTACTCAAAGCGGGTTGCATTCTCAAAGGAAACATTCTATTTTTTTTCATATGAATTTTTGCAATCAAGTGGTCACTTAGGTATTTGTCTAAAATAGTGCATAACCCATTCTTGAAAGACACTCTATAACCCTTTTGAATTAATTGTCCTACACTCATCAAATTGTGTTTACGACCAGGCACAAAATAAACATCAGAAATATATTTTTGCTCCACCTACTTGGCAAGAATATTAATATTCCCTTTTCCTTTAACTGACACTTTTTTGTCATTACCCAGGGTGACATCTGACTTAATATTCTCATCTAGACTGGTGAATAGATCTAAATTCCCTACCATATGATTACTACAGCTTGAATATAAAAACCAAACTTCTTTCTCACTAGCTTGAGCTACATTACAGGCTAAAAACATTTTGCTCTTATCAGGTCTATTGTCTTGATTTTCTCTAGAAAAGTTTGCATTTTGTCTACTCATTTCATACTGTTTCTTTCTACACTCATTCATGTAATGGCCAAAATTTTTGTAGTAATGGCATTGAACTTGAGATTTATCATACCTTTGTCCTTGAGGAAAGTTTTGAGATGGATTTTGGCTGTTGCCTCTTCCACTTGAACTTGACTGGTTATTTCTTCCACCTCTGTTAAAACCTCTTCCTCTTTCTCTAAAATTTGATCTACCTCTGCCTCTTCCTTCGTTAATTGAAGCTTGTGACTTGAATGCATGCTCCAATGACATATTTGCTATTCTACTGAGTCTGTGCTCATGAGAAATTAGTGAAGCATATAGCTCATCAACTGAATATTGTGTGAGATCCTTTGTCTCTTCTATTGTGACTACAATTGACTCAAATCTTGTGGGTAAGCTTCTTAAAACCTTTTCTATAACTTTGACATCTTCTAGTGTATGTCCATGTGTTCTCATTTGGTTTACCAGACCCATTATTTGTGTAAAATATGAATCTACAGACTCATTTTCTTTCATAAACAGAGT
The DNA here is from genome assembly GCA_007115665.2 of Sequoiadendron giganteum. Lineage (NCBI taxonomy): Eukaryota > Viridiplantae > Streptophyta > Pinopsida > Cupressales > Cupressaceae > Sequoiadendron > Sequoiadendron giganteum. The sequence goes on along the minus strand of CM021102.1, from coordinate 161,038,182 downwards.
CTCAAACTCTCTTCTCAGTATTTACAACTTTGCAGTTTTGACTTTGTCCATTCCTTGATATTGTATTTGTAAAATGTCCCATGCTTGCTTGGACTTGGTAGTGGCTGATATTCTGGGAAAAATACTTTCATGTACACCTTGTAGAATGAAGCAGTGAGCCTTTGAATCCTTCTTCTCGTTGTCCTTCAACATATCTTTCTATGCTTGTGTCAAGGCATTATATGCTGCTGCATCTGCCGGTTCTGGAAACCCATTCTCTGCATACTCCCATAAATCTTGTGAACAAAACAATGCTCTCATTGTTATTGACCAGTAATCATAATTATTTCCATTCATCTGTGGAATTTGAGGATTACTCAAGCTTGTGCTTGCTACCATTATTTACAGACTCTCTACAACTAACCTTAGGCTCTAATACCACATGAAGGAAATAGCAGAGATAATATTTCATATATACAAAAATTTACATAGAATAGCCATTAACCACCTTTGCTACTTCAGAGCAAAAATATATTATATCCACTATCTTTTTTATTACAAAAATAACCCAGTATATAAAAGATTTCAGCCCAAGATGAAATAAATACAAACTTTAAATGTCATAAAATTGGCAGTAGAAATATGTCCTGAACATAGTCAGATCGATTTCAAATATTGTCCTTATACATAAAAAAAATAGTTGTATGGAGTTAATTATCCATCCTTTGACTTAATACTCTGCAAGCACATATTCCACTAACCGTCGCCACCAAGATGACTCAAAAAAGTCAAATAGACAACTACCACAACAGTTTTCAAAGAGACCATGGTGATGGTGGTAACTGTGCACACAGGAAGGAAAGATCCACTGAGCTACTACTGTGGTTTAGAGATAGACCACAGTGGCCACGGTAATCTTGTTACTGCGGTGCAGGAAGAAAAGGCTCATGGTATGGCGGTAGTCACTATGCAACTGCGAGCTGTGAGCAAGGGGGCTGCGGTATCGTGGTGGACACCGCGTTACCGTGAGATGATGATGAAGTCGGTGCGCTATGGCGGTAATTGTTGATGAAGACTGTCGGGGTTGACCAAACCATTGACACGTGAGTTGAGCAAATTTCAAACACTCCCCCTTGAGCACAACTCGTGCCAGTTTAAATTCCCAGTCGTTCTCTTTGAAAAGTGAAACTCTCTTTGCTCAGTGCCTTTGTAAACATGTTTGCAACTTGATCTTCTGACCTGCAAAACTAAGGAAATCTCCCCACCATTATTCAGGTCCCTGATAAAGTGAAACCTTGTGTCTATATGCTTGCTCCGCTTGTGAAATACAAGATTTTTGGAAAGGGCAATTGCAAAATTGTTGTCACAAAATATTTTTGTAGCATCTATCTGTTTATTTTGAATCTCTTTCAAAACTTGCCTCAACCACACTGCTTGACATGATGCACTGGTTACTACAATATATTCAGGTTTAGCTAAAGATAATGTTACAATAGGCTATTTCTTTGAAGCACATGCAACTACACAACTGCCAAAGTGAAAAACATAGCCAGAGGAGCTTTTTATGTCATCAACACTTCCAACACAGTCACTGTCAGTAAACTCTGTTAATTTGAAATCATCTGTTTCAGAATACTGAATACCATAGTTCTTCATTCCATTGATGTATCTTAGAATTCGCTTTCTAGCCATCCACTGTGATTCTTTTGGTGATTCCATGAATTTGGAAATCAAAATGACTGCATACATGATGTCAGGCCTTATGGCTATCAAATACATTAAGCTCCCTACTAGCTATTTGTATAAAGTTGGATTAACATTTGAGCCTTTGTCTTCTCTGCTTAATTTCAGTCCAGTCACCATTGGAGTAGGTGCTAACTTACAATTTGACTTATTAAATCTCTTTAAAACATCCTTTGCATATTTAGACTATGAGATAAATATACCATCTTTATTCTGTGTTATTTCAATGCCCAAAAAATACTTCATTAGTCCCATGTCCGTCATCTCAAACTCTTTCATCATTGCTTCTTTGAACTTTTCAATTGACAGATTTCCAGTTAAGATCAAATCATCAATATGCAGGCATATGATCAGAATTTTACCTTCATCATTCACTTTAGTATATAGTGTTGGTTCACTATCACATCTAGTAAATCCATTATTTGTGAAATAATTGTCAATCCTACTATACCAAGCTCTTGGGGCTTGTTTCAGACCATACAATGCCTTCTTCAATTTGTAAACTTTGTCCTCTTGTCCTCATATCTCATATCCTAGTGGTTGTTCAGTGTAAACTTCCTCTTCTAGATAGCCATTGAGGAATGTTGATTTAACATCCATTTGGTGAACTAACCAACTGTTTTGTGTTGCTAAGGCCAATATCATTCTGACTTTGTCCAAACATGCAACTAGTGCAAAAGTTTCATTGTAATCTATTCCCGGTTGTTGAGCATAACCCTTTATCACCAATCTTGCTTTGTGATTTTGCACTTCCCCATTTGCATTCAATTTTGTCATTTAAATCCATTTAACACCTATGACATCTTTGTCTTTGGGAAGAATTCGCAATTCCCATGTTTGATTGTTTCTATTGAATCTATCTCATCATCCATTGTTGTTAACCATTTTTCTTCCTTGATTGCATCTTCATAATGAATTGGATCTTCATCTTGTGAGTAAACTACAAAAAGTGTAAGTTGTTGTGAATTGTTCTGACCTTCATTTTGATTATAAATATTAGACATACTTCTGATTTTTTGCCTTCTCATGCTTGCTAAAGTTAGGTTTGATAAATCACTTGAATCTGCAAAATGTGGACTTGAAGGTTCTGCGTCATAAATTCTTGCTGTGGTTGGCATCTATAGTCCTCTTGTTGGTGTCAGTTGTTGACCACTTGCTTAAGATTGAATAGGAATAGCAGGTACATTAGATGGAACTGTATTTTCATTCTCATCTTGATGGATATTGAATGTAACATTGACTGTATTCTCTTTGCTTCCATCCCATGCTTCATCTTTAAAAAATTGGACATCCCTGCTGATTATTACTTTCTTGGTTGATAGATTAAACAGTTTGTATGCTTTGGATTCTTCACTATATCTAACAAAAATGCATTTCTCTCATTTGTTTTCAAGTTTTCATCTCAACTGATCAGGTACATGTGCATATGAAATACATCCAAAAACTCTCATGTGAGACACACTATGCTTTTTACCACACCATGCTTCTTCAAGGATAATATTCATCACACTTTTTGTAGGGCATTTGTTCATAATGTATGCTACAAAAGATAAAGCATCAGCCAAAAATTCATTTGTTAAGTGCTTGGTTTTTAACATACTTCTAGCCATCTCCATTATGGTTCCATTTTTCCTTTTAGCTACACCATTCTATTGAGGTGTGTATCTTGTTGTGAACTATTTGTGTATTCCATGCTCTGTGCAGAAATTTAAAAATTCTCTTGAAATATATTCACCTCCTCTATCTATTCTCAACACTTTGATGAAACAACCACTCTATTTTTCAGCTAAAGATTTAAATTTAAAAAATTAATTGAACAATTCACTTTTTTGGTTTAGAAAATACACCCATGTCTTCCTTGAATAATCATTTATAAAAGTCAGAAAATAGAAATTACCACCTATTGAAGGTGTCTGCATTGGACCAGATAAATCTGAATGAACTATTTCCAATGGGGATTTTTCTCTAGTGGATTTCCCTACTAGGAAAGACTCTCTATGTTGCTTTCCATGTATGCAACCTTCACAAACTCTTTCTTGTTTTTGAATTAATGGAATTCCCTTTACCATGTTATTCCTATGAAGTAAATTCAAACCTACAAAATTAAAATGACCGAATCTTAAATGCCAAAGCCAGTTCTCATCCTTTACCTCTGCCTGAAAGACAGTTTGAATAACAGTTGATACCTCTTGTTCTTGTGCAAAGTTTGTACTCAAAGCTAGCTGTATTCTTAAAGGAAACATTCTATTGTTTTTCATATGAATTTTTACAATCAACAGTTCACTTGGGTATTTGTCTAAAATAGTGCATAACCCATTCTTGAAAGACACTCTATAACCCTTTTGAATTAACTGTCCTACACTCATCAAATTGTGTTTAAGACTAGGCACAAAATAAACATCAGAAATATATTTTTGCTCCCCCTGCTTGGTAAGAATATTAACGTTCCCTTTTTCTTTAACTCACACTTTTTTGTCATTACCTAGGGTGACATCTGACTTAATATTCTCATCTATACTTGTGAATAGATCTAAATTCCCTGTCATATGCTTACTACAACCTGAATCTAAAAACCAAACTTCTTTCTCACTAGCTTGAGCTACATTACAGGCTAAAAACATTGTGCTCGTATCAAGTCTATTCCCTTGATTTTCTCTAGAAAAGTTTGCATTTTGTCTACTCATTTCATACTATTTCTTTCTCCACTCATTCATGTAATGGCCAAACATTTTACAGTAATGGAATTGAACCTGAGATTTATCATACCTTTGTCCTTGAGGAAAGTTTTGAGATGGTTTTTGGCTGTTGCCTCTTCCACTTGAACTTGACTGGTTATTTCTTCCACCTCTGTTAAAACCTCTTCCTCTTGCTATGAAATTTGATCTACCTCTGCCTCTTCCTTGGTTAATTGAAGCTTGTGACTTGAATGCATGCTCCAATGGCATATTTTTTGTTTTGCTGAGTCTGTGCTCATGAGAAATTAGTGAAGCGTATAGCTCATCAATTAAATACCGCGTGAGATCCTTTGTCTCTTCTATTGTGACTCCAATTGACTCAAATCTTGTGGGTAAGCTTCTTAAAATCTTTTCTATAACTTTGACATCTTCTAGTTTCTTTCCATGTGTTCTCATCTGGTTTACCAGTCCCATTATTTGTTTAAAATATGAATCTACAGACTCATTTTCTTTCATAAACAAAGTCTCAAACTCTCTTCTTAGTATTTGCAACTTTGCAGTTTTGACTTTGTCTATTCCTTGATATGCTATTTGTAAAATGTCCCATGCTTGCTTAGACTTGGTAGTGGCTGATATTCTGAAAAAAATACTTTCATCTACACCTTGTAGAATGAAGAAGTGAGCCTTTGAATCCTTCTTTTTGTTGTCCTTCAGCATATCTTTCTCTACTTGTGTCAAGGCATTGTATGCTGCTACATCTACTGGTTCTAGAAACCCATTCTCTACATACTCCCATAAATCTTGTGAACAAAATAATGCTCTCATTGTTATTGAACAGTAGTCATAATTCTTTCCATTTAACTATGGAATTTGACGATTACTCAAGCTTGTGCTTTTTGGCATGATTTACAGACTCTCTACAACTAACCTTAGGCTCTGATACCACATGAAGGAAATAGCAGAGATAATATTTCATACACACAAAAGTTTAAACACAGAACAACCATTAACCACCTTTGCTACTTCAGAGCAAAAATATATTATATTCACTATCTTTTTTATTACAAAAATAACCCAGTATATAAAAGATTTCTGCCCAAGATGAAATAAATACAAACTTTAAATTTGTTAAAATTGGGAGTAGAAATATGTCCTAAACATAGTCAAATTGATTTTAAATATTGTCCTTATACATAAAAAAATAGTCGTATGGAGTTAATTATCCGTCCTTTGACTTAATAGTCTACAAGCACATATTCCACTAACCATCGCCGCCAAGACAAGTCAAACAGACAACTACTGCGCTACCGTAGCGATTTTTGAAGAGACCGCGATGATGACGGGAACCGCGTGCACAACAAGAAAAGATCCACTGCACTACCGCTGTGGTTTAGAGATAGACCACATTGGTCGCAGTAACCGCATTATTGCAGTGTAGGAAGAAACGACTCATGGTATGGCGGTAGACACTGCGCTACCGTGGAGAGGGAAATGAAGGCTCACGGTATGGCGGTAGTCACCGTGCTACCACGAGTGCTTGAGCTTGAGGTCGTGGTATCGCAGTAACCCCGTCCAACCATGACTAGTGAGCAAGGGGGCCGCGGTATCATGGTGGACACTGTGTTACCGTGAGCTGATGATGAAGTCGATGCAGTATGGTGGTAAGTGTTGGTGAAGAATGTCGGGGTTGACAAAACCATTGACATGTGAGTTGAGCAAATTTCCAACAACGTGATAATGGTGATGTTGGTGTTTTCTTCTTTTTTTTTCTAGCTGAATACATGGAAAGGTGTAAATAATCACTCAAATTTTGAGCAAGGGGGCCATGGTGCAAATTTGAAGCATTTGGCTCTATTTCCAATGAATTTTTGTTTCTATTTGTCGATTGGAATTTATTTTCATTTGGTTTGATGTCTTTTGATGCAAGGTCATGCACGTAATTTGAACTGATAGAGCTATTGGTCGAGTAGGCGGGAAGTTTGCAGACGGGGGTCCTATGTGACCTTTTCTTAGGCTGTAAAATATGCTCAGTGATAGCTCAACTAGCAATATTTAAGACAACCTTATCGGTATGGAGAAAGTAGAAGAAATGGAACATTTAAGACAAAAACACAGCCATAAGAGGACTCAAACTCATGATCCAAGCATGTATTTTTCAGAAGAAAATAAATGGCATGGTGTTAATATCATGAATCGATTCAAAATGTGGATGTTGTTCCTGCAATCTCGCTCGAACACAAACAAGCATTAGAATTGTTAGTAAACTTGTGAAAACCAAAAGAATCATCCCTATGAAATACTTGATCATGCTACTTGTGCAAACAAGATAAATAGAACAAAACAACTAAATGAAAGCATAAGAAAGCAAGATCAAACTCTATTACATAGTGGGAGTGGTGCTCCTTTGATGTGGAAAGGATTCCCTTTCCCATCCCCTTGATAAGCTTCAGATGTGATGGAGATGCAAGTGGCTATAGTGCAAAATGCATGAGATTGCAGATGATAATGAAAATGCTTGAGATTGTAGTTGGATTGTGGAGAAAGAATGTCTTGTATTTATAGATTCAAGAGTTGAAGATTGGAGAGATGGGAGGAATGTGGGATTAAACATGAGCCAATTGAAAGGTACCACTTTTCAACATGCTAGTGGAGGAGGAATGAGAACATTTTGGAGAATGTGCAAGTAAATGTAATTAGGTGGATTTGAAATTTGAAAGATGGCTTTAAATGCATATTGTTGAGACATTTTTGGGGGGAATTTTTTTGGGCAAGAAAGTCAAACAAATGGAGTTAATGAGCGAATATTCCTTGGTAATATGCCTTGTGAGGGAAAATAGGGGTAATTAGATAATTAATTAAAATGAATTTCATGTGCACGTGGGTGGGTTAGTCAAGGGTTTACGTTTGACCCAAGTTGAGTCAAAACTTAGAGGATGAAGAAAAAAGATTAAAGGTTAATTAATTATAATTAATTAACTTGGATGAATTTTAGGGATTTATGATATTTGTTTTAAATCATTTTGATTTATTAAATCAAATAAGAGGACCTTGAGGACTTTATTAAATAATTTGATTTTTTTAATCAAGTATGGTGCACCTTAGTGAATTAATCAAATAAATGGATTTATTTAATTAATAGAGGAATTAGATGCATGATGTTGATTAAGATTATTTTCATGTCTACACAAAATGGTCGCATACTTGAGAACTCAGCTTTGAATTTTAGCCATTGATCTTGATCGCAAAGAAATCCTAGCCGCAAACCCCATTCATATCGCCCGTCACTTGTTCATCAACATTGGGCAGTCTCAACTAGTGATGTCCCGACCGCTAGTGATGGGGAGAAACTCAACCCATCGACAGTCATGGTTTCCTCCCTTGCAGGCAAAGAAATAACTATTGATGGTTAAAATTCCAATGATGGTTGGATAGACTTAAGCACATCGCTCATCACGAGTTTCTTTTTGGGCGGTGATCTTGGAACATGCGATGGGTGATGGACTTAAAATAGCTAAGGGGAAAAAAATCACTCATCATGGGTTAGACATAGGATTCTTTCAAGGAGACATGCGATGAGCAATAGACTGCTAGGAGGTAGGACGTAAGTGGCAATAAATTGCACCTGGGCTTAAGTTGTTGCTAAAAGGAACTTGGGCTCGACGAGTAACCTAGTATTTGGGGCTAGTCAACAATGGGATTGAATACCATGAATGCAACTAATGCAAAGGGTTACCAAATACAATCGGTTATGTGTAGGATCATGATGGACTACAAAGTGGCAATATCTAAGTGATATGATGGCCCATGTGGCTTGATCTAGAGGATTTTTGGTCAAATTTTGAAATTCTCCATTTTTGTCTAGTATTGGTATCATTAAGAATTGCTCAGGATCTTGAATCCAATGCAACTTGAACCGAGTCAATTGGAGTCCCGGAGCTCAAGAAATTTATGGTCAAACTTCTGGTCAACTCCCAGACCCAGGCCAAAAAATGGGCAAAAACCAAAGTCATCAAAACTAATTAAATTCAACACCATTTCATAGTGCTCATCGTCACCATTCTGACAGAGTTCATTTCATAGAAAATGGAGTCCATATGGTGAAGTTACGGAAGGTCAAAGATTGGGTCAAAATTGCCCCAATGACGTTAGCGCCTAGTTAGCTCAACAATCAATCAGCCCCTGACACATGGCATCCCATGAAAATAATATTGTTAGAATAATATAAAAGGAATTAAAAAAAAGGAAAAAAATATATAAAAAATATATATATGTAAAAAATCGTTTTAGTGGGTCCCACCCATCCAAGGGGGGAGGCCCACATTAAGTGGGCACCACCCACAGTATGGGGGGCAACCCAAATTAAGTGGGGCACCACCCATTCTATGGGGGTGACCCACATAAAGTGAGGCACCACCCATGGAGTTGGGGGGCGGCCCCTCTAACAAGGAGATCTCCCTTATCTTTTTTTAAGCATTTAAAAAGGAGAGGGTGGTGGGACCACCACCCACCATCTTCTGTAAAGGGGATTTGATTTGATTTTTTTTCAAAGCCTTAGGATAAGGCTATATCCTTAGTTTTAGTGGCCTAATATATCCTATGGGTTAAGGAGTCTAACATATTCTCTTTATATGGGAAATATTAGGAATATTATTCCTAAGTAAAAGGGCCAAATAAAACCTGTAGACACAGAAAATAGACATCATGCATCTAAATAATGCTCTAATTAACATCCAATTATGCTATTAATCAATTAAAACAATTTATTGATTAATTCCTTAGCTTCATCATGCTTAATTAAATAAATCAAATTATTTAATTAAGTCCTTAAGTTCTTCTTATTTGATTCAATAAATCAAAATGATTAAAATTAAATATCAAAACTCCTAAAATCCTCCAAGTTAATTAATCTAAATTAATTAACCTCTAAACATAATCACCCATTCTCTAGATTTTGACTCAACTTGAGTCAAATCTAAACTCTTAACTACCCCACCCACTTGCACCAATAAATCATTTATTTGATTTATTATTTCTTCCAATTACTTTCAAAAGGGCATCAAGATGGAATATTCCTCCAATTTTGAATCTCCCTCTCAAATGACTTGTCCATCCAACACAGCATTAAATGATCTTGTATGTCTCTTACACAACTAAAACTTATAATTTAATTCACCTTTCATCCCCCTAAACATGTCATTTCAACAAAATTCAAATTTCAAATTGGCACATTGACCAAAATGTGCTCAACCTTCATCCTCTCACATCTTGACAAGTGGCATCTTGTCATTGTCTTATGAATGATCCCACATTCATCCAAATCTCTCAATCTTCCAACCTTGAATCTATAAAACAAAAACATTTCTACAACAACTTACAACACAATTTGATGCACAATCTCAACATTTGCATTGGCATCATCTTTCATTTTGGCAATCTCGCTTATTAGGGGGTGGGAAAGGGCATCCTTTCTACATCATGAGGAGCACCACTCCCCCTATGGGATTGAAGTTTGAGTGATTTAAGAATAGTTTTTATATTCATCGTGCTTTCATATTCATCTTGTTAGTTTGATAATGTGGTTATTTCCTTTACATTGCTCAATAATTTCATAGGGAGGGCTTTGTCTCATTTGTTCAATATTGACAGATTTAATTTGTATTTGTCAATCTTGGATCAATGTAGATTTTAGTCTTCACATATTGGCACTAGAAGGAGGGCTGGCGTTGATATGTTCTGCTAAAAGATTTGCACTGGTTGTTGTTGCATAATCAATTGCAATTTTTGAATTCCTTAAGTCTGATAATCTTGCTGACTGTGAATTATTTGCTACTACTTTATTTGGTTTAATATTTGTGACAAGAGATCAGATGATGCAGAAGATGACTGCAATTGGGGCAGACCTGAAATTTGTTGAGTTTGTTGAGGATTTAAATGTTGTGAATTTGAAGTTGAAAGCGAAAAAGACTGTTGTATGCTATGGTTTTGAGATTGATGGAAGCCTGAGCCCATAATTATTGATGGTTGAAGAACCGGTTGAAGAACTAGAAACTTCCCATTGCTAATTGCCGACTGTTGAGTATAGCCATTTAGGCACATTTGCTGGAACATTTTCTGCATTCCATTATAGAATTCAAATGAACCATCAAAACCCGACACACCAAGTATTGTATTTACACTGCCATTTACAGTTTGGTCAGATTTTAGGACAGATTCCTCAAATAGTTATGCTCCCTTGTGATGTGCAACACGATACGAACTGTTCATTGAATCAGAATCGTCCATTCTAGGTTTTCTGATTGGTGCACTCCTTGATTGGTTTCCTTTTGTTGTCGTTAATCCTAATTTGGCTTTGGAATTTTGAAAGTATGTCTTAATCCGAGTCAAAGATTTCAAAGGAAAATTTTGCTGTAAAAGACTCCAATCCCTACCATGCTTCCTTAATATTTCCACAAATTTTTCCTTCTCATCTTGTGTCTAGGATGTAGCTTTTCTCTGTGGTTTTGATTCCCCCCCATTTGGGTTTCCTTTGGACCTAGGTTGAGCAGTACAAGTAACTGTTGATACATTTGAAAGCACAGGCTCAAGATACGTCTGAATAGAACTATTGTGTGATGTTTGAGTAACATCAGGGCAGTCTTGTAAGGTGTGACTGGTAGAATCCTCAACAACTAGCTTTTCTAACATGTCCACTCTAGGTGCAGACACCCGAGCCTCATTCTCTTCCCTAGATTTTGAGGAGATCAGGTTAGGAAGTTGCTCATCTTTGTGAACCTCCTGTTGTAATGTAGTATCGCCCATATGTACCACCTCACTTCCTAGTTCAGAACTTGGGTATGTTAATATATCAAGAGGGTCCATTTTTTTCCTTCCTTTGGTGCACACAAAGTTTCAGTTAAGGCCATAGGAATATTTTGTTTCGTACCTTCAGTTTGCTCCTCAATATCATTAGATGGAACCATTTCCTCTCTATTTTTTGGAAAACAATCCATGAATTCTGGTACTAAAGCCAATGGCCTTTCATCTTCCATATTCTGTATTTCTTCACCATTTCCACTACTTCTAAAGATGGTCAATGGTTCCTATGTAGATTTAAGACTAATCTCTCCTAAAACAGCAGTATAATCCAATGGAAAATAATCATGAACAAAATCGCCATTCATATCATCATTATCAGTTGGAACATGGTTTCTAGAACTTGATCTAGTCCAAGTCATTTACGGTTTTTACTGACGAAATATTTGCACTGCCCCATTCTGGCATGCCTTGTGACGCAACCTGGTCAGTGACACGCTCAACTTGAACCAAGTCAAAGACTTCAGTTGGATTCGCATGTGGAATACGGTTTTACATCTGCCACTTGCATTAGCTTAAAAGTTTCTAACGTCTTTTCAACACTTCAATTTTTCACATGACTTGCAATAATGGTAGTCGTTGTGTCATATAGCTCGCGCGCCTTATCTATATTCTGCATTTTGTGCGCGTGTTTGTAGATTTCAGCATTACACCTGCCACTATCAAGTCTTGTCAAGATCTGTTTCTGTGTATTCATTTCTTATCAAGTCTAGTATCAGTCTGTTTGATAATTTTTGATGCTAGGTAACTCTTTGTTGGAGTTGTCATCGATTGGGAAAGAAGTCTAATCAAACTACTGACAATTGTTTTTTTTGCAGGATTAGTGATCTAACTCAGTGCAAGTATCGAGCTACATTATTGAGTGGTTTGACATTTTGTCTTGACGTACAAATCTCACTTCTGTATTAATTGCTAAACATTTTCATGATACAATAGTTGCTCTGGTCGAGCAAATTATTTATTTTAAAGTTTCCAATTCTGTTAAAATTTTCTTTAAATAATTGAGCTATTTTAGTAAGTTTCTAGTGATAGCACGATTAAAGGCTCTAAAAAATTAAAATTTTGAATAGTTTTCAATTTGAAACACTCCACTGTTCTTTCTTTTCCCACATAATTTAAGAGCCGCACATTTATTAATATTGGATTTATTCCACAGATTGCATGAATCACGCCTTTAGAACTAAGGACCTACTACCTGCCATGTATTTATGAATCATATTTTTTACTATTTAGTTGATGAATGTCATATCTTTGTTGGTACCAAATCAAATCCTACTTGTCTGCATTTAAGCTACGCACGAAACTCTTTGTCAATAAAATTTATTGTATTCAAAGCAAGTTTTGGGATTCGTTTCTTTATTTCTAAGTGCTCTTTCCTAAAGAGCTTGTTATCATTATAACTAGCAACCTGGTGGGCTTCCCATTACCAATGTAAGGTTCCTTCTTTGGTGGTTTATGAGCTAGAAACTTGACCTTTTTTAAAAAGTTCCATATCTACATTTCAAGTCAATTTAGGTAATTTGTCCAAATCACCAAATACCTCTAGTCAAAGTGAAGAATATGCATGGCATGAAAAGATAGAAGTTCTTCACTCACCGGTGCAATGAAACGATTATGAGTTCACCTTTATGATGGAATTCAAATTTGTTTTCGATGGTTCATGGGTATGGTAGACATGAGTGCTGTCATTATGATGGAATATGAGTAAGAGTGTGGGGAGAGCAATTGAGGAAGTATGTCAGCGCTTATAATGGCAAGACAATGAGTTTACATGGATGGCCAAAATAAAATTAGTCTCTAACAATGAAATATTTTGCAGTAGGGTTGATTAATTTGTGATATCTGTTCCATTCAAGTACATTAAACTGCTCTAAATAGAGTGTGCTATTATTCATTGAAAGTTGGTTGAAATCTCTCCATGGTTAGCACTTCTTTTGAAAAGTTAGATTACGACACCCACATTTCATCCTCTTTTAAGGAATGGCTTTCGTTTTCATTTATTTCTCAAAAAAATTGTCCTAGTATGTGGCTTTATACAATGGATATATGAAGTGTTGAAATCAATTGTCCGTTTATGAAAACACATGCAAAATTGAAACTGTATTAAACATTTACTATTGAGTTAATTTCAACATAAATTTTATTTGTTTGCAAGAAAAAGGAACAAGGTTGACATTGGGATCAAGCGAAAACGAAGGTGAACGAATTGGAGTTGGAATTTTTTTTGAAATCTAGACTTGAAAAAGGCATTTTTTAATGCTTGTTACAATAATCTAGAGCTTCCATTTTCTACTCTCATTTTTTGTTTTAAACCAATTCACCTTTCTTTTGCATTTAAAATTAACCATTTGACTTGATCTTTTAAACTTGGTTAAAATTGAACTTAGAAACTCACTAGATTTTGTTTGAATTTAACAATTGAACAAGACAAATTTCACATTTCGTTTTGGTGCTTTAAAATGAATCGAAATCACTGCTTTATCGACTTAAAATGAACAAGTGTTTTTCATGTTTTGCAATATTTTTCACAAATTAATATCATTTAAAAGGTGTATGCGCTTCTCTCATGCTTCACGACGATCTTGAGAATCAAAATTATTTTTGTGATATTAGATTGTTTAAAATATTTCCTTCACACTTTTATTTAGGATCTAAAATTGAACAAAACATCCTGCAAGTGTGAGTAAACTTATTGCGTGTGTTCTCCCTTTGTTTCTAAATGAAGTTTGATCGATCTACAAATATGTTTGCTTGCTTTTGTTTATCTTAGAGGGCCTTCCTTGTGGGAAAAAGTACTCACCCAAGGGAACGATCCAACCGCTAACACACTAAAGCCAAGTTTATTTCCAGTTGGGATATAAAAGTGGGTACTGGAACAAACACCAGTATCATGCAGTTGGCTCCGACGAGAAGGGAAACAATGGTCTCTTGCTACATGGTTCAACTCCTACAAACGAAAAGTCCAAATTAAAACACCTTGCTTAGCAAAGGCCAAAATCCTATCTATTTGTTGGTTCAAAAGGTCATGTCCTTTGAATCTGCCCCACATATACATGTGGTTCTATTGTAGAGATGAAGAGTATGCCATGAGAGATTCATGGGTACTGATGCTTGATTGACCCGAGAAGCAAGTGAATTGTAAGGGGGAGCCTGTGTGGTCAAGCATCTAATCATCCGCACTGAATATGTGTATCTAGATTCATCCAAGTGGGATCCCAACAAATATTGTCTTTTCATCCTAGGATTGTGCATGTCATTGGAATCAAAACACTTTGCTTGGATTCAAAAATAGTCGAAAAGAAACATTCAAGGAATCATCAAAATTTCAAACCCTTTGGAAGAACAAATACCTTGGAGGTGTCCACATCTTACTGCTTGGCCCTAGGGGTTCTTATCTCTAGAAGGCTTCTAAACATTCAAACATCTCAATTTGTTTCTCCCAAAGTCAACAATAGGTAGCCTTTTTCCTTGATTTCCTTGATTTCCACATAATACACTTTGTGGGATGAAAGAAAATTAGGACATTGGACATTCAGTTTGAAACATAATCAAGAAAGTGTTTGTGTCAAAAGGAACCAAATCTAAGCAAGATAAAAAGATCAATTGGAAAACACACATGTGCTTGCAATCTTTTGTCTTATGGTTTTCCATGTGAACATTGATCTTTTGGTTTGAAATAATCTTAGGGAAAAAAATGTTCTTCCCTACCTTGGTCCTATAAGAAAAGTCCTCTTACGTTCATCTAGGATCAAGTTAAACACTTCACCCATCTCGAACATCAACCAAACATCATCTCATTAACAAACTCTTGGAAACTTTGAAAACATCACTTATCCTAGACTTTTAGGACAAATCATCATCACCTTGTTTGGCTTAACACACCTAGCCAAATTATCCTTTTTTGTACGAGTTTACTCTAGGATAACACAACTTCCTAGGATTTATAAGTTCATTATCATCTTGTTTGACTTCACAATTAGTTAAATTATCAAATCCATCATCACCTTGTTTGACTTAACACACTTATTAAAACTATTCTCAATCAAAATTAAATGAAATAAAGTCCTAAAGTCGAGCATTGATCCAAAGTTCCTAAAAGTTTAAACACCCATATCATTCACCCCTTTCATCCTTCATCTCATCATTGTTCCTAAGCCCCTCAAAGGTCAACAAGGTCAAAACACAAGAAAAACATGGAGTTTAAACCCGAGTCAACTAAACTATCCAAGTCTTGCAATGCCAAAAGATTATCAAACCTCACATTTATGCAATCCATACATGACATCATTATCTCCTCCGAAAATCAATAGTTCAACGAATGTGAGTATGCCCAATCTAGATTTTGGAACACCTTTCCCAATGGTAGATCTAACTCAAAGTCCAAACTACAAATCTATCAACCGAACAATCAATGCATGGGTCTTATTCCAAACAACATTGTCCCACCAAATCCATACATGCCCAATACAATTTTACCAAACATGAACATTTCAAATCCATACTTGGTGAACTTTGGGATAGATATGTTTGCAAATCATACAAAGGTTGTTCAAAGTTTAAGAAATATGTTATGACTCTAGGTATTGATCCAAGTCAAGGTAACAACATGCAAAATCAAAGTTACCTAAATCAAAGAAATGTGATTCTCAACCACAACAATGTTCAAAGTCAACCTATAATGCAAAATGAAAACATCACACCAAATCAAAGCATTATCCAGAATCAACTTTTCCATGATCCGAAGAAAACACCACAAGGATGCATTCCAAATATGCTTGCTAAACAACCAAGTCAACCATATCAACAATACCAAGATCAAATCTTGCGAAACAAAATTACTACACTCGAAAAACTCATCGATTCATATCACCAAGAGACATCTCCACCCCAAAATCAATACACTCTTCCATTTATTGAACCATGTCATCAAAGCATTGAGCTATATCCACAACCACATCAGGAACAATATCTCCAATATCAAGAAATTGGATATCAAGATCAATGACATCAACAACAAACTCAATCACCACATCTCAAAGATCAATCACCACATCTCCAAAATCAATCGCCACAAGGTCAGTTTAAAGTGCAAATCTCACAAGGTAACAAAAGAAAATACACACCACTTGGGGAACCAATTGAGGCTGTATTGTAATGACTAATACAATAAAATCTCATTAAAATCCCCATTTATGTGAATTATCAAGAGCCCATGGTGAAACCACTAGGGTACAATGAGAAACACTTTTGTGATTTTCACAAAACAAAGGGACACACAACATCAAATTGTATTTGACTCAAAAATCTCATCCAAGACTTGATTGATCAAAAGCTAATAGCTACTAGGTAAAATAATCAAAATTCAACCACTAGCGATAGCATTAACAATCTCTCCTCCATAATTGTTGAAAATTGTGATCAAGATCAATCCATCAATGAGAAAATTGAAGATTTTTCCACCTCAACCAACGATCAAATTAACACACACCAAGAGCCACTTTACCCTATGGTTGATGATATTGACAATCTCTCCACCATAACTATTGAAGACATTGATCAAACTCAATCCACCAATGGGCATTGTGGAGACATGTCTACCCCATCTAGTGATCAAATCACCATACATCAAGAGCCACTTTTTAGTGATCTATTTCAAGGAGAGTTGGAATTGTTTGATCCCATTGACATTATCCAAGATCCATTCATCAATGATCATGTTGACAATGCCTCTACATCACCTAATTATTTTGAGAACACATCTTAGGAATTTATTCCAAAGCCTGATCAACATCTATCACCAAAGTCTAGCAATGGTCCTTTCCAAGGCATATTGACATCCTTTGACCTCATGATTGTGATTAGTGAAATAATATTTGACACTACATGTGATCTAAATCCATTCCAAATTCAAGAGGAGCACCACTCCCCTATGGGATTGAAGTTTGAGTGATTTGGGAATAGTTTTTATATTCATCTTGCTTTCATGTTCATCTTGTTAGTTTGATAAATTGGTTATTTCCTTTACATTGCTGAATAATTTCATAGGGAAGGCTTTGTCTCATTTTTTCAATATTGACAGATTTAACTCATATTTGTCAATCTTGGATCGGTGTAGATTTTAGTCTTCACATCTTGAATAGTGAAAGAATATTTGACACTACACATGATCTAAATCCATTCAAAAATCAAGAGGATATCGAACCACTTCCCATGCCTCTAATGACAATTTCCAAGAACCCACTATAAGCAATCCATCCTTTAAAATTGACCCATGTCAAGAACTTGATCGAAAACATGTCAAAAGCAATTCCAAAATTGGTCAAGATCAAGAATTCGTATATCCAAGATACTACAATGAGGTGATGGAAACTCTCATATCTGTATAAGATGTCGCAAATGATAATCATATCCATATAGCACATATTCCTCCATCTACCCAGTAGATGCTTTCTTTGGATGGACACGTAGATGATCTTCATTCAAAAAAAGAGTCTCATACTCTTGACATCATAACCAAGGAACAAGAGTCTCCTACTCTTAACATTTGCGCACAAGACCAAGATGTAGAAAAGTCTAGAGACAAAAGAAATGAATCACAAAGAAGGCTTCTACAGAAGTTGTGAATCAAAAACAGCTTGTGGAAACCTAGCAGAAATAGATCATGAAGAAGGCTTCTACAGAAGTTGTGAATTAAAAAAATCACATGAAAGAATATCAAGAATGAATCATGAGGAAGAATTTTACAGTGAATCTTTAACATTGCTTTAAGAAGCATTAAAATCTGATATTTCACAAGAGAAAGCTAAATATATCAATCAAAATATTATCCCACATATGGAGGATCCTATCACTTATGAACTTGGATCACTTACCTTTCTTAGGGAAAGCTACCTCATGAATAAAAAAGCTGACACTTTTGAAGGGCCACGATAGAGCAAAAAAGGATTAACACCCTAATTCAAAGATAAATTATATCCTATTGCAAACAAAATGTTTCTACAAATGAATTATCAAGGCAAAGGATTAGGTCTACATGAACAAGGTATCCTAGAACCCGTGCAGATTACTGGAAATCCTAAGCATCAAGGACTTGGTTATTCGACAATCAAGGAATATAAAAATATCAGTGATACCTCTATAAAACTAGGGGCAATTTCATCTCAAGAAAACTTCAATATAGGGAGCACGAAGGATCCTTATGATGAAACCAATGCCAACACTACAACCCGCCACGTCATGAATCCTCATCCACCGATCACCCTATCCACGAATTGGGACCAACATTAGAAGAAAGATTTGAATCAAAACATGAAAAATCTCATTAAAGAAAAAAAAGTACTGAAGCATAAAGGACAAATCAAATACATATGGATACCAAAGAATACAAAGAATGATTACCCCTATCAAACTCCATTATTCAAAGAAACTATGGGGCAAAATAAAAAAGGGGAAATTATCCATCGAAGATGTCCACAAAGGAAAAAGCATGCTTCTCAAGCAACGTACAAGGTATATCAAATTGTTTGTCCTAATTCCATGCACACTTCTGTATCCACTCATCATTGCTCATCTTCCCAAGTTTGGAGAGTCAAAGGTTCCAAACTATCAACCAATCCATATTTTATTCCTAAACACACTTCATCCATGCCTCCACACATGATATCCAATTCTCACATTGACCATGTATTGGAAATGACCCTTCATCATAAGGATTCAGAAGGAAATCTATCGCGATGTGTGCACAAAGACAAAGTTAACTCTGATATCAACAAAGCAAGTCAGGAATCTCTAAAGTTGTTTTCAAGTGCACGTATCTTGGCAAAGCAACTTCTTCAAGCAATATATTGATGGCACATTATGATAAAGCACCAATGTCACCACCACTAGGTGGTTCAACATAAGCTTAAAATCTCTCAAAAAATACAAAAAAAATCAAAAAATACAAAATACAAAAAAAATCAAAAAATAAAAAAATCCAAAAAAATCAGAAAAAGGGATTGAAAACAATAAAGAAAAAAAATCGTCCTCTAGTGAAAACCGCATGGGCGGTGCTTTGGGCAAGTACCATGATGAAAAATTTGCAAACAAGTGTCGTGTGTAGAATTGAGCATCTACATGTGCCATTTCAGGAGAAAGCATCTTATCACATCCATAATAAAGCCAAAATTCAATCCATATCATTCGTTCATCCATGAACCGTTTATCTAACCCATTAGCATCTATCTGCATTATCTTGAAAAAATTTTGGTGCACACTTGGCATTCGTTTATGGTAAACATCTTGAAATGGGTCATTTTCATTGATCCTATGCAATCCAATGTTATCTAAGCCTTGAAGCATTATCTAAATGAGAATCCTCTATTTCTACACCCTTATCTTATCACAAGATAATTCATATCCGTTCATCCAAGAATTCACCCATGGCATTCCATACATTGCTAGACATTGGGGGCAAATATTTGTATCTTGCTTTGGGAATAAATCTTGATATATATCATCCAACTTATGTGGTGATCCAAACATTGGAAAACATGAAACCAAATTGGTCAAGGCATTATGTGATCCAAGATCCAAATCACTAGCCCATGGCATATTTTGATAGGAAGACATTTCTTATCAAGCTTTATCTTTCGTCAAACATCAATCCAAAAAATCCACATCAGTCGTATCTAATGTGTATGCCAGCAACACATCAAATCATCAAAGCAATTTTGTTCCAAATCAAGCTTGATCAATATTGATCAATCGAATCCAATCAATTATCACCTTGTTTAAATTAACACACTTACTCAAACCATCCTCTTATGTACAATTTTACTCTAGGATAACACAACTTCCTAGTGTTTACAAGTGCATATCACTTTTCTTTGACTTAACCCACTTAGTCAAACTATCAATCCGTCAATCTGATTGATCAACATTAAGCTTGATTTTCAACAAAATCCAAAAATAGATCACTGATATCATCACATAACCATATCCAAAACATCTAAATCATTCAAAATCCAAAACATGTCAAAATCCAAAAAATCAAAATAGAGTCCTCAACTGAACTACGTTGTCTCTGAGCTTGAACGTAGGCAAGGTTGATCTTTGATTATCCCCTGAGACATTTTAAGTCAGTCCTTTAGGCATCAGTCCCAATGACAGTCCATTTTCCCATCTATTTCACATCTTAGGTTAGTCCTTTAGGCTTCTGTCGCAATGGCAATCCATTTTCCCATCTATTTCACATTTTAGGTCAGTCCTTTATGCGTTCGTCACATTGGCAATCCATTTGCCCATTTATTTCACATTTTAGGTTAGTCCTTTAGGCATTTGTCTCAATGGCAATTCGTTTGCCCATCTCTCTTTTCATTGAGTCACGTCTGTCGTTAGTCGAACTATGTGGTGTCTGCGTGTATAACATAGGAAAGGATAATCTATGGATCAACTCCCGAGACCCCTAGGATAGGTCTTTAAGTTATTTTCTTGGTCATAAATCTCGAAAATACCAAAAGCATTTGTTAAACATCAAAAACATCTAAATATGTGAAAAAAACCCTGAAATGGTGCATTTGTCTCATCTCAGTTTCACCTGCGTTAATCATCACTCATAATAAAGCAATGTTGCCTTCATCATTTGGTAAGGGAATCTGAAGCAAGTCTAGCAGGTTCTAAATTGAACACTCAATCATTAAAGTCTCAAGTCTAGATCAGTGAGTCAACAAGTTGGTCAACTCGGAGTATCAATAGCCTATCATCTAATCAATCTCATCAAAACCTTGATCATAACATGTCCTAGGAATATGACCTTTCAGCAATGGACAACACCATCACATAACCCCATAGTTTAGCCTTGGCTAGCAGTACGAAGAACATTAGCATGTTTGTTTACTTTATCTTGGTCTTTTTGACTTATCTTATTTTGCACTCATTCCAAGGACCTCTCTATGATGCCTCAACAAAAAAGGTTTAGAGAGACAGGAATGGGGCAATGATCATTATCCTTTTGTCTGATGTGCTTGTTGGACATTCTTGTAATATAACTTGGTGAATACTTGTTTTGTTAGGTTTGTCCTAGCAAGGTTTTCGTATTTCAAGTGTGAACAAGAGCACTCCTATCTGATTGACGAGTCAAAGTCCATCACACTAGGCGCAACACCATCCTGGTTATTGATACCTTGATGCATCACCCCTAAGTGTGTTATCAAACATAAAGAAATTTATGATCTTTATCTCTCCCATCCCTAGATAAGCAATACATCATGATCAATCATCATCATTTCTAATAAAGTTGGCTTGTTGAACTTCGGCATCTTCATGGATTCAATGGTTGATCCCTCTCATTCTTCTATCCTCTTTCATGCTAACATTGCATCCATATTGCATCCACACTCTCATCTTGCATAATCATGTCATATCATCATAGGACAACATCATCCATCTTATCCAATCTCACATTCATTGCATAATCATTTAAGATGTTTAAGATAATATAGATTTGTTATCCTAAGAATCTTCCAAACATCTTATTTACATCATCATTATCATATAGATTTTTTAGTCATAACCATCCATACATCCATTTTGAACCTTTTTATTGTGAGATAGACCCTCAAATTGAACTTCTCGCTCGATCTCTCAAGGGGGAAATGTACTAACGTACTTCTTTTTGTTGGGGCATCCAGAAAAATCAGAAATTTTTTTAATTTCGATGTCGGCAGCATCATTCTTTGAATCAATGCAACAAGTAAATTGCTTCAAAGAGGGGAAAAATGTAGACACATAAAATAGGCATCATGCATCTAAATCTCACTCTAATTAACATCCAATTACGCTATTAATCAATTAAAATAATTTATTGATTAATTCCTTAGCTTCATCATGCTTAATTAAATAAATAAAATTATGTGATTACGTCCTTATGTTCTTTTTATTTGATTCAATAAATCAAAATTATTTAAATCAAATATCAAAACCCCTAAAATCCTCCAAGTTAATTCATCTGAATTAATTAACCTCTAAACATAATCACCCATTCTCTATCTTTTGACTCAACTTGAGTAAAATCTAAACTCTTAACTAACCCACCCACTTGCACCAATAAATCATTTCTTTGATTAATTATTTCTTCCAATTACTTTCAAAAGGGTGTCAAGGTGGAATATTTCTCCAATTTTGAATCTCCCTCTCAAATGACTTGTCCATCCAACAAAGCATTAAATGCTCTTACATGTCTCTTACACAAGTCAAAATTGGCATTTAATTCACCTTTCATCCCCCCTAAACATGTCATCTCAACAAAATTTAAATTTCAAATTGGCACATTGACCAAAATGTGCTCAACCCTCATCCTCTCACATCTTGACAAGTGGCATCTTGTCATTGGCTTATGAATGATCCCACATTCATCCAAATCTCTCAATCTTCCAACCTTGAATCTATAAAAGAAAAAAATTTCTACAACATGAACTTACAACACAATTTGATGTACAATCTCAACATTTGCATTGGCATCATCTTTCATTTTGGCAATCTTGCTTATCAGGGGGTGGGAAAGGGAATCCTTTTTACATCATGAGCACCACCACTCCCCCTATGGGATTGAATTTTGAGTGATTTAGGAATAGTTTCTATATTCATCTTGCTTTCATGTTCATCTTGTTAGTTTGATAATGTGGTTATTTCCTTTACATTCCTCAATAATTTCATAGGGAAGGCTTTGTCTCATTTGTTCAATATTGACAGATTTGACTTGTATTTGTCAATCTTGGATCAATGTAGATTTTAGTCTTCACAAAACCTTACGTAAAAATATCCCCTAAATAATAGAGAATAAATCCATTCGTAACCATTTAAATGGAAAGGGAATTATTTTGAGGGGATATTATCCTTCCGGAAATTATTAAGGGAGGATATTATTGAGTTTTTTTCTATGTAAGGGAGATTGGGTAGTTAATTGGTTTTACACCAATTTTGGCATAAAATGTAATATAAAAAGGGGTAGAATGGGGGTTGTGAAGTAAGTGATTTTGGAAGAAATTTGCAAGTGTAAGAGTTTCTTTCCTTGGAGAAATTATTGTATTTCCGTGCTTTTGGAGAAACTTGTTTCCACACACTTTGGTAGTGCATTTGAGAATTTATTTGTAAACCAAGAGGAGGTTTTGCTGACGAATATAACCAAATTTCTGGAGGAATAATTGGATTGGTCCACTCATTAGAGAGGGGCCTGAAGACATAGTCATTTTAAATGATGAACTCCATTATCAATTTCCTTTGCACTCTCTTTCTCTCTCTTTCTGTTCTTTCTTTAATCTCTTTGTAATTTTGTTAATTTAATTTTGTTAAGAATTAAATTTTAACTAAGCACTTTCGGATTGTAATTAAGCATTCAAAGCATTTTTCATATATTTGTTAAATCACATCAAATTTGGTATCAGAGCCGTGTTTGGCTAAGATTGCAGGTTTGAATGCTAACGCACTCCAAGCTTCAAAAAGTTGAAGGAGAGCTTGAAGAATATAATCTTGAGATCGGCAAAAGAAGAACCTTGCCAATGATGGAAGGAACCGAAGCTGGGGAAAGTACTGAGCCTAAGCTTGATGATAAGTTCCTTCAGAAATCCTTCCTTGAGATGAGGGAAATGGTTGGAGAGCTTTATGCAGATAGGAAGAAGCGTGAGGAGAAGAAAGGAGATTCTTCGAAGAAGGAAGATTCTAAAGGTAAAGATAAAGATAAAGGAAAAGGGAAAAAGACAACTATAGTTAAGAAGGAGGGTGGTAAGCCCACATGCTCCCATTGTAAGAAAGAAGGGCATGATGATTCGAAGTGTTGGAAGTTGCACCCGAAAATAAGGCCGAAAAGATACGGAGGAAATAAAGGCAAGAAAAAGACTACTACCATGATTCAACAGGATCTTGGATCTGACTCCGGAGATGAGACAAAGATTGCTGCTACCAGAATCCAAGTTAAATTTAAAATTATAACTCTCTCTGCTGATATAAGTATTTATAATGCAAGTGCATGTAGTTGAAGTACAAGTAAAGTATCCACTCCTCCTAAAGCTGATAAATAATAGAATGAATTGTTTCATATTCCAGTTGTATCTAAGCACACTGAGATTGACACACTATTTGATATGGGTTCTCAAGTCAAATTAATATCTGAAGAGGTGGTAAAGAAAATCCATTTAACTACAAAACCTCATCCAAAGCCATATCCTCTTGGATGGGTTTGCAATGATGCTCAACTGCAAGTAACAAAACAATGCAAATTGAAATTTTCTATCACTCCAAACTTTATTGATGAGGTAGAAGTAGATGTTGTCCCTTTGGATATTTGTGGGCTTGTGTTACGGAGTCCTTATTTGTATGATAGAAAAGCAATCTTCTAGAAGGGGGAGAAAAAGTATCAACTTTTTAAGGATGGGATAGAATACATATTATATGTGCACACAAAGTTAAGACTAATCTTGCACTAGTCAAAGCTAGTCAAATGAAAAGGTTGATCAATTCTAGTAAGAGCTTTGTATTAATGCTCATAAAATCTCAAGAGGATGAAAAAGATGAAGCATTTAAGGGGTGTGATCCAAAGCGTAAAACTGAGATGGTCAAAATAGTTTCTACTTATGAAGACTTATTTCAGGAACCAAAGGGGTTGCCACCTAAGAGAGAGATACAACATGAAATCCATTTACAGTAGGATGTGCCTCTTCCAAACATCGGCATGTATCATTTTTCAGTTTTGCAGAATGAGGAAATCAAAAAGAAAGTTCAGGAGTTTGTGGAAAAAGGAGTCATACGTCCTAGTACATCTCCTTGTGGTTCTCCAATTATGTTGGTTCTAAAGAAGGAAGGGTCTTGGAGAATGTGCATTGACTATCGAGCCCTGAATAAGATAACGGTAAATAACGGGTATCCTCTTCCCCATATTGATGATTTACTTGATCAGTTAAAACATGCAATTTATTTCTCTAAGTTATACTTGCATAGAGGATATCATTAGATAAGAATTGCAAAAGATGACATTTAGAAAACTGTATTTAAGAGAAAAAAATGAATATTCAAGTGGTTGGTCATACCCTTCAGGCTTTGAAATGCACCAACTACATTTATGAGAGTCATGAATTATGTCTTTCATCCTTTTATTGATGATTTTTTCATAGTGTATTTAGATGACATTCTTGTATTCAATCGAACTTGGGAAGATCATGTAAGTCATACAATCTTTTTTTTTGATGTATTGAGAAAAGAAAAACTCTTTGTAAATATGTCTAAATGTGAATTCACTAAGACATCCTTAGTGTACTTAGGCTATGTTGTAGGAGGTGGTCAATTGAAAGTAGACCCTGTGAAGGTCGAAGTTATTGTAAAATGACCTAAGCAAAGTATAGTTACTGAAGTCAGAAGTTTCTTACGTGTAAAATTCTCTTACATTGCATCACCATCGCACTCATTGACCAGTACAAAGACAACTTTTCAGTGGGGAGGTCCATAGCAAAAGACTTTCAACACTTTGAAGGAGAATTTTAGCACAACACCAATTTTGGCTTTACCAGATTTACACCAACTATTTGAAATCAAAATAGATGCAAGTGGATTTTCCATGGGAGCAGTGCTAATGCAAGGAGGTAAGCCAATCTTCTATCACTCTGAAACATTTTGAGGTGCAGTCATTAATTATCCTACTTATGATAAGGAAATTTATGCATTAGTTCAGAGTGTTAAAAATTGGAAACACTACTTAATGGGGAAGGAAACAGTAATCCATACTGATCACCAACCATTGCAATATTTGCATTCACAAACTAAGCTACAACAAATTAGGGACTTTAGGTGGATGGGTTTTCTTCAACAGTTTCACTTAGTAATTAAGTACAAAAAAGGTGCCCATAATAAAGTAGGAGACATGCTCTCTAGACCTCCAGTTTTCAATGCTTTGATAATCCTTAAAAATAGTTCTATGATGCATGCAAGTTTTGAAGAACAATATGCTACTGATGAAAATTTTAAGGATACCTATGCAGCTCTAATCCAAGGCAAACAAGTAGAAGAAAATGATTAATATGTGCATGATAAACTCTTGTATAACTTAGGGAAATTATGCATTCCAAAGAATGAATAAGAACATGCAATCAAAGAGGCACACACATCGCTAATTGTAGGAAATTTTGGGGTTAGTAAAACTTTGGCACAGCTACAAAAATATTGCTGCTATCCTCAAATGCAGGAAATTGTAACAAAATATATTAAAGGATGTGTGATGTGTGTAACTAGAAAACCAAGTAATAGGAAATTGTGGTTGTACACACCTTTACTTGTACCGTCTCGTCCATGGGAAAGTCTTTCTATGGATTTTGTCGGGGGGTTACCCATGTCTAGGAAAGGGCATGACTATTTGTATGTAGTATTTGTTCAGTTCAACAAGATGTGTATTCTTATGCCATGTAAAAAGCAAGTCACTGCTAAACTGACAACTCATATGTATTTTCAGTTTGTATGGGTTGACTTTGGGTTACCCACTTCCATTGTATCAGATCAAGATTCTTGATTCCTTGGGGAGTTTTGGTTAGTCTTATGGGGACTTATGGATACTAAACTGAAAAATAGTACAACCTTCCATCCGTAGACCGATGGAAAGACAAAGGTAGTTAACAGGACAGTTGTGCGTCTGCTAAGAGGATATTGAAACAAACATCCTAAGTTGTGGGATGAAATTCATCATTATGTACAACATGTCTACAACCATGCAACTCATTCTTCTACAAAGAGGTCTCCTTTTGAGACATGTTTTAGTTATGTTCCCAAGACACCGATGGATTTTTCTTTTGGAAAGGACGATGTTGAATATGGAGGCCACGATTCAGAGAAGGCTTTGAAGTTCATCCAAAAATTCTAAGTAATTCATCAGGCAGTAGAAGCAAGTTGGGAAAGATCCAAGCCAAATACAAGGCTCGAAATGTTAAACATCACACCGACCACCATTTCCAAGTCGGTGACCGCATTTGGTTACATATAAGCAAGGAAAGAATGCAAGGCGAAGGAAGGAATCTCAAGCCAATCAGATATGGTCCATTCAAGATTCTGGAAAATATTGGCACCAATGCCTTCTGCCTTAATCTTCCTCCATACATGTAGATTTACTCAGTAGTCAACGTTGAGAACTTGAAGTTGTCCGAACCTTCGATGATACTAGATGAGGAGTCTGAAGTGCAAGTTCCATCCGTTGATGACCTTTCACTAGAGTACATGTTATAGTTTCCTGAAGATGTCATCCTCGACAGGAACACCAAGACTTCACGAAGAGGAGCAGTTGAATACCTCCGAGTTGGGCTAAAGGGGATGCATCCAAGCAAGGAAAAGTGGATGGATATTGGTAAAGTGAGGGAACGTTACCCTCACTTACTTATTTAGTAACCAACTTTCGGAGGTCCAAAAGTTGTCCAGTGGGGAGGATTGATCCCGAGGATTTTTCGTCAAAATTTGAAATTCTCCATTTTTCTCCAATTTTGGTATCATTAAAAATTTCTCAGGATCTTGACTCCAACGCAACTTGAACGGAGTCAATCAGAGTCCTAGAGCTCAAGATATTTATGGTCAAACTTTTGGTCAACTCCCAAACCCAGGCCAAAAAAAGGGGCAAAAACCAAAGTCGTCAAAATCGGTCAAAGTCAACACCATTTTGTAGTGCTCATTGTTGCTATTTTCACAAAGTTCATTTCATGGAAAATGGGGTCCGTATGGCAAAGTTATGGAAGGTCAAAGATTGGGTCAAATTTGCCCCAATGACGTAAGCGCCCAGTCATCTCAACAACCAATCATTCCCTGACACATGGCATCCCATGACAATATTATTGTTGGAATAATATAAAAGGAACAAAAAAAAAATGAAAAAAAAATGTTTAAAAAAATATATATGTAAAAAATCATTTTAGTGGGTCCCACCCATCCAAGGAGGGTGGCCCACATTAAGTGGGGCACCACCCATGCTATGGGGGGCGACCCACATTAAGTGGGGCGTCACCCATCCTATGGGGGGTGACCCATGGAGTGGGGGCCAGCCCACCTAACAAGGAGATCTCCCTTATCTTTTTTTAAGCATTCAAAAAGGAGAGGGTGGTGGGACCACCACCCATCGTTACAAACCCACATAAAGTGGGGTGCCACCCATGGAGTAGGGGGGCAGCCCACCTAACAAGGAGATCTCCCTTATCTTTTTTTAAGCATTTAAAAAGGAGAGGGTGGTGGGACCGCCACCCACCATCTTCTCTAAAGGGGATTTGATTTGAATTTTTTTCAAAGCCTTAGGATAGGGCTATATCCTTATTTTTAGTGGCCTAATATATCCCATGGGTTAAGGAGCCTAACGTATTCTCTTTATATGGGAAATATTAGGAATATTATTCCTAAATAAAGGGGCCAAATAAAACCTTACATAAAAATATCCCCTAAATAATAGAGAATAAATCCATTCATAACCATTCAAATGGAAAGGGAATTATTTTGAGGGGATATTATTGATTTTTTTTCTATGTAAGGGAAATTGGGTAGTTAATTGGTTTTACACTAATTTTGGCATAAAATGTAATATAAAAAGGGGTAGAATGGGGGGTGTGAAGTAAGTGATTTTGGAATAACTTTTCAGGTGTGAGAGTTGCTTTCCTTGGAGAAATTATTGTATTTCCGTGCTTTTGGAGAAGCTTTTTTCCATGCACTTTGGAAGTGCATTTGAGAATTTATTTGTAAACCAAGAGGATGTTTTTCCGATGAATGTAACCGAATTTTTGGAGGAATAATTGGATCGGTCCACTCATTGGAGAGGGGCCCAGAGACACAGTCATTTTAAACGACGAACTCCATTATCAATTAAGTTTGCACTCTTTTTCTCTCTCTTTCCATTCTTACTTTAATCTCTTTGTAATTTCATTAATTTAATTTTGTTAAGAATTAAATTTTAATTAAGCACTTTCAAATTGTAATTAAGCATTTAAAGCATCTGTAATAGATCCGTTAAATCAGATAATGGCAGATGACTTTTTTTGTACTGAAAATTGATGAAACAAAAAGGGTTTTTAAAGGAGATTCTCAGCTTTCCACCAATATAAATTATGCTTTACTTTGAATTTCATAAATAATTATTATTCATTTTCTATTTGAATTACGACTAAAGTTCCGATTGAAAAAAATCTATAACTTTCAAACAATATCACATTTTTTGAATCCAAAACATGCATCACATTCTATGCTTCACATACTATAGGATTAAAAAAAAGAATTGAATTTCATGAATTTTTGACCAAGTTAAGGTTTTTAGACATACGAGTTTTTATATTTTCTTAAATTTGTAATAAAAAAATCATAATTAATTATTTACTTGGAAAAAAATTACAAGAAAATATGCATCACATCAGGACATGAGTCCCCTACTTATATCAAAGATATTATAAAAAAATATTATCATTTTATTGTGGTTAGGGTGGTCAGACAGAGACCTACTTCTTATTTTTTCCCTGAAATTTAAGTACTACTACATTGAGATTTAAAATTTTCACCAAATAGATTTAAAAAATAGAATATAAACCTAGTAGTTTAGAAACTACATTCAATTTGCTACAAATTCTATTCTTACATATGTTTGAAATAATATAGATAAATTATTCAAATTTTTATGTCAAGTTCCCTAACTCTGATTTTCTAAATTTTTATTGCCACTTAAGGGCCTATTTTTTCCATGATGATCCTGCACATACCCAACCGGTCAATGTAAAATCATAAACCAAGGCCAACCAATGGAAAAAAGTGAATAGAACCATAAACCCTAGACCCTAATGGCAACAACACATGAGCATCTATATTTTCACCATGAAACAAAATGGGACCATGAAAATTTTATGGTCTCATTAGTTGTTTCGACTGGGGATGTATGCATCTTGTAGGTATAGAAAGATCTCAAATCTCAGGTAGAAGCAGACCAACACGCAAGGACCAAAAACTAGGAGCTTACCCAGATAAGACAAGCAGACACAACAAAAAGGAAACACACCAACCCTATATACAATAGCTACGAAATTGTACAACATGCCTCCCCTATAGGAGGTCTCATCCAATTCCACAATATGTAAATTCCTTGTTACTTTTCAATATTAATCTTTGAGGGCTTGTTTGAGGTTACTTGGCATGAAATATTTTTACTTTGTCTCCTTATGCATATGAGCATGTTATTAAGATAGATTTGAGGACTCTAATTTTTTTTGGGAATATGACATTGATTTTAGGATTGGATATTTGTGTTTGATCTTAATTTAGTTAGAGATTCTTCAATCCTAGTTGGTACATCGATTCAAATTAGTTTTTTGATCTTTTATTCTAGTGGTCATAATTTTATAAGGATTTTCTTTATTGGATTTTAACAAGGATATCTTAGCTATCATATATCAGTCACTTAAAGGTGATTGTATAAGGAAACACACAAAGAGTGTTGTGTATATATTTTTTTTAAAACCACCTAGTATCTTCTTTCTTGGCTAAAATCCAATGTGAAATATAGTCTCACTAGTTAGTAATTCAAACCATTTTGTAATATTAATGTTTCTAGAGATATGTAGAGATACTTAAAATTTAAGTTAACAACTTGAATCCATAATGGAAAGATTGACAATGGTATCTTGATACATCATTTCCTATTTATAAATATTTTAAAGGGTATGCTTGGATCTCCCTTGGGGATTCACTTGTCCATTCACAGGCTAATAATAAAATAAACTAATTTTATTTCTACCTATTTAATTGGAAAAGGAGATCCTAGGTCTAATGTATAAATCACCAAAATCAAACTTTCCAAAAAAAAATTAGGAGAATCTCGAGCCACAAGGATATGAGATTTACTAACAACCTAAAAAGTGAATCAACAAATCTTGGATCTAGATTCTCTTTGTTGGGGATGGTGAGGTTGATTGATTGAAGATTGATCTACTTATGCAATTAAAAAAACTAGCATTTTGAGATGAATTCTGAGAGATTGAGAACACAGAAAAATTTATGTTCTAGAAATACAGAAGGTAGACACTAAAGGACCAATGATTTGAATTTGAGATGGTTTTGGGTGGGCTAGGGTGTAAGCACATCCTAGACGGTGGAATTGATTAAAAAAATTGACTCCACACTCCTTAGGTCCCTAGTTTGTATCTTCTTCCTTCCCAATTTAGTTGTCAGATCCTTGTGGATTATTCGGATAATATAGATTTTATATCCTGTCAGCTTGTAGGGTCTTGATGGATGAATGAGAAAATTATCTTCAACTTCCTCCAATCTTCTTTAGATCTTTAACCTACACACATAAACAGATGGGAAAGGTTATGCCATATAGGGGCTTTCATTAGTCAAACCTCGTGTTGGTATTTCTACCTCCACAATAATAAAATTGATAAAAAGAGAGTATCCTTTTAAGGGATAGAGGCTAAATGATAAATAAATGATGAATTTACACTTTGCTACAACTCACCACTTAAATATGATCTCCTTGATGGATTTAAGTCATGCTCATCACCTTCAAGGATTCCTTGTTACTTGAATTGATTTTATTTTAAGACATACAAGAATTACTACTCAAAAATGAAATGCATACAAAACATGGAAACAACTCACACAAAAGTTGACATGATGCTTAGATGCAAAATTGTTGTAATAATTCCAATTTTTTTCTCTTAAGTACTCTTGAAGTATAATGATTTCTTATGAATTTCCTTATGATTGCTTGTTAATTAAAATTTTGAAAATATTATTTATTTATATGTGTAGACACTAATTTCCACAAACTTCAAACAATGAACCACATTAGTATTGTTAGTCCGTTTAAAGCAAGTAAAACTGGCATCTCTATGAAATATTGAATCATACTTAAATAATGCAAATAAAACACTAAAATACCAAAGAAACTAATTTAAAGAATGTGAAGTATGTTCAAACCTATCCCATAGTGGGAGTGGTGCCCCTTGTGATGTGGAAAGGATGTCCTTTCCCACCTCCTGATAAGAAATAATTCCAAGATGCAAGTGATGATAATGCAAACGCCAAGATTGTGCATCAAGTTGTGTTGTAGTGTTGTAGGATTCAATCAATATAAAGGGACTCTATTTATAGAATATAATGATAGAAGGATGCAAGATAGGAGGAATATGGGATAAAAGATACTCCAATGGCATTGTGCCACTTGTCAACATTCCAATGGAGGGAGGTTGAGCATATTTTGATCAATGTGCAAGTTTGAATTTTTGAATTTGATGAAGTGACATGTAAGAGCTCTTAAATGCTTTGTTGGATGAAGTAGTCATGTGGGATGGAAAATTCAAATTGGGAGAATATTTCATCAAAGATACCAAGTTTGAATGAAAATGAGGAATTAATAAATCAATTAAATTGATTTATGTGCAAAAGTTGCAAAATATAGAGAAAAGAGGATTAGGAATAAATTAATCAGGATTTGATTAATTTAATAGGAGATTAGGTGATTCTGTCTTTTGAATTAGATTTTAGGATCAAAGTGAGAGGGAAATGATTTTAGTTTTAACTAAATAAAGATTTAATTTATTTAGTCAAAGAGGATGATGTTAGTGTTAAATCAAATAAAGATGATTTTATTTAATTTAAATGGATGACTTTAGGAGATTAATTAAATAAACTTGATTTATTTAATTAAAGAAATAACTTAGAAGATTAATCAAATAAATTTGATTTATTTAATTGATGGGAAAATATGAAAATATGAGGAATGCATGATGTCAATTTTGCATGTCTACAATATGCAATTAATCTAATATACCAAAAACTAAATCCCAATAGTTGACAGTTAGGATTTGAGTTCTAAATAATAAATTACCAACATCAACCTACTTAGATTTAGGGCCAATGTAAGAGATCTAGGGTGTAGGGTTTCCTAGACTAGATCCCCCCATTTTTGGGATCTAAAGTGTCAAGGGAAAAATATTAAATACATAATTTTATCTCTCATATTTTATTTTCTGCTAAATATTAAAATGGACTATGGAATGCATAATTTAGGAAATTAGGTGCATAATTAGGTCAAAAAACATTTTGCCCAAAAAATCTAGTGTGAAATTGTCAAGGGTGAAAATTTATGATGCCACATTTAGCCCCCACATTAGTGAGAGTATAACATTACACTCAAACTCACACTAAACTAAAAAATGTCAAGAGAGATTCAGTTATCCAAATATTGAAGAGATAGTATGGCACTAAATCTAGGGAGCGTGCAAGCCCCCATGATTCAAGATATTATGGAAAAACAACAAAAGGACGATGGAAAACCCATGTATGATTTGCAATGCAACATGACGAACATGAATTATACATAATAAAAATTACACATAACATAAATACAACAACAAAAAATATGAATAAAGATGATGATAATACAATGAAAACATAATACAAAAGGTGGGTATGATAATAATGGACTATAAAGTTCCACATAAATATTACTAGGATCCATAACCAAGGCATTCATGATTCATAGGCTAATTATAATGAAGATTTTGGCACCACTAGACTTTCTAACACTTCTAGGTTTTTTCACCTAAAAGGAGAAAGAAGTAGGCCAAAATGCATGTGTTAAATTCAAAGAGGGGTTAGGGAATTAATGTGATGTGTGTGAGATTCCCTAAATGCAATAGACTAAAAATAAAAGCTAACTATGAATGTAAAAACCTAAGAAATGTAACTATGTTTGAAAACACATAATGATATGCAAATGACCAAAGTGACATAAACAAACAGCTATAGAAATTAATAGAAATGAAGAGCTGCACCTAGAAATAAGTTGCATACTGGATTGGAGGTTGGAAAATCTATCGATGCTAAAATTTAGGCCTCTTAGGACACTTATGCCATTCTAGGTGACCTAGTCCCAGATCTAGAAAACTGCACCAGAGCTCCTTTCGGCCAAATGGGTATGGAAATCTACAAAAATCTCTGAAAAGTAGGTTCAGTGGGACTAGGTCACCATTTTTGGTGACTTAGTCCTCTTCTAAATTTCTGAAAATCAGAGAGTGGAAGTGGAAGCTCCCAATCTACCCTTTCTGCTCCTCCAAGTGTTTGGTCTCGAAAGTGGAAAATTTGGTTTGCAAGTGTTCTCCAAGATCCAACTAGGGTTTCTCCAACCTTCAAGAGTTTTGAAAAGTTGTTGAAGGATTTTCCACCTTGGTTCTTTGCGAAATCTACATACAAGACCTCCAAATCATACTAAGAGGAAACACTTGTTGATTGTTAGGGCATGGGGGTTTGCCTTGGTCAAAGCCTTTTTGAGTAATCAAACCAAATGAAGATATAAATGTAAAGAAGAATGAAACAAAGGAGTGATGGATTTTACCTTGCCTTGATGATTGATCTTGAGTTGTAGCAATGAAGGATTAAGCCCTTGAATGCTTCTTGAGAGATGTCTTGTTGGCTTAGAATACTCAAACCCTAGCTTTCTTGAGATGAGTGATGAGTAGAAGAATGAGATAGGAGAAAAAAATGAGATAGTATAAGTGCAAAATGAGGGGAAAAACCCTTATTTATAGAAGTTATGCCCTAATTTCCCCAAAATAAGACCACATAGGTCATCCTTAGGGTTTAAGTGACAAAATCTTGAAAGAATATTAAGTTTATTTTGATTTTTAAGCCATATGGGACTAGGTCGCCCAAGGTGGCAACCTAGTCGACTTGGGAATTTTTGATTGCTTGTTGGGAATTAAAAGGTGGTTATTATTGTTTGTCAAGATTGTCTTCCAAAACATACTAAAATAAGGCTTTTAAGTGCATTAAGGG